>CM076582.1:1110175994-1110789036 GCA_034641835.2 Pinus albicaulis | reverse complement strand
TAGAAATTATATGCACTAAGCATGCATATGTCCTTGATTCACCTGATCTCACACTATTTAACTTTATGCAAAATATTGAATCAATTCCACTTGTTAATATTTTGTGGAAAAATTAATTGCACACACATGTGAAGCATAAACAAAAATAATCAATCGCACATAACACAGTTTTTAACTGGGAAAGCCTAAAGCTGAAAACCCCAACTATATATTTTGTATCATGGAATCATATGAAAATCCTCATACAAAGCTTATCAAGCTCTCAGTACAGTACAATCATCATACACTAATCAAGAACAATCTTGCAAATCCATGCATCGATATTTACCTCCTGCTAGCCTACATCCACTGCGCAATCCCTGCTGAAGAACAACTCTGAATGAATTCGAATTACTCTTTCCTTGACTGCACACTCCTCATTGGCAACTCCAATGTGTGTGTGATGCAATCAATGCATCACTATAGTCACAACAGATAGTCTATCTTGCCCTTTCACCTATCTCTCCACTGGGTCTCCACTGAAACTGCCATGCACTGTAGTTAACTGCTGGATTTTTCAGTTGATTAATGATTTATTATTTGTGAATTAATTAACTAATTAATTCACTCCACTCTCACTAGTGTATCATTTAGTTATACTAGATCCAACTAGCGCAACTGAGTCTAACTGAGTTAAACTAAATACAACACCATAACTACTTCTTCCAACTGTGTCATAACTCTACCATTTGAGTTCTAACTGAGTCCTCCATGCATTAGCTCCAGTAAACCCTTGGGAATTGTGTAATTCCCTCAGTCCACTGATGTGTCACATCTGTGCACTGAACCAAAGTGCTCCAAGAGAATAAGTTGATGTTTAGTGTTTGATTATTATTAAGAGCTAATAATAATCGACATGCATCTATTTTTAGATCAATGATCTATAATTAGACTTCGCCCAATATTCTAAAAATAGAATTTCATCTATTTTTCCAAGTTGACCAACCATCCACAAATAGCATCCTACAACTTCTGAAATATGATCATCATGTCTAAAAATAGACATAGTCTAAAAATAGACTTGCACCAAAAATAGCCTGCGGGCCCACTTAGTGAAGGTGACTCTTTTCACTAAGCTCATCAACTTGTTGAATCTCAACACTCCCTCTCAACAAGATAGGGATTATCTTTCACCCCGATCCTGCCTCTATGGTATTCAAATTCTCTCCTAATGAGCGCCTTCGTCAGAATATCTGCATCCTGATCCTTCATAGGAATGCACTGAAGCAACATGATCTTCTGCTGCACACAATATCTGATATGATGATACCAGATATCAATATGTTTAGATCTATCATGAAACACAGGATTAGTGGAGAGTTTAATGCAACTCTTATTATCACAATGTATCATTGTGGGATCTAAATGTGAACCAACCAAACTGACTAGAATCTTCCTCATCCAGATAGCCTCACATGCAGCTTGACTTGCTACCATGTATTCTTCCTCCGCTGAACTGAGTGCCACAGATCTTTGTTTCCTGCTGTACCAAGAAACTGTCGTAGATCCGATACCAAAAATCCCTCATGATGTGATCTTTCTGTCTTTTGGGCTTCCTGCCTAATCTGCATCTGTGAAGCCATGCAACTTCACCTCATCTGTTTGTCTGTACTATAAACCATACTCAGATGTGCCCCTGAGATATCTCAAAACATGCTTTCCTGCCTTCCAAAAGAGCTTGGTAGGCTTAACCATCACTTGTGAAAGCTGGTTCACCGCATAGCATATGTCTAGTCTTGTATTGACTAAATACATGAGTGAACCCACCAACTGTCGATAGAAAGTGGCATCCAATACCTCTGCCGATGTAGTATCCTCTTTCTTCCAAGTTCTTGGAAGATGAGTGTTGATAGGCTTGTAGCCTTGCATGTGAAACTTCTCCAGTATCTCCCGGGCATACTTTCCTTGAGACACAAATAGTTCACCTTCCCGCTGCCATATTTCAAATCCAAGGAAATAATGAAGGAGGCCCAAATCCTTCATCTCAAACTCCTTTGCAATATCTACCTTGCATGAGTGTATCAACTGCTCATCACCTATTAGTATTAAATCATCAACATAAAGTACAATGATTAAAAGCTTACCCTCCACCACGATCTGGTACAGGTTTGCATCCGCCTCACTCTTGGTGAAGCAAAGTCTAGAGAAATAGCTGTTGATCTGAGTGTACCAAGCACGTGGTGCTTGTTTCAGCCCATACAACACTCTTTTGAGCCTGCACACATGCGGCTCGCTGCTGAAGATCTCAAATCCTTCAGGATGTTCAATGTACACCTCTTCCTCAATGATCCCATTAAGGAACACAGTCTTCACATCCATCTAATGAATGTGCCAACCCATCTGCGCTGAGAGAGCAAGGATGGTCCATATGGAAGAATACCATGCGACAAGTGCAAAGGTTTCTTCATAGTCAATCCCATCGATCTGTGAGAAGCCCCGGGCAACAAATATTTCCTTATACTTCTCAATTCTCCCATCAGCAGCTTTCTTTACCTTGTATATCCATCTTGATCCTACAACTGATTTTCCCACTGGCCTTGGAACAATCTCCCAAGCACTGTTTCTGACAATGGAGTCATACTCGTCCACCATGGCACCTACCCATGTGGGCTCCTGCACTGCTTCTTCAAAATAATATGGCTCTGTCACGATACACTTGCTCATAAGAGCCATGTATCCAATAAATCGGTCAGGTGACTGTCTTTGTCTGCGCTGTGATGTAGGGACTCCTACATTCTATGCTGCATCAAGCTTCAGTCTCTCAATTTCTATGGTAGGCTTTCTGCCTTGTCTGATGTTTGGTTCTGCATGAGTGGACTCCTCCACTCCATGAATCTCCTCTTTTGGCTAATCCAAATCTAGAGACTCATCTTTGGGAACAAGCAGTTCCTTCACTGCATGCAAGTATAGCTCCCTCTCAAGCATAGCTTGTGGACCACCCACGATCGTTCTATTATTTCTCTCCGTGACCCCATTCTGCTATGGGTTATGAGGCGCTGTGATTTCTCTTCAAATTCCTTCTTTGCTACAGAAGTCTTTGAATTCGCCCGAGATGTATTCACCACCATTATTTCTCCTTAGAGCTTTCACTTACTTCCCCGAATCCTTCTCCACCAATGCCTTGAACTCACAGAAATTTGAAAACGTTTCACTCTTATTTTGCATGAAGAAGATCCAGCATCTACGAGAATAGTCATCAACAAATATAACATAATACCTATGTTTTTTTGTTGAGGCAACTGAGAAAGGTCCACACACGTCTGTGTGAATTCTCTCTAAAATCACCGAAGCACGGTTCTCCTTCTCATGAAAGGTGGTCTTCACAAACTTACCCATATTAAATTCCTTGCATTGATCTGACTCCGTAAGATTACCCTTGGGAAGTCCAGTGGAAATCTGCTACAAAATCTTCAAAGTGCCATGGTGAAAATGGCCCAATCTCCTGTGCCATAATTCGCCCTCATCTCGGCTCACCACTTCTTCTGATTTGCCCACCATTGCAGCATATCCACCCACCCCCAGCTTGTAGAGATTCTTAATTTGAACCCCTATCTTCTTGGTTTGACCGTTGTTTTATGTTGAAGGAAAGCTTTTCCCTCACTGAAAACAACATCATAACCTTTGTCTTCCAGCATTGCGATTGAGACCAAGTTCTTCTTCAGACCTGGAACATGCATGACATTATTCAACAAGAATGGATTACTAGACTCCCTCTCAAAGGTAATGGTCCCAATTCCAGTCGCACTGTACCGACCATCGTCGCCCATCTCTATATGCATCTGGAGGTCCTTATCCTCCAAGTCAGTAAACAACTCTTTCTCTCCCGTCATATGGAAAGACGTACCACTATCAAGATACCACACCAATCCCATACATCTTGAAACCAAGCAAGCGATCAAGGAGAAATCAAGATCAAATTGCGAGGCTAAGGCCTCTCCAGCTGTAGATCTATCAGCCTTCTTTTTCTTCTTCTTCTGTGGACAGTTAGTGGTGAAATGTCCATTTTCGTGATAGTGAAAACACTTCACTTTGGACAAATACTGCTTCTTTCCTTTAGCATCAGATTTTAAAGGATTTTTCTTCCCCTTCCCTTTCCTTTATTTGGCAACCAAAGCACAATTCTCTTCATCTTCATTCTTCAATGAAGATCCATCCCTGATACCCCGCCTTATCTCCTCCTTCACAAGCTCCAACCAAAGTCGCTCCCATCCCAACAGTTTCTCCCGTCCATTGACAGAGTCTTCGTAGCTATGCCAACTCTTCGGAAGCCCAAGGAGATCCAAGCTCACCAAGTCTTCTTCATCAACAATAACCCCCACACTTCCCAGTTCATCCTTGCAGTGGACAAACTTCGTGAGGTATTTTGGAATACTGTCACCCTTCTCCATTTTTATTTTTCTGAGCTTGTCTTTAAGGGCCAACTTCCTCTAGTCACTTATTCTTTGGAACAAGTCTGTCAAAGCCTTCTACATTAAGAATGGAGTGGCTTTTTGGTGAAGGCTGGACACAATATGGTCCTTCACACCTTCCAATAGAATTCTTCTCGTCTTTGTTGTCTTCTTTTGCCATGCATCAAGTAATGCAGCATCGCTAGATCCCGGCTTAGGAACATCGATATCGATGAACTCCTTCAGCCCATTTTCCTCTAGTACCGCCTCCATCCTGTCCTTCCAGGCTATGTAATTCAAGCTCCCATCAAGGGCATACTCCAATCGCAAACCATTGAAATCCATTTCAATGTATACTCAACTTCTGCACCAAGAATCTTCTGTAGAAAATTTGAATTGTCCACTAGCACAAACTCACTTCACAATTGCAATCTTCAATAAAAAATGCTCCGATACCATGTAGAAATTATATGCACTAAGCATGCATATGTCCTTGATTCACCTGATCTCACACTATTTAACTTTATGAAAAATAGTGAATCAATTCCACTTGTTAATATTTTGTGGAAAAAATTAATTTCACACACATGTGAAGCTTAAACAAAAATAATCAATCGCACATAACAAACTTCTTAATCGGGAAATCCTGAAGCTGAAAACCCCAAATATATATTATGTATCATGGAATCATATGAAAATCCTCATAAAAATTTTATTAAGCTCTCAGTACAGTACAATCATCATACACTAATCAGGAACAATCTTGCAAATCCATGCACCGATCTTTACCTCCTGCTAGGCTTCCTCCACTGCACAATCCCTACTGAAGAATAGCTCTGAATGAATTCAAATTACTCTTTCCTTGACTACGCAATCCTCATTGGAAACTCCAATGTGTGTGTGATGCAATCAACGCATCACTATAGTCACAACAAATAGTCTATCTTGCCCTTTCACCTATCTCTCCACTGGGTCTCCACTGAAACTGCCGTGCATTGTAGTTAACTGATGTATTGTTTAGTTGATTAATGAGTTATTATTTGTGAATTAATTAACTAATTAATTCACTCTTCTCTCACTAGCGTATCATTCAGTTAGACTAGATACTACTAGCTCAACTGAGTCTAACTGAGTTAAACTAAATACAACTCCATAACTACTTCTTCCAACTGTGTCATAACTACGCAACCAGTTCTAACTGAGTCCTCCATGCATTAGCTCCAGTAAACCCTTGGGAATTGCATAATTCCCTCAGTCCACTGATGTGCCACATCTGTGCACTGAACCAAGGTGCTCCAAGAGAATAAGTTGTTGTTTAGTGTCTGATTATTATTAAGAGCTAATAATAATCAACATGCATCTATTTTTAGATCAACGATCTATAATTAGACTTCGCCCAATATTATAAAAATAAAATTTCATCTATTTTTCCAACTTGACCAACCATCCACAAATAGCATCCTGCAACTTCTGAAATATGATCATCATGTCTAAAAATAGCCATAGTCTAAAAGTAGACTTGCTCCAAAAATAGCCTGCAGGCCCACTTAGTGAAGGCAACTCTTTTCACTAAGCTCATCATCTTATTGTATCTCAACAATTTGGGAGTGATTGTCTATGGGAGGTTTGTTTCCTCATAACCTATGATTTTTGCCTCACTATTTTGTATTTATTTTATGTTCTTATACTTAATGTAATGGCTTCATATTGGTCTCCATTGTTGATGGGATGATTTACACTACTATTTCCAGTTTTATGTTCAAATATTGTTGCTTCCCCATTTGGGAATATTACAGTGGTATCAGAGCATGATCTTGGCTCAGCCAGTGAAGACATTGCATCTAGGTTATCAGAAGAAGAAGAAGCTTGTTACAGAAAGGAGAAGACTAATAGAAGAGACAATGACAAGTCTCCATTATTTGGAGAAATGGAGGGAAAGAAGTTTTCAGAACTTCTCCAAACTATGCATGAGCTTAACAGAGAAATCAAGGGAATGAGGAGGGAAACACATGAATATCCCTCAAAAATATTTTCACATGAAGAAAGCTCCAGCTCTTCATATTATGGGTGTGATCATTTAGCCAAACAACTATATCTACAACGCTCTACCATGCCTATATTCATAGCAAGATAGATGGAGGAAGGAGATGTACCAAAGGAGGAGACCCTTGGTGACTATCTTCAAGAGTTTGAATCTCAATATCAGAGGTTCAAAGATCATCTAAACTTCCAAGGGTTTTGCAAGATCAAGGAGGATAGAAGACCTAGCAATCACGACAGAAGAAAGAGGTGCAAGCAACATTATTTGGGTAGATTCTTTCTATCCACTTTTGATGGGCCACCTAAATGCACAATTAGGGCTTGGGTGAAGGAGCTGCACACCTATTTTCAGCAGCACCAAGTTTCAGAATATGAATCCATTAGAATAGCAGCGCTGCATCTTGAAGGTAAGGCTTATGCCTGGTGGTTTCATGAAAATTATTCCTTGAATCATGTAATATATCTACTTATACAAAGTTCACTAGGAGGTTAGTGGAAACATTTGATGCAAAAAATTTGGAAACATCCTTGGTTGAGCTAGCCAAGACTAAACAAACAAAACCTTTGCATGATTTGGAAGGATATACAAACCCAAATCCATTCCAGAATGCCATTGAGTGGGTTAAAAACTTGCAAAATACCTTGCTAGAGGTAAGATCCCTACTTCAAGAAGAGTTCTCTTCTCAAAAGGAAGAGATGGAGATATCTTTTTAAAAAGAGGATTAAGAAAAGAGCCTCTTAATGATGACGAGGTAACCTCCATTCATGATGAAGGGGAAGAGCAGACACGAGGTAACAATGCTGTCACATCAAGAGCAGATCTAGTACCTCATGAGGAGGAAAATGGAGCAATTGCTCCAATGGGAGGAGCCCTTTATGTTTGCAAGGAGTTCCAAAGGATCTCATTTGTGGATAACAAGGCACACTCCATGAGTAGCATGTGCCATCAGTGATATACTGTGGGACCTTGCAGATGACAGAATAAGATAGGGAGGATGGCCAACATCAAGTGATTTGGAGCACACACCCCTATCTATTTCATAAGGTTGATGCACACAAGAGGCACACTGATTTGCGCAATGAGAGAAAGGACAAAGAAATCCACTCATATATGCAGTCTACTCTTGATATTGATGTCTCATTACATGGAGGCATTGCACCTAGGAGACCACTAGATCAGGAGTTGAGGAGGGATGCCTCACATCAGGTGGCACCACTCATATATCCTGTTATCCTCATGTATTCTACAGATTTCACTAGATGACTGTGGATGTTATACAAGCACCTAAAGATAGCATATTTTTCCCATCAGCTATATTTAGAGGTCTCATTATCTTCATCATCCTAAAAATACTATTTCTCACTAAACCATCCTATCTTGGTGCCTTCTCAAATGTTCACCCTGCTGCTCTAAAAAAAAGAAAAAAAACTCCACTTTGTGGCCTATTGGACTTATTCATCATTTCATTAACACCCTCATTTCATCTTCCTTCTTCTCCTTTCAAAAATCCCTAAAAATCCTCCCTCATTCATCAATTTTTGTCTAAAAACCCTTAAAAAATGTAAAAACCCTCCTTACATTGTTTAAGCTTTGATTTTAACCCTATCAGAACCCTTAAAAATCGCATAAAAACTTTGTTTTTATGTGAAAAACCCACTTTTTTACATATAGGCCTGAAGCCCTTTCTCGGCCTTAAGCCCTAGCCCTTCTACCAATGTGACCCTAAACCATGGCCTACCATTATTTCCTTAAAACCCCTCTCCTTCTCAGACTCTGGTCCCCTCTACCCCCACGGTACCATTCCCTTTTGCCCGTTCCTAAGCCGCTTCCCTATTTTTCTTCACCCTGCTTCACCCTTCCCCGACCGATATCCACCATTGATCAACCCTGATCCAATGGCCGCCTCTTCACCATCCTCCATCCCGCATACAAACCCGACCCCGCTACGTGACAAAATTGCTTGCATCATTCCTCGGCCCCACCTTCCACTCAAATCCCGCGCCCCAACCACCGTCTGCCACTTGTACTCCTCTTCTCACCCCTCAAACCTACACACCATCCTTGAGCTCCACCCGCACCATCGATCTCTCTCGTCAAGATCTGATGACTCTAACTGCATATCGCATGGATTTCGGCGCTGAAGTTTAATGCCCTCCACCCATGCGAGATGGGCGGTATTGGCCCAGACACATGGTGGCCAGTTTATGGTATCACGCGGTCTTAGCTCAAAACCACTTACCGCCCATTCCTTGCACGAAAAACGTGATGGTTTTGCAAAACCACTTCCTCTTCTGCGCACTGAAATCTAAAAATTCCTCACCTCTATGTTGTTTTATCCTCTGCAAACACCTTTCGATAAGCCAAAAACCCTAGAAATGCAGTTTTAAACCCCTTCCACAGGTTTAAATTAATAATGTTTAGTTTTTTGTGCAGGTTTTTAATAGCAGACAAGGGTAAAAAATGCCCTCCCACAATCAAGAAGTGACAAATTAGACCTCTGGATGACAATCCGAGAGGTGAATTCATATAAAAGAACCGGGGAGCTTGCATAAAGGTTAACACTTGATGACTCATGATCATCAATGCGTTATAAACCCTTGTGTCATGAAGAAACCCTGCCTTCACATCGAGAACAAATATCGTCAAAGAAATAAAGAGGAAAATGAAGAAGAGAAGAGTAAAAGGGATAATTTCATATTAAAGAACAAAACAAATAATTATCCCTTTAAAGCAGTAATTAAAGATAAAAGGACAAAGGTTTAAAGATGAAGTCTAGATGGACAAAATAGTTATAAAGAATAACAAAGGATAAAGGACAGTGATGCATAATATTGTAGTTAAATCAAGGTTAAAGGCCTAATACAGAAGATTGATGACTAAACAAGGCAGATTACCCAAAGACACCTTCGAATTACTCAACAAAGGAGCCATTACTTCTCCAAAGACAAATTTGCCACATACAAGAATTATTTCTTTCCATAAAGACATCAGGTAGTTATTACTCAGTCAGAGATATTTTGAAGCAGCTCAACAGTTATTACACAAGTTATTAAAAAGCCTTAAAATTCAAATATTTCAACCTAATTAACTTAGAAGTTAATAAAGAAGTTATTATTCAGAGTAACTCTTTCAGATATTTTTTCCTTGCGCCTTGCATGGTCTCAAAGGTCAAAAATCATTAAATCTGTAATAAATAACATTTAAGCACCCTAGCATAGCAGCACCTCCTCATTTTGCATATAAATATTGCATATGAGCCTCATTGTAAATGTTGGTTACTTGATGGTTTTTGGACTGATTTCTGCTGCTAAGCTAATTGAGGAATGCTAGACTGAACTAAAGAAAGCTCTGGTTTGCATAGAGACATTGTACATGGAGTATTGTAACTGGTTTGATCATCAATAATACAAGCATGTTCACTGGATCCTTGAGCTATATCAATGGTGAAGTTTTCTTAATTGTTATTGTTTCTTCTTATGTTTTCCATTATGTTCATCTTTCTCTGATAAAGAAGAAGAAGTTTTAGATTAGGATCTGTTATTTCAGCACCCTATTTCTATCTGTATTCTTTATGTTTATGTTTTCTTCTGCATAGGTTTGATTAGAAGATTCGTAATTTCCTTCTATTTATATCTAGCTTGTTGCTTGGAAATGATTCAATAGAGTGAAACCAAGGAAATTATGGTGAACCCATGTTCCTTTGAGTAAGACTTGAGATATTGTTTTCAAGACCTTTCTTTGAAGTGTACTTATTAGAGTCTGAACCAGTGAGGTTTAAGGTATGCCATGCCCTCTGGACTGTCTTGAAATGTTGCTTTGAAGAGTCTTTGAAGAGTTTGTCAAAAGCAAATTAGCATTATTTCTGTTTGATCTTAGACCACTCTTATTTTTTATCTTATATGTTTTCTTTGTCTGAAAGTAGTTCTTGAATTGTTGGATTGTTGTCTTAAAATTTTTCTTATTAAAGTTTGTCCAAAGAGGATTATGGTTTGTCCTACTCTTTGGCTTGCTCCAAACAGTTACTTTGAAAAGCTTTTATTGCCTAAGTAGAGCTAGAATATTCTTAACTGACTATAGCTTTGCTACCTTCACAACTTCTTATTGTTTCATATCACAAACTAATCTAAAGAATCCACTTGATATAGTTAGCTTGCCCTATGAAATCCCTTGCAGAGTTGATGAACAATTAAATCTTTTTATGACTCCATTTCCCAATGAATTTATGTCTTCTCACGGTCTATTTGTTTAGCTAAAACATTCTCTCAATCAGTCACACCATTGATCATTCAATATATCATTTAATCCAACCAAAACCAAAACAAGTCCTTAGAGCTTCATAACTAGCCTAAAATATTAAACAAAGAGAAAAAAGCTAAATCAATCAAAAACACCTTAATATACAGATCCCTCTCTGAATCCAGGAAGGCTAGGTCGTAGGATTCCAAAGCGGTTCTAATGTGGCCCCTGCAACATTTTTTTTTCCAATCTAGCAAATCACAGGGAGCCAATAGATCCCAGAGAGGTGAGAACCTTGGGAGGACTTGACACAGCACAGAGAGTCTGGGGTAGGCTCAAGGAGGAGGGGGACATTATCCCAATATCAATATTACCCACTCTCACCAAACATCTTGCGCTGAGAGAAGATGTTTCAGGGATGGATGGCACCATCATGGTGGATGGAGACCACTCCATGGCTTTGGAGAACCAGAAGATACTTCCACACTGGGAGGAATATTCCATATGTGTTAGAGTTTGGTGGCCACTAATGTTTGTATTGGCCTGTTACACATAAATTTGTCACCATCCCTACCATTCCCCATCCCGCACATTGGAGGGCATAATTTGAACCAAAGTTTCACGTGACAGAGACTTGGCTACTTTCGTGCATCCCTCCCAGGGACAGGGTTTCACAGTTGTACCAGACTGTGCAATGATAAAACCTCTGCACTGTGGCGTAGTTCTGGATTGACCTCCAGCTTGGGGGCAAATATCAGCAAGAGTGACACTGGGTAAAATATGTGAGGCCTTGCCACGCCAACCATGTTAAGAGTGATTTTAAAATAAGATGAAGTTTCTGTCTAAAAATTATTGGTGATATATCATGAGTTGGGAGGACATCGAGGATTTCCATTGAGAAGTGTTTGCCACCTCTCATGGAAGCTTCCTTGATGATAGGGCCAATCCCATAATTATAGGGATCCCAAATCCCCTTCCTCCATCTATAAAAGCTTGCTCATCTCCTTTGCAAGCTAGTTCCCAAGAGCTTTCACATCCTTATGCTGCAAGAGCCTTCTTGATTCCCTTAAGGCCAAATCCAAGCAAGGAGACTATTGCCAAGTATCCAGAGAGAGAGGCTTGTCCCATCCTTGACAGGCTTTATCGAGACATGTTTTGCTGAGGACCCGCCAAAGGAGAGTGCTGCATCGAAGCTATGGTTGTATTCTTCTTTTAACTCTTTAATGATAAGCAACTATTGGTTATGGTTCCACTCTTGTTCTTGATTATGTTCATGAGTTATGTCCTCTTCGACTGACATATAGTTGTATCTACTAGATTTTATGCTTGCGTTTGTGTTGTTTCTTGCATGTACAGGTGTCCGACCATGGATATCGTGAGGATTGTGATCTGCCAGGGCAAAGGAATGGGAGCACCACATCTTCTACAAACGACAGCGTTGGATTCCAGGTAAGCCTTCATCGCAAGTCGGTTTATT
This sequence comes from Pinus albicaulis, assembly GCA_034641835.2. Lineage (NCBI taxonomy): Eukaryota > Viridiplantae > Streptophyta > Pinopsida > Pinales > Pinaceae > Pinus > Pinus albicaulis. The sequence continues at coordinate 1,110,776,855 of CM076582.1, read as the reverse complement.
TATGATTAGGAACCTGCACTGTAGCGTGTTTCATTGTTGCTAGACCCGATCTGGGCTAGTAGGGATCGCCTCTGTCTGCAGAGGGGATTTACCTCTTCAAAAATTTGGCGACTCCACTGGGGAGTCAGCTTTTTGTTTGATTTGTAAGCTATAGACGGAGCCTGAAGTACAGCCAGATAGCCTTCAAAACGCTTTTGCTCCGCATTAGCGGAGTAGATCAACGCTTCTTCAGTCAATCTCCGGTTTGGCTTACGGACTGAACAACTTGGAGTATTGTCTTCTCTTTTCAGTCAATTTCTTGGCCTTGCTTGCTTGGTCAGCTCTTTGGACTGGTTTTTTCTGTTTGTTTGGCTTTGTTCTAGCCTTGTCATCACTTATCTGTGTCTGACATTGCTTGTTTTTCATTTTCCCATAGTAAACTCGGCTAGCGTGCTTTTTAGCGTTACAATCACGCCCATTGGCGCAGGTTGCCTGTGTATCACCTGCACCATTGCCTTTCTGGCGCTAATTTCAAGCACATAGTCGCGCCAATCTTGTGAGCTATTAGGGTTTGTTGTGTTTCATGCTTTCTGGGACTGACTTGTGATTTTGATCTTGTTTTTTCGGTTGTTTGAGTGCACTGGAGCCTAGTTTTACTGATTGTAACCTCCATCCTTCGGTTGTTTGCCTATTTCTTTCGATTTTGCATTGGAGACCTAGGGCATCTAAGTGCTTTTGTGAGTCGAGCCTCCCTTGGGAGTTTTTGGTTTTCATTCATTCAGTTGACTTTGGGATTGCTTCCTTGCATTCGTTTGACAGTTGTCTATCATCTTATTGCGTTTTTCGAGTGACTGATTTCGTTTTCATTCGAATTTCGCTTTGCTTCATTCTATGCCTAGATTACACAGCTCATTAGTGTCTTTGGGACTTTTCTTGGTTTTGAGAGACTTTTGGTCGATTTGAGATCTGATTGTTTGTGCCATTGAATGAAATCTACTTGGTTTTTCTCTCTTATTATCATTTCTCGAATTGCTTCTCACTTGTTTTCGGTTTTTTTAGTGCATCTAGCTATCAAACATTGAAAATATAAAAAAAAAAATCTCTTTTTCTTTTGATTGATTAGTGCAAATTAAAATATTTTCGGTGTTATTAGCAATTAGTGACTTTAAAAGAAAAGATTTTAGTTTCATTAGCTGCATTAGAGATATCGTTGATTGTCTTCTGATCATTTTGTTTGTGTAAAAAGCTCTTAACTCTTCTGTAGCTAGCTTTCATCGAACGAAATGATATACTGTGGCATTTAGTTTTGCATTTAGGAGATTTTTGAGACATCACATTCGTTAGGGCCTGAAAACTGAAACGTAATTGAAGATAAACTTTAAAATTTACTCAATTTACACTAAGGCAGAATTGAAATCTAACAAAACACATTTAGAGGTCTAGGCTAGAGACGTGTTCTGGCGTCTTAAAACCTAGTAGTTGTCGTTCACCTCTTGGCTTCAGACAGCACTAGTACAGACTTGTGCTCCCTGTACCATCTCATATATAAAGGGAGACCCCACTAGGTTTCAATCCTGTATCCATAGGAAGCCGAGTCTGCCGCCCTATACCCATGATACAACGAACACAACATTCGGGGAGATTGCCTGCACGTACGGAAAGTCCTTGGTTGATTTCTCTTTCATTATTAAAACCAAGGTGTATATTGTAGTTCACGGTTATTTGGTACACCCTTTTTCCTAGTATTCCTGAGTAGTCATTTTGATCCTATCTAACTACCTAAATTTGAAAGGATCACCAAGCGCTTGTCCTTTCATGCTTGTGTCAAATCTGAAAGAGATAGAGTCACCTTTTCGACCGTTTCTCGACTCTTAAAACATGAAATGGTGAAGTTTCTTATTTTTCAATGTGGTAAAAATTAATCACCCACGATCACACGCCTCGTTAATTTCTACTTGTTGACCTTTTGATTGTGTGTCTTGACTCTTTTTCATCCCGTGTGTGTGTTTGATCTTTTTCTCTTGTCGTTACTACCACAGTGGTGTAACCCTCGGTTTCGTCTACTGGTAGTCCTTATATGGACGATTCATCAGAGGTTTCCCAATCCTCTACTGAACCACAACAACCCATTGTTTCCGAGTTTCCTGACGGGGGACCGGTTCTTTCTGAGCAACCCTTTGGGGGACCAGTTGAGTTCAATTGGCCCTTTTCTGACCCTTGGTCTGAATTGAGATTAGGATCTGATTTCATTTCTCTTACATCGGGTTCGCCTTTTATAGCTGTTGTCTTTCCTCCTAGTCCTCGCCGTCTATTGCAAGATCTAGCGGCAGGCTCAAACATGAGTGATTCTGGTGAGGAAATCTCAACGTCTGGTGAAGAATATCAGCTCTTCCCATGAAGATTATTTCTGGGAGACAAATCTGAACCAGTTTTTATGTCAACATCCAGTCCCTCACTGCTAGCAGGGTATAGATCTTTGGGTCAGATCATTTCCGCCGTAGCCTCTATGGGAGTGTCAGCTCCTTCTCTGAGGTTGGCTGCTCCTTCGCCAGGGGTGTCTCCTCAGACACTCATCACTTCTGTACCCTCTCGGCCCACTGTCTGTGTGGCCACATCTACACCCACTGTCACGGCACCCTCCGCGAGGGCTATGCCGACTCCTGAAGACATTTATTTAGCGACTGTTATACCGGAGAAAATCTCTCCGGAGGAGTATCAGTTGTCCCTACAACAGCCGAACCCCGAGGTTGGACCATCCTCCCAAGATCCTAACCGATCTTAGTTTTCGCTCTATGCACAGGATGGTACACCCGTGTATGCTTTTCCAGATCAGTACGATGAGCACAGGGACATTTTACGTCTACCGGCTCCTGAGGCTTACCTCCATGCTCAAGGTTTACCTTATAACCAGGCTTATAACCCGCAAGGGCAACCTTTCCAAGGCCAACCTTCGAGCCAACCTGGCTATCCTTATGACCCACAGGGGCATCCCATGCAAGGCTATCCTGCGGGCCAGCAAGGGCCATTGTACGGTCCGCAAGGACAGTGTTACAACCCTTCTGGTCAACCTGTACAACCTCAGTCGGGGTACCAACCGAGACTGGTCTATGGTCCTGGGGGGGAAATCCAGCCTTCTAAACCTATGAAACCGCAGTATCCCGTTGTTTCCAACGTTGCATATCAGCTGGGACCATCCTATGGTCCTACTCTAGGTCAAACCGGTTACCAGCAACCACTTGGCTCTATTCCTCCACCAGGCCAACCGGCCCATCCGGTACAACCTGGTGTTCCGCCTCCAGGCCAACCGGCCCATCCGACACAACCTGGGGCTCCTTTACAGCCAGGTCAACCTGCGCAACTAGCACAACCTGTCTATCCGGGTCAACCTATTCACTCAGGGCAGCCCATTCACCTGGGTCAATCTGTTCACTCAGGGCAGCCCGCTCATTCCATTAACCCTGCCCAGCAGTCAATTTATTCAATGCTGCAGCCAAATCAACAGCTGCGCCCTAGTTATCAGGCTCCGCAGGGTTCCACTTATCGACAGATGACTCATCCTTAGGGTAGTTATTATCCTCATGGTCAATCTCAGCCGAATTATAACCAGCCCCGAGGTTCTCAGTATTATACTCATCAACCTGGGTCTACCTATACTCAGTAGCCAAATCCAAATGCTGCTTACACAGGGCTGACTCCTAACCAGGTTCCGTAATCTGGTTATCAAGCCCTACACGCTGGTTACCAGCAGCCAAATCAGTCTGGTTATACGACCTACACCCCCTACAGTCAAAATCCTACGGGACAGAACCCATGGGGGCAAGGATATTCCAAACCAGCGTGGAGTATAGGTACCGGTCCTCATCCCAAGCTTGGCATGCCGGTCAATCCGCCATTGCGTTCCTGGCCACCTTGGAGTTGTCAGATGTTTCAAAATTGACCAATGATCTAATTTTGCATAATCCTTATTGGCCTTCAGCTCCTACCAAGATACCAGGTGATTGCCCCAAGTTTGAGGGTAAAGCTGGGGAGGACCCCCAAGCGCATGTGATGACGTATCATCTTTGGTGTTCGTCTAACTCTTGGGTCGATGATTCAATTCGTCTACGCCTCTTCCAGCGCACTTTGACTGGAGCTGCTGCTAAGTGGTATATAGAGTTATCCCGTGGAATCTTCTAAGATTTCAATTCCTTAGCCATGGATTTTCTCACGCACTTTCAGTTACCGGTTCGTTATGAAGCCGGGACGCACCTCCTGACTTCTTTGAAGCAGGATAAAGCCACTCACATTTTTTATCACATTCATGAGTGGCGGCGCCGTCGTAGACTTATCAAGTTTCATATACCTGATCAGATACTAACTCACTGGTTCACCACCTCCTTTGTGAACAAAATCGCCCAAGAAATTGCGATGGGAGCGTGTGTGACGGAGGAAAAAGCCATTGCACGTTCCCAATATCTAAATCTTGTATATTCTCAGTCCGGTACGCTTTATGATATCTTTCCTAATTCTCCATGGTTCGAAACCTCTAAGACTCCACCTACCCCTGCAGTGGATGGTGTCATTGGTTCCGTGTCTGAGAATTCAAAGAAATCTTCAAATGGGAAGCATAATTCTAATTCTTCCAACAATACTCCTGCTCATCCCGCCCCATTAGATTCTGGCAAAACTGCAGAGGTTAACGTCATTCAGGCCAATCTTGTGGAGAAAGCCTCCAAAGGGAAAAAGAAGGGCAAAGGTAAATCCAAATCTGACACCCCAAAGCCAGAATCCAAATCTCGTACTGAGGATGGTTCTCAGCGTAAACTGAAGTACCCCTACCTCATTTGTGAAGGAGACCATTATACCAAGGATTTTCCATGGCGATCCGAGGTTAGTCAACTTCTCAAGGGCTCTAAAGGGATTCCGATAGTTCTTAAAGAGCCATTCCCGTCTCAGAAGACCCAGATGGTTGAAAAACCTTCACCATCTGCACCATTTGGGTCCCAAGTTTTTATGATGAATGGTGCTACACCTATCTCTGTTGCCACACATTAAAAGGATTACAACGAATCGCGGAAGGCACCTAGGAAGGTAGTTACGGATGGACCACCTCCCCCACCTATCTCTGGTTCGTTGGAAATCGAGAAGCCTACTCCTGAACCTGTTGTGAAGCCACCTTCTAAAGGTGTTTTACGAAGATCTTCTTATAATCCGAATGCCCGTGCCGCTCAGCACTAAATATTGTTGAGGATTTGGCACAGGCGCCTTCTGCTATTTCTGCACTAGAAGTTATTCAAAGTTGTCCTTTGCAACGAAAGGCTTTATTGTCTGCAATCGGTGGCATTGATCCCGCCGATTCGAGTCTTCTCACCTTCGACTTAGAGAATTTCACCCCCCGACTTCCACATCAGATCGCTCTTGTTATTCAAGTCGGGATCAACTGTCTTAACATCCATAGGGATGTTGTGGATGAAGGTTCCTCTACTTGCGTCATGTCGTTTGCTTGCTAGAAGGCCATTGGCTCTCCAGCCCTTTCGTCATCTCCCAATGCCCTCGAGGCATTTGATGGTCAGGAATCCAAACCCCTGGGTGTTCTTGAGAGTTTAGCGATCACTTTACAAGGGAAGACTATCAACATAGAGGTAGAAGTGGTTGACGCCAGGCTCAACTACAATATACTTCTCAGCCATAGCTGGACTCATGCCATGCTATGCATGTCATCCATCGTCTTTCGACTTCTTAAGTTCCCTCACGAGGGAAAAATCGTTACGGTGGATCAGTTGTCCTTCTTCACCTCCACCTCCAAGAACAACGTTCCGTACGTGGATCAGATCCCGAATCCCCCTGACAGTGTAGGAACCGGTCTCCTCAAAGACCCTGTCCTCATGGGTATTTTTCCCTCACCACCACCGCACACCGCTCAATTTAACATGATTTCTAGATCTGATGACCCCTGGCTCATCCCTACACCTGAGCAGGTGTTTGAGTTCGGAGAGTCAATGCCTTTGACTCCAGTAGAGATCAGCTATTGTGAAATTATTGCTGCATCTGATCCTCCGCTTCCTCAACATGCTCCTTTGAGCATGGCTCTAGATGTCTACTCTGAATCCCCCTGGCTTGGGTAGGCCGATTCACCTGATCCTCTCAAAGAGACTTCTCCTTCCGATGAAGCGATTTTTGAAACAATGTCTCTTGAGGAGCTGCCTTGGAGCGATGGACATCATCGTTCCTCTTTCATGTCTAGCTTGGGGGCAATGTCGGATTGTCTAGAGCGTTATGCATCTCAGGTTCCTACTCCTCCTCTCCAAACGCCAATCTTGACGCATGAGGTTCTTTCGGAGGGAAACCTGAGTAATATCACCCAAATCATCTCGATCAATATCTCCGTTAAAACAGGGATCGTTGAGAATATACACGTGGGAGTGACTTGTTCTACTAATGAGATTCAATTCTATACTGATCTTTTTAAAGAATTCAGAGATGTGTTCACCTGGTCCTACGAGGAAATTCTTGGGATCAATCCCAATATCGTAGTGCATGAGATTCCAACCTACCCTGGTGCGAAGCCCGTGCGCCAACGCTTACACCCCATGCATCCTCGGAAAGCCACTGCAATTAAGGTAGAAGTTGAAAAACTTCTGAATGCGGGCTTTATTTATCCCATCCCCCTCACAGAATGGGTTTCCAACATTGTCCCTGTCGATAAAAAGCAGGGTACTATTAGGGTCTGTGTTGATTACCATGACATCAATCGCGCCTGTCCGAAGGATAATTATCCCACTCCGTTCATATACCAAATCATCGACGAATGTGCCATAAGTGAGATTTATTCCTTGATGGACGGTTTCTCAGGGTATAATCAGATCAATATTGCACCTGAGGATCAACACAAGACTACATTCATCTGTCCGTGGGGTACTTTCACGTATAAAAAGCTCCCGTTCGGCTTGAATAACGCTGGAGCCACTTTTCAGCGTGCGATGTCTTACACTTTCCATGACATTCGCCATATCATTCGGCCTTATCTGGATGACTTTCTAGCTCATTCAGCTAGGTGAGAGGACCACCCTGAACACCTCCGCCAGATTTTCCTTCGTTGTAGGCGCTACAATATTAGGCTTAATCCTCATAAGTGCATCTTTTGCGTGGATTCTGGCCGTATTTTGGGATTCATTGTCTCCAAAGACGGAATTCACATTAACCCTTTAAAAGTCGAGGCTATCATCAACCTCCCATCACCCTCCTCATTATACCAGTTACAGAGTCTGCAGGGAAAAGCGAACTTCCTTCGACGCTTTATCCCAAACTACGTGAAGGTAGCCAAAGGATTCACCTGCCTATTAAAGCAAAATGTTCCCTTCCATTGGGACGAAATTTCTCAACAATCCTTTGAGAATCTGAAGACGTTACTTGTTAATGCTCCTTTTCTTCGTCCTCCTGATTATCATAGCAATTTCACTTTATATCTCACCGCCGCGTTTAGCACCATAGCTATGGTTCTGGTGTAGGATGATGATGATGGTAATGAACATGTTGTTTATTATCTATCACGAAACCTTCTCGATAAAGAAACGCATTATGCTCACATCGAGAAATTGGCGTTAGCTGCAGTACACGCTGTGCAGCGCTTTCGCCACTACATCCTGTTGCGTAGGATAACAGTGGTTTCGGATTGCAACCCCATGACATATATTATCTCTCGACAATTACTGGGGGGAAAATACTCCAAATGGATCGTTATCCTGCAGAAGTTTGACTTAGAATTCACTAATGCTAAGTCAACCAAATCACTTGTCTTCGCGGATCTTATATGCTCACTCCCGACAGACTCCATTCCTTCACACTCCGAGGATCATATCCCGGACGAAACTCTTTTCCTCATCAGTACTCGCAACCCTTGGTATGGCGACATAATCGTGTATCTTCAGACCTCTAAATTTCGGTCGGAGTTGACTAAAGATGCCCGACGACGGATTCGGCATCTGTCTCAACCCTACCGCATCGTAGGAGATACCTTATACCGCGTTGGAGTATATTCAGCGCTCCGTCGGTGCCTAACCTTGGAAGAGGCTGAAAGGGTCCTAAATGACTGCCACAGTGGCGCCTATGGTGGACATATGTTCGGATATGCCACTGCCCAGAAAATTCTGTGAGCAAGTTACTTCTGGCCGTCCATATTCAAAGATTGTATTGTTGCAGTCTGTAAATGCCATGCGTGCCAGGTGTTTCAGCACAAGATGCGCGCCCCGCCTTTCCCTTTGCATCCTGTTATTACCGTCAACCCTTTTGCGAAGTGGGGCATGGATTTTATGACGTGTAACCCTCATTCGGCCGGGGGGCATGCGTATATAATCGTCATTGTCGACTACTTCACCAAGTGGGCCGAAGCGATGCCTACACTTGCTGCTGACGGTAAGACAGCTGCTCAGTTCATCTTCAACCACATTATTGCACATTTCGGGGTCCCTCAAGCCATCATTACTGACCATGGTACTCATTTCCGAGATTATATGATGGCTAAGCTGACCTCAAGATTGGGCTTACGCCACAATAGCTCAATGCCATATTACCCTCAGGAAAATGGCCAGGTTGAAGCAGTGAACAAGGTTATGGTCACTATGCTTCAACGAATAGTTGGTATCCACAAATCCAATTGGCACCTCCAACTATTCTAAGCTCTTTGGGCATACCAGACGTCTGCAAAGAGTGTAACTGGATTCACACCATTTCAATTGGTGTATGGTCTGGAAGCAACTCTTCCGGTTGAATGCAAGATTCCTTCTTTGAAATTAGCTGTAGAACTTCTACCCGATAATTTTGCTGAGGAAGAACGTCTTTTGTATCTGGAATGGTTAGATGAAACCCATCATTTAGCTACTTTATTCATTGAAGCACAAAATAAGTGGGTCAAAGCTCACTTTCATCAATCAGTTTCTTCGCGTTCCTTTGCCGAAGGAGACCTCATCCTCCTATACGATCAAGCACATGACAAGATTAGGGCTGGGAAGTTCCAACCTATGTGGCATGGGCCCTACATATTAAAACGAATTTTGAAGAATGGGGCTTATGAGATTATAGATTATGAAGGAGTTCCGTTGGCGCAGCCCAGAAATGGGCTGTACCTCAAAAAATACTACGCCTGAAGTGATTTTTGGTGTAGTGTGTGTACATAGGTGTGTGTTTTTCATTTGTGTGCATGTGTGGTGTGGTTTGCGATGTAAACATATTTCTACTGATCGGCTCTTCGTGATTTTTCAGATGTCCAACAATCCGTTTGTTGGTTTCGCGGATGGTGCCTCCCGCAGTACCAGGAATCTGTCTTCGGTGGCCTGGGTAATCTATGATCCTGCTATTGAATTGGTCAACCTGAAAGGTGTGTCTGGGAAGTACTACAAATAATATTGCGGAATATAGTGCTATGTTAGAATTATTAACCGAGGCTGTAAACCTAGGTATCCATGAATTTCTTGTGTATCTAGTAGTATCACAACTGAACGGACACTATTCAATAAGAAACCCATCCATTCTACGTATGTATCTGCGTATTCGTTTAGTAGAGAGAAATTTTGACTGTATTACATATCATCATATACCCATACATATGAATACGTTAACTGATGCAGTAGCTAATTTGGTTTTAGATAGACATTTGTGCAATTTGTAAATCATCATCACATGTAAAAGGAAAATCCATCCAGAAATAGATATGTATATATATAGATATCGAATGTTTGCATAGTGTGCATCACATTAAAATAAAAAATATACATGTTTGCCTTAATACATCCAGAGACGACATGTCTCTCAAAAAATATGCATGAAATAAAAGCCCTAGAGAGTCTAATCCGCATGGTGCTCATGATAACAAGTGATTGCATGCACTAAGCGTCTCAGAAGTCGGTGGAGGCGACTAGGCACTCCCACCGTATATCTCTGGTATGCCATCGGTACATCTACCAGCCAGGCGTAGTCTGGGATCCCTTGGGAAATACCCTCGATATTATGGATTAACTCCCCCCCCCCCTCTGCACCCTCTTTCTGAGGATCAGGTGCGGGAAGAGTTCTCCGCACGACAGGAGACATGCCAGCTGGTCTCTCTGGGCCCACGTCTGCATACATATAAAATGTGTCAGGACAGAACGTGTATTACCAAAAAAAAACATAAAAGCATAAAAATCAAAAAGATGGTCTTACCCAACTCCTCATCCCAATCATCTCCCTCCGGCAATGGGAGATTTGGATCACCAGTGAAATCGGTTCCTGCATATGGCCAATCTTCCACTACAATCAACTGACGCCGCAACCACCCAAAAAATTCTGGCCTCCAGGACATCTGTTGGCCTCCTCTAGCTCTGGGCACCAATGCCACCTAGCGAGCCATCCTTGGCTCTCATGGAATCGGCTCAAATACTATGGCCCCTTGGCCTTGGAAGATTGGTAATAATTCCAGAATGAACGATACCAGGATAGAACCGTAACCAAACTATTTCAGTTTCGCCTGCTTGCACTTCGTGAGCTATCTCTTGATATTTATTGTCACTGTTGTGGCCCAGTCAAACAATAGGGGACCCATGCACTCTGAGGCCAATAAGAGTTGGGCCTTTGTTGCCTCGTGCGGTGCCTGCGATCCCGTGGCCCACATGATGGTATGAAGCACTACCCTGAGTGCTAAATCAGGAATAGTATGGATGTCGACCTTTCCACTTCCTGATCCCAGTCATGCCCCTGGGCACACTCGTGCCATCACTTGCTCCATCTTCTCACCAGATGGTCTGCTCCTTGCAATATGGGCACCGGACCTCTGCGCGATAATCCGGTTATAAAGTATACGTCAGAGACCTCCAGTTCTAATACTTGGTCCCGCAACTTGAACACTTGTTCATGTTCGTCCCATATGCTGATCAGGTACTGTAGGAGCTAAGGCCGAGCTCATAAACAAGGTGTCAGGAAGATATTTTTAACCCCGCAGTTCTTGAGGGCATTCATGCAAGTTTCATTCTCCATGGCCTGTTCATCCTCTTCCCCGTGCTCCCTCTCTTTCCACTCAATGACCATTTTGATCAGTTGCCTACATTCATATGGTCAAAAAACTTCAATTAGATCTCTTCTATCCTTAAAAAATTCACATAATTCATTCATTATGTGGAAATTTCAAGTAGAAAATTGGATTGTGCCGCTAGCGCAACTGTTTTCCTAACAGTCGCGCCAGTTGGCATGGGCCCTTTGGAAATAAAATTCCTTTGGCGCGGGTCCGTGCCGGATAGTCGCTCCAATGGGCGGAGCCCTAAAAATTCAAAAATACCTCACAAAGGTCTAATATGCAATTAAAATTTATGAAAAATGGATTGAAATGGAGTACCAAGGAGCGCCTCTTACCTGGAACAGACGGGAATCTGAATGGTAGCCCGGAGTCGTCGCAATCGCCGTCAGAAGTTTGCACACAAAATGGAACACTGCTACTCTTCGGTGAGGTAAATAGTGAAAAGTAATTTTATTTTTACCATTTGACATATTTGTAAATTTTTGAACTTAAAATAGGTTTTGAAAGTTATTTTTTCTGAATATTTTAATATATTTTGTCAAAAATGGGTTTTACACTTGCAACTTAAACAATGAAACGAGTTGTATTTTATACTTTTTCGGACTCGGTAAATACACGAAAAAGTCACTGTGGAGTCATCTTTTAGCTCTTTTCTGACTCTCTAAACATGAAAAGATTGCCGAGGCCCTTGTCGTTTCGATCTCATTAAAGTGGACACGAATCGACATCTACCCAGTATACGTTTACCCCTTTTTCGGGCTGGGATGGATTATTTACGAAAAAGGAATACCCTAGCCTATCGCGACTAGGAGGTTTTCTCGAATATTGTTTTCTACCTTTTCAGGTCCGAGGAACTATTTACGAAAAGGGACCGCTGGAGTTTACTTTTCTGCTATCTTTTCAAACTCTCTAAATATGAAAATACGTCGAGTTCTTCCTTTGTCAGACTCGTTAAACCCTAATGACATTGGATTCAGTCGAAATGACGTTATTCGAGTCGCTCCTTCCTATGGCTCATTAAATGTACTAGGACGGATTCGCCCGAAGGGAAGATTTATATTACAAGCATATGCTATCCCCTTCAAGCTTGTTATCAAAAATAATTGGGATACTCGCCAGAAATGGTGGGGGAAAATGGAACCAGCATCATTGTCGTGTCGGAAGTATGTCGCTCTTGAACATGGCACTTGTCTGCATTCGTGTCGGGTTGGGGACATCTCATCTCATTCTTCACTTGCCTCAGTGGGTTTGGATAATACCTTTTGACCTCTCATCTGCTCGTTGCCTCATCACCATGACCTTTGATCCATTGATATCAAATACTGCCAAATACACTATTGTGCCATTATATGTTCAAGAGAAGTTGACCTCTGCAAAGTATCAACCTTCCTCTGATTCTCGATGATCCTGATTCACAAAAAACATCATGTTTCTCTGTCTCATGTCGATGATGTGGGAAACATTATGGCCCACTTCGATCAAGGTCACTTCCTGTCGACTTCAGCTCATTATCCAGGAAGCTGATCTAGAGACTCCCTTATGGTACCTTGGAGCCTGCATGCCTCAATGGCAGGTTCGTCGCATTCGACGTGAGGTTTTCATCATTGGCCTCCGATCGAGTGATTCTACGGGTGTTCGACGCCAGCTCATCGATTCACATGCCATATATTGTACCTATAGTACCTTGAGGGCCATTGTCATTATTGGTGGTTCCTCTCGCATCTATTAACAACTTTCATCATTGGCTGGTAATCTGATGATGTTCTTGCATGTTCGACTTCAGCTCACATATTCGCATGCTTGAAATTGTACTTTTTTTGGGTCGAGATGGAGCGCAAGACCCTGTATTGTGTCTGTTGTAATATAGGCTGCGATTTTGTGGACTATTATTACATGAATCACTGATTGGATGGCTGCGACCATACCTGAATCTATTTATCGATCCTCTCTGGATGGCTGCGTCCATGCCTTGGATCTGGATTATTGTATACTCTGTTATGGATGGCTGTGCCCATGCCACATACATATCATGTATCCGAGACATCAGTTGTACTTCACTCTGCAGGTTTTCTGATGGCATTTTTTTCAGTCGGCATGTTCTCGTAAAGCATTTCACCCCTCTCCCTCTCTCAGGCCTCATGCTTTAGGGGGCATCTATTACACAACAATCTGTCACCGTCCCTACCATTCCCCATCCCACACATTGGAGGACTCATTCCGTGACCTGTGAGTAGAGACAAGACTTGAAAATACTTTCATTGCATCCCTATGAAGATGAGCTTTCATTGCCCTGAAGACATCTCCGTGCAAAAAACCCTAAAAATAGCTCCTTTTCCATTGGCACGGTTCCACAGTTCAGCCCTCACGCCAAGGGGGAAAATACTCCAAAGAGGGCATGCCAATTGGTGCTCTGTCATAAAGCCGCACCCGCGCCAACCATATTAAGAGGTGTTTTTTAAAAATAAATGGCAGAAGTTTCATCCTAACAAATTCCTGGACTGATATCTATCTTGAGTTGGGAGGTTTGGCTATGGATTTCCATTGAGAGGAAGTGGTTTTCCATCTCTCATGGAAGCTTCCTTGATGATAGGGCCAATCCCATAATTATAGGGATCCCAAACTCCCCTTCCTCCATCTATAAAAGCTTGCTCATCTCCTTTTCAAGCTAGTTCCCATGAGCTTTCACATCCTTATGCTACAAGAGCCTTCTTGATTCCCTTAAGGAAAAATCCAAGCAAGGAGACTATTGCCAAGTATCCGAAGAGAGAGGCTTGTCCCATCCTTGACAGGCTTTATCGAGACATGTTTTGCTGACGACCCGCCAAAGGAGAGTGCTGCATCGAAGCTATGGTTGTATTCTTCTTTTAACTCTTTAATGATAAGCGACTATTGGTTATGGTTCCACTCTTGTTATTGATTATGTTCATGAGTTATGTCCTCTTCGATTGACATATAGTTGTATCTACTGGATTTTATGCTTGCATTTGTGTTATTTCTTGCATGTACAGGTGTCCGACCACGGAGATCGTGAGGATTGTGATCTGCCAGGGCAAAGGAACGGGAGCACCACCTCTTCTACAAACGACAGCGTTGGATTCCAGGTAAGCCTTCATCGCAAGTCAATTTATTTACGATTAGGAACCTGCACTGTAGCGTGTTTGATTGTTGCTAGACCCAATCTAGGCTAGTAGGGATCACCTCTTTCTGCAGAGGGGATTTACCTCTTCAACATGGCCAGAATTAGAAAGTTTTTGATGGGTGATAGCTTCCCATGGAAGGCTAGCCTCCAAAAACTTCCACCTTCACTTGAGCATGAGAAATTGCAGGAGTTGTAGCAGAGGCAAGATTGCAACATCCCGATGCATAACTTTGGCATGGGAGATGTCAAAAAAGAGAGAAGCAACATGACAGGTGCTTTACATGATAGATCAGCAGCACTACCATTATTGAGTATTAACCCTTATTTGAGATCCCAGCGATTAGTGGAATAATCCAAGGATCTCTTTTTATGCAGAATACTTGATGGCCAGTTATCTGATGGGAGGTATGCGATGAGAGATGGGGTCATCTATTTTCATAGTAGGATCTTCTTGACTAGAGCCTCTAAACTCAAGGAGAAACTACTACATGCAGCATATGAGGGTTTTCTCTCCAAACCCATTAGTTTTATAAGAGCATACTGTACTATCCTGGAGGGACTCATTTGGGAAGGCTTCAAAGAGGAGATGCACCATCATATGAGGAGATGCATGGATTATTTTGACGATGAGGAGAGACATAAATCTTTGGTATATTTATCACAGCCACTTCCTTTCTCATTGAGAGTGAAAGGAGGCCCATCTATGAGCCACCTTACTAGCTTGAATCAAGTACATGGTAAAGATTGTATTTGTGTACATCATGATTTAGTTACTATGTATATGCACTTCCTTACCAGTCATGTGTAGGGAAGTTCTCCAAGAGGGGGAAATATTTCTTCTAGAATTTATGGTATACTTGAGGCCATAAGAAATATTGATGATGGGCACTCCATAGGAGATCTTGGGGAGATGATATCTTATTCAAGGTGTGCTCAATTTTCACCATAAATCATACACCTTCTCCAAGCATGTGAGAAGATTGGGGCGGAAAAGAAGTGGTTGGGAAACCAATCATCATGCCATATTCTGATGCAGTTAGGAGTAAAAATGCACTGGTTGCACTTGAGGGGCCATTTTCCTTCTCCATTACTACACATGGAAGCTATCATGCCATTGATTATTGTCCCATATGTTGATGATGTTCTTATCATTGTTGGGGAAATGATTGGAGGAAAGACACATAGGTTGGATGTGTCCATTGGGAATGAAACTTCCCTCACTTCTTCATGCTTCAAGAGGAGCATGGGACATTATATGGCTGCTACATTATATCACTTGTTTCCTTATGAGGTGAGCCATATGGTTGATTTGAGACTTTGGGAGGAGCCTCTCATGAGAATTTGGGAGGAGTTTTTCTATGAATTACCATTCTGGAAGGTGATTCATTTTATATGGATGATAGCTTGGAGGTTGGAGCTTCACATGGGAATAAAGGTTCCCCACATTTTTTAGATATATCCTTGCATTTGCTTGAGGACAAGCAACATTTGGGAGGGGAGGATTGTAATATTCCTAAATTAGCATACAGCTAATTGGAATATTAATTTTTCATTTTTCTTCTTAGTTAGAAGAATAAGAGGGTATGGAGACCCATAAATCTCCTTAGTAGGAGCAAAGACTCTCCTAATGTAAATGAGGGGCATCTAAAAGTTGGATTGAAGACCCATATGTGTGAAAAGGGGATGGACTATGTAGACTGGATCAACTTTGACCAATTCAAAGTGGCATTCATTGAGGGATAACGCAATTGTGGAAGGGGACTCCATGCATGGAAGTAGTGGATTTAATGAGTGGGGCCCAAGGTGAGGAATATCACCAAGCATATAAGGAAGGGGATGGAAGCCATTGTGAGGATGATAGGATTATTGTTTTTTTAGACTTGTGGCTCTCTTTAGCTGTTTAGCTAAGATTGCAGTGATGTTTAGCACAGGGTGTTCTTGAGCGGGAATCCCACCTTCATCCTTGGGGGACTTCGAGTGCCTACTCAAGAGAAGTATTTGCACTACATTTCCACATTTTTTCATTTTTCCAAGCTACAACTTTCTTCAACAACACCTTTTCTACTTAGAGTTGTGTTGTGTTGCAGGGTGCAGAAGTGGAGGATTGTATTGGGTGTTTTCTGAGCTAGATTTTTAGCGAAGGAAGGTTTCCTTCCATTGGGAGGCTAGTAAAGAAGCCCCTTGTGATTTATTGACATATTTAGCACTAGAAAAAGGTGACATTATCCCCTACAACACAATATTAGTCTGGATCTCTGTTATTTTAGGGAGGAGTTGCGGGGGTGGTTGCAGTAAGTGTTTTGGGAGGTGATTTCTTCAGTGGAGGGGACACCCTTTCATCTAGGGGATCTATTGGAGAAGAGTTGTAGCATTATACATCAGCTTCAACCATATCTTATCATTTCCTTTGTTATAGCAAACCTTCAGCCCTAGGGCTGCAGCTCACATTTGTATATTTTGTACATTTTCCGGAAACCCTCCTGGATTAGCTTGGAAAGGTGATATAGGGCCTAGATTTGTTTGTATAACATCTATTAAGGCATATATCATTGTATTTACATTATTGTATGATCTCCAGCTGTATTTATGCATGTTATGACTGTGTTATTGAAGCTCTCTGGCATTTTGTATTGTAGCAGCATCTCATATTTGGGATTTATTGTCTATGGGAGGCTTGTTTCCTCATATCCTATGATTTGTGCCTCACTATTTTGTATTGATTTTATGTTCTCATACTTAATGTAATGGCTCCATATTGGTCTCCATTGTTGATGGGATGATTTACACTATTATTTCCAGTTTTATGTTCAAATATTGTTGCTTCCCCATTTTGGAATATTACACTTGTTCAGTTTACACATTGAAACATAGAAGTTGAATTTTTAGGGAACCTTTAAATCTATCTATTAGCCCATGGAAAATAAAATCTGAGCGCCACAGAGACCCAATTTAGAGGGGGTTAATATTAGGCCCAATGTGTGCAGTATTATTTAGTGCTACTTGGCCAGTCTCATACTCGATATTGGTAGTTGAATTACCAAGAAGCTTAAGACTCGAACTCTCACGTGGGACGATGGTACTTAGTGGAAAAAACTAGGGAATCCTTCCCTATAGGTGACGGTGCAAGCACCACTAGATCCTCTACCCTTACCTTGGTCGATTTTTTTCGATTGACTGGGGGCATCGCCAGTTCTATCGAGATGTTGTGCCAACATTTGTAAGATATATTCTCAAGGCCCAGCTACATTTGAGCTTGTGAGGATGAATAGGTCTTCTAGGATTTGAGTATCATATGCAAAAACAACAAAAAACCACATTTTTTGAATGACTGGTCACATAGGATTAATCTAAAGGGAAAATTTATGTTTCATTTTCATTTTTCTTTATGTATTCGATTAGATTTTTTCTTTGATTATAATATCTATCCTCTCAAATATTTTCAAAACCATACCTAGTCGATGCCATAATGGATCCAATGGGACCTTGTCGATCTAGATGTATTTTGGACCTCCCCCATTACCAGGAGGGGTTCTAGGTATTTCACCATTTAAGCGTCAAAGATGGAACACTGCCACCCTTATTGGTTCATCATTTTTTGGGGCATCATTAGTTGGGAACCCTCGCTAGTCACCCAACGCCACACTAGTGGGCACCCCCATAGGTTCAACACATTCCACTCCTCCTAAAACCCCTAAGGGGCAGAGAAGCACTACCCATTCAGGAAGCCAGGTGAATTGACAACCAGGTACGTCACAGAAAAACCCTATACCTAACCAGAATGCTGTGTCTTCATAGTGTGCAATGGCTACCAACCCGCAGTCACCTTTCTTAGGTTCGTTAAACTTACCAAATTTAACCAAGCTAACAAACGACCCTATTGCACACAATCCTACATGGCCACCCATTCCCATGATTCTCCCTTCGGACATTCCAAAGTTATAAGGGAAGCAATCAGAAGACCCTGGAAATCATGTGATGAATTTCCACCTATGGTGTTCATCGAATAACATCATTGAAGATGCTATTCAACTGAGACTATTTCAACGCACCGTAACCGGGGTCGTCGTGAAATGGTATGTGGAGCAACTAGATGCTACACATGGAAATTTTAGCACCCTCGCTACTATGTTCCTTACCTATTTTTAGTTACCCATCCACCATGATTTTGGGATGGAATTACTGATCTACTTTAGGTAGAAACCCACCGTCCGTATCTCAGATCATCTCCACGAATGGTAGCGGCACTGTAGTTTGTGCAAAGGAAAACTCAATGATCGATTTTTTTAGACCTGATCCTGAAAAATCTCACTGAAGATATTTTAAATGATGTGTCCACACAAAATCCCATATCCAAAGAGGACGCCATCAGCAAGGCCCAACAGCTCAAGATGATCTATATGCAATCAGGATATATTTACAACATCTTGCCTAACACCCAGCGCCTGCAAACTTACAAAGAATTTCTAGGCACGCTGAACTTTGTAGATGGTTTGATCGGGTCATTGACGCAAATTCACCTAAGAAACAACGTTAGATACCCCAGTTACACATATTATTCTAACCAGAACATACCACAACCTGACTATCAGAGTCATCATTCACCTTCGCAAAACATGACCAATAGGGCATCATCATACCACCATTAGCAGGGAGGTCCATATCCTCCGCCTCAGGGGACCCATTACCCAACTAGACATGCTAACGGAAGAGACCCCCCCCCCCCCCCCCAACAACCATTCATAAACTAGGGACAAGGACCGCAATATGCCCTATTATCAAAAAATATGACCCTGATAGGCTTCTCATCAAGTAGACTATGAGTAACTCTTTCAAACCAATCTTTTGGCTGAGGCTTAGCCTCCTCAACCTGAGAGGGCTCTCTCAATAGGTTTAAGATTTTTTGATTAATTATTAGATGGCTAACTCTAGGAATAAAAAGGATAAAAATGTATAACTAGTTGAATCAAAGATTAGAAAACACTCACTGGGCCATGGAGTCAAGATAGTGTTGAGGAGGTAAATCCCCTCTGTGGACAGAGGTGATCCCTACTAGCCCAGCAGGGGTCTAGCAACAATCAAAAATGTTACGACGCAAGCTCCTAGTTACGAATGAAAAGACTACAGATGGAAGCCTACCTGGAATCCAATGCTATGATCTGAAGAAGAAAGCGTTCCCGTTCCTCAACCTCGGCAGATCACGATCCTCCCACGATCTCTACGGATGGACACCTGCACATGCAAGAAACAAACAGATACAAGCATAAAATCCGGCATACGTAACTAAATATCAGTCAGAAAGGATATTACTCATATTAACATAATGGAAAATAGAGTGGAACCATAATCGTAATCATTCATTACATAACAATTGAAGAAAGATTACAACCAATGTTCTGACGTCGTGGTCTCCTTCGGATGGGTCTCCAGTCGTTCACGTCTCGCAAAGCTCGCCAGGGAAAGGGAAAACCTCTCCTGAGTCTCTCGACAATAGTCTCCTTACTTGAGTCGGCCTTAAGGGAAGAAAGAGGGCTCTTACAACACAAAGGCTCTTGGGAATTTGGAGATTCAAAGCTTAGGCACTTCAAGACTAGCTTGCCATGGAATTGAGCAGGCTTTTATAGATGGGGAAGGAGGGATTTGGGATCCCTATTATTGTGGGATTGGCCCTATCAACAAGGAAGGTTCCACGGGAGGTGGAAAAACCACTTCCCTTCCATAGAACTTCCGCAGCCAAACCTCCCAACTCAAGATAGGCAATGGTTCCTGAGTTGGTTGAAACACAACTTCCGCAATCTTTATTTAAAAAACACTCCTTAAATTGGCTGGCGCGACTACTGCTCTGGGACAGAGCGCTAGTTGGCATGGCCTCTTTGCAGGATTTTCCCCATTGGCACGAGTGATGAACTGTCTGCCCGCGCCAATGCAAAAAAAGATGTTTTTCATGATTTTTGCAAGGAGATGTCTTTAGGGCAAATGAAGCTCATGCTTAGAGGAAGGCATTGATGATGTTTTCAAGGCATGACAATGTTCACGGGTCACAAAATGGGTCCTCCATTGTGCGGGACGGGGAATGGTAGGGACGGTGACAAATTACTATGTAAAAGATAGTCTTCAAAAAAACCTCATAATCTATCAAACATGGAAGTCAAGGCACTTGGAGTCTAGGTTTATGAGAAAAATAGTAACACATAAAACACAGTCTATGTGCATGTGAAGGAAGTTAGAAAATCGTAAAATTAATTCTAAGTAACACATACAAATACTACTGAAAGTAGGTAATTGAAAAAGCCATGAAAAATGATACACTTAAACTCCTTGTGAATCTTGAGTAGTCAAACAAATTTATGTATTAATTTGAGAAGAACACAATGGCATATAGTAACACAGTTTCCTTGCTAATGAAAAATTCCAACCTTGATGAATTCGACCTCATGCTTCATATAAAGCATTTACAATCTTGGATTCCATGATCCATCATTAGGAGAATTCAAATTTCCATTCTTGACACCTATTCTATTCATAAAAAAAACTATTAATTACAAGCTAACAACTAAACTTTCTTTTAAGAGTCCTAATACAAATAGGAGTGAAACTCCTAAACATGTTTGAAACAACCTTATCTAAACCTTTATTTCTTTCTTGACAGCTGAAAATCCATGTTTTCAAACTTTGATGATGCCTCCAGCCTTGTTGTAAACCTGCTGATTCATGACCTAACTGTCCTAAAAACGAAAAGACAGAGTTCCTACTTTTTAGCCCTTAACCTCCATGTTTATCTTCGAGTAGCTTTGTTAACATTGATGATTGTTTCATATGTGTCACATGTGCTAATATTCCCTTGAAAATTTTAATCCTCCACCTGTGCAGATAAAATCTTCGAAAAAGTGAAAAAGGCATGAAATATGACCGCGCTACGAAAGTAGCCTGTTTTCATAGCGCAGATTTTACATTACTTGTAAAAAAATTCCTAACCATTCTTTCTACTATTTTGCAATTTGAGTCTTCACCTGTGATCTTCATATTTCCACCAGCAACATTAAATCTTGAAACCCATCAATCATTATCTCCAAAATCTATATATAAAGTGCCAAAAGATCATCTTCAGCAATTTCGTAGCGCGCTACGAAACTACTGTGCGGGCTGTTTTTTTTTTAACACAGTCTTCAAAAATTTAAAGTTTGAGGATATTAAAAGCTTCTCTAGGGTTGATATCAACATAAAAAATCAAAACAACTTAACTTTAAAGGTGTTTTTCCTCAAAATGGTCTTCTTCTTAATGACAAACTGATTTAAGATTTATCATTTACTGCCCTGTTTCAATACTCTGTTTCACTATTGTTGTAGTTTCTCTTGAGATCTTGTCAACTGAATTTCTAGGTATTTAACCTGTCTCCTTAGCTTTCTATTGGTGGCTCTCAAATGAGTATTCATTACTCTCACAAATCTGACTTCTTTTATTCCTGGTGCAGTCCAAGTGAAATATTGTGTTTCACTGCTAATTATTTCAGGTTTAGCAACCCTTTCAACTTCCCAGAGGGCTTTCATCCTCTTGAAATTTTTCTTTTCAACCACATGCTTTCTTTCTCTCTTCCTTAGCCTAGAAATTTCAATATTGGCTGATTTCAACCTTTTCTCCATCTCTGCATAACTGATTTTTTCTATTTGAGTAGGGAATACTCTTTTTTTTACCTTTTCTGGTACAAGTGATGAAAGGTTTATAATTTCTTCATGAACAGTGGAAGCTTTCTCTCCTTTCTCTAGCTCAACATGCTCTTGCATCTTTTTGGACTGTCTGGTTACAGGCTTCCTTGCCTTGAATACAAATGCTGCAAATTCATCATTGAATACCTTTTTCTTGGACGACTTCATCTTTTTCTTCTTTCCTTCATCAATTTTTATGAAATCAGCTTGAACCAAAGGGGGCTCTTCTATATCAATGGCTTGTAAGATATCATCCAAGTTTCCCTTTAAGTCTGGAGTATCACTTGCTCCTGAAATCATTGCTTTACCCTTTTCTTTTGCAATTTGACTCCTAGTCAATCTCTGTTGAACCTGTTTATTAGCTGACTGTTCCTATGCAATCTCTTTAACTTAAGTTATCCTTTGTTTTGCAGGTTGAGGAGTTTCAACAATAACCACTGATGCTTTTCCTACTGGCTCTTTCACATGTTTCCTGGGTTTTAACTTAACAAACCTTTTTGACCTTGTCACTACAGGCTTGCTGGATTCTGTAGGTGGAGTTTTTTTTCCTTTAGGGTTACTGCTTGTAGTTTTTTCTTCCACTCCAAAACCACATAAAAATAAAAATGATGACCATTCTCTATTGATATTTTAGAGTTCATGTAAGACCATCAAATTGATTAAACCATGGTGGAATAAAGAAGCTTCACACCCTTCAGAATTCATTTGAACATTGTCTACCATCTTAGCTATACTTCTATACAGAAAAAATGGCAAATCTAAATATATCATGCCAGTAAAGTGCAACATAAGTTTAAAATGATATGAATATAATTTATGATACCTTCCCTCACAGGTAAAATACCTTTGGATGTTGTATAACATATTGGCATATGAATCTTTGATGTAGCTACTGGGAATTATGTTGTTTAAATCCATTTCTGCAAACTCTGGCTTTAGAAACACTTTGCATGCCTCCATGTCAAATTTGAAACCTTTGAACCATCTCTCTTGCCCCCTAGGAATCTCTGTTACTAAGGCAATAATCTCAGGAGTAACTAAAAAGTTTAAGATTCCAATCCTTGTGTTTGAGCCAGTAAAATGTAAAGAAAACTCCTCTGTCACCTGATTGTGTCCTCCCTGTAACTTTTCACAAAATTTCAAACACCCTGCCTTCTTGAAAGCCTCCAATACTGATTTGTCTTTAGCTAGGGTTCCTATGCTTTCAAGCTTTGTCCTTAAACAATGTCCTGACCTGTGATTTTTCTTCTCCTCAGTCATTTTTGTCTTTGAATTTTTGAAAGTTTCCTATGAACTCTAATTATCAGCCTCACTTGAATTCAAAACAGTCAGCCTCGCCTGATTAGAGTAATCAGCCTCGCTTGTCAACCTCGCTTGATAATGGATAATAGAAGCTTTGGTGTGAGATTGCCACAAGCTTTACTCTTGAAAAAGGTCTGTTGGAGTGTTTTGCATGCAAACTAGAATAAGAAACCAGCCATCCCTTTCAAATTTGAACTTATATTTCATAAATGAAACCTCTACGAATGCAATGATGATTTTGAATGGCTTTTTGTCTTGGAAATGACCTCTAACTGACACCTAATGATGAAAAACTAACGGAATTTGAATGATTTGCTGATTTGACATGACCCACTATGAATCCACGCTTTCGTAGTGTGCTTAGTGTATTTTCATAGAAATGAGCTACAAAAGTAGCAGCGTTTTCGTAGCACAAAATAACTTTTTTCCATTGACTGTGCTATGAAAGTGTGGTTTCGTGGCTAATTTCAGAAAATTTTTCAAAGGGTTAAAATATGACTTCTAAACAGAATATGGGACCGTTAAACAATGGAATGAGGTTGTCAAACTTTATTTGGAAATGAAAATGACACTTTTGAGACTCTAACCCTATCACTTACCCCTTAAAACATGAAATGACTCAACACCTATCTAAGACCATGACTAGGAATAAGGTAAACTGTCAAAGTTTAGAAAAAAAACTTTTATGGTGATAACACGCCCAGTCCCCAGCACAAAACTCGCCCATGCAGAATAATGCACAGGTCAAATTTGTGCAACCTTCCCAGACATAACCGCGCCAACCATACAATCAGGAAAATCCAAGCTATCCTCCTAACGCGGCAAGGAAAAAGGGAAAAAACAAGCCAAAGGGAAATCTTGAACAGAGGGGGAAACAACCAACAATGCCCTCTGCGATCTCAATCTAGAGGCAACTCCAACCAAAATCAAAACCAAGAACCAAGAAACCCCCAAGGTCAGAACAAGAGGGTGAATCTTCAGACAAACCACTCTTGTTCTATTTGTGGTGAGTACGGTAATTACACTCACCATTGTCTCGATCTCCCTGAGCTGGAGAAACTTCAAGGTAACCGTGGACAAGGGGGATCCTCACAACAAACAGTGGTTGTGCAAGAGAATTTCCCCCATCAAGGGACAATTAGCACTCAGCAACAACAAACAACTCTCGACGATTTCAGGAAAAAAAAAAAAAAAACCATGAAATCTACATGAATAGCAAAGAGATGTTTTTTCAAACACAAAACTAGAACTATGATACTCCACCAGACACCAATTCGTTAGGGGCTAGTCCAAGTGCACCAATAGCACCTTTGAACATATCAAAGATGCCTATTGAACCTTTGCAAAAGATGGCTTAGGGACCAACTAGGCGGGCAGGAAACCATTCCAAAGTGACCCATAACTATAGCATAGTGGACGATTTAGCCCAATCTCCTGCCACCATGTCAGCTTTGGAGGTACGATAGTCGTTCCCAAAACAAAGGAAATTCATGCTTTCCACATTAGGTGCCATCGACCCTACTGATTCATGCCTAATGGATTTCAATTTAGATAAAGCCACCCCTAGGCTTCCTTCAATGGTCGCCTTCTAGATATCGGTATCAATTCAGAACATCACCATCCACCGATGTATCATTGATGAGGGTGCATCCACATGCATCATGTACAAGAACGTCTGGAATAAGTTAGGGTCTCCCAAGCTAAAGCCATCAGACATTAAGATAAGAGTATATGACGGGCGCCCTTCACCTCCCATTGGCCTCTACCTAAACTTCCCAGTCTACTTAGCCGGCAAGACGGTCCTTATAGACATTGAAGTCTTGGATGCTCAACTGGATTACAATATACTCCTTGGCCGGAGTTATATGTACACCATGTCAGCCATAGCCTCCTCTGTCTTCCGAACTATGATGTTCCCCCATGAAGATCACATCGTTACTGTCAACCAATTGATATACCACGAAAGGTGACCCCTAAAAAATATTGATATCTTCCTACCCTATGTAGACACATCTGCCAAGATGCTTTTATGGTACAGTGAATACATCCCTAGCCTATTAAAACCATCATCCATCCTTGGGTCATTCCTAGGAGACCCCCCTATGATACTAGAATTGTCATCAACTGTCACAAAATCCCTGGTGTGCATGATGTCCACATCAAGCACCGAAGCCATCCAAGAGATGTAGACGAGAAGTAACGACACCGATTCCTCAGCCATGACAGCCTCTCTAGCCTACATCATCTCCCAAACTCTTTTCCTCTATCCCCCAGCTAGTTTTGTATCCCAGCAGTTATTGGCCACCGTGGTGCAACCAAACGTATCTTTTGCAATCCCATTTTGGTACCTAGTCCCACCTACTAGAAAGTGAGCCACACACATTACCTCTATAGGGTTAATCACCCTCAGTCCTGAGGAGGCCCCACCCATTTAGGAGACTGTTGGAAACATCCCTGCGTAGGAAATTCCTACTGAAAAACTGATGAATATGACCAAGAACACCAATAAAAGAGGGAAGAAGGTTGAAAATCCCACCATGCAACGGGAGTTACAACCTTGTGCCATATGCAACATAGTAGGCCACCCTACCCACATCTGCCCAGAGATAGATGAATTGCAACCGCTCCTTCGCTCTGCGGTAGACATAATGGCAAAAATTTCCCATAAAAAGGAACCTGCCACCAAAATTCAAGGAAAGGAATTGTGTACAAATAAGGCATGCGTTATCTGCAACAACTATGGGCACTGTACCCATCATTTCCTATAAATTTTGCGATACAGGGACGCCTTACATGCCTTCGAGCTATCCTATCAAGAGGATCCCTTGACCTAGTTAGCTAGAGAAAAACCTCGCATCATTTTATACATACAAGAAGAACAAAGTCACCTGAAATACCACCATTCATCTTCCCTCGTCCTATCATACGTTGCGCACTATGCGTCGAATGTGACCACTTCATCGACGAGTGTGTAGCCCTGGAACTTATCCACAAGTGGTATCCAATAGAGTGTGTATACTATGTTGGTTTGTGAGTGGAAAAATTTACATGCCTTTTGTGTGCTGACAACCACACTTAAGAATAGTTCCATGAGATCCCTCAATTTCACTTAGCACTAGATAGTTTGTGCTCAACCATACTTCGCCTTTCCCGAGAATATGGCTCTGACTTTGAATCCATGAACAACTCCACAACCCAAGAGGATGATATGAGTAGATCCATCCTCTTCCTATTAGCTGAAAAGCGCTCAATCAGGGAACCCTTAGTCAACCCCAAACACCCTCCGCAAATAAGACCAACATGTGCATTATGTAACATGCCCAATCATGTGGTTGCCACTTGCCCTGACTTGGAAGCGCTACACTATTGGTACCTAGTCATGCCATCAAACGAGCAGGATGGTAACCCAATATCAAGGATTTTGTGCCTAGTATGTCAGGGAAATTACCATGAGCATCGTTGTACCTATATCCAACGAGTACACCCTCTAATCGACATGATACATCTATTACAGACGAAACGTCGGGACCTTATCAACCCGGAACCTAAAAACCAACATGGAAGGTAGAACGCCCCCAGGAAATCTACTCCATACCCATTGCGGCATATGGGGAAATTTAGGAAGGCACACCAACCAAGCATGACCGAGGTTCAACCTAGGATAACTTGTGGACTATGCGACATGATTGGCCATTGGGTCAATCAATGCAAAGAACTGAAGCACCTTGCAAATAGTTTTTGCATAGTCTCTTCCCTTCCACAAAGACATCTTTGTAACTGTTATCACTCATAATTTTGTGAGTTATTACTTGACATGGTTATACAATTCACTCCTAAAAAGGGTAAGTACTTCTTAAAAAAATTTCAAATTGGCATAGGAAATTTCATTTTTTCATATTTAACCTATCCTAAGTTTCAAGACCATCCTCATTTCATCTCAAAATCACCTCCATATAGATCACAACATGTCTCATCAATCATCATTTTCTGTTCATTTTAATTTCCCAATAATTTAAATCCAAAAAGGTAAATTTATCCAAGAATCCTTACTTTCATAGAAAAACTGCCCAGAAATACACTACCTATGCTACGAAAAGAGGGTTTTCTATTTCCAGAATGAAAAATTTTCTTGTTTTATACATGTTTTGAGAATGCATATTCTGGACATTTGGAGATGTTTTTCAAAAAACCAGGAGAGGTTTTTCTTAAAAACATACTTACCTACAAAAACCTCCTTCATTTTTGAAATATCTATCAAGGATAGGGAGAAAATATCTCATCTCTGAACACTATGTTTTCCTAAAAAACAGAGTTATTTTAGTGATGAATAAACTTGCTAAAGGTGAAAAGGATGTTTTTTGAAGAGGAAACACCTCAAGGATATTAAATTGAGTTTTATTATGTTTTAAGAAGTTAATTGAATGTAAAAGACAAATTTTCTACGTCTGGAGGTTACTTTTCAGAGGCAAAGTCAAAATCTGGAAATTACATAGTTTTCCACAGTTTCGTAGCGTTTCCTAGGCTTAAAGCCAGGAAAATGCTACGAAAACACCTGTCGCTGTATTTTTTCTTTTAAGACCACTTTTTGTGGATTTCAAGAAGATGAAATTCTAGTGATGATGTGTCAGGTCATGATGGACACCCTGGAACATCCAAAGAGCAAAAATTTTGAGTGCAAAAGCTATTTCTGGACGCTACAAAAGAACACTACGAAACTGCCCTGTTTTTGTAGCGAATTGTTTTTTAAGGTTTCTAAGCAAATGAAAAAGTATTTTGGAAATATGAAAGAGGTTTTCTTCAGCACAGCTCCCTCTACAAAAATGTCTCTCAATTTCTGCAAATACATCAGGGTTTGGAAATTATACACTCATCTTTGAAGCCTATTTTTCAGAATTTTCACTAACCAGATTTATGAGAAAATTGTAAAAATTCGACTTGGAGGAGGTCTAGCTCAGCATCCACGTGGCATAATGACACATCAGTAATCTATTACGCTCAGAAAATTAGTTGGCTACAGTTGATAAGGGTTATTAAATTGTTTTTTTGAACTATTAATGAAAGAAGAGTCCTTTCGTATTCAAACTTTGCAAAACAGAAATATCCCTAGGAAGTATCGAAGTGATAGAATCATGTTTGAAATAGGTCGCTGAGGTGTGAATTTGAAGCTAGCAAGGTGGAATATCATTTGTATGAGTCCTATTTCTATAAAGGAATTATTTTTAGAGTTAGAAGGGTTGGGAGATGGTTACTTGACACTACCACTATGGTAATAGTTTGATATCATAAATATACAGTTGCAGCATGTTTATTTCAGACCTGAGATTATTTTATGTATTCTTATGTAAGTTTGTTCTATCATTCCTTTACTTTCTCTCCAGTGTTATAGTTGTATAATCACTTGTAATTCATGATCACATGCTCCAAATCCATCAGGGTTTGGAAATTATACACTCATCTTTGAAGCCTATTTTTCAGAATTTTCACTAACTAGATTTATGAGAAAATTGTAAAAATTCGACTTGGAGGAGGTCCATCTCATAATCCACATGGAATAATGACACATTAGCACTCTATTACACTCAGAAAATTATTTGGTTGCAGTTGATAAGGGTTATTAAATTGTTTTGTTGAACTATTAATGAAAGAATAGTCCTTTTTGTATTCAAACTTTGCAAAACAGAAATATCCCTAGGAAGTATCCAAGTGATAGAATCATGTTTGAAATAGGTCGCTGAGGTGGGAATTTGAAGCTATCAAGGTGGAATATAATTTGTATGAGTCCTAATTCTATAAAGGGCTTAATTTTAGAGTTAGAAAGGGTTGGGAGATGGTTACTTGACACTACCACTATGGTAACAGTTTGATATCATAAATATACAGTTGCAACATGTTTATTTCAGACCTGAGATTATTTTATGTATGCTTATGTAATTTTATTCTATCATTCCTTTACTTTCTCTCCAGTGTTATAGTTGTATAATCACTTGGAATTCATGATCACATGATCCAACTTCCATTTATACACATATTTTTTTGTTTTGTCATGTTTTATTAGTTTGCTTATGTATAATCACTTGGAATTCATGGTGACATGCTCCAACTTCCTGTATGCATATAGCTTGTTGTTATATCCTTCATGTATGGTTTGATAAGAATACAGTTGCCTCAACTTCCATGAGATAGGTTTACTTGTGACCTAGTTTTCATATCGACTCCATAAGCCCAATGGTAGTAAACCTAACACATCTTTCACCTTCGTAAAAACACATTCAATCCAATTCAGAGTTAGCCATCTTCTTTCAAGTTGTTCATCGAATATCCTTTATCCTTTTGAGAGAGCCCTCTCAAACTGGAAAGGCTAATTTCTAGTTACAAGTGGTTTGAAATAGTTACTCCAAGTTGACCATTGAAGCAACCCAACAAGACTCAATTTGGTGATTACACTAACCAAGAGAAGATTACACACAGTTATTATCAGATTATCTCACACTTTCATCATACAATAAAATTTAATCACCTCGCGAAGCTTAGAGTGGTAAGAGCGACATTAAGTCTACACTCCCCAAGAGATCTAGACATACCCAAGCCAAAAACTTGAAAATGGAAGCATGGGATCCTCTCCCCTACATATGACCCCTTCCAAGCATCCACTTCTAGGACAAAGAGTAGTGTTGGTTCCCACAAAATATACTCAGTTGACACAGTGGTACCCTACACCATTTGCACCGACCATAACCACGAACCAGAGGTGTGCCCACTAATGGAAACATTTATGAACCTTTGTACCAGGCACAACTTCCATTTGTTGGAAAGTGCCCAGCCTAATGAGGAATATAGCCTTGCACCCACTCAAGCCCCCATGATGGAAATTCCTCCCCCACCAAATGCAAATGACATGCTACACCATATACAATTCATATCATCATGTATCAGAACTATGACTCGGGTTGTCTGCTCATATTTCATAGGTGTCGAGTCAGCGGTAACTACGAGAGTAATTTTACCTACTACAGTGCAAACCCAATATGTATGCACTCTGTCAACCGCGTCTAGTTCCACAATGTTGATGATGGAATCCTTCTTGTTTCTGTCAACCAGCTCCGTTTGGACCAAACCTTTTCTGCACAACCATGTACAGAACCAATCCGCCTAAGGATCCCTATTTCATTCAAATGAATACATACTAGATGCCATGATGGAGCCGGATTATCCATGGGATGAATTTCATCACTGATCACTTTTCCTCACATGAAAAGTGTTCAATCCTGACAAAAAAAAAAGAACAAGAGATTTATGCAATCAAATCAAAATATTTCCTCCCATCAGGAAAAGTCGATTGGTTCAAGAACCCCATCTCGGCACCCGATGCATTCGAGGAAGGAAACATTTCAAACATTTCACCTACCATCAAGGTGAATATATCTCAAAACCCTAGAAAGGTTGAAGAAATATCACTATGGGCAGCATGTTCACCAGAAGAAGTAACCTCTTATACCCAATTTCTACAAGAGTATAGAGATATCTTCACGTGGGACTACTCAGAGATGTTTGGGCTTAGTCCCCCTATTGTAGAGCACCATATCGGCACTTGGCCTGACGTACCTCCAATATGCCAGGAACAACATCAACTACACCCATCAAAGGTAGAAGAAATAAAACGAGAAATCGACAAGCTTCACAAAGTCGGGTTTATCTACCCCATCGCTCACACATCCTAGGCTTCCAACCCTGTTCTCGTCATGAAAAAATAGGGCACCATACATATTTTCACATGATTTTCATGATTTAAAAAAGCATGTACCAAAGAAAATTACCCTACCCCATTCATCGACCAAGTCATCGATGCTTGTGTAGGTCACAAGGCCCTCTCCTTTATGGACGAGTTCTCCGGATGACCGGTTCAAAACCACGTTCACTGCCCCCTAGGCCACATTTTCATACAAGGTAATGCCATTTGGCTTGAAAAACGCAAGAGACACCTTCTAGAGGGCCTTGAATTACATCTTTCATGACTTGGCGCACCTTATCCTCTCCTACTTGGACAATCTCACCGTCCGATCCAAGAAGCGCTCCGACCATCTCGAGGATCTGTGACTGGCATTCTGATAATGTCAGCAATACAACCTATGCTTGAACCCCATGAAGTGTGTTTTTTGTGTCACAACAGGAATATTTTTAGGTTTTATCATGTCCCAAAAAGGAATTCAAGTGGACCCCCTCAAGGTCCAAGCCATTAAAGAGGTACCTCCTCCTCGAACCCTCAGGAAACTACAAAGCTTGCAGGAAAAGGCCAATTTTCTGAGACGTTTCATCCTAGATTACACCACTTGCGCTCAAGGATTCTTGCGCCTTCTTGGCCAAGACATCCCATTCAAATGGGATGACCATGCCCAACAAGATTTCGACGCGCTGAAAGACACATTGGCTTCAGCATTGTTGATTAGTCCGCCAGACTATAAAAAATATTACATCCTGTATCTGTCAACATCTAAGATCGCTTTGGCTGGAGTATTGATCTAGGAGGGACCAAATGGGAAGGAGCAGATAATATATTACGTCAAAAAAATGTTATCAGGCCCTGCATTAAGATATGAACCTGAAGAAAAGACTGCCTTAGCGCTAACTCATGTAGTCCAAAAGCTTCGCCACCACATCATCTTAAATACCACAATGGTCATCATGGATATCAACTGCATCAAATATCTGCTCATGCGTCATCTAATGAACCACAAATAAGCTTTTTGGATAGTCATTCTATAAGAATATGACTTACAATTTCACTCCCCCAAGAGAAAAAAGGCATTAATCTTAGCTAAGTTCATTAAGGACCTCCCAAGTCATTACAAAGGATCACTAGTAAACGATTCGCTACCAGATGAGCATCTCTTCCTCGTAGGAACCGAAGACCCATGGTATGGATACATCCTCCTCTTATTTATACGAACCCTAAAGTTTAGACCCCATCTCACTCGAGACGACCGTCGACGTATTCGCCATCGAGCCCCCCGATACCTCCTTATCAGTGATGTCTTATAACGACGGGGCATTGACACCATATTATGTCGATGCCTCACCCACGATCAAGTGGAACAAGCCCTTAATGACTGTCACAACGGATCTTGTGGTGGCCACCTTTTCGGAATGCCCATCGCCCAAAAATTCTTATGAGCAGGATATTTCTGGCCCACTTTATTTCGCGACTGCATTACAATAGTCAAGAGGTGCGAGCGGTGTTAGATCTTTGCTCATAAGGCAAGATCCACTCCTACTCCCTTGCACCCTGTCATCGTCATTGGTCCCTTTTGAAAATGGGGGATCGACTTCATGACTTGCAACCCTGCAACTCTGCAACGTGGGCCTCCGCCGCCTCAACATGAGCCCGCTCAATAGCACTCTCGGCAACAGTCAAGATGTTGTCCTCCCCCGAAGGACTAGCCTCCCCACCAGGTGATCCACCCTGAGGCTGTACTGGAGCTCCTCCCTATCCCCCACCTATGCGAGGAATACTTCGAGGTCACCGAATCAACTAATGTCCCTCCAACTGGGCCACGGGATGTCCGACCTCACCAACATCTACAAGAGTAACAAAAATATGTTAGTGTCATCATAATACACATAGAAAACACAAATACTTAAATAAATGCAGAATAAAACACAAAAACACACCTGCTGGCCCCCATGCGTACCCAGTAGGATGACCCATGTCTGGGTCTCCACGGAATTCCATCCCCACATAAGGGAATGACAGAAACATATAAGGATTGGCCTCAAACCAAGCCTCCATGGCGGTGTTCCAATAACGCCCCACCCTACCTCCACCTCCGCGAGGCATCACAGGGGCCTGCATCCTCATGTGAGACTCCTGAGGCCCCCCAGAAGGCACAACTATCGTAGGTCTCAGTAGCACCACCCGCTCATACATAATGCTATACAGAATGCTAGCATATGTAACGAGCTTTGATCCATCCCAGACCTTGGAAAGCTGAGCCATAATCACGTCATAACAAAAATGGGCAAAATAAAAAAAGTGTTCAACGCTCAGTTGGCGCAAAACACCAATATGTGGACCCGATGCCAGTCGCACAATAGCACCTAGAGTACACCCTCAGCTAGGTCAGTCAGAGAAGCTATCGATATGAACCCCTCCATAAGGGGCACTCCACCACAATGGACCGTTGAAAACTGCTCAAGATCCACTCTCCTGGGGGGAAGCGAATAAGGAAGTGCCTCACCCTGAGGCATAAACCCAGTCACAAAGTAGATATCCATTTGAGGATGGATAGTAAGGTCGCACCCCTCCAACACCATGACCTTACATCACCTGTTCCAGCATCAGACCAGGTAACACAGAAGATGATCTTGCGATCGTAAGAGGTCATTCTCCATAAATTTAAGAAGACCCCAGTGCGCCAACTATTGGCATGCATGAACATCAGGGGCCAAAGTAGCCCGTATATCAGGCCAATCCCTCTCCCTCCACAACATCCTGTCATCAAACAGGCACACATCAGTGACACTAAAAGCACCAAAAAATTGACAAAATTTCCAAAAAAAAAGTTCAAAATTTTTCTTTGGCCCTCCGCACGCCTATTCCTCAGAGAGGCGTGAGAGTAGCATGTATGTTTTTCTCATTGACGTAGAAAGGGCACGCTAAAAGCCATTACATGCATGATAAGTTTGTGCAAAACAAATATGCATGCATGTGCCTTGATCACCCACGTGGTCAATGGAAAAGCTGACCTCAGATCCGTACGATCCCATCATGTACGGACCCTAGCAGCGGCACACTGAAAAAATTAAAATACCGGACATCATGGGGCCTATCTGGATCAAGAATCGCAAGTCCAGGGTACTCAGGCTGACTGCAACGGTAAGAACATCTCTGCAAAAGCCTCTGACCTCTCAAAACCTCACCCTTTTTGAAATCTTCATAGGACCATAACAAGAGCTCAAAAGGCCCAATTGCAAAGCTGAAAGAAACACTGTGATCAACACTTCATAATACCTAAGGAGGTGCCACACATTCACACCTCCAAAAAAATAAATTTTCAGTGTCGACAGATATGCCCTCTCTCATCTTCTTTTTTAGCACATGTCTTTCAATAATATTTGAGTAAAGAAGATGATTTCACTTGGGGTATTTTTTGCAGGTATTGTGCAAACCATACATCGCTCCATCCACTAAAAGTTATAGATAAGGTATCATTCTACCCTTAGCATGATAGAGTCCCACAAGAACTCTGCATATCCTGACATCATTTCTCTAAAATAAATTAACCATAGGTTCCAAGCACTCGACCATGTTTATCATCACCGCACCTTGACCCATGATAAACATCCTTGTTGTTCGAAAGAGCCTCCCCTCCATGGCGCCTCTCACTCAAAGTAGACCATATATCACAAAACTCATGACGCCATGGCCATACCACTTTAGTTCGGGAATAACCTCATGCCCATTCACTGCCATGCATTAGGCCAAGTTTTACCATATCCAAATAAAACCACTTTCCTAGACTACTAGGTTTTGCAAGCAGATCGAAAGCACCTCACCGTGCCTCACATTTGGCCTACCATACCTCCATTCGCATAGCCCATATGCGATGTTTTCCATCCGCTTCATCAACCCCGCACATAATACCAACCAATGGGGCCCCCACCCTCAGCAAAAAAACCTTCCTCGCATCATTGGTGAGCGAACACTTTCATATTTTGAGGCACCTGTCTCTGTGTTTTGTACAATCCAAAACCAATTATTTCATTCTTTTGGTAAGTGTACAAAGATTGAAAATGGTGCACTATTTTCCTCACTCATCCATCCATTTTTTCTCCCATGGCAGCAGCCCCTAGTCACCCTTGGTCAAAGTATCACACCCTTCACACATAAGCCACCATGACATTCACAGGGAAAATTTTAAGAACCCCCCTAAATTTATATATATAATAAATTGGCGAATCCCCATGATACATAGGAAAAATGGAAGGTGATTTTATTAATAATATAATATGTATATATAATTTTTTGGCGAATCTCTCATGAGATTATATTATCTTATAAAATCATGGCCAATCACTAGTACAAATGGAAAATCACTAGTACAAAATGGTGAATCGTTGTCTAGTGGAGTTCGGGGTGTTGGTTCTAATGAAGATATGGTAGTTGAACCAGGAGTTGAAGGAAGTGAACCACTGAGACCAAGCATGGCACATGGTGACTGGTGAGGGAAGTAGTTCTCGTGCAGTTTGGAAAATGCGTTCTAGTTATACTAAGTGTAGTGTTGTTTCTCATGCTACTAATAGCACTAATATGGAGGTTGGAGAGGATTTTGAGGAAGCATGGAAGGTATCAGTGGTGGAGAATTACAAAGAGAACCCCATGATGGGCTTCATTTTTCCCTTTGGTATTTGGGCCTACAAGATCTTATGTCCATTGAACCAACAATTAACTATTCAACCAACAATCAACTTAACTGAGTTGATTAGGTACGAGTCAAATCAGACTAATATTCAAAACTATGCTTTGCACTATCCCATATTTATCACACTAATGCTACACAACATTGTGCATTTGCACCCAACTCTCACGCATGCACACAAAATTTTCATCAACATCTATAACGCTAACCAAGTGAGAATTGATGAACAATTTGCACCAAAGTTTGTTATAGTGTTGAAAGTTCATAAGAAATTTAGATCCATGGTACCTTCAATAAATTTTGAGATAACCTCCACTAATTCGACCACAATAGAGCAAACTTGTGATAAATTTTAAACCTACAAAAATTAGGATTCATGTTCCTAGGAATGATCATAATTAGTTGACATATAGGTAGAGTTTTGAGCCTTGACACATTGATAATGCAATGGCTTAGGTCAAAACTCACACATTGAAAATTCATCAATGAAGAGAAGACAAGATCATTATGAATTACCCATACTCCAAACATCCTACCAAATTCTACTTAGTTGTCTGCAACTCAGCTATGCATAATCTTATAGTAAATACAAATTCCACAAAGCCTTCTTCACATAGCTAATAAATGGCCATTAGAAGAGCACCCCATATATAATATTAATAGTAGCAATCAATAGATTATTTCATATTGAACTTCATAGCCATAGCACTCCTATGTATTGTATGATGTATTCAACTTGCATTATCAAATATAGATAAAATCATACTTTTGATTGATACATGTAAATCATACTTGTGCACAATGTTGAATGCAATGCCAGTCAAGGAGTAAAGTCAGTTTGACATGCAATGATCTATAAAATAATGAAGAAACTTAGTAATGCATCACAACTTTCACGTTTGAAAAAATTATAAAGCTTTCATGCAAATCCATTGTTTTTATAGTTCCTTCTCTCAACAATGTTCCATATAAGCATGGAAAATCAAGTAATGTTAAAATACATTTGTAATACTTTGAAGCAATTAATGCTTATGGTGTATTTTAATACTGATTTATTACTTTGCCCCAGTTGTAATTTATGCAATTAGATTGTATTCAATCCTTAAAAATAAATTGAAGAGAGGATAGTTCAGAACTAGGGCTCAATATATTATAAACATTCATGCCTTGATCGATGATATAGAATGCATATAAAACAAACCAGATTTGGGTAAAGCATGAATGTGGCAATCCCGTTGTACACAATAAATGGCATTGAGTTTGACATAAGATATTGTCTTTTACCAATGTTTTATGATAGATTAGTGCAACTTAAAAGCTATAAGATGTTATAACTTTAATATATCTAAATTTTACCTGAAGAGATAGTTAGAAATACATAGATTTTACAAACAATAATTTTGCAAATAAATCCGAATGTTGAATTAACACACAAGTATGCCTAAAATAAAAGCATCTATAAAACCTTTTTCCCAAAAGAAATTCATGAGTTTGAAATTTTGAATATTTATCCATGATCTTTAGATTTTAGGAGTATATATAGTTTATATACCAGATTGCTCAAATTAAATATTAGCTTACCATATGAATTACAGTGCATAGATAGAAACAAAGATGGTTTCCAACAAAAAGCACCCAAAAAGGCAGCGAAATTCAAAGGAGACACTTTTTTCGCTTCTTCGATGTTGGTCTTTGATGACCAGCATCATCATCACTTCCACATTCATTCTCATGCACCTCAAGAGTTGCAGGTACCACTCTGCCCCTGCAAATAGATCAACGAAGTGAAAATTACAATTAAAACATTCTATATTTTTACAAAGAGTTACAATGCACATTCACAAGAATAACACCAAGCCTTCTCCATTAAGCATTTCCATGCTAGTGAAAAATTTCTATATAGGGCATAAAACACTATTATCAGAATTCAATCCTATATAAATATGATAAACACTGAACCCAACTAAACATTTCCATTTATTGGAACCACCCATCATCAAAAGTAAGTAAAAAAATCTACAAATTTATGATTAACTTACAAGCATGATATGTCACAGAGGAAAATTTTCTTAATAGAAGGTGCCTTGCCACTCGAAGGATCACAAAAACTGAAGTAGAATATGATACTAAATAATTATTTCAATAGTTTTTCATTGAAAAAGATTTTATTTAACTTCCACATTATTGTCTAATAAAGTCTATTATTTAACAACACAGTAGTATTAATATGTAAATATCACATCATAGAATACTATTCTACTAACATCTAATTCTATTTCATATTATTATGATACTATCGAGTCTCAGAGCTCGCCAACAATTCCAACCCCCCTTCTTGTCTAACTTTTAGGGGATGCCAACTTTCACAGGAAAAACAGAGTCTTTACAAACAATATTGAAATATCATTGGAACATCACACAAGAGCCTTGACACTTGTGTGCATAATCAATAATGTTAAAAGAAATAATATTTCCAAGAAAAACCAATTCAGAGCCCCTGCATCACAATCTAATCTTAAGATAATTGCCACAATTTAAAAATATGTGGAGGTTCAATGCTAGTTATAAAACGTGTTTGACTGCACTATTGTTTCCAAATCAAAGTGTCCATCAGGGAACCTATCTCTATATTCCTCTAGTTCCCATAGCTTCCTCCACTCCAGATATCCTTCACATATCAATGTGTCAAACTGTGATTTTATTGGCATATAATTGGAGTTGTTTTGTAACCAGTCAGCAATAATTTCTACCAAAGCAATACAAGCACTCTCCCCTGTAGCACATTCACTTCATTGGTTAATTGAAGCAAAAAATACTTCAGTTGATAGCTTCATTTGTC
This sequence comes from Pinus albicaulis, assembly GCA_034641835.2. Lineage (NCBI taxonomy): Eukaryota > Viridiplantae > Streptophyta > Pinopsida > Pinales > Pinaceae > Pinus > Pinus albicaulis. The sequence goes on along the minus strand of CM076582.1, from coordinate 1,110,738,462 downwards.
CATCTCTGCTAACCAATACTTTATGTTCCCAACTGCTAATGGTAAAGTTGTCATCTCCAAAGTCTACCCAGACATGTTCAGAGCTACACTGGAATCAATCTCATTGACCTACAATAGATAAAAAGATATTGATATCAATATCTACCAGATATTGCAAGAGATAGTTAAACAAAAATGAAGCAACAAACAACAGGGTTCTATCAGTTTCTAAATTGATGTTGAAGTAAATTCAATACTTGAAAATGATCCATATCTAGAAGCATCGAACTGTAATCAAAGTATTCAATCCAAACAAAATATCTCAAACACTCACAAGTCGTGCCAAACTAAGTAGCACACATCCAAATTTGTTTGTAGCACCAAATGAAGCACTCGAAAATGCCGAAAACAGTACAAGCATCCATCAGTATTACACCAGTACTTTTCGCTATGGTATGAATAATGTGACATGGTTATAAGGGAAGAAAACATCAAGAGACGAGTTGTATATCACTAGGTAAGGCCACATGGTGAAGCCTGATTAAAAGGAACCCAAGTCACCAATTATCTCCACTGGATCAAAAATAAACATAAATTCATAAAAACAAACAAAATGTTTGATTTTTTTTTACTTAAAAATGTGAAGATACCAAATTGTAATCACAACCATTCAGGCCAAACACATTACCATGCATGATACACAATCTTTGATTGTAGCACCAAAATAATGCAATCAAATATGCCGAAAATAGTACAATCATGCACTAATATTTCACCAGAACTGTTACCTTTCCTATATTAAATTTATGTATTGTGCAGAGTGATATGGTCAGGAGTATAAAAAACAATAAGAGACAGGAATATGTACCATCACTTGTGGGGGGATAGCTGTGTAGGAAATCTTGATTGTCTGCGATCAAAATCAATATTATCTCCACCCTCTTCTCTGCATACCTTATTCAACAATGGTATATGAAGGAGCTAGTTTAAACCAAGAAGGATCATCCACATGTATAGTTTTCCATAGATGAGGATCATCTTTCACAGCAGCATGGAGAGACTTGCAAACTTTTTCAATGGATAGAAGATATCGCAAGCCCAAATACCAAAGGGAAAAATGGAGACCATCATGGGATAGTGAAATAAGTTCTCATTTTGAGCCAGCCTGAAATATATTTAATAGAACTCTCCCAAATTCAAAGTGGCATTCCATCATAACAGAAACTTCTAACAAACATGATGAATCTTTTTTCACAACATTAAATGGCAAAGTAACTGAACCAGATTTTACTCCAAAATTTCCTTCAAATTCATTGACATCTATTTGGTTATATTGTACTGAGTCTCCCAAAACCATCAACAACCAAATTCCAATAGGCACGCCTATTACAAAATTAAGAGGACACTCATAACTATTTTCTAGAACAAGAAAAACTGCTCTAATTTCTTTAAGTTATTCACTGAGAGGTATGGGTTCAATGAATTTTTTTTTAGGTAATTCCTGCACAATTTTCAAGGGAAATGATATATTTGGATTGTCATCACAAAGTTTCTTCTTAACTCAGCTCTAAAAATTCAAAATGTTCCAATCCAATTCCTTCATAGGGGACCTCAACAGTAGAAACTATGCACTTCAGTCTTCAATCTGGTAAATATCTGTGAATGTAAATTTAGTCCTTACACAAACAACCTCAACATATAACTAAGGGAATTCAACTCAAATATGTGCAACTCTTGTTCTTCACCTAGACCCAAAATGTAATTCCCCGTTCATCTTAATGATTTGTCTAATTGTTGCAGAAAGAATTATGGTGAATTTATTCCAGAATGACATGTATTTCGGTAGCTTCCAGGTATCAATTTTTCCCACAATTTTTCTAAAATTGGAATTGAGTATATATAAAGAGAAGAAAATTATATCACAGAGCTAGGCCCTTCAAAATTTCTTTCAATTTGTCCCAAGTCTTCCCTGCCTAGGTAAAACAAATTTCCTAGGTAAAATTATGGAAAAATTGCATGAACATGAATGAAATTAGGTAAGTGTATTACCATATCAGAGGATACTTATGATGTAACCATGCAGCACAAGATGAAAGTGACCAATATGTGATTATTTCACCACCTTGATGTTGGTTCGTGAAGAACATTATGCACCATTGAAGCAACCTCCACTGATAATCTAACCTTGTGAAGGCTAGAATCATCATTCCAACCAAGGTAACCACATTATTATCAAGGAGAATCACTATGTTGAACATCCAGGAATATCATCACATGAAGGACTACTCTCAACCAAAAATAAGTGTGTGTCTGTAGCCCTTGAGCATCCTACAAGTTACCCCTGAAATATGCATTTACCAATCATGTCAACATTAGGGTAACAACAACCACCAATGTGACCAAGTGGACAGTGACAAGAACATGACTGCAGGGGTTTTCGACTGGAAAAGACAAAACCCAATTCCAACCTTGACAAATTGATGATATTTTTCTTCAAATAGGATAAATTATAGTCTCTGCTGAAATATTTATTGGTTGGTAGATCATATGTACCAGTTAGAGCCAAGGAGAAAAACCTAATTCAAATGATTGCATGACCAATATACCTCCATATCAAGCAGGAAATCACCACTTCATAGGGAATCCTAATAGCAAGAAACTCTAAAGATGAAGGGAGGAGACTTGGAATTTGAGTTACACACCAATACCAAACAATTTCAAGAAACAAGCTTGGATATTTAATCTGGGCTCCACAAGTATCCCAATCAACCAGTCCCATGAAAGGAGCATTGGTTAGCATACCTTGTGCTGCATGCAATACATACAAAAAACCTTTACCCTTGTCTTCTGTCAATTAACTATGCTACAGCTAATGCACACAACCATCATTAGCAGACCATTAAATGCTTGGAAAAAACTAGTTAATAATTCCAAAGGGTCAAAGATTATGAAAATACAATGCATTGATTTGAATGTAGAAATTAAGTGAAAACTATACATACAATGAAATCCACTGAATCAATTATGTAGCATCCCTTACACCACTAAGAAGAAGTAAGAGGGTCCACAACCATCATACACAATCTCCAAGCAAATATCAAGGTTTGTGCCATTAGCATACTTGTGAATTACCCCTACAAAACTTGTCATGCGATGAAAACCACAATTTATCACTCATGCCAATATGAAGGGTAAGAACCATCACAATTGGAGTATCTTTCCATGAGAGAGAGAGACAGAGAGATTAATGACCACTCTATCACAGATATAAGAAACAACTTCACAAGGTAATGACAAAAATCATTTGGCACACCCCAACAATTGTAAGGGAAGCACTCTGCTTATAAGCTACGTGCAAATTAGGATAATTAGTTTCATATCCTAGATAACAATATATCTAATCTAATATAATTGTAAAGCAATAGAAAAGAAAAGAAAAAAAGTGAAGAGAAAGAGAAGCCAAGTATATGGCTAGTAGCTACATCAAATCAGGATGCACTTTTTGAAATGTATTCTACAACATCCCATTATGGTGGTAGTAACATTTATTCATCATCTCTATGATATTGACCCAAAACCGGGTTTAACAATATTTGAAAAACCCACTAATTGTTTCCTTGTAAGATGAAACTTCGCATAACTCTTAATATGACACCTTTTATGCATAAATTTATCATTGGTAAAAAATTGTTCTAAGCACTATTTGGACAAGAAAAAACAATTATTTCAAGAAATATATCAAAAACTAATTATTTCAAGCAATATATAATTTGACAAAGGCAACATACATTTGTGATTTATTTGTAGGAAAACTAATTGAAATACTTCCATGAGTAAGCTCAATCAGTTGCACCATTGTCCAAGATATGTTTATCCAGAGTGCAGTCAATGGTCACAAATTTCCAATCCAGTCAAAGCCCCTCAAGGTTACCAGCCACCATTGTGTTTGGCATTTGATGTGCAACAAACATGCCATAGGCAAGAAGACCAGTTAACTTGATCTAAAAATGGGAGAGCAAATATACTCTAAGGACCAAACTCATTCTGGCCAAATTTGTCAAGAAATGCAAGAAATCAAAATAGATACTAAAATGAAAAAACTGTTTTAGTGCAAAGGATCCACATGGTTTGAATCCATACAAACAACGCATACGAATATTACGCAAATATTGGTGAATGTGTACACAAACATGTGCTTATGATACTTTCATCTACATTGACCTTGACAAGGCTCAGGGGAGACATTATCAAGTAGGATTATATAGAAATACTTGAGGTGCTATGATAATTGCATCCATGTTGACCCTGACATGACTTAGGGAAGCTGTTATCAAATAGGAACCCTACATGAGCAATGCCACCTCAAGTATTCCTAGATCAAACAGACTGCTAAGTCTATCTTGAACTATTTGTATGTTTATATGAGGTATTTCACATTAAGCAATCCTTGGAAAGGGAGGAGTCTTGCTAGAGTTTGAGATGGGAGCTTCTAGACTAGGGGCATGGGTTTAGTTGTCAGCCACATAAACAAGCCTGACCTCCTGATGTTTACATTGTACATAATAATTATCATGGTTTCTAGACTAACAGCACAATATCTTGCAGATAACATTTTCAGCGACTAGTGCTCCTTAACTTGAGCATGCATGATAAGTTTGAGGCATACGTAATATGTTGCAATATCTCAGATCTGTTCAGTACAGTCCTTAAGAATGTCAAAAGAAATTACACTGGTGATCATGCTTCTTACTATATGTTTTCCTTTATCACACTTAGATATAGACTAGAGACACCCGGTACACTGCCTTCGTGTATCATATAAAATATTTAGTCTATCTGAAATTTTGGATATCTATGTGTGTCGATACCATTTCAATACCTTTTCTAAAGAAATCCCAGCAGTTGTGTCAAATAGTATAGGCTAAAAAATGGATTTTGGCTATTTTCAAAATCCAGAATTAAATGGTTTGCAAAACTCCCAATTTTCCCTATTTTGGTTGCCTTGTATATACTATATTAATGGTCCAATTTCTAAATTGATGACAAAGAGGTAAGCCAACCATGAATTTCTACAATATCTTCATTTTTCCTATAATGCAAATCATAATATTTTCCAATTTCTCTAAATCAAATCATATCATTTTGATAATATATTATGTACTTTCCTTATAATAGTAGTTTTGTCGCCAACAGGAGCTTGAGTACATGGTAAGGTAGAGTATGTTTCACACCCCCCAACAAGGTTCAAATCCCCCATAGACACATTTCACTACTCGGGTGGAGTCTTGCCTCTGTAAACATTACATCTGAAGCAGTTGAGACCTGATGCAGATCCTAGATGACTTTGCCAGAATATATACCACCCACCTGCCGCTTCTTACTGGAAGGGATCTCCATTGAATGTTGTAATCCCACTATACAACATTATAATATTTCCATATTGAGCATGAACATATTGCCACACATTCATAACTGGAAGCATCTTAAAAAATAGTACCTTTCAAACAAATTGAGTTATATAGAACCTTTCAGACATGTTTTCTATACAAAAATACACATTTAACTTCTTCCTTCCATAATAGACTTGGATTTTTATTCTTGCATCAATCACAGTATGCATTGGGTAGATAAAATACAAACCAAGGAACTGTTTAAGGGACCATCAATGGCCATGGTGTAAAATAAAATTTAACGACATAAAATACAGATCGAGATGGTGCAACAAACAAATAAATGCACAATATTGCATGTACCAAACAGGATAAGGGCATATAGAATTTCCAGAAATACCTTGATGGTTTCAAACAAAGGGATAAATTCAACATATAACCCATTTGATGTTACTTTCAGAAACAAAATGCACACACAAAATTCCTCATCTCTAGAAAACTCAAGAGTTTCATACCAATAAATGTGAACGAACCTTTTATAAACAATCTATAGGTCACTGGCTTAGTGTATGGTACAACACTAGAAAATCCCCACTACATGTTTGAAACTAGCTAAATGGAATAAAAAACAAAGCTACTCCTATGGCAATGAAAGAGATAAGTAGAAAATCTATTACCAGCAAAATCATTATGGTAAAAAGTGCAACACACTACAGAATCTCCTGATCATATAATTATTGTTTGGAATATGGGGTAAAAACACACACATGAAATGAAAAGGTATTATTGGGAATTTTATCAATAACTTCACACATATAAATTGAAACAGACATAAACCATTTTCAGAAAATAAAGCTACATCTTAAAGAAAAAGTTCCAAATAATTATCATATACATATAAAACAATGTTTTTTTCCCACTAGGAAAGCAACAATTACCAGTCAGGTCTTCCATGTTGGCAGGTTTGACATCAACAATGTTGAAACTCTGATCACATATTTCTAGGTTCCATAAGTTTATTCTTAGGTCATCCGCTGATATGAAAATTTCACCATCACTGGATAAAACAAAAAACTATCAGAACGAAAGCTAAACCTAAAAAACATTAACCCAAACAAACAATGCGCTTACACAAAACAAATTCACATCCCAGTAGGCACTAGTCACTATATTTCTGCCTACATATTTTCTTGTGGCAAGACCACCTAGGAGGACCACATGAGATGCTAACAAAATCTTTAATACCAAGAACCTATACATAGAACTAGTTCATAGATAGATTTCTTTTAAATTCTATAAAAATGTTTTTAAACAAACAGAAGATCATAAAACATGATTGCAAGGAGATTTTTGTGAAAGGTGTTACTTGTGACACCTTTGACACAGTTCAAAAGCTTGAAAGTTTGCTTGATGTTACTAATAATGATGATGTGTCTCTTGCATGATATGGGACTTCTGAAAATGATGTACCAAACATTAAATATGAATGCATAGGGTGTTTTGAAAAAAATACCAAAGAAATTGATTCCAATCTTAGATTAGATTTCATGGTAGCAAAGGTCTAGGAAAATATGGGCAAAGAATTAGAAAGCCCATGGATCCGAGTACAAGGACAGGAAATGATGGACTTGGTTTTGTGGTTAAACAAGCAATGGGAACAACTAGTTTGTAAGAGGGGAACCTCATATAGTGAGTGAATCATTTACCTCTAGAATAAGTACATATAGAGGGGAAAAGATTAACAACAGAAACCTTGTACAGGGAAACAAGTTCAACAACAAAATTTGTTAAACCACATGAATATGTTTAGCCATAGGAATAGGAACTTCATTACTGAAATAAAGGCACATGAAAGCAAAGTGTCACACCCATGCTATATTACTGGACATATCAATCTTGGAGATGGATCAATTTCATATATGTTTCCTAAGTATACCAGAATGGACCCCTCACTTGGAAAAAAGACGCCAAGCATCATAGGAAGTCTTGCAATTTTTGCGTTTCAAAATATGTGAAGTAAATCAATTTCCACTGCCACTTTGTATTCGTTAAATTTTAGTACCCCTTGTGCTCACTCCGAGATCTGCCCTAACTATCATTCACCCACTAGTGCTTGACGTTGACAGTGTCGTGGTGCCCAAAATGGGAATTGAGTTAACAATGTCATGCAGTTTGGAATAAGAAGCTATATGTATTATGTATATGTAATAGTAATACTCATACCATTTCATATCTAAAAACACTTAATTTTTACACACACACATAATACATGTAAAGGTTTACAAGGTAAATTTTCAATGCAAAAGGAAATACAAAGTTATCATAAACTTCATTTCGGCAAATGAGTCATGATTTATGTTCTATTAGATGCTTCATAGATTTATCACATTTTAAACATTGAGATTAATGAGGATAAGACATGGCAGGGTGGAAGACAATGATAGATCTTATTTACCACCTATTGTGCACTTGATTGGTTGAGGAAAAACCATAGAGAACTCATGATGATGATTGGTTGTGAATAAACCATAAAGAAAAATTAGAACTATGATGATGATTGATGACCAAAGCTGGTCAATCATTGTGATGGTTCTTACCCTTCATATTGGCATGAGTGATAAATTGTGATTCTCATCGCATGACAAGTTTTGCAGAGGTAATTCACAAGTATGCTAATGGCACAAACCTTGATTTTTTCTTGGAGATTGTGTATGATGGTTGTGGACTCATGATGATGATTGGTTGTGAATAAACCATAAAGAAAAATTAGAACTATGATGATGATTGGTGACCAAATCTAGTCAATCATTGTGATGGTTCTTACCCTTCATATTGGCATGAGTGATAAATTGTGATTCTCATCGCATAACAAGTTTTGCAAGGGTAATTCACAAGTATTCTAATGGCACAAACTTTGATTTTTGCTTGGAGATTGTGTATGATGGTTATGGACCCTCTTACTTCTACTTGGTGGTGCAAGGGATGCTACATAATTGATTCAGTGGATTTCATTGTATGTATAGTTTTCCATAGATGAGGATAATCTTTCACTGTAGCATGCAGAGACTTGCAAACATTTTCAATGGATATAAGATCTTGCAGGCCCAGATTGGGTGGTAAGATGAAATATTTTGTTTGCAAATTCATGTTATTCGGTGAGAGAGCATAGTGGAGGAGAAAATCTACCATCTGTTTACAATTTCTCTTCACTGCCTTGTGCAATAAATTACTTTCAAGCAAGTTTTTGGATGACTCTAGAGCTGAAGATTCCTGCCCAACATTCATTTCAAAAAATATGTCCAAAAGCTTCTTCAGAAGAGCACACATTTCCCTTTCTGCAACATATATAAAAAGAAACTTGAACTGATCAAATGAAAATTCAAGAAAAGAAGCATCCTTCACAAGGCTTAGCTCCACTTGTTGCCCGCTACTCTTTTGAAAGAGCCATCCTAACTCATTTAAGAAACTGATTACTTCCTCCCTAGCTGTTATTACACTGTAATCTTGAAAATTTTCTTGTGAACATTCAACTTTTAGGGAGCTTGTTTTGTCATTCGAGAACTCATTTTCAATCTCAGATTCAAGGCTTTGCAACTCTCTACAGATGGTAGGGTCCGCAACAATAACAAGAAAACAATTGCCCTTGAAACCATGATCCACCTACACAATGCCACAAACAGGCCCGCTATCAGAGAACTTACACCAACACCATATTAACTGCACACCCAAAACTAATGCTAAAGCCACATAAAACATGACTGAAAGATATTCCTCAAGCTCAATCTACCTCTATAAAACAGCGGCCCAAAACATTAGGCGCCCCCCCTAAAAATGTAAACTTTTGCACCCTGTGATCATTCAATATGCATTCTGAATTTTTTTCTTCGGGAAGAACATCAATAGAGGTATACTTTCCTCTGTAAGCACAAATAATTCTACATCCAGAACACAACAAAAAATATAAGTCTAGCAAATCAATGCAATTCTTATCAATTGCACAACTATAATTCCACAACTTACTTCATGCCAGTAGTAGCCAAATTATGGCCTCTCAAAGTAATAGTGGTCTCTTGGCCGGCTACAATAGCTACAGGCTGAACAAAATAAATTTCTGTAGCATCCCACGACCTCCAAGAGTTGCAGAACCTAACTTTACCTGTAAAAAAATGGTATATTCAAGTTAAGACACGTTGATGGAAATTACATCAACGAGGATTGAAAATTGACAGGATACATATATACATTAACACTAGTTAACTACCATCATTGGAAGAGGCTAATCTATGCTCAGCTTGCACTAATACTCTGCCACATCTCCAGAAATCAGTCCTGGAATCTTCAACAAGTAGTTTCAGGCATTGTGGCAAATCTTCTCGTAGCTGTAAGAGTTTCAAACAACCATTTCTATTCAGCATTGATCAATTAAATTAAAACTATAGATCTCTAAGATAGAGCCCGAAGATTTCCTAATCCTTCAGCTGCTTGAAGATCTCCTAATCCTTCTATCTCACAGGTCTTTCTCATGTCACTTAACGAGATTCCATAGTAATTTCAAAGTTCATTATTACAGTTAATGATGGCAAATGGGAATGGCCAAATGGGATTAATATGGACACATACCTGTTCCCATCTCACAGATGGCATGGACACAAATATCGAGAGAATCACACATCCATGCCTTATATAGCTTCCATGTCAGACAGGCTGTGAGAGAGCCATTCCAGAATCTGCATCCATTAAGAAACCACATTCAGTATTGCAAGCTTGAAAGAACCACAAACTTGGAGAACGTTACCCCAAAAAGCTCACCTGCCCACGCAATGCCATAGAAAAGTTGCTTGGATGCTGCCCAAAAAGCTTGAAAATAATGCGCCCTATTTGCTCCTGCAAGCATATTTGAAAAAACTTCAAAGATCAACACTGATGAGTCATACAAGACAATTTGAAAACACTCATAATCATTGGTAAGAAAAACAATACCTGTGAATCAGAATTGGAGCAAGCAGGAGATCTCTGGTCCCAAAAAAAATCCACCCAAAACCCTCCATTGCCTTGTAAATCTGGGGCGTATGCAACCCAAAACTAGCATCAGCAGCGCAAATCTCCATTGTCCTATAAATCTGGGGCATATGCAACCAAAAACCAGCATCATTAGCGTAAATCTGGCAACCCAAAACCTTCCACTGCCCTCATCATCAACATAAATCAGGGGCAAATGTAGATCCAAAACCCTCCAACTTAGTAAATCAGGGACGAATACAACCCAATACAATCACAGACCAATGAATTGAAGGTGAATCCAACATTTCTTGTTTTATCCGCCCTTATTTTTTTTGGCTAAATGATAATAATTATTTATTTTTAAAATAATTTTGGGGCTATTTATACAAAACTATACAAAATAGGTTTTATATAAAAAATTCGCCCCTTTAAAATCTAAAACCTCTTAAATTTCACCCTTGGGCTAAAATTTGCCCCTAAAATTTTCCCTAGGACGTCCTATCGACTCTAGGGATTTTCCCATTAGAAATAGTTATGACTGCTGCCAAACTACTTTTTATACTTCGACCTTGGGTCACTGAATCCCCATCATCAGTTTTTAGTCACCCCTCGTCATCATGCATATGTTAAACCTATCACATCTAATATATACACACCCTGGATGTCCTACTGACTCCAAGGACTTCCCCATCAGAAATAGTTTTGACTTCTGCCAAGCTACTTTTTACACTCCAACCTTGGGCCACTGAATCCCATCATCAGTTTTCAATCACCCCTCGCCATCATGCCTATGTTAAACCTATCACATCCAAGAACCTTATCCCTTGCATCAATGACTCTCTCATTCGGTTGAGGCTTCCTTTTTGTCGACATCAATACCTATTTTCCAAAAAGGAAGTGGTACCTTGGATCACCCCTTGCCACAAAAGGGACATCCTTGGGTGGCACTATGGGAGACATCATTTCCCACAAATGTCATCAATCCTCCTGACATTTGACTATAACACAAGCCTTCATGTAAAGATGATATTTTACCGTTACAACCATTGCACTTTGGTCAAATTTTTCAAAGACCTGTGCCTTTATAAGCATCTCTGTCAGCAATGCTTGCTTGGGAAGGTCCCAGTCATACACCCATGCGTACAATGTATTATGTGAATTTATATGCCATACCAAGTTTATGCATATGGCTACCACATTCCACCTATTTTCAAACAAAAACGCCCCTGAGGGCGTCAACAATCATCATCATCAACCAACAAATCACTGCCATACTAGTGACACAGACAGAATTTGTATCTTTCAAATATATTTTTTTAGTTAGCCAAAGCATCACGAGCATGGGACATGCCCATCTCATATAAAAATTGTATTTATTGTATCATACCATTGCTTGTAGGGTTCCCACATGACATGGTCTCTCTTCAACCCGTTGTAAGGTGTTTTCAACTCATTGTTACACACAAGTCTCTCTCTCTCTCTCTCCGCACAGTACACATAAAAGAAACTATAATGTATTTCAGCTATACAGTTCTCCCTAGACCTCACACATTAGGGGGGAATTATTATCACTGGAAAATTGAACAAAAAAATATGACATTATTAAATTTTAGGTGGAAGGATTTACAGGGATGAGGAACATTATAGAACCTGAAGAATTTAAAAAATCTCTAAGGTCCAAAAGAAAAATCAAATTGCGCACTCAAGAAACCAGCAGCATGCGCCTTCGTGCGCATTTTTCTTCGATAGGCATGCCTTTGCGTGGCTTTCCCTCAAAAATATATGTGGAACTGAGAGTGGCAGAAGTCAATTTTCGGGACCACAAGCCACACTCCAGGAAATTTATCCCACACTTGAGGTCACCCAAGGATAACCACCCAAGCCTCCTTAGGACCTCAAGGGAGCACAAAATGGAATAATGTTGCACACAATGGAATCATCCCCCTCTCTTGGGTCACCATACATCAATGTACCAAGAGAGGAAATGAGAGTTTGTATTCATCTATAAAAGGCCACCAAGAGATGACGAAAGAGAGAGCACATTGTTATGCTGCCTAAAATTGCTTCAAGAAATCTAGGAGTGTGTGATCCAAAGCAGAAGTAGAGAGGGGATTTAGTTGTTGGCCACCCAAAAACTCCAATCCTTTGGAGTAGAGAGAGAGAGGAACCTTCCGCCAAGGAAACTCAAAGGTAAACATGTCCTTGCATTAGGTCTTAGAACTCCCTATTTCTAAGGGCCCCTTGGCAAGTGTGTAAACATTCTACGTTTTTTCCTACTAGCACACAATAAGAGGGGACATAGAAGCCACCATTGGTATTATTGTGTTGTTTGACTCGATATGAGCTTTGTTTTATTTGTTTTAGTTTAGATTTTATTTTCTCTCTATATATGCATGTTATTTCATTATTTAGTATGTTTTATTTTATGGCATGTTCACTAACCTTCTAACTCCCTTGATTATATGCCTTTGACCAGGAACTTAAGAGGAAACATCCACTCCTCTTAAGCAAGTGTGGATTGGTACACTCATGCACCAAATCCACCAACACACCCATTTTTGTAATCTTGGTTTCATCTCCTGAATCTAAACTTAAGTCATGTACAATGATTACAATTGTTTTGTCCTTCTCTTTGCACTAGAAAATTTGGCCCAATTTCCGATGACCACTTCGTCGCTATTCCGACACATAGTCCTCGCAAGAGCGACAGTTCGAGGATGGGAAAAATGTGGTTTGACATTACGTTGCAATTCCGACGCCTTGACAAAGTGTTGCACTACTGACACTTCTTCCGTCGCTTCCAAACAAGCGTCGCTCTTCCGACGTTTCCCAAACTGTCGCTCTTCCAACGTTTGTAAACTGTTGCAATTCCGACGAAATGTGGTCCGACATTTTGAACGTCGCTCTTCCGACGTTTTTATACCGTCGCTCTTCCGACGTTTGTAAACTATCGCAATTCCGACGAAATGTGGTCCGACGTTTTGAACGTCGCTCTTCCGACATTTTTATACTGTCGCTCTTCCGACGTTTTTAAGCTGTCACAATTCCGACACCGTACAAAAGTGTCGCAAGATCGACGCTTTCCATAAGTGGCGCAATACCGACGCATTCTAAAAGCGTCGCAATACCGACGCTAGGAAGAACTGTCGCAATATTGACGGACGTCACAAGACTGACGAAAATGGAAATCGTTCAAAACATCGAAAGACCGACGCTTACAAAGCGTCGGTATACCGACGATGGGTTCAATTTAAAAAAAAAAAAATGAACTTTAAAACAGGACAGTAAATCTCCAATATTTGTTATGAATTGTGGGCATTCCAATTTTTATGAACATAATTCGACCGTGAAATATTAATTTAATAAACCACCCCGCAGCGCTTCGACTATAAACAATCATATAAACATGTCTCTATATTTCAAAAAACAGGTTTAAAATAGAAACAGGGCAAATTTTTTTTTTTCTAAGGTTAATCTATTAAAAATGGGAATAAAATTACAGCATGACCAAAGTCAAAAACATTGCCCAGACTTATGGAAAATTTGTCAAAAAATAAAAAAAGAAGACTGCCCTCATACGGGGAAACCAGTCCTGAAATTTTTTCAGGTCGTTGCATTGCCCACGCAGGGGAACCATCATATCTTTGACGATTACACTATTTACAGAATTCAAAAATAAAATAGAGGTCTAGCACAGTAATATAAGCAAAAAAATTCCCAATTAAGTGGGCCGCGAAGCAAGGAAACCAAACCAAAGAGAAGCAGCTACTCATCTGGTGGTTCTTCGACAATTCGGCACCATCCTTCGGCAAACATAAAAATGAAACTTTAAAACAAGACAGTAAATCTCCAATATTTGTTATGAATTGTGGGCATTCCAATTTTTATGAACATAATTCGACCGTGAAATATTAATATAATAAACCACCCCGCAGCACTTCGACTATAAACAATCATATAAACATGGCTCTGTAGTTCAAAAAACAGGTTTAAAATAGAAACAGGGCAACTTTTTTTTTTTTCCTAAGTAAGGTTAGTCTATTAACAGTGGGAAAAAAATTACAGCATGACCGAAGTCAAAAACATTGCCCAGAATTATGGCAAATTTGTCAAAAAATCAAAAAAGAAGACTGCCCTCATACGGGGAAACCAGTCCTGAAAGTTTTTCAGGTCGTTGCATTTCCCATGCAGGGGAACCATCATATCTTTGACGATTACACTATTTACAGAATTCAAAAATAAAATAGAGGTCTAGCACAGTAATATAAGCAAAAAAATTCCCAATTAAGTGGGCCGCGAAGCAAGGAAACCAAACCAAAGAGAAGCAGCTACTCATCTGGTGGTTCTTCGACAATTCAGCACCATCCTTCGGCAAACATAAAAATGAAACTTTAAAACGGGACAGTAAATCTCCAATATTTGTTATGAATTGTGGGCGTTCCAATTGTTATGAACATAATTCGACCATGAAATATTAATATAGTAAACCACCCCGCAGCGCTTCGACTATAAACAATCATATAAACATGGCTCTGTATTTCAAAAAACAGGTTTAAAATAGAAACAGGGAAACTTTTTTTTTTTTCTAAGGTTAATCTATTAACAATGGGAATAAAATTACAGCATGACTGAAGTCAAAAAAATTGCCCAAACTTATGGCAAATTTGTCAAAAAATCAAAAAATAAGACTGCCCTCATACGGGGAAACCAGTCTTGAACATTTTTCAAGTCGTTGCATTGCCCACGTAGGGGAACCATCATTTGATATCCTTGATGATTACAGTGTTTACAGAATTCAAAAATAAAATAGAGGTCCAGCACAATAATATAAGCAAAAACATGCCCAATTAAGTGGGCCGCGAAGCAAGAAAACCAAACCAAAGAGAAGCAGCTACTCCTCCGGTGGTTCTTCGACAATTTGGCACCATCCTTCAGCAAACATGTCACTGTCCTTGGTGGGAGCATCGTCAGACATGGAAGGTCTAGGATCTCTAGGTGTTATCTCCACATCATGAACCCTATGAACCTGAGCATCTGGTTCCTGCATCATTCACGCCACCGCTCCCCTCCTGAAGGCCCGAAAGCTGGGCTTTTTATGAGCTTAGACCCGCCAGACGGGTGCATTGTTCCTCCACTTGGGCCTCTTCACGAAAAACCACGATGATTGAAGTTGTGATTCGTGGGCAGTTCAGAGAGAAATTAAAGGAAAAAAGCGCAGTGTGCGTTGTGGGAGAAGGTGAAGCGGTGGGGAAATGAGGAGCAGGGGAGCCCATATAGTAGCTAGATCCTAGAACCCGACCCTGCCCACTTCTAGTGTTTGGATAGCGGCTTGAGTAATAATCACTGGAGTGGGAAGATGACTCGGTAGAGGGGCTGGAGAGAGCGCGCAAGGGTTGGCCTCTAGTGCTACCCCTGCAGCAATACATCCTTTGACGCAGGCGAGGCATGGGTGCATTCTCAGCAATGAGCACAAGACGAGATGGAGAAGCAGGATTCCAAGAAACCGAGGAAGACAGACACAGACCAGACGGAGAGAAATGCAGATTTGCACCAAGGTCTAAGAATTAGTTCAGTTGGCTTCTCCTTCCCATCATAGTGAGCAGGCAGTGTAACCCAGCAACCGGAGAGCATCTGCAATTCAAAGGTTGCGGCTCGTTTGAGAAACCATAGTGAAACGCCATTTTATCGACCCGACTGTAATGGCATCAAAGAACGCCCATCATAAATCTCTCATTGATGAGAGCCGAAGGCCGGAGCATATTGGAGCATGTGGAATTTCTAACAGGAGTGGAGGTCCGATCTTGAATAGCATTAAAACTTAATGCGATTGATTGAACAACGTTAAAACTTAATGCGATTGATATGACAAGCCATAGGAGGACACGTGGAAAAAAATGATTGGAGCGGATCTTTGTTTGGGCCGCTCGCATAGAGGAAATCCGAATCCGAAAAAGATTAGGGCGAATTTGATAATAAATTCACGTCACAACTCTCTCTCTGTACGCCAGCCCAAATTCGGACCCGAAAAAGATTAGGGCGGAATTCATTTGGTTTTTGCGTCGCAAAATTGGCCGACGTCAGCAAGCTATTTTGGAACACGAATTTGGTTTGAATTATGGTTTATTGCCATTTGAAGTCCAATGGGCTCCACGGCTAAAGGGTTCGTTTGAAGTTTTGAAAAAAGTTTTGTTATATGTTTTATATAACGCACAGTAGAATAGTTTTATTGTTTGTTAAGGTCCCACACTGGTTTTGGTAATATTTTGTTTTAAATGCGATGTATATATGTTATATATATATATATATATATATATATATATATATATATATATATATATATATATATATGTTATATATATATATATATTTCATATATATATATATTAAAACATTTATAAATTGTGGACCCGAGGAGCATTTTAATAGATTTTTTATTTGCATAGTTTTGTTATGTTTTTAATATATGTGTTGCATATAAAAGAAAAGGGCTGTGAGACTGTTTCGGAATGTAGTTGTAAAGTTTATTATTACACACAATAGCAACGTAAGTGTTTTGAAGAGCACAACAGTGCGTAGTTTTAGAGACAGAGAAGAATTTTGAGTGCACTGCGTTTTGCAGCAGTCACATTTTGTAATCCCTCTCAGGGAGGAAGAATTTGTAATAGTTTTCTTTTTAAGGAATAGAAATTTTTCAAAGTGTTGAACTCTGTTTCCAATGAAGAAATTTCAATATTTTTTCTGTGTTAGAAGAGGAGAGTATTACTCTCTCCATTTTTGTTCTGGAATTTTCAAATATTCCAACACATGGCTATAAATGAAGGAGATTGCTGCGCATCAACATCAACATGTTACAGGGAGCCGCCAATCATTTATGAATCTTCTCCGGATGTCAAAGTAATTCCTGCAGACATCGAAGATTACTTAGGTGATGCCTAAAATTTCCACTGAATTCCTATAAGAATCTTATATTTGTGACAGAAATCCTTTTGCTAATATATTAGCTTACTCATTTTCAGTTTGTTTCATTCAACTAATAAAAAATGTTTCAAGGAGTATAATGAAAACTAGTTTATGTGTGAAGCATAAAATAATAATTGATGCTAGAATTGGAAGTTAAGAAGTATAATAAGAAGTAGATAAACTTCTCTAAAGCATAATACCATTTTTCTGAAGCATAAGAAAATCATTGATGCTAGACTTGGAAGTTCGAATAAGACGAGATAAAACAACGAAAAAGGCATTCCTTTACTTGCATGAAATATGAGTACCGCCTTTTACCAGTACGCTGGGAGCAAGGTCTAGATTTTGACTGGCATCGATTCTTGTGAACTCAAATTTCACTAAAAACATAGTTTTTTGTATGGTTCTTCAGCGCATGGTTAAAAATCATAGTGCATCAAAATCTATATTGTTGGGCTGAATACATAAGTAATAAAAAGTTCTCTTTACCAAGTTATTCTCTTCATCAAAATCCTGATCTTCACATGTGACACTTTTGCTAGGGATAAATATCAAGTGGGTTGTGACATTTTAAAACTTGGTTCACATTGAAGTGCCCAAAAGGCAAGTCTATCAAATCATCTACGACCTATGTCATTTTGTAGTAGCAGATGATTTGATATCATAATGGAGGTGCTCCAATTCAAGCAGTGTAGAAGAGGCAGGAGCCTACAAGGCAGATCCAAACTTTGGAGAAGAGCAAGGCAGATCCTGGTAAGAATGAAGAATTTGGAAATCTGGGATCTCTTCCAGAGGCCATGATACAAAAGGTTTGTCATGTTTGTAGATATTTCTCATCTACATCGAATATAGCCTTAAATGCCCACATATATCACTGTCTATTAGGTGAGTCAAATGCTAAAAAATCTAGAACAAAGTTTTCCAAGCCTAAAGTGAAGGTGAGAAAAAAATGATCAATCCTAGATATAATTGCTGTGACACCTATTTTCATGCAAGAGGATTTGGATTACAACACTAGCAAAGAGCAATCGACCACTGATGCACATCCATTGCCTTTGGATCATCTCAATCTCAGAGACACCACCAAGTAGAGGCAACATCAATTGAATGATCTCAACATTTCAAAATTAATGCAAAGATCTCGCGTAGTGGTAATGCATGTATTTCAAAAGAAACAAATAACAATGCACATTCTAACCCATTCGAATAACCACTGTAGCAATGGTTTACATCTAGTTAGATCCAATCCATATATTGATGGAAAAAAATTAATATAATTACATTTTCTGTAGCAGAGGAAACTTCTATGTAAAAACAAAAGGAATATAAAACGAGGTCGTCAAGATGTTTAGATGACTCGCATAAACAATTATTTGTGCTTAGTAGACACAACACTGTATTCTTAATGCATTTTTTGTAGAATACTAAACATATTTGTCCAAAATTTGAGATGCAAACTCTAGTCTCTACTACATTTGGAAAATTGGAGGTTTATAAAAGATAAACTGCGAACAAAATTGTACCACTATGATAAGAAGTCACAAGCATTCCTTCACTTCACAAATGTGGAACTACCTTAAGAATGCTTATGGTTGATATAAGTCCTTGAGCATGGCAAGCAAATGTAAATAGTATGCTAAAATAATTGAATAACATCTTGAGAGTTCTCTTAGATACCTAGGATTTGGTCACCAATTAAAGTTGTACCATTACTAAAGATAAATGGCCAAAAATAGTCAATTTTGATATCGTGAAGTTATGTATTTCTCTCGTAGAAAATCGATAGGATGGAAAATATGAGAGAAATAAGTTCCAAGGACTAAAAAAACAAGGCCAACATAGTTCTGCCTTGAATCAGAGACAAAACAAAACTGCCCAAAAAAGTGTTTGCCACTGTCATCACCCCGAGGAGCGCAAAGTCAGTTGATGGTGCCAACCATTTGACGAAGCAGAGAGAAGATTCATGGTGCCAATGGTTGTAGCACAGTTTGTTGACGTGAGCCATCATTGTAACATAGCAGATTGATGGTGCCAATTGCTGTAGAAGTCCATTGAGAGTGAAACTACTGTAGTAGAGCAGTTTGAGAGCACCCATTGAAGCTCCTATATATAACATAGTCAACATTTTCCTATTGAACAAGTTTGTATAGTCAAAGCCACAACAAGATCAGATAGCCATGATCCTAAATGAAAACTAGAGCCAAAGCTAAGACAGATTCACGTTTAGCAGAACAAGACAGCCATAGCAAAGGATCTGACCACATAACCAAATCATGAGAGATAGCAAGATTCTTGATTCCACTGTGGAAATGTAGAAACTATACAAGGGCTTTGCTTCCAGCAGATTTCATTGTGACAGTAATTGCTATGGTGTTGTAAGCGCTCATTAGTAGAATCTTAAAGCCATTCTAGAATTATTTTAACTTGGAGAGGGTTTTCTCTGGTTATAAATCCTCATGTTCAAATTCCATTGTGGATTGGTTGTGTTTGATATTATGTTTTTACTATCCGCAGTTTAATTTTCACACAGAAAATTATCAGTCTAAAGCGAGCAATTTTGTGATGTTTCTTTTGCTTCCTATTGTGAAGTATTTCGCTCAGAACTCTACTCGTTGTAACAGAGGTCTTGGGCATAGAACAGGGAACTTGGGTTTTTTGTAATCAAACTTCAAGTTAAGATGCTCATCTGAAGAATGGCACTGTGAGCCTTAGCATGGATTTGGGAGTACCAATTTGAAGTGTAGGTAGGGCATTGTACAATAGACCAGTTAGATTTCTGCACCCTAATACAAAAGTTTCTTCTTCTTTCAAAACGTGTTTCTCGTTTTCTGTAACCAATGTGGGACCTATTCTTGTTTCAATTAGGGATGGATCAGCATTTTTTATTTCTCCAGATGATCACACTCTGGGTAGCCCCGGAGGCTATTTGGGGGTGATGAGTCCAATAGGTTTCAATGAACTATTGCCCTCGCCGAGGAATACTATTGCAGTGGAATTTGATACTATTTTGGATGTTTAATTCCACGATCTTAATTGAAACTAGTACCTTTAGCTCCAGTACCTGTTCACAAAAGAGGGTGCCATAGTCATTCATGCGTGCAGAGAGGGTGAATTGCAGGCATTACAACAGGAGGTGTTGTTGTTGTTGCATTGGCTTACTAGATTGTTTGTTGAGTTTTTACAAGTGCAGTATAAGAGTTGACAGACAAATTTAGTTCGTATATTGTGAAATTGCCTCTAAAATTCACCTACAAAGAGTCAGCAATGCTGAAAGATTTTTTTGAATGTGATTGATAATAGATAATTGCAAGCAAGGGTAATCCCCTTGTGAAACCCAAATTTCTGAGCATTTTCTAAAACCTGATGACAGAGTCATTGTAATGAACAAGCGCCTAGGTCCATATTATGTCCAAATCTACCAAGCACAAAGATCTATAAAAAAAATCCACAGTATCTGTGAACTAAGAAGAAGAGGCAGAAAATGTATTCTTCTTACCTGTTCGAATAGTGGTTGGGGTTTACCACGGCAAAAATTTGATAAAGCCCATGTAGCATTTCTTATCATTGAAATTCTGGCAGTATCATTCAACTGGGCAAGCACCTGCCTCAGAGCTCCATGACTGAGGGCAAGATCCATAAATGTTGCAGAGTCTCCAGCAATATTTCCCAAAGCCCAAACAACCTTACACAAATACCAGTTTGAACTCAAAGTTGGGTACTAGTTTTTTAAATCAAATTCCAAAATTACAGACATATAAAGATAGTTGGGAAGAATAATTGTATGCCTCTAAAATAAACGTGCTACCTGTTCTCGAACATTATCATTCCCAGAGGTAAGAAGTTCCAAAAATATAGGTAGTGCCCCGTAATCAATCACAAGATTTTTATTCTCAGAGGTTCCTGAGACTATATTAGTCAAAGCCAAAGCTGCTTCAAACTGCATTATCAATCACACGGTATCACCATCAAAGCTATAATTTTAAGATAACAATTTATCTACCATTGAAACTATAATTTTAAAATAGATGCACCTAGTGATATAGACACCTAGTGAGAGTAGAGGTTAGGAAATTATAATAAGAATTATTAGCAAGATATCACTCACGTTATGCTTGATTGTTCATTGTCCGTTGTAACTATAATTTTAAAGAAGACACACTTAGTGATATAGACACCACCAAGTGAGAGAAGAGGTTATGAAATTATAATGAGAATTATTTCAAGATATCATATTACTCATAGTACAGTTAATTGTTTATTTTTTGGTGTAATAATTTATTATTATTTATAAACACAATCAAACATATTATGAGGGACGGTGATGAAATTGACAACGGTCTCATAAAAAACCATAACGATCACATCCCCTAGCAAGATAGACTCTGAATAAGAAATAAAGCAAAACAAAGTGATTACTTACAGGATCATAGGCTTCTTGAAGAACGAGATCTAGAGCAGCATCTATAACCCCTAAAGCAACACCTCTCTTTGCAAGATGAATCGCTACATCTTTCATATGTAGTCTAGCAAATTTTCTGAGCTCATCACGAGAAAGAGGATCAAATACAACTATCTCATCAAGTCTATTCAATAGCTCTGGCCAGAAATGTCTTCTAACCTGCAAAAATATTCAAAGGCATGTCAAAGCGCTGCAGCAAACTTCATGATAAAATTATATGAAAAATATGCATACATAGAGTCCAAGAGAATGAAACGGCAGGTGCATTGATAGTTGCCGAAATGTAACAACTAAAACGGCAGGTGTATTGGTAGTTGCGGAAATGTAGCTACTAAAATGGCAGGTCTGTCGATGGTTGCAGGTGTGTGGATTGTTGCTGGTATTTTCAGACTGATTCCATGGAAATATACCAGAAACTAGTGGTATGTCAAACCTAGAAGGTAACCCGAGAGATTATGACTGTCAGATTAAACAAGTAACAGGTGTTGTGCCTAGATAAGAAGTGTTGACGAAAAAATTTGATCTCTTTCATAACAAAAGGCCTATCAGCCTAAATATCTAGGACATGTGGCACTCCATGATAAAGACACATGGTGTGTCGATTTGAGTTTTTTAGGTGGTCAAGTGAGCCGAAAATAGGTGAAATGTGGCACCACTCAGAGATTTACATGTGCCAATTGGTACAAGTGGTAGACAACTGGCATGCTCAAACAACGAGGTGATGCAGGAATGACATGAGGGAGAAAATATCAGAAAAACCCCAAATCTGGAGAACTAAAGCTCATCACCAACCTGAGATTGACAACTTTACATGATGTAACCTATGTAAAATCGTAAGTGGAGAAATCATAACAATAAAGTCGGATTCATCCTGGGAGTGGTAATGGGAGAAATCATAGTGAACAACAGGAAACATGCAGAGTCGCTTACAATCAAATAGATGAAAAAACACATACAAAAAACCTAGATAATAATCATGAAAAAGCTTAATATTGAACTATGAACTGTAAAGGAACTTACAAAATGTGACATTACGAACCTAGTCAAGCGCACAAGCAAAAATATCCTGGACATGACCCTGGTTGACAAGTTGTATTTCTCATGATGCAAGAGGATTTGTAGCTGCACCGCCAAGTCAATCAAAATCCATCATTATCTATACAATAAATACAAGTAATTGATGTAGTATTTTTTACTCTAAGATGCATTCTTAAACATTGAAATTAATGCTTGACATAAAAATAGTATGATAAATGAGTTTGTTATATAACGCAAAAAACGTTCCAATTATGGTAACGTTTGTCTTATAATAATACAATATTTTACATTATCGAATTTTCTTTTTCTTCTTCCTATTTATAAAGCTCCTAATTACATCATCAATATCATCATGCTCTGCTCTTGTTTCATGCCTTTCGACCCGCACTGTTGACCTAGTTGCGTAGTCACGATGTCTGGTCTCATCCAATGATGGGGCATCGCCTACAAAAAAAATATAATATTAAATTTTAATTTTTAGTTTTTAAATATCATTGAACTAGTTCGGTAATATTAATAAAAAAAATTGCAATGAGATTATTTACCTGGTGCACCAAATATCGTCGTTGGGACCGTTGCCTCGTCTTCCTCTCCGGTGGTAAAAGATCCTCAAGGGAAACATTCTCTGTCATTTAAACAAAAAAATTTATAAGGACAACCATCAAGGTATAATTAGAAAAAATTATAAGTGAAAATTAATTACCGTCACGGTCCTCACTGATAGTAGCATTGTCGGGTTGGTCCCCACTACAATTATTAGGTTGCACGAGAGGAACATCTACATCTGGCTCTAAAACTGGGTTATTTGCCTCGTCGATAGTGCTGCTCCCCTCATTTAAACAAAGTTGTTATACATTAAATTTATGGACGAAAACAAACATATTGAAAGGTTCTATTATTACCTTATCGTAGTATCCTTTATTAAACGGGACCTCGCCCTAAGTCGTTTATCGTTCAACTACGGCTTGATAGCCGAAATGGAAAGCGATATTTTTATCTTCCTCTCGTAGTTTCGTTCCGAGGTCATCACCCTACATTACATATGATTGTGTATTTTTATCATATTTGATAGGATTACAAAAATGTTGGAAGGCGATACAATTAATTATAAGATGTTTAGCTACTTAATTACAATTTTTGCGGCTAATTTCAAGTAGCCGCCCCGGCCTAGCCCGTGATGGCCCTTTTTCAATCCTAGCTTTCAAGTTGCCTTCGAGGTTTCGTGAAAAATATCATCAAAATATTGAAGTCAGATATGACGTAGCACACTTTTATTTTAGACATAGAGAAAATTAAATCTATTGAATTAAAGTTGTAATTTACCTTGCGGGTCCAGTTGGCATTTTTCCTTCTTTCTTTTCCCTTTTCTCTTTTTCGTCATGGATGATTGCTCTCCACTCACTCTTTGGAACTGTGAGAGGACACTCGTATCTAGGGTTAAATTGAAATTGTGTCCTATAGGTGTCCCTGGTATATTTCAAATATTTACGAGCTACGTGAGCCACCGTTGTTCTGTCAAATGTGCCCACCCCAAAAAGGGCTTCCAGATAATCTAGAAGTTCTTTATTCAGGTTGGAATTCTTGGAATTCCACCTCAGGCATATGGTCTGGAAAAAATTACCAACGCATGGCTTCAAAACCCGTAGAACTCATCGTTTCCCAATAAAAATATATATATTATCATTAATTTAAAAATAAAAATCATGATAAAATATGTTTTAGATAGAGTACATGAAATAGTTAAAATATTAAAACTTACATGGGAGTTGTACGTGCTTTATAGGGACACCTTCATAGTTCACCAACAACGTGCCATTAATGGTCCCCGTGGAGCTGACACGTGTAGCTCCAAGAAACGCAATAATGAAGTTGGCCATATCAGCCTCATCACTACCAACACGTTCAGCCGTTGGCTGGGTGTCTACTTGGGCAGGGTGTGTTTCTTGGCTGGCACCTAAAGGAGTAGAAGGTGTATGAGAGGGTTTCTGGGCAATATCTTTCCCTTGTGTCCCACTACCACCAACACCGGGTTTGGCAAGTGTCAGATAACACTACATACAAAAGAATTTTTTGTTAGTTTAGTCAATGTAAAAATTAAAAATCAAACTATCACAATTCATCTCATGTAGAACAAAAAAATTATTCTTTTGAATTTTTATTATTACCTGATATGTTTCTAGCTAGGTCATAAGTTTTTTTATCCTCTCTTCTATTTCAGGTGTTTGAGGCACGTCTATCAAAGTATCAAATTCCAACCTTGCATTCTGTGCCTTTTTTCGCAACAAGAGCACTGGAGATAGGGATGAAGAAAGCTCTTCCTCAAAGAGGGAATCGTCAAGTGTACCATGGCTGGGTGTCTACATATTTGAACAAAATGAATATTATTTCAATTATGTAAATAACTAAAATACCTGAAGATAGAGCAATGTTGGCACTTTACAAGTTCTTCTGCTGGCCTCTTTCCATGATCATCCCATCTCGGGGTTGTTCCTATACTACCCTGATCAGTCTGCCACATTGCAATAAAATTATAAATGTAAAAACTTGAAAACAATATCTAACTTGAAAACACAAAATTAAAAATGAAATAATTTCTAATAAGACAGCGGAATACAGAGTTAGAGTTTCAAATATGCCTTGCATTGAATTTTCCTGGAAACATGTCATTACACATTAAGGCACCCAAACAAGAGATGAGTTGACAATGAAGACCTTGTTGAATATATTGTTGGAGAAACTTCTAGTAAACTTGTTGTGAAGACCTTGAGGACATTTTTGGAGCAACATTGTTGAAGCTGATGGTATAGCATTGTTGGAGATGATCTTGAAGGGCCTTGAAGTGAAGCTTTTGGAGCAACTATTGGAAAATCCTTAGAGAATTTAAGTAAGGCACTTTCTATCTTCCATCACATTTTTCCTTTCAATATCCTTTAAACGATTTTGTTGATATTTAATGTTTGAAATCACGTTATAATTCCTTGATTATATGTGTTTGGGGACTTTCCCTTTGAAATTACCGAAAAATACCCTGGAAATTTTATCTTTAGGATGCATGTCTAACCCTATTGTTCAATATTTTGATTGATAGTAGTAAACATAGAGGGTTATGGGGATCTTGAATTCGTTTGGTTGGGCCATTATATCCCTAACATCTACTAGGGAGAAACCCCCTTGAGTTGGAGGAGAGCTAGCCCGAAGTGAAAAGAGGTTGGTGAGGTGACAATGGGGCTATTGAATTACACAGGGTATCACACTTTAGCTTTAGGACTTTATTCGAGAAGTGTGAGATTTTTTCTATATCAATTCTCAAATTGTTTACAACACTATTGTTAATAACTAATAAGAAGTGATGTTGAGGGGTTTTTGGGTATAAGAAACAATACCATTTTAAAACTATGAAGATCGTACTGTATTCCTTCACCTTCTCACCTGTGCCTAGGGGCACACAAGAATAATTTCACACTAAACCATGCAAACTTAAAAGTAACTTAACAGATCCATAAAGTAATAATAATCATAATTCCTAATTTCCTATTGTACGATATAATGCAAATTATTCAAACATGAAGCAATGAAGACATGCAATGTCCTAATTTCATGATCATGAACCAATACAAGAAGTTAGAAACTACAACTTTGATTCAATACTGCGGCTCTAACCTGGAAGGAATCTAGGCTCAGGTACAAAACATGCATCATGTATTATCAATTCTCAATTGACAACAACTAAAGGTCATCTACCTCATCAATTCCTTCCCATTTTGTGTTTTTATGTTATATTCCTTATAAAAGTGTCAAATTTCTCTCAAAGTAAGAAACCACTAAATAAAATAAAAAGTAGTTGAGATATGATTGAGAAATGGTCATTTATTTCTTGAAAGGATCTTCACGATTTCTTTGGTGGTTTTTCATCTCAAGAAACAAGAAATGACCTAAGAAACTATCGTGATGTAATATAAGAAACAACACAGTGCAATGGCCATTTTCAAAGCCAAATGATGTCCATTGAGGACATGGCCTTTATTTGGTTCCTGTTTCATAGGAGTTTCGGGTAGAAATGGAACTTTGTTGTGCCATTTCTAGTAGTAAAAAGGGAAAACCTTCTTTTTCAATGGGAAATAATTTACCTTTCCTTTTTCAAGATAATCTAAATCACAAAAAATATGAACTATATTGCACACATTCTTGGATAATGTGAAAGTGGAAAAGGAATACCCTACACAAGTGATGCACACATGTACACTTGAACACTAATAGATTTTTTAAGTTGAAATGCAATGCTTGTTTTCATTTAAATGTAGGGTTTTTAAAGTAGGGAGAAATAATGGCTACCAATTTAAGCAGTTGCAATTCCATTGCCTGTTGTAAAGGCTCTGCTCGGGCCATATTTAGTGTTTATGTGCTCTACTGTAAATGGGTAATAATTATAAATGAGCCAACCACAATCACATATTTTGTAACCATTCAGTTTCCATGGATAGTGATGATGATATTAACCCTATATATCAGTGACCTATATCTATATGAGAATGATCTCAACATTTATCTTAATATGGTTATATGGATGTGACCTTTGGTATGTCATCAGAAAATCCCCAAATCTGGAGAACTAAAGCTCATCACTTTTGATCTGGAGTACTACCCTTGTGATAAAGTTGATGACTTTCGATCTCCCATTCTCTACCACTTTTCACTTCACCTTCAATATAGATCAGACCAAGGGAAATTCATTACTAGGTGTTGAGATGGATGAGTTTGTCGAACTAAAATCCATAGCTTAAACTTCATGAAACTGGTGGAGTCAAATTCATGTAAGCACAAACACATCTTACACATCCTCTTTGAAACTCATCCGAAAGAACATTGGAAGACATCTAGAGAGAACCCTATAGCCTAACACAATCCAATGGAATTGACCAAAGAAACCCAAATAGAGTCAACCCTACTATAGGAGGAAGGGCCTGTAATAAGAACTTACCATTTTGCAAGAGCTGAGGGCGAATGTTGTTCTGCAAGAGCTGAGGGCGAATGATGTTCTGTAAGATCTGAGGGCGAATGCTGAGGGTGAATGTTGTTCTACAAAAGCTGAGGGAAAATGCTAAGGGCGAATGTTTTTCTACAAGAGCTGAGGGCGAATGCTGAGGGCAAATGTTGTTCTGCAAGAGCTGAGGGCGAATGCTGAGGGCGAATGCTATTCTGCAAGAGCTGAGGGTGAATGCGCGCGTGATATCAGACGTTAATGTAGTTTTTAATAAAATCATTTTTATGTAGCGCGCATTTGATTTTTTCATTTCAAATCATTTTTATATACATTTGATTTTTGCATTTCTAATACAAGTGACAAAAACATTTCTACAAGAGGTTGAAATTTTTACTAGAATAGCCATGAAAGACTAATTAAAATGGCTTAAAATGCAAGTGGATCTTTAAAATAAATGTAATTGAAGGTTCTCCCCAGTGAAATTTTGCAAAAGTGCTTACATTATTTAAGTTATCTAGGATATTTTTTTGTGTTACACAATCTAAATTAAATAATGAAATAGTTGGGTAGTCTTATTGTTTAAAATTAGGACACAATTTTCAAATGGTGATTAAGTTTCATGTGATGATTAACTAACAATATTCTCCTTTCCTATCCTTGAAAAACTATACAAGGTTCCCTGCTGCCACATGAAACCCTAACTCATGTAGCAGCATAGGACCAGTCCTCCATTTTTCCCGTCATAAGGCATTTTTCACGTATTTGACGACTAGAATTTGTGGATTCCCATTTTCTGTGACGTGCTAGGAAGGATAGAAGACTTAATTTTGACGTTTGAATTTTTTTCAAAAACGTTCTTACGCCCTTTAATTTCCACTTACCAATAATTTTGCAACACTAGTCCTCTTCGCAATTGCAAGGCTGTACTCAAAAAGTAAGGCAAGTTACTTTTTTGGCTCACTCAAAATTAAAAATTTAATAAAGGAATTACCACTTATCATTATTGATATTTTAAAATTAGAATCAATTTATTTTTCCCCTTCCTATTACAAAAATTTCACAAATCCTTTCTTTTACATAAAACACCAAAGAAAGAATAAAGCCCATTGCCCTGCAAACTTCCAAGGTTATGATTAGTGAAGCAGTGAAAAAGTACGACTATAGCACTAAAAAATTAGAATGCCAATCTGCCCCAACATGAAGTAGTGTTAATATAGCTGGTGGCTTGGCTTGATGGTCAAACAGTGAATTACACAAGCACAAAATAAAAGCTTTAGGCATCTAGTTCCTTGCACTCGCACTCTCAAGGCATTTAGACTTAGGTCGAGCTCAAGATTGGCTCCGAGGAAACTAGATTGGCTCATTAACCTGCCATATTTTAATTTCATAAGGTAGGTTCGAAGTTTGAACTACTAGGGTAATTTATTATTATGAAATCATAGTTCTAAATTATCTCTTATTCTGTGAGAAATGTGATCTATTAATTGTAAGTAGATTAATTAAAAAAATTGAAACTAATTTTAGCATGACTGATGACAATTTATATATTAATTGGTTTTTAAGAGTATTTGTATTATGTAGGAGCACTGGAAAGAAAAATCAAGACTTCATTTTTTGTTTTCCTTATTTTATTGGGCTGAACTGGAGAAAATTGAATATGAATAGTGAGTTAATTGTAAGATCAATGGGCCAAGGCCATACATCAGCATTGACCACAGTGGGGAAGTATAAAAGCATGGATATTCATGCAATTATAGTTATTAATGTAAGATCAAAGTTAACTCTTAGCTTCACTAAAGAAATAGAAGGCAAAGATCTAGCATCAACTGAAACTCACGTGAAAAAGTAGATGAAAAATGTACAATCATCCAATGGAGAGGTAATCTATAATTATCCAATAAGACTCTTGGCTATGCCTTGAGACTAAACTAATTCTCAATATTTTTGAATAATCATCCATTGGAATTTAGTAGGAAAACCATAGTAAATCATTGTCCAATGGCCATGCAAACATATATAAAAAAGAATATTTGTTGGTTGTTTTTCAATAGGTGGACCATGATGGGACCACTGAGAAGGTGGGGGTGTTTTTTTAATCATGGAAGTGAGGTTTAGTAGATTGATAGTCAAGTTACTTTTCCCTATAAATTTTCTCGATCAAGTTATTCATTCATTGAACTTTGATTCATTCCTACTGTTTTGATACACAATCCAATCCAGTTGAGTCTTGAGTCTTCATTGAGAATGGCATTCATAGGTTGTTAAGAAAGAGGTTATCATGCACAAGCACTCTTATTTTCTTGGTATCTTTGTAACTACGTTCAGCCTGAGTTCCATATTTTTAAATTATCATAATAGTTCGTGATTATTAGGCTTTTATTTTTTCTTTTAAGAATTTTAATTTAATTATTATTAATCATTAAATTTATATATATATATATATATATATATAGTTATTATAGTTATTAAAATTTCAATAGAATTATTAAACTTTCAATGGTACATCAACTTTCATACATGAGAAAATAGATACTGACAAATGGTACATCATGGCCTGATTAATTTCGCTCAGCAATTTCAAATGGTATAACATTTAGTCAACAATAATCATTAATTTCTGCACACGGAGACTAATTTCTCTGGAAGCCTGAGATTTCATTGGCTTGTTATTCTTATAACTACATAGACATAATTAATAGAGAGATTGAGAACAAAAAAAAAATCCAGCGCTTAGTCTCCACTACTCAACATGATTTTGTGAGAAATAATACATAGATTGATTTCTCTGAGTGCCTTAGCATTCTTTGGCTCATTATTTTAATCACGACAACAATAAAAAATGCACTGAGGATCTGTTCTTAGTCTGATTATGCAATTTTTATAAGACAGATTATGCAATATTAATAGTAAACATAAATTTATTGCAATTTAGAGAAAGCTCGTTCATGTTTTTTTCTTTATATTGGAAGGTTAATTTCTTTTTGAAGTAATTTTTAGTAGATCATAGCATATATTGAGGAAATATTAGTTTAACAAGAATCAATTATTTCTCTTGAAACTTTAGGTATTAAAATTCCATGACATAGATATATCACACTCCAAAATCTAAAGAAAATGGAAGAGCATTCAATTTGTTTAATCAAACTTTTATTGGTGAAGGGTTAATTTATTACGAGAATGTCATTAATGAAGTGAAAAATTTTAAACGTAACGTTTATTGACTAGAAAAATAATGACCAAAACGTCAAAAAAATTTGTGTGACGGGTAAAGAGAAATCCAAATTCCAACCCTGCCTGCCACCTGTTGGTGAGTGGAGGTTATTCACTTTTCATTTACAACTTACCAGGTTACTCATGTTACCAATATTTTCACATGGCTCAATTTTAGGTGACTACTTATTGTACTTATTCTTTATAAAGAACAATTGGTAGATAATTGTATTATTTGAAATCTATAACAAATCCAGGCAACAAAATTACAACAAATAGAAAATTATGCAAAAAATTCACCAGGCCACTAATGTGTGGATACCCTATCATTTCTTAGATCATCATAACTTACCAACACATACTATATTGGTATACACATAATATGGCATTTACCTGAAGTATTTAATATGTATCTAGAAGTAAATAAGTTGTATGACATTTTTTATGGTAGATATAAGATGTGTAATATAGTTTATATTTCAATTTTTCTTAAGTAGCATGCATGTGCGGTTCATATAGTGACTACAATTACCAAATATATTTCAATGAAGATGTGAATATGATCTCTCATTAGGTCCTAATTACTTAAAGCATCATTAATTAGCTTTCCAAATGAATAAAATATGTTAACAAATTAGTAAAAACTAGGAAAACAAATCATGCTTTAAAAAAATATGGCATAATGAGTCACACTCTGAGATTTATTTAATTACTCATCAAGTGTCACTACAACATATATATGATCACCATTACCATAGAAATGGGACATGTGACCATCATTTTGGTTTCGCCAATGACATTCCACATCATGAGCATTTTTTAGGGTTGATTGTGTTGATTTTTTTTAAACAAATCATTTGTACATTTTATGGAAATTATAGACACAATTTATAATCACATGATGTATGGATATTCCTTATCATTTCTTAGATATTCACAACTTACCAACACCTAATAGATTGATATACACATCATATGAAATTTACCCCTAGAATGCCACATGTATCCTAAAAAAAATTAGTTGTATGGCAATTGTTGTGGTGCATATATGATGTGTATTACAGTCTATCTTATAATTTTGTTGAAGTAGCATACAACAATTTACATAGTGATATGAGAACCACTCTCTAGAGTATACATCGATTTTGTACACATGGCTTTTCAGTTGCTTTTTAAGATATATCATTGGTGATGGTCACATGATTATATAATGAACCATTAAGTTGAACTATGAAATTATTCATCACAACACACACACACACATATTGATGAATTAATAATTTTTCTCATATAATTTTTTTAATATATTTTGAAAAATATATATATATATATAATTATTTATAAGAATAACAAGAGAGAATTCCTTACCATATCTTCGTAAAACATATAATAGCAAGAAAATTAATCTATTTAAATTTTGTTTCCAAACATATTCATGGAGTAAAATGAAGATTAAAAGGAGATATTCATGGATTTACCTATAACATCACCTCATAATTAAGAATGTAAATGTACAATATTGATGATACATAGGTTAGGAGAAAATTAATCTATTGAAATTTCATTTCCAAACATATTCATGGAGTAAAATGAGGATTAAAAACAAATATTTATGAATTTACTTATAACATCACCTCATGAAAGTGTAAATGTACAATATTGATAAAATTTATTTATATATGATAAATAATAAACCTTTATCTCACATGTATCATATAATCTTATAAACAAACACATTCTATAATATGCAATAAAAGTGAAATTACACAATCCACATGGAAATAAGACTTAGTTCAAGCAAAAGAAAATAAAAAATAAACCATAAGTGACACGGATTTTGCAAAGGCATATAAGTGTCGTTATACCGACGGCGGCCAAAGCGTCGCTATTGCAACGGATGCCTCCAAACGTCGCAATTGTGACACTTAGACATTGTGTCGCACTTGCGACATTTGGAGGCAGCCATCGCAATAGCGACACTTTGGGGCATAGTGTCGCAATTGTGATGTCTTCCTCCAAACGTCACAATTGCGACACTTTGTCTAAGTGTCGGTATTGCGACACTTTTCTCTAAACGTCGGTATAGTGATGGTTTCAGGCAGGATTGAAAAAATTTGGGGAAATTTCTGACATTTGGTCAAAAGTGTTGGAACCCAGTGTCGGAATTTCCCCCAAATGTTCTAGTGTTGGTTTTAAGTTTGTTGTGCTTCAACTCTAAATGGATTTTCCAACAATGGTCTTCATCATGGCCATTTTCCCTTAAACTTACCTTTTCTGTTTCCTTCATACTCAAGGGAACCATCACTTTTCTCATCTGCACTATGTTTCCCTCTTGCTTCTAAATTTGTGGCTTGAACACAAACCTCATCTAAGTTTGTGGGATTAAACATGAACATAGTATGTCTAAGATAGTTGTGGAAAACCACAATATACTTTAAAAAAGTGTCTTGAGAAGATAAATCGACACCCAAAACTAGTGCTATTCTCCTAAACTCTTGAGTATAAGTTTGAACACTTTGTCCCTTTAGTTGTCTAAAATTCTGCTAGTCCATAATAGCTTTCTATATATATGCTAGAGAGTAAAATTGTATTTTAATTGCAGAAATAAAATCAAACCAAGAGATTGAAATCTTACCATGGTTTTTCATCTCTTCTTGTGTCTTGGCTTCCCACCATACTAGTATTGCATCCTCCAGTCTCAAGGAAGCTAGCTAAATATTTGTGTCATCATCTTAAATATTTTGAATCTTGCAATATACCTCCAACTGAAGAACCAAATTATTGAGCTTCTCTACATTCACTTCACTATTATACATAGGCAACTCAAATTTAATATCAAGTTTTAACAAGGGTTGTTTACTAATTCCTTTGGAGGTATGTTGATGAGTATGAGTAAGGGTTGCAGTAGTGGAAGAGGATGAAGATGAAGGTGAATATGGTGGTGAGAATGATGGTGGGGTAGATGGTGGTTTATAACCATTTCCATTACCTCCTCCTCCTAGAGAACCCTCTCCTCTTGGAGGCCTGGAGCTTTCACCCTGCAACTTTGTGTTCCTCTCTTCATAGAGGACTTTCACCATCTCTGTCATGTCAAAGAAAGCCTTCCTAAGAGCCTTCTCATCCTCTGTCATGTTATAGTTTTCTCCTTCATGATACATGCTTACTAAAGCCTCAAGTACAACAAGAGGTGAATCTTGTGGTGGAGACGGTGGCAACTGTGCCCTCCTTCTCCTTGCTCCAACTTGAGAACCTGCACCCACAAGATTTCCTTCTCCTCTCTTGAGCTTCAACCTTGTAAGCATTTAAACACTTGCAAAACAATTAAATCTTCCTTGCACAAGTAAACCTAGTGCTCTGATACCAACTTGATTTGAATGGGAAAGTTAGTGTTTGTTGTGCTAAATTCCAATTTAGAATATAAACAAAGTGCTTGAGGATTATGAGATAAATTGCAAGTTAAACATGAGTTTTTATGTGTTTTTATGTGAATTTCTTGAGTAAATTAACATAAAAAAAACACTGAACAATAACATCTGACAGACATGAAAATCACTATAAATAGTAACACAACAAAACATGAAGAAGGATTTCACCCTACCAGGGCTACGTCTCCTTGGTCTAGCTTCCAATGGCTTGGTACTCTTCTACTATGCTCAAAAGTGTGATTACATGAGTTTACAATGCTCAAATAGCTCTCAAAACCTATTCCATCAGCTCCAGAATGCCCAAAAATTCCTGTGTAGACTCTTTCTGCCTCGAATTTGGTTAAAACTGAATAAGTTATGGCTTACCAAGTTTTGGCACTAACCGCTCCACAAACTCCTCAAAATATGGCACCATCCTACAAATCCACCCGTAAATCCACCAACAGAGTGCCAATTCCGCCAAAAACCAGGTGAAACTGTTGGCGCTTTAATTTTTCCAATAAGTCCTAAAGTCCAAATTTAATTTTAAATAAAAACCCCATGCGATTTGGCTAACCATCAACATGGTGGTCACATATAGCTGCATTAAGTGTTACGGTTAACACTAACTGTGACCTGACAAAGGTTAACTCCACAGACTCTAATGCGGCCTTCGACATAGGTCACATGGCATCGGAATTTATGGTTAAGGGTTATGGTTAGTGGTTGGGGGGGGTTGCTAGCCTCCCGCCCATGGTCCCGGCCCCAGGTGGTGACCACGGCTGGGGCTAGACCCTGGCTCCCTCCCCCATGGTGGAAACCATTAAACTTTAAATCTAACCTGCAACACTATAGGTTATGTAACACATGCGTGGTGCAATGGTAATGTGGAGTGCAATGTATTGTGAGGTCATGGGTTCAACCCCCGCCTACTCCACTCAGTCTATAAAAAAAAATTTGGTGGCCCTTGGGCTGCCATGTGGCAACCCCTAGCTGGCCCACATGGCAGCCTGTGGTTGGCCTCCACAACACCCAACCAAAACAAAAACATGCCAAATAAAACAAGCTACACAATGCCACTTGGCACAATTTTATTCTGAAGACAATTTGTTGACCAAGTCAACCTACCACATAGGCATGCCCAGTCAGTTGTATGGAATACTAACTAGGTTTTCTTGAATTTATTTTGTTTACTTTGCTTGTTTGACAAAGTTGACATAACGTGTTTCTAGGAGCATACAATGTCGGTTTTCCATGAAACAATTTGCGTCAGATTTAGAATGATGAGTCCTATGAGGTTCTTAGGTTCCACAACATTCTGACAACTTTCATTTTTTAGCACAATTTTGAGCACCTGATCAAGGAACCCCTATGGGTGAGGAGAAAATGTTCTTGTATTCCTCCACGATTTTTTCCATCTGCTACTGCCACACATGGGAGCCTTGTTTGGAGGTTGCGACCACAATATTATTCTTTCCCTGTTAGAAAATCATAGTGAAGACAAATTTATTGGTTTGGGAAATAATCTTACTACATTTCTTTGTAGTACTCAAAGAGATTTCGAAAGGCGGTACTACCTTCGGTATGTTGTAAAATGTATTTCCCAAAGTAATAATAACCGAACAAGGCCTAGACTCATACATAACATGTCTCTTCCACAAGTATGCTTGGCCTAATAATACATGAGACACATCAAGAGGAGAAACATCACACAGTACCTCATCCGTGAAGGGCTTGATGTTGTATGAAAGGTGGCACTGTTGGCTGACGCAAAGATCTATTCCTTAGTGAAGTGACCCGATGGTATACATTTTCAAGTGTGTTGTGGTTGGTAAGCCAAACCACTTCATGACTGTTATTGAAATGAGGTTCTTTTGGCTTCCGCTATCGACAAGGAATTGCAGTGGAGAACCCTTCACCCACATCTCGGAATGGAAGAGGTGCTCCCCCTCCTCTTGTTCCTCACACTCCTCCCTCTGGAGCTTGGTGGTGGAAAAAATTCAACTAGGTTCTACATTAATGATCTGCTTCCCTTTTTCATTCCCCTTGTCTGGTTCTGACTCGGAATCAAAACATGCATCTGATTCAGATGCCTTCAGTTTGACCACCAACGATTGTTTGACTTGACACTCACTTGTCTTGTGAGTGGAGTTGTTACTAAATTCACATAACTTCTTTGTATTTTTTTTTCTTTGTGGTGTTGCTCTGAGTTTCCACGCTTTGTATTTTCCCCTTGTTCTGTGATTAGGGGGCACCTTTCCCTGGCTTCATATTTGCAGATCCAAAGTCTATCTTCTTCTAGTTAAATTTCTGCTCAATCTTGGTCGCATATCGATATGTCGTGCCAAGAGAGTTAATTTCAAGGAACTCCATTTCATCCTAAATTTATATGTTCCAAAAAATGTGGTACTTCAACACCAAATGTTTCTCTGAATCTTTAATACCCAACTTTTTGCGCAGGGTATGGAACAAATTCATCAGCTTGTACACATCTTGATCTCTTTGATCCCACAGCATGGTCCATTTGAGGTACTTGTCCTCATAGCTCCCCACGAGGTAATATTTTTCCTTGATGTGCTCTCAGAATGGATTCCAAGTGGGTGTGACTAAGAACGAAGTGGGTTCCCCATTATCCTTTTTCTCACAATAGGTTTTCCACCAGTCTTTGACATGGGGGGTGGATTTGAGGAGTGAAAAAGTAATATTTTCTCGGTCAAATAAATCTTGGACCGAGAAATACCCTTTCAGTAAATTCAACCATATATCTACGACATATGCATCTATCTGGCTTTCAAATATATGAATTTCGAAGTTCACTTGTACCTTGAAAGGAGTGGTGCCTCCAGAGTGGCTCTTGGATGCAGATGCGTCATTGGTGGGCAGTCATTGAAGGTTTTGCACAAAGTTATCCATCATCATGTTCCTTTGTTTCTTAAGGGCCTCCTCGAGCAATATTTTTATAGGATCTCCTACTCTCTCATCTTTATTTTCTGCCCCTATGGGTGTTTGTCAGGGTTTGGGAGGCTAATCTTGCAAAGGTTCAACCTGATCGTGCCATAACTCCTTATACCCCGAACTCATTAGGGGCATGCAAATAAGGATCGAGAAAGAAAATATAGCTTTGATACCATGATACAAATTTATGTAGGAACAAAATAAAATACAAAAATAGACATAAATTTAGAGATGCAGTAGAAATAAAAATTCATTTCTTTAATATCAGATAACTGAAATATGCTTGCAAATTTAATGTACATAAACTAGTTAGGGTGATGGTAGCTTATCTCTGAGAAGAGATATGGTAGCTATATGCCTTTGAATTCTATTAGAATGAGGCTCGAAGGCATATTTATTATTGAGAAATAATGGAAAACCCTAAACATCCAAAATCCTAACCCCAGGAGATGAAACTCCAAACTATGGGCCCAGTTGGGGTAAATTGGTACATCAATTTCTCGAGGTCGTAACTTTGGCATGCGATATCCGGTTAACACACATGATACCTTGTTAGAAAGATATATTCGGGGAATAAAATTTTTGACATCAAATTTCAAGTTGAATAACTACATTCACCCTCGGTGATTTTCCAAAAAAGCGTCATGTAGGGCCTGAAAACAGCTCCAGAAGTTCAAGACCCAAAAAACTGCCAAAAATAGTAAACTGTGCTACAATTAAGGAAACTGAAAAACCAAAAGAACAATGGTGAGGGTCCAAGTGTAATAGGTGGGTGGCCACCAATATCCACTTGGATCAGACTATCTAGAAACAAGAAACCTTTTGACATCGACCCTTTTCCATTAATAACAAGGATTATTTTTTTACTAAATAAGCTTGATGATTTCAAAATTTATCATGTAGAAAGAGGGAATAATCAAATGGAAGACCTCCAAGAAAATATTGGAACATTATTAGCCCTAGGGGAGTTACATATTCATCTCGATTTTTCAACATATCACGTCCCATAATGAGTGGATTAAATAAAATTTCAATGAAGTACATGTGGTCCATCGGGTTAAGCACAATTCAGAGGCATAATACCTTAATTGAAACCTAGAGGATGTTTATGGGACAGTTGGTAGATGTCAAGGGATGCAGTGTAATAAATAACAAGTGGGTGTGATAGTGGTTAGCATCCATGAAATGAGACAAGTGGAAATATCCTAGCCGATTATTAAATGGTGTTTTAGGTGAGATTATACTCAATACCTTGGCATATCAATTCGATTGCAGTGTGATTGTGCTTTGACTCTATGAGTGTTCCATGACGTATTTGCAAGTCAGGATCTCATTTAATTTTGAAACGAAGGTGTAATATTCCAAAAATTTTAGACAACAATTTGGAATATTAGATTTTTCTACTTTCACCTAGGAAAGGAATAAATGGGCAAGGAAGCCCATGAACAATAAAAATATGAATAAATTCCACCTTAGTAAGGAAGGAGATCACCTTACGAGCTGGTTTTACACTTCCAAATGTGAACAAGGGCAAATTAGATGAGGACATATTCAATTTTGACTAAGTCAACATCCATTCTTGAGGAGGAAGAAATCACTCCAGCAAACTAGCTCAATGTGAACAAGGATCAGCCTAGACACACATATGAGAACCGGATTGAAGATCCCTTGGTGTGAAAAGAGGCATTGTAGGTGGATTATTTCCAGTTTACCAAGTCAACAGCGCTGCCACAAAAAGGAGGGAAGCTAGCTAGGGCAGCGTAGTTTTGAAAGAGGAAGCTTCACTAGGAAGTGACCTCAACATTGTGTGGGGTCCAGGGTGAGGAGGCTCACCAAATATAAAAGGGAGGCATATCATCAAATGGATTCATTCATGTATTCAGATATCTTTGGTCTTATTACTATTTTCATGCTTCAGCTGTTTAGCTGGAGTTGCTGCACTACTTAGTGCAAAGAATTCCCGTACGGGAATTCCATCCTCTCTTTGGATCAGCTTACTTAAGGGATCAAGAGGGAAGGATTTGAGCTTCATTTTAGCATTTGGATTGGGGCCATTCATCTATATTCAGCCACAGCATAGTTCCCTTCAGAAAACTGCGTCTTTTATGCAGGGGCAGCAGCAGCAGGGTTGCACCCTTTGATTGTATGTTAGTCTTTGAGGAGGAGGAGCTCATTCCCTCCGGAAGTTCTAATAAGAAGGCCTAGGGCCATTTTCATATATTTTTCAGCTATATCATGTCATATTCAGCCATTTATAATACATAGATGTAGTAACTACGTTATTTTCTACAATGTTGCTTGTTATTCTTGCATTTTGCCGGAAACCCTTGCCGGGTGTCTTTTTCCTTGTATAAGAGAGGTTAAACCTCCATTTCTATATTTTTTGATTAATATAAGCTTCATATTAGTCTTCTCATTATTTTCTACATAAAACCTCATTAGAATAATGTAGTCCTTGCTTCATTATTTTCTGCATAAGCTAGGCTATGGGGTTTGGGCTTATTTGAGTTGTATTGACTTGGGGAGATCTGTATATGAGCTAGAGTGATTTGTTTCACCTCCAATTATGCATGTGGGTTGTATAACATATCTTATAAGGGATCCAAGTCCCATTTCTCACTTATATATCGTTATTTTCTGAAGACAACTATTTTATGCTCTATATTGCTGCATATCCCCACCCGGGAAGGAGAATATAGATCATCTTTTTGCTGAGGTTATTTAATCTAATGGTATGATTTTATTTTACATATAATGAGCTGATCTACATGGCCATGCTCATTATTTTCTGAAGCTCCACATTTGTAATAACTCAAATTATTCCCAATAGTGTATTTTTTCCCATTTTGGGATATTACAGTGGTATCAGAGCTGCAATCTTGGCTCAGCCTGTGGATTTAAGATCCAATAAAAATATAAGAAGAAGAGGAGAAAAAAATTATGGAGAGGTTAATATTACTCTCATCCATTTTCAGATCCAAGAAGGAAGAAGAGGAATGCATTGAAACTCCAATAGGGTTTCAAGGAGGAGAGAGTTGCAGTGAGACCTCTAAGAGGTTTCAGGAAGAAGAAGAATATGCGGGAACTTCTTGTTCTCATAGTGGAAGTAGAGTGAAAGGAGACCACTTAGAGCATGAGATCCTGAGTGGGTATTTGGTAGAATACAAGTGCCAACCTAGGGCTTTCAAAGAGACCCTTGATTTCCCTTAGTTTATTCAACTGAGAGAAGAAAGAAGACCATGCAGTAAAATAATGATGAGAGGCAACAGATTCCTATTGTCTACATTTTATGGGACACTCAAGTGTGCAGCAGAGACTTGGGTGATGAAACTAGAGACATTTTTCCTACTTTATCCGGTAGTGGAAAAAGAGGTTGTCGAAATCTCAGCGCTGCACTTATAAGGCAAGGCAAGCTCTTGGTGGTTCAGTCATGGGCGAGTGTTTAATTTTGGTGATTTCACTCATTAGATAATCAGAAGACTTGGTAGTGGAAGATCAAAGGAGGAGGATTTCTCTTCTCCATTTGAGGAGACCTTTACCAGCACTGTCATATTCATAAGGGGGCAGCCATCCACAACAGCAGTTCGATCAGCCAACACATTGAGGGGAGGGAATCTTGCAACCATACAAGATGTTACAGAGGCTCACAAAGGTATGCATAAATTTCCATGTCTTAACATTTCAGAAAATTTTATGGAAGACTTTGCAGATTTGTTTTCATATGGCCCAGGATCAAACATTGTTGCTGAGGTAGAGCAACAATATTGCACTGCGTTGTGCAAACTTGAATGGTTCAAGAAACAAATGAATCATCATTCTCTTGGACCCTTGTTGAGTTTCACTCAATCCTTGAGGATGGAGTGTGAATTCTTGGAGGATGGAGTGAACTTTGCTCCAAACAAATTCATGTAGAAGCAAATGTTCATCCAAGAGTTGATACATGAGATAGCCAAAACACCTTGGAGGAGGGTTACAACGTTTTCAAGAAGTAGCAGCAAGGAGGCATTGCCTTCAGCCCACTTGGATCCTTATGGGTTAAATATAATCATTGG
Organism: Pinus albicaulis; assembly: GCA_034641835.2. Classification (NCBI taxonomy): domain Eukaryota; kingdom Viridiplantae; phylum Streptophyta; class Pinopsida; order Pinales; family Pinaceae; genus Pinus; species Pinus albicaulis. The sequence goes on along the minus strand of CM076582.1, from coordinate 1,110,697,033 downwards.
TGAGAGATATTTTCTAGGAGATCTCCAAGGAGTTGCATTTCAGCATCCCATGAAATGCAAGGAGAAAAATATGATATGGGAGGATGGTAGTCTCTTTTGGAGGAGTACCAAGATGGAGAATGATAGGGGGCATCCATTGGTAGATAAGTGGATGTGGATAGAGAGAAAGAAGCTGGAGATCTACTTGCAAATCTACGATACTGGGCAGCAAGAGGAAAAACTGCGTTGGCTACTCTTGAGAGAGTTTGGCCATCATGAAACATAACCATTTTCCAAGGGTGTGTGGGAGGAAAATACTTGGTAGAGTACTCGCATCATGGGGTAGCAAGGAGTGTGGATGCATTATGATGGTATGGTCATTTTTTTTTCACTGCATAAGTTGTATGATGGAGGTATGATGAGGCAGCAAAGACATTTGTTGCTTTGGAGGATTGAGGGAGAGCAAGAGCTGAGTTGCTCTCACATTTTGCATGATGTTGCAATGGGAGGAGATGGCAACATTATTAGAGGAGTATTTGGCATTGAAAATGTTAGAGGTTTGATTTATGAGTTGGCAGGAGCCTATTTGCATAGGCCAACAACGATGTCACTTTGGAGCATGAGCTTGTTGATGGAATGTTCCCAGGATCACTTCATATTGGATGCACTTGGTGGGCATAAAGGAGGTGAGATTGGTAGAGTGGTGGATGGATTCATTGGTTACTGTGGTATGTTCTCCTTGACTTGGATTTCCAAGCATGAGAAGGAGGATTTTCATGGAGCATGTGGTTCATTCCTCTTCAGATGGGTATGCCATACCACTGTGGAGGATTCATCTATGGATCTTGTCACCATCTTGCTTCCATCACATGGTAATAAATCTATTTTTTAACTTATTGATTGTTTGACACTATATTTGTATACTCTTACCATTTCCTTGTAGTGCATTTCTCTACAAAGGGGAAAATCTCTCTTTAGGCTCCATGGACCATTTTTGGCCAGCTATTATGATGGAGACAACCATCTATTGTATGATTTGGGGCAAGTGTTTGGTTACTTCTTGTATGATCAGTTGATACATTCAGCCATTTACTACTTTCTGGTGGATGTGGTGACTTACACAACTAGCCATCTATCAAGAAACAACTTTCCATGCCATTTTCTGAAGCTGCAGTGGGGAGGACTGTGTTGTGACCACTTGGGAGACTCTTGGTACCTTCCAGCACCACATAAAACATTCAGTCTTTCTCTCATTATGATTTTGATCATGATCCTACTTTCTGATATTATTCTTACCTATATGAGTAGCATGATTGGAGGAGGAACACATGGAGTGGATGTGTTCTTGGGGGAGGAGCATCCCCATACTTTCTGCATTGCATGCTCTAAGGGGAGCATAGGAAGAGACATGGCCTCTACAACAACATATTTGTTTCTTAATGAGGAGGGACATGAGATGGATGGGATGCCATATGGTGGTAATTTCTTGTCCATCATGTATGAGATGGTTTGGGCGAGCTTGATGCACAACGCTGGGAGAGGGACCTTTAGAGGTCTAGCTTCCTTCTTGCCATGTGAGGGCAACATGATGGCAGCCCAAGATCAGAAAATTATCTACACTTGTCTTAAGTGGAGGGGAATAAAGCGTGGGGTAGGCTCTCTTGTCTACCATATTTATATTTTCAGCCCACCTATTCTGCATGAGCTCAAGGTGGAAGAGATCCTTCATGAGTTGCCAATTTGGAGGGTGACTCATTTTATTTGGTTGATAGCTTGGGGAGGAGAGATTCAAATGGGGATGATGAATCCCAATATTTATCAGCTTTCATGCCCCAAGAGGACCTCCAAACAACCCATTGTTGCCTCCATGGATGATCCACTGTCACATAATGCCAACTATTTGGATAGCTTACACACTTGGGAGGGGCAGCTTGGAGATATGTTAATGATGCAGCACCTTGATCTTTGGAGGCTTTCATATGATGAGGTTGCTACAAGGGAGAAGAGGATGCTCTCCAGTCCTATCCTTGCAGTTGCTTGAGGACAAGCAACATTTGGGAGGGGAGGACTGTAATATTCCAAAATTTGCACATGGCAATTTGGAATATTATATTTTGCTACTTTCACCTAGGAAAGGAATAAATGGGTAAGGAATCCCATGAACAATAAAAACATGAATAAATTCCACCTTAGTAAGGAAGGAGATCACCTTAGGAACTATTTTTACACTTCCAAGTGTGAACAAGGGAAAATTAGATGAGGACATAGTCAAGTTTGACTAAGTCAACATCCACTCTTGAGGAGGAAGAAATCACTCAAGCAAACTAGCTCAATGTGAACAAGGATCAGCCTAGAAACACATATGAGAACTGGATTGACTATCCCTTGGTGTGAAAAGAGGCATTGAAGGTGGATTAGTTCCAGTTGACCAAGTCAACAATGCTGCCACAAAGAGGAGGGAAGCTAGCTAGGGCAGCGCAATTTTGAAAGAGGAAGCTTCACTAGGAAGTCACCTCAACAATGTGTGGGGCCCGGGGTGAGGAGGCTCACCAAAGATAAAAGGGAGGTATAGCATCAAAGGGATTAATTCATGTATTCATCTATCTTTGGTCTTATGACTATTTGCATGCTTTAGCTGTTTAGTCGGAGTTGTTGCACTGCTTAGCGCAAAGAATTCCCGTGCGGGAATTCCATCCTCTCTTTGGATCAGCTTGCTTAAGGGATTAAGAGGGAAGGATTTGAGCTTCATTTCATCATTTGGATTGGGGCCATTCATATATAGTCAGCCACAGCTCATTTCCCTTCAGAAAACTACGTCTTTTATGCAGGGGCAACAGCAACAGGGTTGCACCCTTTGATTGTATGCTAGTCTTTGAGGAGGAGGTGCTCATTCCCTCCGAAAGTTATAAAAAGAAGGCTTAGGGCCATTTTCCTGTATTTTTCAGCTATTTCATGTCATATTAAGCCATTTATAATATAGAGATGCAGTAACTGCGTTATTTTCTACAGTGCTGCTTGTTATTCTTGCATTTTTCCGGAAACCCTTGCCGGGTGTCTTTTTCCTTGTATAAGAGAGGTTAAACCTCCATTTATCTATTTTTTGATTAATATAAGCTTCATATAAGTCTTCTCTCATTATTTTATACATAAACCCTCATTATAATAACGCAGTCCTTGCTACAGTATTTTCTGCATAAGCTAGGCTATGGGGTTTGGGCTTATTTGAGTTGTATTGACTTGGGGAGATTTGTTTATATGAGCTAGAGTGATTTGTTTCACCTCTAATTCTGCATGTGATTTTTACAAAATATCTTCTAAGGGATCCAAGTCCCATTTCTCACTTTTATAGCATTATTTTCTGAATACAGTTGTTTTATGCTCTATATTGCTGCATTTCCCCGCCCGGGAAGGAGAATATAGATCATCTTGTTGCTGATTTTCTTTCATCTGCTAGTATGAAGTTATTTTACATCTAATTAGCTGCTCTACATTTCCATGCTCATGATTTGCTGAAGCTCCACATTGGTAATAACTCAAATTATTCCCAATAGTGTAGTTGTTGCCATTTTGGGATATTACAGAAGGGAGTATCATTGCAAACAGATATCTTGGTTAAAAATAAGAGATGGGTAATGCATATTAGGAACAAAATTGTCTTGGTGCAGGATATAATTTCAAGGAAAATGGCATCTACAAACTTAGACAATGAAAATGAATAGTATAACTCTAGGAGAAGTGGGAACGTAATTCAATTGATTGATAAATAAACCAAGTAGGGAGTGAAAGAGATTCAATACTAGATAATGATGGTGTTGGCTCATCTGGCTAGGTTTGGAAAAGATATGGAAGTTATGCAGAACGAAATGGAAACATTGAATATAGGCATGATAAATATGAAGTTTAAAGTGGAAAATATAGAAGTTAAGGTCGAAATGGAAATGGTAGGAGTGTTGAAGGAGATGTCCGTCCTACGCAATTCACCTGGGAAATTGATGGTGGGAGTTGGGGATGCTACGAACAACAATTAGGAGCCTCATGTTGAGGAAATTGTGAAATTGAACCACTCGATGGAAGCTGCCCAGGATACTAAGGAGCATGATGTTCGCGGGTAGTGTTCCTTTTAATTTGTATGTTATATCGAAAATTTAAGCTCTGTAATGTTTTTTTTTTTTTAGAATACATAGTATATGTAATGTAATATTAGGAAATCGAAATAAGGAAGGTATCACTACTGTCTCACTGAAAAACTATCTGCAAATCTCCAAGACTACTCTTCTTATGAACGTAAGAGTTCTGGCCCGTTTCCATCTTTTTCTATAAAAATGCTACCCGTTTCTTAAAAAAGAAAAATATTAGTTGGATTAAATATATGTAAGATGTCAATTGATTTCCAAATGCCCAAACCTGTAAACAATGGCCACTCCATCCAATGGTATCGAAACATTTGGACATAATTCTACTTTCTCTTTTGATTATTTTCTCACAATATCACCAACCTAATTCGATCACTAATTTAGTGAGATCAAATTAGAGTTTGTTTCACATTAAAACCTTATGTTGGCTCTCACCTATAGCTGATAGAGCTTGAAATTTGACTTTTTCTTCTACATGTGGCATGCCAATGAACACAATATTCCAATATCTAGGATCAAATGGGCTTCACTCAATGAACCTATGAAATATCACATGCATTCATGGAATATTAAACAATACCCTTAATTTGACAAAATATTAGAAAATACCTATAAAAATCACGTTATTTAACCCGCTACCAATAGAAACCAAATACACCTTCCCAATTAAAAAAAACCCTAATTTCACTAGATATTGTAGGTATCAATTTTTTCATTAACATATTTTAAACCCTTTATATTTTTTCATTAAATTTGAGCTCCATTAAAAAACCCCTTTATACCCCTTTATTTATATATTTTTATATCTGCCAGTATAAAAACCATTTACCCCCTACATATCCCCCAATATATTATGTCATTTTATCTTGAATATATATCCCCCAATATGAATGCATGTGATATGGTATTGTTCCCCCAATGAAGCCCCTATGTCTAGGACACGTCTACAAAATCCAGGCATAATTTCTCATACCTACTTAAAGAAACATAAAAAAATTAAAAACACTTTTATTATTGAAATGAAAAACTTAACAACATAAAAAACCCTAGTATATCATATTAAAAGGATATGACTAGATAGCTAGTGGGGGACTTTTTGGGGTAATCTTAACATTGGAGGAGATGAATAGAAATCTTGCAACAATAATTTGTAGTCTACCTTTCACATTATTGGTAGCAATCTGTAGTTTTCCTTTCTATGCCAGAGCCTTCCAGTAGCAGGAGGCAAATTCAATGTAAAGTTTCTGATGAAATATTTCCACCAAATAATCCAAGTTCCAGTCCAAATTTAAAACTAGTAAAGATAAATGCAGATCGGTTAGGGGTGTGTAGTAAGGTTGGGAGTCATAGTTCATTATCTACTCCATAAGGGTATCCTCACTCTAGTATGATTCCTTTGAACGAGTTCAGCAAGGAAGTTGATGACTTCATTACCAGTTTTAGAAGACAAATGAAAAGAGATAAAATTTTTGACAGAGGATAAGACTATGGAATTCAAGCAGAGGATGGAGAGGGGATGAATATGGAAGGTCTAGAGGTTTGGCCATTGGATCGAATAAATGAAGATTTAATATGAACAATTCGTGGGGGATTGAATCAGTTCTAGGAATCAAGGTTTGCTCGAGTGAGTTGGGGTTGGAGCTTAAGATCATGAAATTATATAGTCCTCTATGGAGGGAGAAATTTTTTGGGAGGCATTGCTTAGGAATAAGTTCTTTGATTCTAAAAGCCTAGTTTTAGGAGGGATCTAAACTTTTCAATGGGAGTTGAGGAGGTTTGGCGTCCTCTTCCAAGCCCAAAACATTATACATACCTTTTATATCATATATTATTTGACCACAAGCTTATCTATGTATATATGTGATCTAGGTGGCTCTAGACATGCTCAGAGGTCAAAGGAGACTTATAATAGCTCAAAAATCAAAGTGGTTAGATTGCTCTCAAATTAGGACCATATCGTAGTGCTCGTCATCGTGATTTCAACGGTACAAATGACACTCAAATATGAGATCCTATGGTCAAGTTATTCATGGTCAAATTTTGGGTCAAACATGACCAAGTGGTAGAGTTAAATAGGAAAAAAATTTACCGAGACCCAACGCACAAAATCTAGCCATCGAGACGACTGAAATTGTTTCCTAATTAATTTTCCCAATATTCCTTATTTTCATTAAATCTAAAAATGGAAAATTTTATTGTAAAAATTAGGAATATATATATTATGGGGTAGGCAGGCTCCCACCCTTGCCACCCCCAGGCAGTTATATTACATTTGTTAAAAAAATAAAATTAACAGTTTGTCGGCGGTCAAACCTGACCAATCGGATTCCAACCACATAAAAAAACAACTTGTAATAATGGGCGTAGGCCACCATTGGTGTACTCGCCACCCAACAGGCCACCCCAAACGAAAACATATAATTAATATAGGCTAAATATTGTGGAGCCAGCAAGGTTTGAACCCACCTAGCCCACATGGGTCGGCCCCTGACGGACAGCCCTGTAAGCACCGGTGGCATGTTAAAAAATTCAAAAATAATTAATAACCACACCACAATAATATACAAATCATAGAGGTCGTGGGCGGGGTTTGACCTTGGGTCTTGCCCCTCCCAGTTGTGCCATTTGCGAATGGCCCAACGACCTTGGCTTTCATAATTCCACCTCAAGCATAATATTTAAACTGACAATTATAAGGATACGAATCTAAGAAGGAATGCAAAAGAATACAAATATAACCATAAATACAAAGATGAAGCAAAAATATAACTTCATTTCATTAATATCAAATGACTAAAATATGCTTAGAAACGAAATGAAAATAAACTAGCTAGGGCATTGGTAGCTTATCTCTAAGAAGATATGTGGCGGCTACAAGCCTATGAACTATGTTACAATGAGGCTCAAAGGCCTATTTATTATTGAGAAACAATGGAAAACCATAAACATCAAAAAACCTAACCCTAGGAGATGAAATGCCAGATTATGGACCCCGTCGGGGTAAATTGGTACAAAAATTTCCCGGGGTCATAACTTTGGCATACTATCTCAGTTTGACGTGCATGATACATCATTAGAAATATCTATACAAGGACTACAACTGCTAAGAGAAAATATCAATTCTCTCACTCATGTTTTCTAGACCTTTCATGCTAAAAAATCATCGTTTAGGGCCTCAAAACAGCTTTGAAAGTTCAGGACCCATAAATTTGATAAAAATAGTAAACTGTGCTACAATTAAGGAAATTGGAAAAGTGAAAGAAACAATGGTGGGGCCCCAAGTGGAATAGGCGGGTGGCCACCAATATCCACATGTATCATTCCTCCCCCCTTAGGAAGAAATGGTTCCCATTACGTTGAGTTCCTCCATGAGACGAGGAATGTCAGATGTGTCCAGCAATGGTGGAAAGTATGACCGAAGGTGTTCCACATTGAACACTAGTTGTCGGCCAAGGAATTGGGGAATTTTGAGCTTAAATGCATTTTTTCCCACAACCTTGATAATGATGTAAGGCCCGTATTGGAGTGCTCTGAGCTTCCGATGAGCTCCAGTTAGGCTTTCTCTCTTCAAATGCAACAAACATGGTTGCCCGCCTAGAATTTGTATAGCACTCGATGTTTATCATGTCGTTACTTTTACTTGGAATTGAATTTATCCAATATGTCATGGACCTGCTGGATGCGTTCAAAAAATCTGGTTGCTTTATTAGCCTCCGATAGTACATGTGTGGATTATTTCTATGTGGTCGCATGAGGAATGGAAACATCAATCAATGGTGTGCCTGGAGTCAGATCAATGGAGCGCTTGACCTGATAGTGTAGAGGACCTCTGTGGGTGAGGAGAAAATGTCCTTGTATTCCTCCATGAATTTGTAAATCTAATACTGTCGTGTAGGGGATCCCTATTTGGAGGCTGTGGCCACAATTTTCCTCTTGCACTATGGGCGAATTTTAATGAAAGTGAATTTCCTAGTTTGGGAAATAACCTTATAGCATTGCTTTGCAGTAATCAAAGAGATGGTGGGAGGTGGTACTACCTCCGGTATCATGTATATCTTATTTCCAAAAGTAATGATAACAACATGAGGCCTAGACTCATACACAACATGTCACTTCCACAAGTATGGTTTCCCTAATAATACATCAAACACGTCAAGAGGAGAAAAATCACACAATACCTCATCCGTGAATGGCTTGATGCTATACCAAAGGCGACACTGCTGACGGACGCAAATATCTCTTCCTTGGTGAAGCCACCCAATGGTATATGACTAAGGGTGTGTTGTCGTTGGTAGGTCGAGCCGCTTCATGACGTCTACTGAAATGAGGTTCTTTTGGCTTCCTCTATTGACAAGGAATTGTAGTGGAGAACCCTTCACCCAAAATTGGGAATAGAAGAGGCACTTCCCCTCCTCTATACCTTCAGTTTCCTCCTTCTATATTTTGGTGGTGGAAACGATGGTTATGGGTTCCGCATCAATTATTTTCTTCCATTTATCATTCCCCTTGTCTAGTTCTGACTTAGAATTATAACATGCATTTGATTCGGATGCCTTCAGTCTAACTAGTAGTGACCATTTGGTCCGACACTTGCTGGTGTTGTGAGTGGGGTTGTTATGAAATTCACACCACTTCCCCATGTCCTTCTTTGGATTTTTTGTGTCATTCTAAGTCACGTTGATTTGGATTTTCCCCTTTTTTTGCGGTTTAGGGGTGCCTTTCCGTGGCTTCGGATTCATGGATCCAAAGTCTCACTTCTTCTACTTAAATTTCTGCTTGATCTTTGTGGCATATCGATATGCCGCGCCAAGAGAGGAAATGCTGAGGAACTCCATTTCCTTCTGAATTTATCAGTGAAAACAATTGTGGTAATTGAGCACCAAATGACTCTCTGAATATTTAATACTCAACTTTGTGCACATGGTATGGAACAAATTCATCAACTCGTGCACATCTTGATCCCTTTGTTGTCGTTGCATGGTCCATTGGATGTACTTGTCCTCATAGCTCCCCATGGGGTAATATTGTTCCTTAATTTCGTCTCAGAATGAATTCCAAATAGATGCTACTGAGAATAGAGATGGTTCCCTCCTATCCTTTTGCTAACAGTAGGTTTCCCTCCAGTCTTTGACATGGGGGCGGCATTGAGGAGTGCAAAAGTAATATTTTCTCAGTCAGAGAAATCATGGACCGAGAAATACCCTTCCAGCAAATTCAACTATCTATCTATAGCGTCTGCATCTATCTGGCCTTCAAATATAGGAATTTCAAAGTTTAATTGTACCTTGAAGGGAGTGGCACCTCTAAAGTGGCTATTAGATGCATATGCGCCCTAGGTGGGCAATCGTTGAAGGATCTGGGCAAAGTTATCCATCATCGCATTCCTTTGTTTCTTGAGGGACTCCTCGAGCAATATTGTGATAGGATCTCCTGCTCCCTCATCTTTATTTTCTTCCACCATGGGAGTTCATCAGGGTTTGCGAGACTGATCTTGCAAGTTTTCAACCAGATCGAGCCCTAACTCCTTATACACTGACGTCATTGGGGACATGCAAAGAAAAACAAAGAAAGATAAAACCGCTTGAATACCATTGATCCAGATTTATGTAGGAACACAACAGAATACAAATATAACCATAAATACAAAGATGCAGCGGAAATATAACTTCATTTCATAAATATCAAATGATTGAAATATGCTTACAGACGGAATGAAAATAAACTAGCTAGGGTGCTCGTAGCTTATCTCTGACAAGAGATGTGGTAGCTACAGGCATATGAACTGTGTTACAATGAGGCTCAAAGGCCTATTTATTATTCAGAAATAATAGAAAACCCTAAAAATCCAAAAACCTAACCCTAGGAGATGAAACGCCAGACTGTGGGCTCCATCACGTTATTGATACATCAATTTCCCGGGGTCGTAACTTTGGCATACTATCTTTGTTTGACGTACATGATACATCATTAGAGAGATCTGTCCAAGGACTACAATTTTTAATAGAAAATATTGAGTCTCCAACTCATATTCACCAGACCTTTCATGCACAAAAAATGTCGTTTTGGGCCTCAAAATGGTTTCGGAAGTTCAAGAGCCGAAAAATGCTAAAAATAGTAAATTGTGCTACAATCAAGGAAACTGAAAAACTAAAAGAAAAAATGGTGGGGCCCTAAGCTGAATAGGCAGGTGGCCACCAATATCCACCTGGATCATATATTCATTCAGTAAGGATGGAGGAGCATTGAGGCGGAGGAGTGAAGAACGAGTACGGGGAGACACGGTGGAACTGTGTGCTCGAGGGCAGAACCAAGAGGTGAGCACATTTTTCGAGGGAGAATATTTCAAGGGAATATTACCTGAAATATTCTACATAATATTCTGATGCAGCATATTGAAGGAATCTAAAATATTCCTTGGGAGGTAAATTTTTTCAGTGACATAATGCTATCAAGTTTATAATCATTTTTCTCAGAATTTCGCAAGGAGCGCGATGTTGAAGTCATATTTGTCATCTGAGCAGCAGAACTATAGGTGCCCTGCAACGAAAAATATTTGAAGAATATTCAGGAATCTAAAATATTTTCTTGGAGGTTAAATTTTTCTAGTGTTAGAATATGGCTGACTTTATACTCTTTTTTTCTCATAATTTCGCAAAGATCATGATGGTGAGATCAGATTTGTCATATGAGTATCAGATCTACATTCAGACAGTGGAGAAGAATATTTTTGGAATGACGGGGAATCTAAAATATTCCTGAATGCCCAGAATTTGACTTTTTCAGAATTGGACGAGTTGAAAGTCGATTTTACACCACTAAATGCCAAGAATTCAGTGGTGCAGTTCATCTCAATAGTTGCTTTTTGCATTTTTTGTCCATGTTTGAAAGTGGATGTATATGATGCAGTTATGTTGTGCTTCCTTTTGTTATTTCTAAGATGGTCGTACTCTTTTTGAGATCCCTTTTTAACACTACGATGAGGGATGCTTGTTACCACATTATTGTGAGATTTCATTAGCTTGTCATACTGAAGGAAAGCCCATTTGAGTGAGAGTTCCTTTGGGGAGAACGTCTCGTGGAGAGATACGTCACTCTTATTGATGGTACTTGTCCTTATTATGACAAATCATATGGAATGTACATCATCATCATTAGAAACAATTAACGAAATGACCTCCACTCTCTTGACACCAGGCATCGAGATGTAGCCGACACTGGGTGAAATCCGGTAACAAATGTGTCGTGTTCTTGATTTGTTTCTCGTCATTATGTTTCCTCTTGTTTAGGCATGCAAATGTGGTTCTTTTATGTTATTTTAAATGAAATTCTATTAACATCATAGAAGTAAAAGATCTTGGATAATTTTGGTAGTTGAAGAAATCTAGATCGAGTTTGGTATCAGAGCGGTCTTCTCGCAAATGTGAATTGAAATTGTGAACAATTGAACGTGAAAAAATGGAGGATGACAAAGAAATGTGCGAGGCCTTCCTAAGGATGTCCAAAATGGTGCAGATAATTTATGAAGCTTATGACAAGAGAATATAGGAATGGGAGAAATAAGGAGCAAAAAACGATGCTCTATTGACACCTTCTAGTGAATATTCATCGCCTTCATCATCTTCTTATCATTTGAATGAGGAGATAAACTAGTGACTTCAAGAAGCGAATGCTGAATTGAAGAGGATTCTACAATAAGAGAAATAGAAGAAGCAGAGATTGCAACTTCAGTTTTGAGCCGTGGAATAGGCCTTGGAAGAATTAAAGCATAAAGACCAGAGCCTTCAAGCAGAGGATGTTGAATTCTGGAGGCTTCTACAAGAAGATAAAGAGGAGAAGAAAACATTGTAGCTTCAGCTACAAGCCACAGGAGAGGCCTTGGAGGAGTTGAAGCACAACGAAGGCTTAGAGAATCTCTCATCACATGTTTTAGAATCGACAGTTGAGGTAAACAATGTTGTTCATTCTTCATTTTCATCTTCACATGATGTTATTTTTGTTGGAAATGTGGAGGTACCCATTATAGGAACTAGCATGAGGCTCCTTGCCAAGATGGGGTACAAAGGAGGAGGACTTGGTGTTAATGGCCAAGGCATGACTCAATCATTGGAGATCATGCAAATACCTCAAATTGCAGGTTTGGGATACACCGCAGGAGAATGCTCAAAGGTGTCATAAGCTTCCAAGAAATTGTTGAAACCGTCGAGGAAAGAGAATGATGGGAACACATCACCATCATACCATGGCAATGCACATTGCAGAGGTAGAGCCGATGAAAGCTTTGATAACCATAATTGTACCTGAGACATCCAAGAAAGGTATAACAAGTCTCAATATTTTAAATTTATTTTTTATTACAGGAATGTTAATGATGAACAGAAATCATGGCATATAAAAACATGTAGTTTTTGTGGTTTACATAACCATGTGGTTGCTGAGCATTGGAAGAGAATGGCAGCACGAAAGAGGATGAGGCGTGAAAAATGGGGGAATTTTGAGGTCTAAAATGGGCCTCCTAAGGAAATAATAAAATAATAGCTAAACCAATAAAATAATATCTATGAATTTGCATTTTACTTTTCGCACCAAAATCCATGTAACCATAGTTAAATTCAATTGAAAAGGTGTACCAAAATAAATTAATAAAAAAATTGTATAGATGTGACTATAAATAAGAATGAGATTTTCAACAAAATGTCATTATCATTGAATAAATAATGCATTGTCCTTTATACTTAAATAATTTAAAATAAATTATAAATATAAATTCATAAACTCTTAAGTGTATAATATACTATTAATTAAAATTTATATTATTTAAATTATGTAATAACATGTAATTAATATACTATACAAAAATAAAACTATATTAAAATAAAATAATATAATATAATAAATGTAATATATTATTTTATGGTTTTTTTTTATATTACATTTTGAATTGATTGATTTCTAACATAAGAAAAATTAATATATAATATAAAAATGAATATAATATATATTCTATAACATTTAGATTATTTTTCATAATATTATGTATAATAATATATAATATTAATACAATCATAATAAAATTAATTTAGATTTATTTAAAATTAAAGAATTTTTTTTTTATTGATATATATATATATATAAGATTTATATACATTGAAATTTTAGACTTTTTCCCCAAACTATGTTGAACCTAATAGAACTTTTTTTAACATACAAAACTAATGTACATTTTTTCATCATACAATACTAATACATATTTTTTCTTTAATTTTAATGCCTTTGTATTGTTATTAATATTATAATAATATCATTCATAGATTTTATTTATCATAAAATTACAAAGTTACTTTTTTTTTATTCCATATGTATATTATATATGTATAGATATTAGTTTATAATTAATTTGAAATTATAATATTAAATAAAATTAGATAAATATATAATTTAAAAATAAATATATGAAAATATACAATATTATATTTATTGAAAAATGTGTAAATACATGAAGATTATGTAAGGATATGCATTGTTTCTTTCAAAAAATATGAAATGACAATAGTAATACTTTATTCAAAAAATGTGAAATGATATTTATTATTAGTACTTTACTTTATAACTTTAAAAGTACTTAGAGCACTACTATGGTTAACCATGAGTTTTTATCCACCATTGAGAATGTAACAACTAAGTACCTTCAACTCAAACAACACCACATCAACCATTGGGGATGATGGCATCCCCTAAAATGAGATTGGTTCTCATAAAGTGAATTTTGATGGTACATTTTCCTTAGTAGGCCTATTTTAGACCTCAAAATTCCCTTAATGGGCCTTCTCCACATTAGGGAAGGAAGCATGTTAAGAAGGTCTTGAGGAAGAAGATTTATTACATTCATTGCAACAGAGGTGGTTATTAAAGAGCCATGTGTTGGAGGCTTCATCCAGAGCAACGTTCAAGGAAAATTTTAAGGATGGAAGTTTATATTAAAGTATAGAAACCTTGGCGAATCTTACTAGTCCCTAAAATGAAAAATCTACAAATTTTGGCGATATTTTTGTAGAAATATTTGTATTTCCAATGCTTTTATATTAGTCTATATAAAATTTTGGCGATTTATCAAGTAAAATAATTTCCTATTGTAAAATTTTGGCGAATCATTTTTAGGAAAAAATGGAAATTGGCGAATATTTTTTTTGGAAAGAGCATGGAAAATTAGCCCACCTGGGAATATTGGCCCTTAAAATTTTCCATGGTAGTGTATTAAGTACAAAGCGCCCGTGTAGAAACCAGTCAGTGAAGGTGTTCAACAAGAAAATCTGCCACGTACCTATTAGTGCCCTTTGTTGAGTAAGAAATGGTTTTACTAGACATAGTAGCTTGTCATGGCCTCTTTTTGTAAACCATGCATTGCGATATAGATGTAAAAGTGATGATGTATTTTCCATCACTTGTTGATGAAAAAACGATGTTTTGGCCTTGTATTGATAGTTGGGGTAATGTTTCCATTATGATGTAAACTTGACCATAGAGTATGTGTTATAAACTTGTGGCAAGTTTGGGATTATTGGGTCATTATTGGTCATGTAATTGAACATGTAATTTGAAAATATTGTACTACAACTTTGCAGAGGATGAAAGTGTCAGCTCATCACTTATGGCTCTAAGGAACAAAGGTGAAAGCAAAGGAAGGGTGACCTGCCATTTGGTGCGGAAAATGTACACGAAAGTTGCAGATTATGTTCATGCTTTTGGAGGACCAAAAGATCCTCAATGGGGAGGAATGATATAGGTGGCTCTAGACATGCTCAAAGGTGAAAAATGACTTATAATAGCTCAAAAATCAAAGTGTTCATATTTCTCTCAAACTAGGACCAAATCGTAGTGCTCGTCGCCTTCATTCCAACAATGTGAACAACACTCAAATTTGAGCTCGTATGGTAAATTTATTCACAGTATAATTTCGAGTCAAACTTGGCTAAGTGGCAGGGGTGACGAGGCCAAAAATTAACCAGGGCTTGGCACACAAAATCTGGCCACTGGGACAGGAAAAATTGTTGCCTACTTAATTTTCCTAATATCCCATATTTTTATTAAAACAAAAAATGAAAAATTTTATTGTATATATATATATATAGATATAGATATAGATATTATGGGGGCGCGTTGCCACCCCCACCACCCCTAGGAAGTTATAATATATTTGTTAAAAAAAATCAAATTTGATGTTTAGTCAGCAATCAAACCTGATCAACTGGATCCTAAAAACATAACAAAACAACTTGTAATAGTTGGGGTGAGCCACCATTGGTGGTCCCGCCACCCAACGGGCCACCCCCAACTGAACCATGTAACTAATGTATGTTAATATTGTTGAGTTTGCGAGGTTCGAACCCACCTGGCCCACATGGGTCGGCCCCTGACGAGTGACCCTGTAACCACCAGTGGCATGTTAAAAAATGCCAAAAAAATTAATAACCACATCACAATAATATACAAACAGTAAAGGTTTTGGGTGGGGTTTAGCCCCGGGTCTTGCCCATCTCAGTTTCACCATTTTCCAATGGCCCAATGGCCTTGGCTTTGGTAATTTTGCTTCACTCATAATATTTAAACCAACAACTATATTCATTCGGTGAGGATGGAGGAGCACCGAGGCGAAGGAGCAGAGGTTGAGTATGGGGAGACGCGGTGGAATTGTGCGCCCGAGGGAGGAACCAAGAGCTAAGAACATTTTTCGAGGGAGAATATTTCAGGGGAATATTCCCATGCAACATATTGAATTACGCAGGTAAATTTTTACAGTGACATATTGTTATCAAGTTTATAGTCATTTTTATCTGAATTGCGTAGGGAGCGTGATGGTGAAATTAGATTCTTCGTCTGAGCAGCGAAATTGCATGTGCCCCGCAGTGAGGAATCTTTGAAGAATATTGAGGAATCTAAAAGATGCCCTTGGAGGCTGAATTTTTCCAGTGTCAGAATATTTCCGAATTTATACTCATTTTTCTCATAATTTTTGCAAGGATCATGATGGTCAGATCATATTTTTCATCCGAGTATCAAATCTCCAAAAAATAAGTGGAGATGAATCTTTGTGGAATCATGGGGAATCTAAAATATTCTCAAAGGCCCGGAATTTGATGGTGTCAGAATTGGACAAGTTGACAATTGATTTTACACCACTCATCACCAGGAATTCATTGGTGCAGTCCATTTCAATAGTCGAGCTTTGCATTTTTTGGCTATCTTCAAAAGTGGGGGTATATGATGCAGTTATGTTATGCTTCCTTTTTTTTTTTTTTTGGGATGATGTTATTTGTTGAGATCCCTGTTTGACCCTATGTTGAAGGATGTGTGTTGCCACATTATTGTGATATTTCATTAGCTTTTCATACTGAAGGAAAACTCATTTGAGTGATAGTTCCTGTGGGGAGAACGTCTCGTGCAGAGACACACCACTCTTTTTTAGGGTATTTTTCCTTGTTACGAAAAATAACATGCCATGTACATCAACATGCTTAGAATAAATTAATGAAGTAGCCTGCACTCTCTTGACACCGTGCCCGGAGACGTAGCCCACACAGGGTGAACTCCATGATCAAATGTGTCATGTTCTTTATTTTCTTGTCATCATTATGTTTCCTCTTGTTTAAGCATTCACATGTGATTATTTTATTATATTTTAAATGCAATTATATTAACATCACATAAGTAAAATATCTTGGATAATTCTAGTAGTTGAAGAAATATTGATCAAGATGATAAAAGTAAACCTTACTTGGAGGAATATAACCAAGTATCCCTTGGAGATTGGATCATTTTTTAATTTCTAAAAGGATACTGGAAGGGAAAATTATGTTTCATTAATGGGTGGGAAGCGAGGGGGAATATAACCACTATCCCTTTCTCTTGGAAATCAATCAGAAAAGGAGGAAGAGTAGGATTCCCTTCAAATATAATGTAAACTAGTTAAAAGATGAGGATTTCCTAGACCTAGTATGTTCAAAATGGACTCCCTTTGATTCTACCTCAAGTGATTCAAATGCTTAAAAATTTGCTCGAAATCTTACAAAAGTAAAAAAAAACATAAATTGAATGGGAAACTATGTAAAACATGATCAATAATTAAAGTATTATCAAGATGATCAAGGATGATCAAGTATGGTATGCAAATAAATTCCATGTGATCCATCTTGAAGAGGATAAACTTCCTTGAGGTTTGTATCTATGGGATGGAAGCTTTGATTGACAAGTTCATTAACATATTAAATTTTTTGGATGAGCTTCCCCTTCATCTTGACAAATTCATGAAGAAAATATTATACATCAACCTCCTATTAGGCAACTTGGTATTCCATTCTACCTAACTCTCTGCATTCCTCTCATTGGGCTTATTGATATTTCTTGAAGAGGAATCCCCAGATCTAGATAAGAACACAATTAGTTCCACCATATCTAACCACTTGGAAGAAACCCCCTACCCATTAATTTTATAGTTAGATTTGTTAATGTATTTTATTTTATGTCTCTTCATTTTATTTAGGGGATGCATGAAAATTTGGAGTGACCATTGATGGAGAGGGCTCCATGTTTCATAATAAAACCCCCATTTTTTAATTTATGAGCTTCCATATTATTGTTTCAAAGGATGTGGAAAAAGCCCTTTGAAGAGAAATAATTTAAAAACTCCCAGACACATTTCATGGTTTCCTCCAAATAATTTTCTTTTGGAAGTGTATCTCAAACCAGGTATTGTATTATGAGGAGAAAATCTTCAAAGATGGATATTTCTTGAACCTTATTTTCTTTGGCTATTAGGAGGCCTTGGAAAAGCCCACAGAGATTAGCTTTATTTTTAGGCATGTGTCCAAGGCCCCATGCATATCTAATTGATGTATCATATCCAGAGTAGTAGAGAGTCCCCCCCACCTTCCTTCCACCCCTGGGTTTCATTTTGAAGCTTCATAAAAAAGGTTCCATCGTTGGTGAGTAAAGAGCCAATATTTAAACTCAATAACTACCATCTCAATTTTCAAACCTTCCTTCTACTTTTTTTGCTCCAGATTACTGAAATGCATACAATATTTCCCCCCAGACAATTTTTTGAAGCTCAAGTTGCTCCATTTGATCTAACTCTACTCAGGGGGGACAACGAATATGTTTTTAGGCAGTGAATTCAACACACAAGACCAATGCTTTTATAATAGTGCTTTGAGGTGAAGGAAGCTTATAATTGAAGATAGATTTATTTCTAGCAATCCATATCTTCTAGCTTAAGAAAATGGGAAGATATTCCCAAAGTGTTTTCAAGAGAGACTTTCGAGGAAGAGTACCTTTATAGTTTTTCATCCAGGAGGTGAATAATTCCAACGGATCTGTAAGCCACACTAGTCATTCATGTAGAGGAGAAATCACATCAGTCCAAACCTATTTTGTGTAATCACATTTCAGGAAAATATAGGAAATATATTTTACTTGAGCTCTGCATAGTGGGCATCTTTAGGGGCCATTGAATCCTCGCCTCGCAATATTTTCAACAATTATAATGTTTTGATGTGTAAGGAACTGACAAAAGACTCAAAGGATTACCATCCTAGAGTGTCCTCATTTCTTTTGCATGGTTTACATCCCGTGAGTTGAGCTCTAAGATTAGCAGTTTCCCGCTTGAGAATTGGTGTGAAAATTTCCAGATCCCAATCTAGCCAATCACCATTTTCATTCCAAATCGAGATATCAGCTAATGAAAATTTCTCAAGAGGTTACTAGTGCATTATCTTGTGCAACCAAAGAATTATCTTAGATTCATTCCCAGACTTCCAATACAGACAAGAGAATACCAAAGAGGATGCTGAGATAATAAGCTACCAAATCAAAGAACAACCTTTGAGCATTTGATTTGAAATACGCACGCCACTCTATCTCCTTGTATATATTTAGACATCAAAACAGATTTCTGCCATTCTTCTTGTTGAGTTATAAACTTCCTTGAGGGTTGTATCTATGGGATGGAAGCTTTGATTGAAAATTTCATTGACATATTAGATTTTTTGGTTGAGCTTCGACTTCAGCTTGAAAAATTCATTAAGAAAATCTTATAGATCAACCTCCTACTAGGCTATCTGTTATTCCATTCTACCTAACTTTTCACATTCCTCTCTGAGTTCCTCTCATTTGGCCTATTGATCTTGCTTGAAGAGGAATCCCCAGATCTAGAGAAGAACACAATTAGTTCCACCATATCTAACCACTTGGAAGAAACCCCCCTACCCATTCATTTTATAGTTAGATTTGTTAATGGATTTTATTTTATGTCTCTTCATTTTATTTAGGGGATGGATGAATATTTGGAGTGACCATTGATGGAGAGGGCTCCAACTTTCATTTTAAAAAAACCCATTTTCTAATTTACTAGCTTCCATATTATTGTTTCAAAGGATGTGGAAAAAGGCCTTCGAAGAGAAAGAATTTAACAACTCCCAGACACATTTCATGGTTTCCTCCAAAGCATTTTCTTTTGGAAGTGTATCT
The DNA here is from genome assembly GCA_034641835.2 of Pinus albicaulis. NCBI lineage: Eukaryota > Viridiplantae > Streptophyta > Pinopsida > Pinales > Pinaceae > Pinus > Pinus albicaulis. Next base: position 1,110,677,402 of record CM076582.1, on the reverse strand, counting down.
CAAACCAGTGTTGTATTATGAGGAGAAAATATCCCAAGATGGATATTTCTTGAACTTTATTTTCCTTGGCTATCAGGAGGCCTTGGAAAAGCCTGTAGAGCTTAGTGTTATATTTAGTCATGTGTCCAAGGCGCCATGCATATCTAATTGTTGTATCATATCTAGAGTAGTAGAGAGCCCCCCCTCACCCACTCGCCACCCTCCCCCACTTCCACCCTTGGGTTTCATTTTTAAGCTTCATAAAAAGGGTCCATCATTGGTAAGTAAAGAGCGAATATTTAAAATCAATATCTACCATCTCAATTTGCAAACCTTACTTCTACTTGTGTTGCTTTAGATAATTGAAATGCATACAATTTTTATCCACTGACAATTTTTTGAAGCTAATCTTGCTCCATTTGATCTAACTTTGCTCAGGGGGGACAACGAATATGTTTTTAGGCAGTGAATTCAACACACAAGACCAATTCTTTTATAACAGTTCTTTGAGGCAGAGGGAGCTTCTAATTGAAGATATATTTATTTCTCACAATCCATATCTTCTAGCTTAGGAATTTGGGAAGATATTCCCAAAGTGTTTTTAAGAGAGGCTTTCGAGCAAGAGTACCTTATAGTTTTTCATCCAGGAGGTGAATAATTCCAACGGATCTGTAGGCCACACTAGTCGTTCATGTAGAGGAGAAATCACATCAGTCCAAACCTATTTTTTGTAATCACATTTTAGGAAAATATGGGAAATATCTTCTACTTGAGCTCTGCGTAGTGTGCATATTTAGGGGTCATTGACTCCTTGCCTTGCAAGATTTTCAACAATTAGAATGTTTTGATGTCTAAGGAACCGACAAAATTCTCAAAGGATTACCATCCTAGAGTGTCCTCATTTCTTTTCCATGGTTTAAATCCCGTGAGTTGAGCTCTAAGATTAACAGTTGCCCACTTGAGAATTGGTGTGAAATTTTCTAGATCCTAATCTAGCCAATCACCATTTTCATTCCAAATCGAGATATCAGCTAACAAAATTTTTTCCAGAGGTTTCTGGTGCATTATCTTGTGTAACCAAAGAATTATCTTAAAGTCATTCCTAGACTTCCAATACAGAGAGCAGACCAAAGAGGATGTTGAGACAATAAACTACCAAATCAGAGAACAACCTTTAAGCATTTGAATTGAACTAGGCACAATACTCTATCACTCTGTCTCCTTGTATATATTTAGACATCAAAACAGATTCCACCATTCCTCTTGATGAGTTATAAGTCTCCATACTATTTTAACCCCAATAACTTGATTCATAAGCAATAGATATCAAAAAAATATTAACAACATAAAAACTACAATTATTATGTACATGTAAAAAGATTATATATACAAATTCCCAAAATTTTATTAATCTATATATAATTTACTTCACATTCATTACAATTAATTATAAAAATAACAAAATAAAAAAAAAATCTTAAAATAAAATATATTTAAATTAAAAAAAATAATAATAAATAAATAAAATTGATACACTCCATTCTTATTTCGTAATTGTTATATGCCACAAATACACGGAAAGATGTGAACATAAATAGAATTCCCAGCTTAAAAATATACCTCTCAACAACCAACCAAAAGTCGTCCAAAAATATTAGTTTGATTAGATATATTTTGAGATGTCAAATGATTTCCCAATGTACACAGTTGTGAACAATGGCCACTCCATCTAATGAAATCAAAACATTTGGCCATGATTATATTTCTTTTTTTAATTCTTTTGTCACGAATCTTACCAAGCTGATTCGAGATCGAATTCAAGCTTGATTCACGTTGAAACCCTCTGTCAACTCTCCCCTCCAGCTGCAAAAGCTTGAAATTTCATTTTTGCTTGTGCCTCTGACATGCCATTAAATACAATGATACATATCCAGTGCACGTCCACTAATCCATGCAAAATTGCTCAGACCCACTCAAAGAAACGTAAAAAATATTAAAAACCCTAGTATTCTTAGAATGACAAACGTAGCAACCTAGAAACCCTAGTATCTTTTAATCCTCTCTAGACGAAATAGAGAAGAAAATCTAGGGAAAAAAATTACCTATGAGAAAATGGAGCAACCTCTTAGTTTATCCTCTCTAGACGAAATAGAGAAGAAAATCTAGAAAAAAAAATTACTTATGAGAAAATGGAGCAACCTCTTAGTTTATATAGTCTAAATAATGATTAAATCTGCTTGACATGGTCATAATAAAAAATGATTTATCTACCCTATCAAATTTATCAGCTACAAATATTTATATATGACCTCTTTAAGTTGGCTTATTTTTAGGAAAATTCCAAGAAGATACCATCAGTTACGTATTTCTAAGTCATGACGTGAATTTGGTGAACTTGGTGTAAACACGTGGTTACATGTCTGAAAGTGAAGAAGAAGAATATAGTGAAGAAGAATATGGCATTGTTTATCTAAGTTACATTTTTTTTTTTTTGACAATTTTTTGGTTGAATTTGATTAAAAAAAAATCAAAAAATCAAAACACTGGAGTGTTTGAATTGTTTTTTTGATAGTGGAAATAGATTCAACACCATAAAAAACCCTTAAAGAATTCAAAATCCTTAACTTTGATAGCTGTAACTTATATTTTCAAAAACATCCCTGATCGGGGTGCACAAAGAACGAGGGCGACAATTGAACGAGCCAAGTGGCAACTGTCATTCATGTGCATTAATAAGGCATGTATACACCGTCCAGCATAAGATCATAGAGGCACGCGGAAGATAAGGGAATGATAGCAAAGTTGTTAAGACAACGTGTGATGTCAGAGCCGGAAGGTAAAAACTATTTGAACGCAGAGTTTGTGTGCTGTAAGCTGTTTCATAAAACAAAAACTTCCTCTTTCATAGCTTGCGATCTAAAGTAGGTGAGAACAAAAGTGGCCACAATCAGCAACAAACTCATTGTACTATTGGGGTATGTTCTTTTCCATCTCAATCCTATGTTCATTACCGATAGCATTGCACTGTATCAGGTTAGGGATGATTCAGAGAGTAAATCTAGGCGTCTAGTAATTTGGTCTGAGCTCATTCCATTAAAGACAGTCGAACCGTGTTTTAGAGACCCCTGTCACACTAGGTATGGTAATTCCAATAGTCACCTGTTTGTGAAGAGTAGTTGTTGTCTCTATCTAGTTAAGAGTAACTGTGCTTGGTTCGTCGGCTATTTAAGGAGTAGAAGTGGCGGAATGGAAGTTTGTAACCTCATGTAGGCCTCTGGACTGAATTCCTTTTTCTATTGTCATGCAATGCTTCTCGATTCCCCTAGCAGAAGGCATCAAATTAAGTTTAATTTTAGCTTGGTCAATGAGCTCTGGTTGTTTTTTCCTTTCCTTCTCGATTCCCTTAGTAAAGGGCAGGAAATTAAGTTTCTTTTTAGTTTCGGTTATGAGCTCTAGTTGTCTTTTCTTTTCAAAGTAAATGATAATAGGAGTCAGAATATGCTGATGCCGGTCTGCGTGGACTCTACCCTGTTATCCTGCCATGGTTTTTTTGCTAACCAGAAGCATAGTTTGAAAATATGCCTCTGTCTTGTCCTGGTTGTTTGTAGGCCTTCTCTTAATGCCCGAAACCTATGTCAATTATGGGTTCTACTTAATGTCCACGGTACTATCAGGGAAGATAACATGTCTTATCTCCCAAGTCAAGAGGAGAATTAGAACTGTCCAAATGATGTTCATGGTGAAAAGATTGAAAGTTTAATTTTTATATTTTTCTCTTATTTGCTCATTCTTATTCCAGAGCTCAGTCTTATTATAAGTGAGCTCAACACTATGGTTAAGAGGAAAACAAGAAAATCATTGCCCCATACTACAGAAAAAGGGAAACAGAAGATGCTAAAACCTGAAGCTGAGAATAGGAAAAGAGGCAGGAAGAGAAAGAAAGAGGTCTTAATGAACCTCTCGTCAACATATTCCCTTGGAAATTCATCTCAGGTCAGATAGGAAATTTATGGCTGGGAAAGAGAAATTCAGAGTAATGAGGAAGTCAATGAAGCAGAGGCGGAAATTATGGACTTTGTTACAGATCCTGGGAACACTCGAGGTCGCCTCTCACTGTTTAATCAAATAGTCCATACTTATTGGATTATAAAATGCCTTTTAGCTAAGGCTATTCAAAGTATTCATCCTTGCAGGGAGAAGCAAGAACCAAAAATGTTGGATTTATTGCAGGACATTGATATTCAGCTGCAACACATCAAGGTCACCTAGTACCAAGCCACCAACCATATTGGCAGAATTGAAGATCGTGTTGGAAGAATTGAGAAGCAGATTCAACAGCTGCAACAAGCAAACATTCCAGGATCCACAGCAAAGGACCCCACCCCAAGAGATTCTTTAGATGGATAGGAGTTTATTTTATTTCAGTATATGCATTTTCCTTTTTTGGAAAGGACTTTATTTTTTAACTGTTACCTTGGTAATAGGTTAACTAATCAGCTAACTAATGCAGCAAATAGTAGAATGAAACATTTTCAATTTTGGATGGCTTTCAACGCTTTAAGGTGGCCAACAGACCTGGTTTCCTCTGGGCAGGTTGAGGCCACAAAACTACTATCTATTGTAACCTGTTTTCAGAAGATAAATAGAAAATAACAACGCACTACTAAATTGACAAAAAAAAAACTTATATTTTCAAAAACAAAATCCAGATTTAATCTTGATCGAATTTCCATTATTTTCCAAACTAATTTGTGATTTTATGGGTTTATGATAAACACAACTTAATACATATTGATGAATTACATATGAACATTACATATTAACCAAATGAACATTACATATGAACAAATTCAATGATAACAAAAACAAATTCAATAATAACTAATATAAATATAAATTAAATCTATCTTAATCATAAATCTTTTAAAATTGAAATATTTTTAATGTGTATCAAAGTTAAATAAATTATGATTAAAAATATGTTCGAACTATTAATGTGAAAGGATTATATATACTTTTATTGATACATTCAAAATTTAGAAAAACATTTATAAGAATTCTTAGAAAAATATACTTACCCATAAAAATGTTTATATATATAAAATTATTCATAATACATATTTACATAATTTTTTTCATTTTACAGAAATATTAAAATAAAATAATTATATTTTTAAAATTATTGAGAACACATCATATACATAATTTAGAAAAATATTAAAACATAATTAATATATGTAATTTATTATGTATTAAAATTTATATCTATATAAAGTAATTACATATGTGATCATTTATACAACAAATAAATATACTCACAATTTTAGTTAATGCATCAACTTTTTTTTAAGATTTACTTTAAAATTTTAAATTTTTTGATATATTAAATATAGATAATTTTTTTTTTAAATGTTGGTATTTCTAAGACTTTTTTTTCTTTTTCTCTTTTTCTCTTTTTTTTTTTTTTGAAAATGACATTTTTTAAAAATTATATATATATATATATATATATATATATATATATATATATATAATCTTAAGTAAAGATAGAATTTTTTTTTTTGTTAAAAGTACATTAAAACATAGCATTATAAAACAACATAACAAATAAAATACATAAAAAAATACAAAAAATGAAATTAAAAAATTAACCCAAAAAACATTAAAATTAAAAAACTTGGAAAAAATGAAATTAAAAAAAAAAACATTATTTTAAAAAATATATATTGAAAAAAAAAATTATAAAAAACATTCAAATAAATAAATAAAACATTAGAAACAAAGTCACCACTAGTGGTCGAAAGGTTGTCTCACGATTGGTGGCACTGATTTGAACACTTCTTGTCGACCTGTGGCTGGCAGAGGGTCGGTTATGGAAATTGGACCCCCCTCTCGGCTCTACGACGACATTTCAACCCCTGGTTGGGAAAGGGTCAATTGTGGGGTTCAATTCCCAAAACCAACCCTTCGTAGACGCAAGTGTGACAGAGCATGATCGATTATTTTTTTAGTTTTTTTTTAAATTATTTTAATGAGTTTTTTTTAATTCAAATTATTTTTTATATTTTTTATATATAACATTTTTTTTCAAAGTTTTTTTTAATTATTTTGTTATGTTTTTCTTGGGTTTTTTTTGCTTTTTTATAATTATCCAATTTTTATTTTTTTTTCTTAAAATATGATATTTTGGAAATTTTTTTTTTCTTTATTTATAATTTTTTATTTTTATATTTTTTTGGCTGAATGAGTTAGTTTTTTTTTTTTTTTTAAACATTTTTATACTTAATTTTTTATACTTTTTATATATTTTTATGTTTGATTTTTTTTGTTCTTTTGTCTTTTTTATGTTTCAATATATTTTTTTATTTACTTATTATTTTTTTAACAGATTTGAACTCCAACTACGTGTGAGACCAAATTCATACAGATAGTAGTTAAAATAACATGTTGTAAATATAACAATACTATGAGGCTGAATTCACATAGATCATAACTTAGTTGAAACAACAAAAATAGTCTTATCTAAAGTCACAGTTTCCTCTATGAGTAATCGAAAGCACAACATGTAGTTAGAGTTCAAACAACATCCATATATATATATAGTATCGAGACATGGGTCTCTAAGGTAAGTAATAATAGCAACTGTAATCTCTTATGGTGGAATTGGTTGAGCGATCCTCTTTCATATGAGCAAAAAAATGCCATAAAGCGGGAATTTAACTCATTAGGTTCTCTTACAGAAAACCCCAATGCCTGGGGAGAGAGACCATAAAGAAAAACCCTTCCCATCGTGGAGTCATTTCAAGATAATATGACACACCTATAAATTGATAAGGGTCGGTCGTTAGAGCTCGACGATGGTTGACTCATAAATTCAACATGAAAACTAGAGTAGGGTATAGTTGTCTCACAGTAAGAAAAGGGGAAAATAATTTAATCAAAATGACATGCGATAATGAAAAAAAGAACGTAATTCTATTATGGTAATTTCATCACCTGTAAAAATGGAAACCGGTATAAAGAAACCCAAGCTTACTAGGTACACATGCAAGAGGAAAAACCCAACAAGGTTCATTTACTATGAGGAATAAACCCAATCGGCATCAACAAAAACCAAAAAGAAATATGGTCGGTGGATAGGGCCAGGCCTCTGGAACCCTCAGCCAAAGCTACGAATGCAACTACATAGCGGAACCATGTGCTCCTGCACCATGATAACAATATTGGAAAGAGTGTAATTTTATCCTAAAGAAAATACCATGCCAAGCATGGAAAAAAAACAATCTTAAACCTAAACCATAATAACTTTGATAATACCTCAAACACGTACAAGCTCGATGTGGGTAGTTGCAGCCTCTGTTGTACCGGTTGGAACTCCAAGTTTCATTCTGCTTGCCCTGATTTAACACTAAACTAAACCCTAGAATAGTAACTCTAGTTGCATCAAGGAGATCGGGCATGGAGGAAGAGAAATTTCAAATGGTGCTCAATAGAGAAGGAGGGGTGGGGAGTTAGTTAATCAGTAACCATCCTAATCAATTATCATCATTCAATACACTCAACTATTGTGAACCATAGATTCAGACGTGGATCCCGAGAACTGATTTCCAAATGGATGGGCTCGATCCACTTCAAGAAGTTTCTAAATAAAATAAATCCTTATTGTAAATTGAGTTTCAAATGTGACTAGGAAACTTAATGCCAAATGAAATATAAACTGAGTTTCATAGTTTCGTAGTTTAACCAGTGTATGTATATTCATTATATACTTGTGAAAGTAACCGTGTGCAATGGAATACTATGATATAAAGAGTCATGTAGAAATGAAGTTGAATTTTTTTTATGTGATGATATTCCTAATACTACTAATTTATAATTGTTAGGTAATAGTGAAATGAAAAGTGGTATTAGAATCATGTTTTAGCACTATGTCCTTTTGGGAAGATACATTTTTTTATTTATTTAGGATAACAATATTTATTTGTGTTAACAGTGAGTAGAAGAAGAATAGTATGAGGAGAGCTGGGTATACCCTACCAATGAGGCCAATAGTTGGAGTGGTTCCCAATATGTCAACTTAAGGGAACCTCGAAATGTGGTTTCAGTTAGGGGAAGAGTCACAAAATGTTAGTGAAGCCCTATAAGAGACAATACAACGGTTAAAGGGTGAAAAGTAAATGTTAAGGGAGGATAATGAATGACTGATGCAAGAACAAAAAAGGATTATGAAGAGCCTTTCTGAAAAACAAAACCATAGGAAACCTGCTCCAAGCCTTGATCCTGGAAACAGGACTGGAACACACAGACAAAGGGAGGATAACCCTAAAACTAAGGGAGATCAAGACGGTAATGAGGAGGAATGTGATAATGTTTCTGGAAACAAAAATCGAAAAGACAAAGGATAGAATTACAAGGTGAATTTAAAAAAATCAAACCTCCATTGTTTGATGGTGAGCAGGAGGAGTTTGTAGAAGCCTAGCTCATAAACATGAACAAGTATTTTCATTTGGAAATATACCAATTGCAGGGAAAAGCTACCTTATGGTGGGAATAAGTGAAGACATCGCGTAATATTGATGAACAAGAAATAAACTGGGAGGATTTTTAGAGACACTTTAAAGATAAATATACAACATAATGTTTCTATGATGAAAATGAAAAGGAGTTTCATGATATTCGGTTGGGAAAAGATACAATGGATGAGTTTATAACGAAATTTACCTCATTGTTGAGATATATTCCATACATATATGAAGAAAAAGAAAAAGTTTGGTGATTTATCAGTATCCTACTGGGTTTTATGAAAGAGTGATTGGTATTTGAAAATCCTAAAACTATGGATGAAGTTACCAGAAAGGCGAGATTGTGTTATCAACAAATGAAGAAATAATGAGAAATTGGTAATAAATGGGTGGAGAAAAAGGGACAGAAAAAAACACAGCTCAAAAAGGGGTTTAGATCCCCAAATTTCAAAAAAAATTATAAAACTTCACAAAATAGGCACATAGGAAACTTTCAACAAAAGTAAAAATTACAAAGTAAAGAAAAAATCGCTAAGAAACCCAATAAATCTGAAGCAGAGACAATAGTTAGACCCCCACTACAAATTTGGGGATGTGGAGGGACACATTACGTTAAAAAAATGTCCTTATTAGAAGGGTGCATAACCAATATCTAAGATTAAAGAAGCTTCTACTATGGGAGATGTGGCAAAAATTCTTCCCAGAATTAATGCTATGTTGGAGGACCATTAGGCAGAATATCAGCCAACCATAGTGGAATTTGAAGGTAAAATTTCTAACCATCCTATATATATTTTAATTGATCCGGGGGCTAGTATAAGTTATGTCTACCTCAAGATAGTGGATAAATTCCATTTACAATCAACCAAATTAAAAATATCTGGCTGGTGCAATCAGCCACGGGGGCTAGAAGAAGAGTGAAAACTAAAATTGATAATTGTTGAGTGGTGCTGGAAGATCAATTGATCACTAAAAATTTAAATTTCCTACCTTTAGGATCATATGATGTTCTGATTGGAATGGATTGGTTAGAAAAACATTGGTCAATCATTGTTTGTAAAGAGAAAAGAATTAGCTACTTAAACGAGGATGGAATAAGATATGAGTTTCAAGGTGTGAAAAGACTGTAGAAATTTATTAATACTTATGTATTACTTGATCCTCCTGATCTCACAATATTTATCTTCTTGCAAAATACAGAATCCTTCGACTAATTAAACTTGTGGAAATTTAAAACTCAATTGCAAACACATGTGAATAAATTTAGTCGCACATAACACAGTTGTTTAACGGGAAAGATTAAAGCTAAAAACCCCAACTATCGTATTATTTATATAAATGGAATCATGTAATAATCTCATACAAATCTTAGTACATCAAGCTCTCAGTACAATCAACAATCATTACACATTGTCATGCAGAAATTTGCATCTCAATGCACCAATTTCTCGCCACCTGACAGCCTGCCTCCACTTTGCAATCCCTGCTGAAGAAGACCCCTGAATGAATTCGAATCTTCCTTGTCTTGACTGTGCAATCCTCATTGGCAACTCCAATGTGTGTCAGATGCATTGAATGCATCACTATAGTTACAACAGATTGTCCATCTCACCCTTTCACCTATCTCTCCACTGGGTCTCCACTGAAACTGACATGCACTGTAGTTTACTATTGTTTCTGTTCAGTTGTTAGTGAGTTAGTAGTTGTGAATTAATTAACTAATTAATTCACTTAACTCTCACTGGTGTATCTTTCAGTTAGACTAGATACAACTAGCTCAACTGAGTTTAACTCCATTAACTAAGTTAAATTGAATAACAACTCTTGTAACTACTCTTCCAAATCTTTCATAACTTTGCCACTTCAATTCTAACTGAGTCCTCCATGCATGAACCACCAGTAAACCCTAGGAATTGCATAATTCCTTCAACCAACTGATTTGCCAAATCTATATACTGAAACAAAGTGCTCCAAGAGAATAAGTTGATGTTTATTATCAGATTATTATTAAGGGATAATAATAATCGACATGCACCTATTTTTAGATTGACAATCTATAAATAGACTTCGCCCAATATTCTAAAAATAGAATTTCATCTATTTTTCCAAATTGATCAACCATCTACAAATAGCATCCTGCAACTTATAGAATATGCTCACCATGTCTAAAAATAGACATACGCCTAAAAATAGCTTGCGGGCCCCACTTAGTGAAGGTGCTTACTTCTCACTAAACTCATCATATTGTTGAATCTCAACAAAGACCCCTATAATTGAGACCTGTTACAACATCATAGTTAGCTAAATTTATGAGGAAAGGTTTCCAATTTTATGCAGTACAAGTGGGCTATACTAATTCCAAAGAAAAGACTGCCACCTTGGAAGATTTTCCCATTGTACAAGAATTTACAAATTTGTTTCCTGAGGATATTCTTAGGCTAACTCCCAAAATATATGTATATTTTACCATTGAAGTTATACCCAAATTTTCTCTCATATCTAGGCCCCCCTACCATATGAGTGTTCCCAAATTAACGAAGTTAAATATGAAATTGTAAGAATTGATGGACAAGAAGTACATTTGTCCAAGCATGTCACCTTGGTGGGCTCTAGTGTTATTTGTCAGAAAAAAAGATGGTCCTTTAAGATTGTGTATTGATTATCTGAAGTTAAATAAATTAAGAGTAAAAAATAAATACCCCTTACCCTGAATTGACGACATGTTTGATCAATTCAGAGTGGTGATCGTATTCTCTAAGATTGATTTACGGTTAGGTTATCATCATATCAGAATAAAACCGCCTTTAGAAAAAACTATGGGCATTATTTATTTGTGGTTTTTCCTTTCGGTTTAACAAATTTCCCCACAAAATTCATGTGTGTCATGAACAATATATTCCATCTGTATTTGGATAATTTTGTGTTAATTTTCATAGAAGATATTATTGTTTACTCCCAAAATATGGAAGAACATAAAAGAATTTATGAATTGTCTTACAAACTCTAAGGGAGCAGCAACTATATGAAAAATACAACAAGTGTGAATTATTTAAAGAGAAAACACAGTACCTATGACATTTCATTACTAAATATGGGATATTTGTCGACCCAAAGAAAGTAAAAAATATAATGGAATGGCCAGTACCTAATAATGTGGCTGATATAAGATCATTTATGGGCTTGGTCGGTTACTATTGGTGATTTATTCAATAATTATCAAAAGTGGCCTATCCCATTACTTCCTTGCAAAATATGGGAAGAACCTTTAAATGGACAAGTGAGAGTCAAAATAGTTTTGATCATTTAAAACACTTGCTTACTATTGCTCCTATTCTGAAAATTGTGGATCCTGATAAATATTTCACTATTTGTAAGGATGAATACAAGGAGAGGGAGCGGTGCTTATGCGGGACAGAAAAGTGGTTACTTCCGAATATAGGAAGTTGAAGGAGCATGAACAGAAACATTCAGTCTATGATTTAGAATTAGCAGTTGTCATACATGACTTAAAAATGTGACGACACTATTTACTCGGAAAAATATTTGTATTGATGATAGACCATAATATTCTGACTAATTAATTCAAAAAACCCACTCTAAACACTCGCCAAGCACATTGGGTTTCATATCTAGGTGATTTTGAGTTCGAAATAAAGAATTTGAAGGGTAAATAAAATCAAGTGGCGGATGCATTAAGGAGAAAGATAAATTGTGTCTATGAAATTATATATTGTAAAAAGAAAATGAAGTTTAAGGAAAAGATTAAGGAAGCCGCTAAAAATGACCTTGAATACCACTTTCTATGGTAGCAAGAAAGGGACCTAGCTAGCAGTGAGTGACAACTTGGATATAAAGTGAGTGCATAAAATTTTCTTGTATATCGAAACAAAATATATGTACCCAATGAAATCAACATCAATCACATGATCATAGAAAAATACCACAAAATACCTTATGCGACCCATCTGGGCTATTAGAAACTAATCACTGCTTTGAGGAAGGAATATTTTTTTCCCAACATGAAGAGGGAAGTGACTAAATACTTAACTAAGTGTTTATAATTCCAATTAGTAAAGGCTGAACACCAGCATCTAGCTAGATTGTGCTTGAAATGGGAGACCATTACGCTTGAATTTATTACCAGTTTATCCATAGCCAAGAAGAAGAATGACTCAATAATGGTAGTGGTGGACAAGTTAAGTAAATATCAACATTTCATTCCAATGCAATCTACTTATAAAGCAATCCAAATTTCTAATATATTTATAAAAGAAAATTGTAGGTTGCATGGGATTCCAAAGGTTGTAATCTATGACAGGGATGTTAAATTCACATATTCTTTTTGGAAAGGTTTTTTTAATGGATTATGCACTCAATTAAATTTTATCCTGTGTATCATTCTTAAACATATGGGTAGATTGAACACGTAAATCAAGTGTTGGAGGACATGTTACGAATGTATGTAATGCAACAACTGACTAAGTGGGAGGATTATATTCATTTAGTGGAATTTTCCTATAACAATAGTTATCACACTTCCCTGAAGGTGAGCTCATTTGAAGTGTTGTATGGGTGTAGATGTAGAACACCTATTAATTGGATAGGTACAAAGGAAAAATTAATCCTGGGGCGATATATGTTAAAATAAATGTAAGAAACAGTGAAGAGGGTAAGGATGAATTTAAAGGCAGCCCAAGATCGCCAAAAAACATACGCAAATAAAAAGCGGAGTTTTGAGTAATTTCAAGTGGGGGACCACGTGTATGTAAGAATTAATACAAAGAAAAGTACCTTACGTTGGGGAAGTTATGCTAAGTTAGCCCCTCATTTTTGCGGACCTTTTTAGATTTTAGCACATGTTGGGTCGGTAGCATATCAGTGAGCCTTAACTAGCCACATGCTCGTACATAACGTGTTTCATGTGTCATTATTAAAGAAATACATTTATGACCCTAGACACATCATTGATTGGAAAGTTGTACAGGTAAAAGTATATAATGTATAACACAAATAGATATTTAAATTATATAAATAATAATCAGCTAATAATACTTGAATGTTGTGGTTGCATGTCAAGCTAGACGGAGAATTTTGGTCGAACCCCTACACATACTAGATCGGAGAGAATTAATGTTGCGGAAAAAACTTATCGACCAAGTTAAAGTGCAGTGGAGACACTTTAGCCTGAAGGAGGCTACCTGGGAATATTATAAACTCATGAAGGAGGCATACCCCAATCTACTTTAAAAGGCCAGTAAAACACCGAGACGGTGTTTCACTCAAGGGGGGTGAGATGTAACAACCCCCGATAACTTCACAAATATTAAATTTATTATACATTGTAGGTTAAATAATTTGTTTTGAAGTGGTTCTTGAAGGCCGAGAAACATAAAGAGAAGTACATGTATGCATGTTCGATTTTAATAGACACCCTTTAGCTAGTTTGCTAGAGGATTCTGTCTGGAATTGAAATTTCAGGTTGGTGACTCAGGGCTAAGTCTAGTAGTGATCATATAGTCTGGAAGAATCTATAATCTGTTTAAAAAAACTACTTGGCTTTAAGGTTAGCTCGGGGGGAAGGCGTAGTGTGATGACTTTCCTTATGGTTGGGTGGAGCATCACTCTTCCTAGTGGTTGGAATTTTGTTTAAAGAAAAGAGATAGATGAGTATTAAACCCTTTCTTTATGAAGTATTTCATATAACCACTGAATATTAATGTGAGGTACATTTATGTTATCAAAGAAACACTATATAGTAACTTTGTAGTATATATTTATAATTTAAGTTATCACTAATTTGTTTTAAAAAATGAAATATCAAAATTGAGTCTTTTTTTCCTATGTGGTAAGCAAAAATGTCATAGGAATGGGACAAACACCAAAGTAGGTATTCAATTGAGGAAAATACAGAATGAGGGTACCATTTCTGTAAACAACATAACTATGAACTTATCAACCAAGATAGAAAAGAACCAAATTGTAGCACGATTGGGGGAGATTTACGTCTATTACCAACAAATCTCATCACAGTGAAGGATTAAAATTCAGGATCAGACCAGAATGCCTGAAAATAAATAGACTCGGGGCCTTGGATGTAGATGAAAGTTAAGGGTTAGCTCCAGGTAGGGCCAAAGGACTGGAAAACCTAGAGACGATTTGTTAACTACTATGACAAGGTAGGGAATATGAAGTGGTTCGCAGTAAAGAGAATCACAAAATATAAATAAATATCAAAATAAATGTACATAAGATAAAACAGAGAAAGTACAAAGTCTACATAATATTAGAACTAATGCACAAAGTACAAATCAGAGAACCACCAACTCTAAACAGGTAAACATAAGCATGTATTTATTACAATAAAGCTTGCAAAATATCTAGAAACAGTAATTGTTACAAAGATACTATCCATATTCATAGTTAAACATCATGAAACCCCAACGGAAAGTTAAATAAAATATTTCAATTGTAATTACATTGTGAGAAAGAAGTCATACAAATAATATAGTTAAATAAAGTGTTGTAAATATAACAGTACTATGAGACCGAATTCACATAGATCATAACTCAGTTGCAACAACAAAAAATAGTCTTATCTAAATTCATGGTTTCCTCTGAGTAATCGAAAGTACAACACTCAGTTGGAGTTAAAACAACCTCCATATATATATATATATAGTCAACTGTATCGAGATAAGGGTCTCTAAGGTATGAAAGAATAGTGGTTGTAATAACTTGTGGCGGAAACGGCTGAGTCGTTCACTTTCCTATCAGCAGAACAATGTTATAAACCAGGAATTTAACTCTTTAGGTTCTCTAATAGCAAAACCCCAACGCCTCAAGAGAGAGACCATAAAGAAAAACCCTTCCAATCGAGGAGTAGTTTCAAGATAATATGACATACCTGTAGATTGATAGGGATCGATTGTTAGACCTCGACTGTAGTTGACTCATAAATTTAGCACAAAAAAATTACTAGGGTATACATGTGTCACAAAAAACAAAGGGGAAAATAGACATGCGATAATGAACAAAAAAATTAATTCTATTCTTGTAATTTCATTACCTGTAAAAAAAGGAAATCAATATGAAGAAACCCTAGCTTGTTGGGTACACATGCAAGAGGAACAACCTGCTAAGGCTCATTTATTCTAAGGAATAAACCCAATCGATATCAACCGAAACTAAAAATAAATATGGTAGGCAAACAGGCCAGACCTCTAGAACCCTTGGCCAAAGCTACAACTACAGATGCATAGTGAAACCATGTGCTCATGCACTAGGAAAACAAGATTGGAAAGAGCGTAAGTCTATCCTAAAGAAAATACCAAGTCGAGCAGGGAAAAAAAACAATCTTAAACCTGAACTAGAATAACTTTGATAGTAGCTCAAAACACGTACAAGCTCATTGTGGGTAGTCATAGCCTCTCTATTACTGTTTGGAACTCCAAGATTCATTACACTTTTCATGATTCAACACTAAAATAAACCCTAGGACAGTAACCCTAGATGTAGCTGGGAGCTCGGGCATGGAGGAGGAGAAAGTGAAAATGGCACTTAATGGAGAGGGAGAGGCTCAGAGTTAGTTACTCATTGACCATGGAGGAGGAGAAAGTGCAAATGGCGCTTAATAGAGAGGGAGAGGCTGGGAGTTAGTTACTCACTAACCATGGAGGAGGAGAAAGTGAAAATGGCGCTTAATGGAGAGGGAGAGGTTGGGAGTTAGTTACTCACTAACCATCCTGATCAATCCCCACCATTCAATACACTGAACTATTGTGAACCGCAGATCTAGGCGTGGATCCCGAGAGTCAATTTTCAAATAGACGGGCTCGATCTACTTCAAGAAGTTTCTACATAAAACAAATCCTTGTTGTAAATTGAGTTCCAAATGTGACGAGGAAACATAATGCCAAATGCAATATAAACCAAGTTTCATAGTTTGTACATAAGGTTGGTGGCAAGGGTTATGTAAACTATATGTTTTTTTTGTAACCAATGTATGTATATTCGTTATACACATGTGAAAGTAACTCCGTGCAATGGAATACTATGATCTAGAGAGTCATGTATAAATGAAGTTGAATTTTATTTATGTGATGATATTGCTAGTATCGCTAATTTAGAATTGTTAGGCTAGAGAGATATGACAATCCTACAATGTGTTAATTTTAGGATTAATTTTTGAAGTATAATGATTTTTTATGAAGTTGTTTATTTTAATTTTTTTTAGTCATATAATTTTTCCATAACGTCATGGTTGAAATATGTTAAAAATTTAAGGTTTTTTTGTACTCATGATATTTGGTTTTAATTCCATGGTTGAGATGGTTAAAATAAATTATGAGTATTTTATCTTTAATGTCACCGCTAAAAATTGTTGGAATTTTAAAGCTTTTCAAATACATGATATTCTTGAATGTCATGCCTTAAAAATTGTTGAAATTTTAAGGATTTTAGAGTCATGATATTTTATCTTTAACCCCGAAAAAAATTCCATCAACACTTTTTGTTTTAAAAGTGTTTTTTCATATCATTTTTAAAAAATAGTTTTCATTGTCTTTTTAAAAAATGTTAAAATTTATCCTAAATAATATATATATATATATATAAATTTATATATAATATTTTTAAAGTAAAATTGTTACGTATATGAAATTATATGAAACTATTAGCAACATGTATTAAATGAATATTAATTAATATAACAACATAAATTAAATGAATATTAATTAATATAAGTCCATGGGGTCTTGGGAACTCTTTAATGTGAAGTCATATGTTCAATTGCCATCTAGGTGATATATTAGACATGATGAAGATGTAGTCTTGGTCTGCCAAGCTTACAAAAAAAAATTAATTAATATAAGAGATTATATATATTATACTTAAAAAAAAAAACTCAAACACAATATAATTAATTATAAAAATCCATACACTTCAAAAAAAAATTAAAATTATAAAATAATGCAATTCAAAAAATAAATTGGCACACTTAAAGATGTCGGTATGCCAATACCCATGTCCATTTTGGAATAAAATTCCCATAATTTTAATTTAATTTAATAGATAAATTGTATGGATTTAACCTCCATAAAATATTTTATAATATTTTTAATAGTATACACAAATTAAAGACTAATATTTATTTCCAAAGCAGTTACATATTTTCTCCCTTTTAAATAAATTCATTAATTAAAAAAAATGTCATTTTAACAAGTGTCATATGAAATGAGTTATGGTTTGTAAGACATATGATATTGATAACCATATTATTAACAAAATATATTTATAAATTAAAAATCTCTATAATAAAGTGATAGTAAATATTCATAATTAAAAATCTTGTTATATGAAAAAAAGCTATATATATTTAACTTATACATTACATTTTTTATCCTTAAAAATAATAATAATAACTTTAAATAAAATTATAATTTAATTAATTATAATAAAATATGTGTATTGATTTTTATTATAAATTAATCCTTATAAGCAAAATTTCAACCATTTAACTTATATATGAATATACTAGTAAACCATCGTTATCCTACCGGTACCAACAAAAATATTAACATAAATAAAATTCCCAAATTAAAAATCTACACCTCAACAACCAACCTGAAGTCAAATATAATAACGCAAGGAAAAATAAACCAAACATAATATAAAAATAAAAAAACGACTCAAAAAAATAGATAGAAAAATAAAAACAAAACATTAACTAAAAAGGAAAAAGTCGTAAAAAACATAAATAGAAAAGAAATAAACCATAAAATTAAAAAGAAAAAGGACGTAAAAGACCAGGAATAGTTTGAATGCATACTGGGCCAAAATATTAGCTGGATTAAATATATGTGATATTTCAAATGATTTTCAAATGTAAACACTTGTAAAGAATGTCCACTCCATCCAATGGAATCGAAAATTTTTGATATGATTCTATTTTTTTCTTTAATTTTTTCTCACAATTTTTTTTTCTTTCACAAGGAAAAAAAAACATTACTTTTATATTATAGGTAAAAGTCTAGTACATTTGTCAAAAAAAACTATTATGTGAATTTTTAGAAATATGTTCAAATATTAACACCATGTTTACCTAAATATTCGAGAAAAACTATCTAAAGATGTTAAATAAGAGATAATCTAGCTTATCATATGTGACTCATATATCATCTGGTACATATATCTTCAAGCATATAACAGAAATAAAAAAGAGAGAAACTTTTTTTTACATAGTTATGGAAATGTGATCTGTCCCTCCTCCTATATGTGTGAATTCTTAGTAAATGAGAATTTCTTTCTTTCACAAGGAAAAAAACATTACTTTTTATATTCTAGGTAACCAAGAGGTACATTTGTCGAAACTATTCCGATGATGTTTAGAAATATGTTCAAATATTAACACCATGTTTACCTAAATATTCGAGAAAAACTATCTAAAGATGTTAAATAAGAGATAATCTAGCTTATCATATGTGACTCATATATCATCTGGTACATATATCTTCAAGCATATAACAGAAATAAAAAAGAGAGAAACTTTTTTTTACATAGTTATGGAAATGTGATCTGTCCCTCCTCCTATATGTGTGAATTCTTAGTAAATGAGAATTTCATGATTTTATATATTCTATTAAGACTAGCTTTTGACAATTTATTTGCTTCCATGTTTGATTCTCTATAAATGTGGTTGATAGTGTAGTTCATAATAAAGTTAGAGTGTTTTATTCTTCTAATCCAACTAGCCAAAAAAAGAGTGAAATTTGTAGACCCCTGTATACCATCTATCAGAGATTTAAAGTTCTTGTATATGTGAATACTTTGTATGTGTTTCTCAAGTTTGCGAACCAAAGTAGACCCCATAAGGCCATAGCTTCTACTCAGGTATTTCTACCAGGACCACCGTTCCAGGATATGTTGTACTGTGATTGTTCATTGAGATTAATAACAACTCCACACCCACATCTTCCCATTTTTGCCGCACTATCGAAAATGTAGCAGGAAAAGTAATGTTCAATGAAGACATGATTTTATGTTATTTTTTTTGGGATATGTGCAGGATCAACAAATGATGCCCAGGATAGTATTTTGTGGCATATTTGAGTAATATCAATAGGGTGTGCATCAAATATATACCTGTTTCTGGCGTTCCAAATTTACCAAACAATGTACAAGGGTATTTCCTTGTTTTTTCAAGAACCCGCGGACCACAAATTGATACAATGTTCAAAGTTAAGTGCCCAACTAAAGTGAAAATGTAAGGTATGTGCTATATTCCTCCAGAACTAACGAATTGTTGGACATGTGAAGAAGATATGTTCCCATGTTTCAGATGATTCCCTGCAAAAAATACACAAACCATAACCCACAAAACCTCTCTTCCGAGGTGAGGATTTTGTTCCTCCAAAACAGCCAAGAAAATAAAATGAATTCTATGGGTATATTCCACTTCCATATCTTGTAAAACCAACATATGTGATGTAACTCCAGTCTCTCGTTCATGTAAAAGAGGTATGTTACCACAACTATGGGAGCTTTTTTATATATTCTTCCAACCCATTTAATTTGATCTCCTCACTCGTTATATATAAGGCATGCCTGGCTAAGCCAATTTTTATATTTTTTCCATTCAATGGCACTATGACCCACTTAATCCTAGTTTAGTGCCTCTTTCCATTTGGGACATCCTCCCTACCAACCTTTAATAGCCTTTGAAAGGAGAAAGAATCCATTTATATGCAATAAGTCTAAATTAGTACTCTGTAGATAGAAATTTTCTTGCATACCTATAATGTTGTCAGTCTCGATCAATAACTTCGATCCATTACCGAACTCCCAGGCCATCCTCATACACCACCAAGGGAGGATTTTTGTGAAACATCTCCAAATCAACGATCCCCTAGTTATGGTTGGTATCATCTTTCTATACAACTTCTCTATCTTAGAGTGTCTCATGCATTTGGCCTTAATGATGTCCTACCAAATTTTGTGTTCCTGTATGGCACGCCAAAAATATTCTATTAACAGTGAGTCTTGAAAAGTACTAAAATCAAGGAGACCCCATCCCCCAAATTTTTTTTGTATAGTAACATTTTCCCATTTACAAAGATGGTATTTTATATTAGTTCCCTTCCCTCTTGAGAGGAAGCAAGAAATTATTGATTTAATATTCAAGGAAATGGCACGGGGGATCATGAATAGGCGTGCCCAGAAAGTTGTAATCTTCTCTAACACTGCCTGAACAAGGATATATCTCCCACCTAGTGTAAGGCATCTGTGATTCCAAGAGGTTAATTTCTTTTTATACTTATCTATCATCCATAACCAATCCCTTTTCCTGTAACTACAAGGCTTAAGATGAAATCCCAAGTATGTCATACCATCCTTGATAGGGGCCGACTGTACTCCAAATATGCCAAAATGAAATATATATCTAGTATGTCCCCAGAAGATAAGTAGAGCATATATTTATTACCGTTTGAATGTATTCCATAAACCACATAGTATCTGAGGAAAATATAATGCAGTGTCGACTACTGTGATCTAGAAATGATGCCAAAGGTAAGAATATCGTCCACAAAAAAACAAATATGTAATATGTACTTGTTTAAAGATTTGTATGCCCTGAAAAAAGCCATGTGCCTGCACATCTTTGATATGTAAGCTAAGTCCATCCATAACCAATATGAAGATCAGAGGTGGGAGAGACCTCCCCTGTATAAGACCTCTTCCCGTAGAGAATAAATTTGAGCGTATCTCGTTGATTAGTACAACACAGAAGACTGACGATATGAAAACCATAATCCACTCCATATTGTGGGATCGGAGACCAATTTTATAAAGTATGATCCTGATATAACACCAATATACACAGTCACAAGCCTTGTGAAGATCAGTTTCCATCACCACTGCCTCCTTCTTATATGACTGGATGGAATGTATACATTCATGTGCAGATGTGATTGCATCATGGATCTCGCAATTATTCAGAAAACCAAATTGTTCACAGGATATGTGTGTATATAGAACTTGATTGAATCACCTTGCAGTCACCTTAGATATAAGCTTATATATAGTGTTACAAATAGAAATAGGCTTCAAGTCCCAAAAATATTTAGGAGAGGAGGATTTCATAATGAGATCCAAAAATTTGAGTTTATAGTACCAGTTATCTTACCACATGTTTAAGCCTCTAAAACTATCTCTCGTCAGTACCATCTCGGAAGTTCAAATAAATGTATATAGAATTCAACCAGCCAGATATTTGGTCTCGAGATTTTTTCTTTAGCAAAGGAATTAAGAACCAAATATATTTCCTCCATATTTACTAGCCTATATAATTCGTCATTTGAATCCTCATCAAACATATTAGGATATAGACCCAGTGCCCATCTCTGGTCCCTAAAGTCAATATCATGTTTGGCTTTATAAATCTGTTCATAAAATTTATTTGCTTCTTCCTGTACCTCAGAGGTAGTGTATTTAATTTCCCCATCAGAAGATTCAATCTTCCATATGGTGTTGGTATGCTTCCTATGATTAGCATATCAGTGAAAAAACTTATTATTATAATCCACCTCTCTAATCCATATTTCTCTACTCTTGATTCTTTAGGTTATTTCCCGAATTTTGAGTATCTCATTCTTCATATCCTCCAAAGCTTTTATATGTGTCATGTCCTCCCAAGAAGGTTCTTTGCATTCCAGTACTCTACTGATGTAAGAAATTTCCATTGTGATATTCTTAATTCTGAGATTAATTTCATCCTTTTACTACACTCTCATTTCCTGGTATGTCTTTTAATGATATTAAGCTTGTTCATTAGAGACCGCATCGCAGATTCCTCTCTCAAATTAGACATCTCCTGCCATGTGGATTTGACCAGATCAATATATTCATCATATTGTAGTGAGACTCTATTAAACATGAATGAGACAACCTTTTATATGTTATCTATCCTCTATTTCAGTAATATGGCCATGTGCCATCAGAGATAAAATACCTGTATATATATCATTTAATATTACCAAGGTGCTCCACCATATATTCATGTACTAGGAAGTGGTCTAGTCGCTTCCCTACATAGTCGTCTTCCACCCTACAGTTACTCCATGTAGGATAAAGGGGTCATGGCCATATGTAAATCCTGTGATGGTATGTGAACAAGTTATAAAGATGATCTCCAAGGGGTTCCAACCTGTAGTTTTTTCCCCAGGACTCCTGTGCCAAGAGGGTCACATTGAAATCACCAACCACAATAAGTCCACTAACCCATAGAATATTGGATAGTTGAATTAGGTCCTAGAATTTTGTACGATCCAAGAAAGGATCATATATATAAAGAAGATGTATATGACATGATATACCCCTAATATTTCCCAATAGAAGGATGCCTACAAAAATGTTGTAAACATGAAAAACCGCACGGTCCAGATTCCACATTGCAATGAGACCACCCGAAGATCCAGAAGAACTGATGCCAAGAATGTACCAGGAGGGAAAAATATCTCAGAAGTAAGTAATTTCCCGAAAGGATGCATTGAAGGTTTCTTGGATGAGTATAATGAAAGGTTGAGAGTCCCAGATTATATGTTAGTGACTCAGAATTTTGGAGTGATTCCCAAAACCTCGAATGTTCATGGATAAAATTTTCAACATGGGGCCCCCTATGCAGGAATCAGTGCTCTAAGCACCAAAGATTCAGGAGAAGAGATTATGGATATGTCAAATAAACAAGAAAAATCATCAAATAGAACAGAATTTGAGGCAAGGCGACCATGTAAATATCTACTACCCTTCCTCTCGTTCTTAGGAATCATGATGTTTAAATTAGATATCATAGAAATGTGGGGAGAGGCATCATTGGCACTAGCCTTATGAATATTTAAAGCCTTCAGGTCCATGTTAGAGTTATGTAGAAGAAATCCTATATCACTCTCCACTGAATTATGCGAAGAGGAGGTCGGATCCTAACCATCAGGGCATGTTGGGGACGAATAAAGGGCATGTTATAAAGGGGGAATATTAAGAGAGATAATAGGAACTGAGGAGAGGGGTGGGTTCGGACAAGGAGAAGGAATCGAAGGAGGGGAAGGAGGGGAATGATAAACCATCGATGTGGGAAGAGCATCACCAGGGCGGACATAATCCCTTAGGGCCACCAAAATATCCTACCAAAGAAGAATGCAGGGGGAGGGGGAATAGCATTAGACAACACCACATTAAAATCCATAGAGGGAGAAGAAAGGGATGTGCAGGATAGATATGAGGATGAGATAGATGAAACCCCAAAGATTTAATGTACAAATAAAGGCTATATTTTCCCTAAATACCCGCCACGACTAACAAAGAATGTCCACCCAAGAATTTTACCGTGATCAGAAATATGAAAAAGTGCCACCACCCTTTTGTCACGTACCATGCAAATTGAGGCCCCAAAATAAAATCAGGAATTCCATGTCCGAGCCTTCAAAACACCCAAGCCCAAACCAGACCATCATACATCATGACCAACTTATAGCTCAAACTTGTCAAAGATAAATCCGAAGCTTGGTAAAAAAACCGTGTGCCCCAATAGATTGTATACAATCCCTCCAGAATGTATAATGTGGTTGTGTTAAGAAACAATTCAAATGAAAATGTGAAACTTCAGATACAATGTGCACACAAAATACATATGTGAAACCAACACAGATTTCAATTCCACCAACAACAACCACATGGCCACCCATTTTTTCCACCACTGCAACACCTGATATTTAATAAAAATTATTTCATGAGAAATTGAAACACACCAGACAACCAATGTAACAGGGACACACCGAAAATGGGTGATAAGTAGGGGAAGGATTCTTAATGAGATCTGTATGAGGAGTGGGAGGTCGCATGTCTTTCAAAGATGAGAGGTCCATTCCCAATTGCAAAAACACATATTCGTGAATCTACAGAATCTTAGAAGAGGGAGGAAAGAGTCTGATGGTGAGCATGGTAGCCAAAAAGAGTAAAACTATAATTTGTAAGAGTTAAAAGAAAGTATCTTCCTCACCGAAGATATGTGATCCCATATGATATAATTCTACCCCCAAAGTCCACATCCAATAGGAAAAATTGGGAATACAATGTCACAAAGTCAGATATATATCCACATCCCACAAAGGTAGACCAGCTACATGGAATGTGTACTCTTACAGACACATAATAAACCACATCCACATCATAGATATATCATAATTGCACATCATACACACCACAATGTTCAGTGTGTCACGAGACACTATGAGTTATTCGGTTTACTACCACCACTACTACACACACCACTGCCACCACATTGACTTCTTTATCGCGTAGCACCCCAACTCAGAACTAGATGTAACAACTCCCTTACACCATCTTCTTAGGCATCCTCGTGGTACTCCAGCATCTCCCTTACACCATCTCCTTCAGATACCTCATACACCAATTGCATTGGTTCCCTCATACACCAGCATCTTAGGCTCCCTCAACCACTACTCTGGTCGGATAGTAGTTACCTTTTTGAGCATTAACATCATGCCTCGAGAAATGTACAGAACATAAATAAGTTTATTTGCATGATGTGTCTGGTAATTTGGAATTTTTCACCTCTTTCATAATGTCTGAGGGATATTTTTCATTCACATTAATAGACCAAGGGTCATGTTCCTACTCCTTCTCTGTGATTTATACAGATGGCAAGGGAGTTCCTTTGGTTCATTCTTTTCAAGATCCTACTAATAAATCAGGTTTGAACACCTCTCTTCCAATAGATAAGTGATCATCGTCCTGATTCGATCACTAATTTAGTGAGATTGAATTCAAGTTTGATTCACGTTGAAACCCTCCGCCGGCTCTCGCCTCCAGCTAATAAATCTTGAAATTTTAATTTTCTTCTATGTGTGACATGTCACTGAATAAAGTAATCCAATATGTAAGACACATCAAAAAAATTGAGGAAAAACACAAAAATTTAAAACCTTTTTATTATTAAAATGAAAAACATAAAAATGTAGAAAACCCTAATATTATTAAAAGGATAGAGCCAAATGGCCTAAGGGAGTCTCGTTCAGGCAAGCTTTAACAATGGAAGAGATGGATCAAAAGCTTGCAACAACATTTCATGATCTACCTTTCACATTATTGGTTCATTGCAACAACATTCCACAATTTACCATACTCTCAATTTTATAACCTTTTTTATTGTTTGGGTCACAACTATCAATCGCTCGAGTTCCCGCACTCATTTTCTTGATCAATCGATGTCGGAGCCTTCTTGTAGTAGTAGTAGCAAGAGGAATATTCAATGCCAAGTTTATAATAAAATATTTCCACCAAATAATCCAAGTTTCACTCCATATTTAGAATTGGTAAAGGTAGATGAAGATTAGTTAAGGTTGTGTAGTAAGGTTGGGAGTTATAGTGAACTTTCTTCTCCGAAAGTGTATCCTCGCTCCAGTATGATTCCTCCAGAATAAATGAGCAAGGAATTTGATGATTTCATAGCGAGTTTCAAAAAGTGAGTGAGGAAAAAAATAAAAATGATAAAAGAAAAGAAGGATATGGAATTCGAGCAAAGGATGGAGAGGGGAGCATTGTAAATTAATATCACAAACAAATTTTCAAGAGAAAATTTATGAATAATAATATGGAGTAGAGTTTATGTGTCTTATTAAGACTTGGGGTTTTCTATGTTTTGTGATGGATGACATAAAATATGTGAGTTAAAAATTTGTGAGTTTGAAATTCCTAAGAAGATGCCCATGCAAATCACTTAAGGGATTTGAAATCATTGTAATATATTGAGGTTGTAGTTTTTGGGTAGTACCATATGTTGGATATTTTTGTGCAATATTGAACTTGAATTATTTTCAAAAATTGAATGTTATTTAATGTTAATTTTTATGTGGTTGTTACAAGTCAACTTGGGCATCATCCCAAAACACAAATCAATATTCATTACGGTCTATCATACTCTAAATTTGTTGCTACATGCCCTAAACAAGTCATTCCATTGGTGGTATTCCTTCATGAAAGTTTCATTGCTTAGATGCTAGTTGAAGTGCCTCATTGAGCCATCAACACACCCCTAGGCAATTGTAAATGCTTTGCAGAGCATCTACTCCCATGAAAGGCTTCATTTGAGAGGATCTAGGCCCACATTAGAGTGCGTTGGTCGACTAGGAGCGAATTTTTAATTGGATTCCAGGAATCTTCCCAACCTCTAGTGACTTCTAGAAGTTGTTACAACATTCACCTCATCTAATAGCCTCAAATTTGGAACCCATGAAGTCCCTAAACCTCTTATCCTCCTATTCCCATGAACAAGGAAACCTCTTCATCCATTTTTAGGAAATCCATTCAATGATTCATTTATGTCAAACTACCTTCATCAAATTATAAATAGAGCATTGAACATAGTGCACAAGAGAGCAAGAATTTGCGTTAAGTAGAGTTATACTGGTGAGATCGCAAATCTTGGAGGTATTGTTCATGTACTGTGATGCTACTGGATTGTTGATGCTAGATGTGATGAGGACGGGACTCAAGATGGATGAGTGACAGCGAATCGATCAACTGGTTGTACTCTTTTTTCTAATTCATGATAAAGAAATATTTTCCTTTCCTAATGCACGTTTCAATGATGTTATATGTGTATTTCTGAATTTAATCGATTCAATTTGTTTAACTTGAATAGATCGTATTGCATTTATGTTATTTTATGTCTTTTGTTTTCCATGAAATGTATCAATCAAGCGAGTTAAGTTGGATTGAGAGTGAAGAAGGTAGGTGAGGGAAAGAAAACATATTACAAGTAGGTTTCTCTCCCTTTATATATTCATTTTAAGGAAAATATCAATTATATTTCTTTATGTTGTTCTAAGAGCACCACCACACTTAGGGAAAGCATATTTATTTGTAGGTTTGTATTTCCATAAAACAAATTGGTGACCATACTGGGGATCGACGGATCATCCCTGGTGGTTTTTTCCTTGTCCATAAAAATCTAGTAGACTTTACCTGCTTATTTTCAGTCATTTGAATGTGCCTTAGAAAAAGTAGTGTGTTTGCTTGCTTTTTCAGAGAGTCCTTTGGCACCAATGCATTTTCAGTCTTGACACAATGCTCTGCATAATTTTGTTGGCTTAGGGACAGTTCTCTGCAATCCACTGTCTCCCACTCATGGGTGTGTTCCCCTAACCAAAATCTATCTATTTTGTATTTTTCCAATTCATGTCAATGTTTTCTTGCTGATGTTTTGAGTGATTGATTGCCTCTAGACACCAGTTTTCCTCTACTCTTCTTGCCTCACTTTGGATTTTTTTGATCAATGTTTCTTTGTGTTTTATTTATCATTGTCAAATAGTTCCAAAGTTAAAATTTTCATTTGATAAATTCATTATTTTCAAAAAGAGAAAATGTCATTTCAGTCTTTGTTTCTCTTGAAAGTTTTGAGTGATTGTTTGTGCATTAGTTTCTTTTTCGTTCATCTAAACTTAAAGAAAATTGAAAAGAAAAACATGCATTTGCATATAGGGATTGTGATTGCTTCTTAAGGAATAGTTTAGGAAAAACTTTCATTTATATGTGCTCATTGTTTATTGCATACAATCTGATTTCTCTATCCCTAGTAGCTAGTTTTTCATTGTCGAAAATCAATACGAAATGAATGCTTAAAATTCTAATTGAATTCTAGGAATATTCAATACATCTCGCGATGAACCTAAAAGACAAAGATAATCAAGATCAACATAAACTTTAGCTGAATTTATCTAAGGAGGCATTGTAACATTAACGATAACATTTCGAGGTCTAGGCTAGAAGACGTGTTCCGATGTTGTTAAACATAGCAGTTGTCGTTAATTGTCTACGATACATTTTGAGTGTGATACCTCATTCCACGTGCGTAATTATATCAAAGCTCTTCTATGTACTTTCGATTATATCGGGTGGTGTTCTAGTACGAAAAGTATAAGGGGATGCTCTCGCTGTGCAGTTTCGCATTAGAGAACGCTAATATGGATTGGGCCTCCATGTACCTTCGCATATATTTTGGAGAAAAAATTTAGGTTGCTTACCATCCATAGGTAACTGATTCGACCACATTGTACCTGTGATACACCAAACACAACATTCGGGGAGATTTACTGCACGTACAATAAGTCCTTGGTTTACTAGGGAAGTATATTGCAGTTCATAATTGCTTGGTAAACCTTTTGCCTAGCATCACCCTATTTTTGTTTATTTTTTTGTATAAAATCAATTAGAAATTATGGAATAAGATCAACCCCTTCCCCGTCGTTCGTGTATGGCAACAAATAAACCTCATTACCAGCAGTTACCCCTAGTAGACAAAGTTGTGTTAATCCTACCAAGTCTGGTACCTATGGAACTCTTGGTGCTACATCATCTGATATACTAGATGCATATGATCCTTTGAGTACCGAGTCTCAAGTCATTTAGACTGATCCAGATTTGTTAGATTATTTGCTGGGTTATTTAACCATGGAAGAGACAGCATCCTAGACTGTACCATCTATTACAGTTGCGACAACATCTACTTTTGCTTCATATTTGATTTTTTCAATGATACCTGAGGAACATATTTATGGTGGTCCATCCATCCCACTGGGTTACCAGGATTTAAATGGAACCTACTCTGGTGTCCCCTCTAGTCCATGAACTTCACCCTTTTCATCATCTACATTTCTATCTAGTTCATCTATTATGAGTACTAAATGACCCGACCCTCAATATCATACTCGTACATCCAATTACCATCCATCTTATCCAGTATCTGTTGGATACCCATCATATGAAAGTCAGTATGTGTAATATCCCTATAATCCATATGATGGGGCGCAGAAATGTTTAGTTCATATGGCAGTGCTTTGTCATATTTATGCCCATCATATGCTGAAATGCATTTTTTCCAATGGCATCCTACTATTCTTGTTTAGCTGCAAACTATTGTATACCAATATCAACCAGTTCAACCTATTGCATCTGTGCCTACTACGCCTTTCATTTATTCTATGGTTGTTGGTCACTCTGCACAAGTGGGTCCTTCCACCCCCCTAACCCTCAATTTTCAATTCTACAAATGTTGTCTCCCCAGGATGGTATTCAAAAACCTTCTGTATCGATAATTTCATAACCGCATGCTAGTTTACCTTTGTCACAGGCTTCTACTAGCCCTGTCTATTCACAACCGGGCCCGAATTATCTTGGTGGGAAATCGTTTTATCAGATACCATGGCAGCCACAACAACCATTCCCATAGTATCAGGCTTATCCAAGACCTGGTCAGCAAGTCTACCCCTATCTGGGTTACCAACTACATAATCCATTTGTTGGTATGCAAAGGCCTACTACTCAGGTGATTCCATATTATCCTAGTTATGCTCAACTTGACCTTAATCGACAGTTGCCATTTGTTGTAACGTTAGAGTTACCGGATTTAAATAGGCTCACCAATTATCCCATTCATTATTTACGCTGGTGGCCAGTGATTCCACATAAATTACCCTCGGACATTCAAATTCAATGGAAATTCTGGAGAAGACCCCTCTACACATGTCATGAATTGTCATTTATGGTGTTCATCAAACTCCTTCAATGATGATTATGTTATATTTCGTCTTTTCCAGCAAACGCTTACTGGTCCAGCTATGAAGTGGTACATTAAATTATCACGAGATTTGTTTGATAACTTTATAGCTTTAACCAGTACTTTTTTAACCCACTTCCAGTTACCCTTCAAATATGAAACTAAAACGGAACTTTTGACCAGCTTTAAAAATACCACTACTAGTCATATATCAGATAATATACATGAGTGGTGTCGTCATTGTTGAATGGTTAAACATTTATTACTGATCAAATTTTAGCTGAGTGGTTTATTAAATCCTTGTTGTCATCTATCACCGAGGATGTGGCCAAAGGAAGTGTTGTCACTGAAGAGCAAGTCATTTCTCATGCCTAGTATTTGGATCTGATTTACACTCAGTATAGCATGCTTTATGAAAGGATTACAAATGTGTCACAACCAAATTTTATTGTTCCTCCTAGTCCATCTGGTTAGGACATTCATTTTGGTGATGGTGTGATTGGTTCTGTTAGTGCTCCGGTAAAAATTTGACTATCTGGTCCTATATTTGTTGTTTCAAATCAAAACCCTACCGCATATTATCCCGCGTCTTCTTATGAAATCCATGTCGTGTCATCTGACAAAGGAAAAAACGATAAGCAACCTAGAAATAGGAAGAAGGGGAAAGACAAGAAGAAATCAAATTCACCCCCACAGGAAAAATCATCTGATTCATCTGGTTCTTTTCGAAACCTCGTTACCCTTGCCTATTATGTAATGAGGAGAATTTATGCAAGATTATTCTCACCACTCAGAAGGCCCAAACCTTCTTAAGACTTATGCCACATCTACAGTGTTGAAAAATCCTTTTTCAAACTCGGAAACACATATGGTTGCTATGGATCCTTCTTCTAGTTCGCAAGTTCTTATGTTATCTGCCATGAAGCCAAAAACTGATGTTTTGGAGTCGAGTTGAAGTAAATATTACAGTAATTTTTCGTCGACGTCAAATTTTTAGGCTACAGATCAACCTACCACATTGAATTCGACCTCATTTGACATTAGGGGATTTTTTAGGTCTAAAATGGGCCTCGTAAGAAAAATGTACAGCCAAAATAAAATTTATAAGAACCAATAGGATTTAAGATGATGATGTCAACCATGGGGGATAATTCACCATTTTTTAAGTAAAGGGGTGAAAATATTAAAAAACAATAACATAATAAAACTACTTTTTCAACTCGTATTTTCAACTTATATCCCAAATTTTTTACTCAAATTTAAAGTAGGAATACTCGTTGGATGCAAAATTTAATTCCTCATCCAAGGAGTACCCATGTTGCATACTTTTGATGGACCTTGCTACACAAAAAATGAGAAATACATGAAAAAACGTGATTGCAATCATGCTTTTCATGTATTTCTCATTTTTCATGTAGCGGGGTCCATTAAAAGTATGCAACATGGGTACTCCTTGGATGAGGAATTAAATTTTTCATCCAATGAGTACTCCTGCTCGAAATTTGACTAAACATTTTGGGAGATAAGTTGAAAATACGAGTTGAAAAAGTAGTTTTTTTCTTTTTTCCTTCTAAAATTTGATGATGTAATCAAATCTTATTTTATTATTTCCACTATTATTTTATAATTTCCTTAGGAGGCCCATTTTAGACCTCAAAATTCCCCTAATGTTCGTCTCTACCACCTATCCTTCAAGAATTAACAATAAAGCCGCAAAAGGGAGTAGTTCACAAATCAGCATTCAACCCTCGAGCTCATGCAGCTCAAAATTATAATGTAGTAGAAGACCTGGCTCAGTCACATTTTGCTATGTCAATGCTTGAGTTTCTTTAGAATTTTCTCTCCTATAATCAAGCTTTGTTGTCCGTGATTGGTGGAATCGATCCGACGGATTCAAATCTTGTAGTCTTTAATCATGCAGGCTATGTGCCACAATTACCAGCACAGTTAGCATTTTTTATTCAATTATATGTCCTAAATCACCTCATTGATCGCACTATCATTTATGAAGGTGAATCTAGTTGTATCATGTCAATGAGTTGCTAGAGGTCACTTGGCTCGCCAACTTTGTCACAATCACCTACAACGTTGAAATCTTTTGATGGTCGTACATATAAGCCTTGTGGAATTCTTAGTAACCTGCAAGTAGAACTAGGGGGAAATTCATTTACTGCTAAATTTGAGGTCATTGACTGACCCCTCGACTACAATATATTACTTGGAAGACCGCTGTTTTACGCTATGGTTGTGGTAGTATCTACTTAATTTTGTATGATCATATTCCCCCATAAAGGAAGTATCACAACCATTGATCAACTCTCTTTCTTTACCTCTGGTTCCCAAGCAACTGAAATCATTTCGTTTGTTGATGGACCCCCACCTTCTCTTCAAAATATTGGTGAAGGACTCTTTAAGGATCCTTCCCTAATGTGCACCTTTTTGTTACCATCGCCCGCGACATCGGTGGAAATCGCACATATAGAGACCTGCAACGTGATATCTTCCACTTCATCTGACTTAAGGGAGATACCCAATGATTCTGAAGTATTTAGGTTGGGTGAAATCATTCCGCTAATTCTAGTTGAGCTAGCATAGCGATCAATTTTCTTGGCTTATGTGGCCAATCTAAATTCATTTTAATCGACCGTTTGGGTTTATCTCTCTTTGGATTTGGGTACTTATTCTGATCCATTTTGAAGCATATTCTTGACTGATGAGAGCATTATGGAGTCCATGATGCCGGAAGAAGAACCATGGGAATCATCACATCAACAATCCCATCTTCCAGATTACAGTGAAGATAATCCATCTAAACTATATCACCCTATTGTCATTGATATCTTGACGAATTCTATTCCTATCCACGACGTCAATTCTGAGTGAAACCCATCAAATATCGAAGAAATTTTTTCTATCGATATTTCGAACAAACCTGGTATTGTAGAAAACATTCATGTTGGTGCGTCTTGATCTCCTTATGAACTTGACACTTACCGTGCTCTTTTTCATGAATTCTGATATGTATTCGCTTGGTCATATGAGGAGATGCCAGGAATCGACTTCAAAATTGTTGAACATGAGATTAAAATGTATCCTGATGTTAAGCCGGTGTGGCAAAACCTTCGTCCTTTTCACCCTAATAAATTTTTTTCCATTAAATTAGAGGTTGGGAAAAATTTTCGTGTTGGATTCATTTACCTTGTTCCGTGTACTAATTGGGTATCTAACATTTTTCCTATCATGAATAAACAGGGGACAATTAGGGTGTGTGTCAACTATCGAGATGTTAATAATTCTTGTCCGAAAGGAAAATATCCAACTCCCTTTATCTAGCAAATTATTGATGAATGTGCCAGATGAAATATTTTCTTTCATGGATGGATTCTCCAATTACAATCAGATTAATATTTTCCTAGAGGACTAGTAGAAAACTGCTTTTATCTATCCGTGGGGCACATTCTCTTATCATAAGCTTCCTTTGGGTTTAAATAATGTTGGGGCCACATTCTAGAGGGAAATTAATTATGATTTTCTTGACATCATGCACATATTTCAACCATATCTGGATGACCTACCTACACATTCACAAAAATGGGTTGACCACCCGCTACATCTGAGACCAATATTTCTATGATTTTGTCACTATAAAATATGCCTGAATCTGCAAAAATGTGTGTTTGGTGTTGGTTCTGGTCATTTTCTTAGGTTTTTCGTGTCGAAATACAGAATTTGGCTTGACCCATTGAAGGTCTGGGCTATTATTTATTTTCCTTCTCCTTCCAATCTTCTTTAGTTACAGAGACTCCAAGGGAAGGCTAACTTTCTAAGGAGGTTCATTCCTAACTACGCTGAAATGGCTAAAGGATTTACTCGACTCTTGAAAAAGAGGGTACCCTTCCATTGGGATTAGGTTGTGAAAGCTTCCTTTGGTGTTCTTAAAGATTCCCTGATCCAAGCATCATTAATTTATCCTCCAAATTATCAAAGTAACTATTTCCTGTATCTCGCCACTATAGATACAACCATCACTATGGTTTTAGTCCAAAAATAAGATGGGATTGAAAATCCGATATATTATTTGAGTCATAATCTCAATCATATTAAATTTAAGTACACATACATTGAGAAGCTCGCTTTGGCAGTTTTTCAAGATGTATAAATATTTCGCCATTATATCATGCTCCGAAAGACCATTGTCATTTTGGATTGCAACCCTATGACATACATTCTGTTATGTCAACTGCTAGGGGGAAAATATTCAAAATGGATTTTCATTTTGAAGGAGTTTGATTTGGAATTCATCAAATCCAAGTCAAAGAAGTATTTGGTGTTTACTGAGCTTATTTGTGACCTTCCTTCGAGTAGTACCGATCCTACTACAAAACTATCAATTACAGACGATTCTTTGTTTTTGATTTAGTCATCTGACCCGTGGTATGGGGATTTCATCATCTATCTCTAGACCCAAACTTTTCAGCCTAATACCTCTCGCTCACAACAACGACATATTCGATACCAAGCCAAAGATTATTTGATCGTCGATGATACACTTTATTGTTGTGGTGTCGATACAATTTTATGTAGGTGCCTCAGACATGAGGAAGCCAAAAAAGTTCTAAATGATTTCCATTCTGGTGCATGTGGTGGACATTTTTCTAGCTATGCTACCATGTAGAAGATTCCTCGCACTGGTTACTTCTAGCCTACCATATTTCACGATTGAATTATCGCGGTTAGAAGTTGTCATGATTTCCAGATATTTGATCATAAAACCCACTTGCCACCAGCACCAATGCATCTTGTCATCGTTGTTGGACCATTTGAAAAATGGGGCATTGACTTCATGACATGTAACCCCTGGTCGGCCAAGGGGGCATGGGTATTTTATTGTCGTTTTTTACTATTTTACCTAGTGGGCCAAGACGATTCCTACATTCAATAACACGGACAGATAGTTGCATTGTTCTTTTTTAACCATGTGGTTTCACGGTTTGGTGTACCGCAAGCCATGGTGATAGATCATGGAAAACATTTTCGCAATCACATGATGTATGAGTTGACTTCCAAGTTAGGACTATCACATGATATTTCTACCCCTTATTATCTGCAAGCTAATGGAAAAGTTGAAGCTATCAACAAGATTCTTAAGCATATGCTTCAACACATGATTGGGGTTCATAAAAAAAACTAGCATTTGATCCTATACTCTACTTTGTTGACATATTGAACCTCTATGAGAATGCGACTAGATTCACTCCCTTTCATCTAGTTTATGGTTTGGAAGCTATCTTACTGATACAATGTTAAATACCATCGTTGAAACTCGTGATTGACCTGCTACCTAACACTTTTGAAGAAGAGGCACGTATTTTAGATCTAATTCATCTAGATGAAATGCTTCTTGAAGCCGCATTAGCCAATGAAGCACATAAGAGATGAATCAAGGTGCAATATGACTGCAATGTCAAGCCTCACACCTTCTCGGAAGGAGACTTGGTCTTGCATTATGATCAGGAAGATGATAATATAGGAGCAAGGAAATTTGAACCATTATCACACGACCCCTATATTTTCAAGCGCATTCTGGCTAAGGGTGCCTACGAGTTGGTAGATTATGATGGGATTCCATTGTCACAACCTCGAAATGGGATGTATCTTAAACATTACTATGACTAAATTTGCGTAGTAAACACTGTATTATATGCTTTGATTGTGTGTGTGTAACAGTGTGTCTTTTAGATTTTTTCATTTGGTTAGTAATCCACTTTTCATTTTTTACAGATGTTAGAATCTTTGGAACCATTTGTTGGATATGCTAATGGTGCGAGTCGTAGTACTTAGAATTTATCCTCTCCATCATGGGCGATGTTTGATCCAAGTGGCGAGTTAGTGAGTTTCCAAGGGATTTGTATCGGTTGATCGACCAACAATATCGTTGATTATAACGGGTTGATTGAACTACTCTCTGATGATATTTCACTTTCCATTCACTGAATTATCGTCAGGCTGGACTCACAACTTGTCGTACTATAGCTTACTAGCATCTATACTGTCCAAAATCCAAAAATTCATCGCATGTTGCTTAGAGTTCGTCTTTTGGAAAGACATTTTGATTACATTCAATATCAACATATTTCCATAAAATTTAAAACTCTAGTTGATTCATTGGAAAATTATGTGTTAAATATATATTTTCCACATATGTAAAGATATATTTTCAATTCAGATCATACAATTGAATAAGATTGCACATAATCATAGAAAAATAGTGAAAGTAAAATAGATTTATATCAATTTTTTTACAAAATTGTGTCCAAGACATATTGGTCATCTAACCTCAAAATGTATACATACATAGCATAATCTACGTAGACCTAGTGATGCTCATGATATCAGGTCACTCCTTCGGCTATCATGCGCAATAGCCTCATCCAAAATCTAGGCACACCAATGGTATGGCATTGCAGCCTCATAGGTAACTCCTCGGTCTGGGCATCTGGTATGCCAAGATTCAACCCCTCCACATGTTGCTGCAAATCAGCAAGAGTCTCAGCTAAATCCAAATCATGTAGGATTTCTCTTTCAACATTACTCTATGTTGGTTCTCTTGCCTGTTGTGCATGAACCACTGGTCGAATGGTACCTACATCTGCATACATGAAACATCTTTAGTTTATCCTTGTAAACATCAAAAAACACAAAAAATTGTAAAAATCCCCGAAAAATGAAAAACATGGTCAACAATTTACCTATAGCACCCAATTGAGCACTGGCTGGTACGATCACATTTGGATCTCTGCGGAAATCCATCCCTGCGTATGGATGCTCCTCTATAAAGATATTATGTCTTTGGATCCAACTGAATAATGCAGTGGAAAATGAGATTCATGACTGACCAGCATTTCTAGCCATCAGCTCGACCCACCAATGCATCTGTGGATCTCTAAGATTAGCTAATCCTAGCGTCACATGTTGTGGCTGCATCAATGGAACTCGCTCCAAAACAAAAGTGATCAATATCGACCCATAACTGAAATTTTTGGTCTTTCCACCTTTTATCTTGGTCAGTTTTTCTTTCATCTTAAGGAGTTTTGCTTCAACCCAGTTGAACACGGTTGGCTTGCGACACTCAAGCGCATACTGCATGTATGATCTATTCGCAAAATATAGTGTCACGCTTCCAGCTATCTTTGCGATAGTGAATAGGAGTGTTCACAAAGGATTATCATGTACATATTTGATATTTATATTTCCATATTTTCTAGGCTCAGTTCCTAGTGGACAAAATTGTCGGATGTAGTTCTTCATTGTTGCACTTCCATGGATTGATCCCGCAAGGGAAATGGGGCACCACGTCTCAAAAACCTGTCAAGAAGTAAATGTCATCAACCAATATATGTAGCACTTTATCCCCAATGTGAAATTTGTGTAGTGTCGGGTCCCATGAATGGATCAAGAACTACAATAGTTCTATGTGCTGCCTCATCCCTGACAATAGGAAGTACTTGAGCAACCCACAATCTCTGAGGGATTCAAAAGTGCTAGGATCATTTAGGGAAGCAATATCATGTTCTTCATGTTCTCTTTCTCGCCATGTAATTGACATTCTGATCCTGGATCGAAGTCTGAAATCACACCATAGGCTTAGTTATGATCCATTTCATCCAAAAAAATAAAGAAATTTTGGGCAGAAATCAAGATGAAACTTTCTGAATTGCGCCCAATGCACCCCTAAGTGGAAGACAGAGCATTGCAAAGGAACTGGGCCTCTTTCCAGCCTCTCTGCAATTCACTTTTCGACATTCAAGGGTGTGTTAGCCCTTTTTCATTGTTTATTTACTCTATGAGCCCCAAAAACCTAAAAAATTTGCATGAAACTAAAAAATAATGCATACAATAGAGACAGGAGGGTAAGATCTTCTACCTGGTCTGAACGACATGAAAAATGATCCACAAAATCTGTCATAATCAGTCGCTAAAGTTCGAGGGTATAAAAGGCTCAAAGCACTAAAATTCGAATGGTAAAGGTCAAATGGTAAAAATGACTTGGTAATTTCATAATTTAATAGTCTTTTTGATTAATTTATGCATATTTAATGAAATGACTATGGTTTTTACCCATTTTTACTATTTTAAACAGGTATTGTTAATCCCTTTGATGTTTCTTTGAGCAAGTTTACAGCTGATTACAGTGAGTTAGTTGTACATGATTGTGAAATGCAATTTGACCACAAAGCACAGTTTTATATCTTTTCTCGAGCTTTTTTAAACATGAAAAAATGAACAAAAATCACACTTTCATCTCTTTTTTCATTCTTTTTTAAACATGAAAAAGGAATTCAAAGCACACTTTTATCTATTTTTTGAGCTTTTTCAAATGCAAAAAAGGAAACCCCCTGGAGTTCTCTTTCAACTCTTTTCAGACTCTCAAAATATGAAAATATTTCCAAGTGCTTCTCCTTTCGAGCTTGTTAAAGGAATCAAAATGAAATCTACTCAGTATAAGTTTAACCTTTTCCAGACTGAGATAGATTTTGATTACGAAAAAGGAAAACCCTAGTCAAACATGGCTAGGAGGTTCTCTTAAGTATTATTTTATGCTTTTTTGGATTTGAGGGACTATTATACGAAAAATAACTTGTGGAGTTTTCTTTTAGTCCCTTTTTCAAAATCTCTAAACATGAAAAAGGACCGAGTTCTCACTGTTGTTAGACTCGTTAAAACATCAAATAGCGACGAACTTTTCCATCATGACAAGATCGAGTTTCAATTTCCCTAGACTCATTAATACATCAAATAGTGATGGATTCACCTGAAGGGTGGAATTATATATCAATCATATGTTATCCTCCTCAATCTTGTTAAAAAATAAAGAGGTACTGGTAAGCAATGATTGGAGAAAATTGGAAAGGGATAAAACACTTCATTAGGGGAATTTTGAGGTCTAGAATGGGCCTCCTAAGAAAAATGTACAACCAAAATAAACTTTATAAGAACCAATAAGATTCAATATGATGATGTCAACCATGGGGGATGATTGACCATTTTTTAAGTAAAATGGTACAAATATTAAAAGATAATAAAATAATAAAACTATTTTTTCAACTCATATTTTCAACTTATCTTCAATTTTTTTTACTCTAATTTCGAGCAGGAGTACTCATTGGATGAAAAATTTAATTCCTCATCCAACGCGTACCCATGTTTCATACTTTTGATGGACCCTTCTACATGAAAAATGAGAAATACATGAAAAAACACGATTACAATTAAGTTTTTCATGTATTTATCATTTTTCGTGTAGCAGGATCCATCGAAAGTATGCAATATGGGTACTCCTTGGATGAGGAATTAAATTTTGCATCCAACGAGTACTCCCGCTTGAAATTTGAGTAAAAACTTTGGGAGATAAGTGGAAAATACGAGTTGAAAAAATAGTTTTTTCTTTTTTCCCTCTAAAATTTGATGATGTAATCAAATCTTATTTTATTATTTCCACTATTATTTTATAATTTTCTTAGGATGCCTATTTTAGACCTAAAAATTCCCCTAATTTTATGGTAGAAAGTCACTCCTGAACATGACACTTATTCAGTTCATCTCTGAGATTTTTGGGTTGGGTAATCTTCTTAACGGTCTATCATACCTATGTTCTATCATACATATGGTCTATCATACCATCCATCACTTCAGTTTTGGGTAAAATGCTGCTAATTCATTCAGTGTCACTGATATGTCAAGAGAACTCACTTAGTTATTCCTCATCTTTTTCAATACTCATAAACCTCCATTTCATGACTGTCATTCCTAAAATTGTTTCATCGGTCACATTTTGTCTCCAAAATCATTACTCTTGTTTCGTGTCATTGATGGGGGAAGCATTAATGCCCTCCTACGATGAGTCACTTCTTGTCGACATCAGCTCATCATTGAGGAAGTTGATTTAGAAACAAACTTTCTGTACCTTGGAGCTTGCTTACATCAACGACAGGTTTCTTGCTTCCGACGACAACTTGACATCACAGGACTTCGACTGAAATACATTGTATGGTGTTCGACATCAAATAATATATTCACAACAAGCATAATGTACTGTAGTACCTTGAGAGCCATAATCATCAATAGTGGTTTCTCTCACGTCTGTTAACAACTCACATCATTGGCAGGTAATCAAACTCTTTCTTCACATGTTCGACTTTAGATCATATATTTGCATGGTTAGACTTGTACTTTAGGCGATAGAGTGAACAAGATAGAAGACCCAGGATCTAGTTTCATCCATCCAGGCTGCAATTTCAGGAGAAGTACTAAATCATCTGTATGATGGTCATTATTCATATGGTCATCCTACCATGGGTTTATATCTATATACAAGTATATATATATATGTAGATGAATTTTTGATGTTATGATACTTTATGTGTTGAGTATGGGATATGCCTCCCTCAGAAATTCATGTA
The DNA here is from genome assembly GCA_034641835.2 of Pinus albicaulis. Classification (NCBI taxonomy): domain Eukaryota; kingdom Viridiplantae; phylum Streptophyta; class Pinopsida; order Pinales; family Pinaceae; genus Pinus; species Pinus albicaulis. The sequence continues at coordinate 1,110,636,816 of CM076582.1, read as the reverse complement.
GAATATGAACATATATCATGATGTAATGCATTTTAATTGATGTAGGTTTTCATCCGCTTTAGTTCCTCCTTATCACGTCATAAATAAAATCACTCAACATTATCATTTTTTACTTCATTCTTTAGGGGGCGGTTGTTACAGGTCAATTTGGGCATCATCCCAAAACACATATCAATATTCATTAGGGTTTATAATAGTCTAAATTAGTTTCTACATGTCCTAAACAAGTCATTCCATTGGTGGTCTTCCTTCTTGAAAGTTTCACTGCTTAGATGCCAGTTGAAGTGCCCCATTGAGTCATCAGCACACCCCTAGATAGTTGTAATTGCTTTGCAGAGCATCTACTCCCATGCAACATTACGTTGCAGAGGATATAGGCCCACTTTAGAGTGCATTTGTCGATTGGGAGCGAATTGTTCATTGGATTCTGGGAATATTCCCAACCTCTAGTGACTTATATAAGTTGTTCCAGCTTTCACCTCATCTGATAGCCTCAAATTTGGAACCCATTAAACCTCTTATCCTCCTATTCCCATGAACAAGGAAACCAATTCATCCATTTTTAGAAAATCCATTCAATTATTTTTTTATGTCAAACTACCTTCATCTACTTATAAATAGAGCACTGAACATAGTGCACAAGAGAGAAATAATTTTTGTTAAGTAGAGTTATGCTGGTGAGATCACAACTATTGGAGGTATTGTGCATGTACTGTGATGATGTTGGATGTGATGAGGATGGGACTCAAGCTAGACGAGTGACATTGAATCGATCAACTCGTTGTACTCTTCCCTCTACTTCATAATAAATACATTTGTTCCTTTCCTAATGCATGTGTCAATGATATTATATGTGTATTTAAGAATTTAATCAACTCAATTTATTTAACTTGAATAGATCGTATTTCCTTTATGTTGTTTCATGTCTTCTATTTTCCATGGCAGGTATCAATCAAGTGAGTTAATTTGGATTGAGAGCGACGAAAGCGACGAAGGGAGGTGAGGGAAAGTGAACAGATTACAAGTAGGTTTCTCTCCCTTTATCTATTCATTTTAAGGAAAATATCATATACCTTTCTTTATGTTGTTCTAAGTACACCACCACACTTAGGGAAAACATACTTATCTATAGGTTTGTATTTCCGTAAAATAGTGGCCATCAGGTGTAACGATTGATTGGTATTACGATGCCAATTTTTTTCAAGTTGATATTGATTCCAGTTAAATGGCCTGGCATGCTTTGTCAATAGTGTGCCATGAAGTGGTTCCAAGGATAACAATGGAAGCATACCATGGAGTTAAAAGGATAACGATTGTTAGTATGAATCCTTTGTCGAAGTGTACGAAAAAAGAACACTTTAGCTACGCATAACTAATAGCCCTAACATCAAATGTGGCTGCCAATATCTTCAGATCTGCAGTTAGTTGATCAAGACAAGAGCTGCAAAAAACCGGATCTATGCATAGAAAGACATTAAGCAGTAAAAAGAAGGGTTTGCTCCATATATCCAATAGACAAGACAAGAACAATTTTTGAAAGAATTTTTTGTATTAAGGGCACTTGGGAGGAAAACAAGAAGATGTTTCCAATTCTCCTCAATGGGATGGGTTCTTGGAAGTCCTCAGCACTTCAGATCTAGAATCTCTCTCTCTTGTTGGTGTAGAAAACCCAGACAAAGATAGAACTCAAAGGGAGCTCACACAGCAAATAATGTAGAATGTGACCAAGTGCATAGATCCAGAGTGATCTAATAGGCAACAAAAGGTGAAGAATGGTAGGAAAAACCCTCCTATTTATAACAAAATATTGGGTCATTCTAGATCTTGGTGCACGATTAAAATAATGTTAACCAAATCTAGATCCACCTTTTATGGAATATTTTATTATATTTGGTGGAGGGAAAAAGCATTTGACTTGGGTCAAATCCCTTTATTTTTCAATAATAAATAAATAAATGATTTATTTATCTTTTTAAGGAAGTGGTTGAAGGATAATCAAATAAATAATGATTTATTTAATTATTTGTGGATGATTTGGTCATATTTAACAAGGAATATTATCTAAATAAGATTTAAATAATTATTCCTAGAAAATAATAAGATAAATAAGGTTTATCTAATTAATTTCTTTGTTTCTGGGTTAAACATGACTGGGAATAATAATTAAATTATGGTTTAATTAATTATTCCATGAGGAAAATCAAACAAATATAGGTTTGTTTAATATTTCCTTTTGGGGTTTCCTGTTTAGACCATAAACAACCAAATAAATGTGGTTTATTAAGTTATTTAACATAGTGAAGGCAATTTTACTTAGGGTAAAATTGGTCTTACATGGTGTACTTGGGTCCATCTAATGATAATAGGTTAGATGACCAAAAAATGGTGTAACAGATTGCCCCCCAGCGTGCGAGTGTCAGGAGCAAATCGTATGACCGAAGTACATTGTAAGAACTCAATCACCGGACAACAAAAGGGAAGTCAGAGAGAGAAATGCAAGGTAGATAGTGTGCTGAAGAACTAGACCCTGAGGAGACGAGACTCGCAGGTGCAACAAGTCTCTTTTTATGAGAGGGTACCTGTGCTGAAGGCGGCGGGGGAGGCATACCTATGCCCGCTGAGACAAAGTACAAAATAATAGTGTGTCCGGTAAACAAGGGACCGAACCATAAAGTATAGCCGGCATAATCATGAGCCAGATAAAAATACAATGAGGAATCCCACATACATGTTGTGCCTGGGATAACAGCCAGGACTGATACAATAATATCTGAGTACATGAGATAAAAATACAACCCAAATGCCCCCTGTAAATGGGGAAGGGCTCACAAAATCTGACTGATACATGCAAATCAAAGAGGCGCTGCAAGTGGCTAAGGCCAACATCATCAAATATCTGGAGCTGCATCGAAGGCTGCAAGGAGGAGGTCATCCGGGCATGTGGGGGGCTACCTGCAGGGCCACCCCCTCATGAGGGTTGAGACATCTCACACACCCCCGGGAATCATCAAGAGCTGTTGCTGGATCACTGGACCATCAAGTATACGAATCTCGATCATGCTGAAAGGAGCTGGAGAAACAATCAAGTCAAAGGGAAATGAGAGATCCCTTGGCCTGATCCGAGGCACCGAACAAGAGTGGAAGCTGGAACCAAGGTACACCACCCTCTAGACCTGTCTTCTGGAATGAAGGAGCTGATGTTGACAGAAGGAGGTCCGCCATAGGTGAGGCAATGGGAGGTCCTCAACTAAGGCACGAGAGAAAATAGTAGAGCGACGGACAGACTAATACCAATGATGATGGTGGAATGGAGGGGACTGAGTAGCGAATGGACGACTTCCCTTACTAGAGCATAAAGGGAATGAATGACATGGCAGCGACCGACACAATATCAACAGGGATAAGGGATAGTGGGACTGAAGGCCATAATGTGCGACACAAGAGAGAAACCAAGCAATGAGGGGTGGAGGACTATAGCGGGGTACAAAGGGACTCGGGATAGACTCCATGAATGCGATGATGACTCCACTTGGATGCTCTAAACAAGGGCGACTCGATGGTGCTGCCACACAGTAAAGGTCCAATGGGGGACCATGAAAACATGAGTACAAGATGGTAACTCACGACGAAAATCGACACGAACAAAGACAAGTAAGGAGGCAAAGTGGTGCCCCAAGTACAAGTGTTGTAAGTGAAGAAATGCGATTTTAAGGAGAGGTGAAGTGACCCATCTTGGAAAAAATGTGTCCTGGTGAAGTATCAAATCACAAAAAACTAACAGATACCCATTTGAGGGCTCGGTGAGAGCTTTCCAACGGTGTAGACGGTTTGTCAAACGGAGCTACGGTATGGTCGCAGCAGGCGAAAGAAGAAACAAGGGTTCTCTTTTAATAAGGCAGTTTTCCCTCCAAATCCACTCATTTGCTAGTGTTGCTGTGGTGAATGTAGAAAGGAGAGAAGACCCTAAATCTTGCGGCGAGCGTAGCGGACAAACCGACCATTGGAATCGAGATCCGTCAGTGGTAGGTAAGAGGCCTAACCTTACTCTTTCATTTTGATGGATTGAAAGTTCAAATTAGGGCCCAGAAAATCAGGAACAAACCCCCTTGCATCTTTTTGACCGGGTCACACTTTTTGGGCCAAAATCTGCGACCCGGGACGTAGGTTTTGAGCAAAAAGGTACGACCTATCCAAGGATTTGGCAGAAAAGTGCGACCTGGAAGATGAGGGGGTTTTAGTGCTGTTTGATGGTTGAGAGTTGGGTTTTTGTGTTTGGTTACAGTATTCCCTATCTGTAGGCTGAAAAAGATGATGTTTTTGTGCAGATATGGCAGATATACGGGTGAACTGGAGAGAGAGAGACCTGGGTACATTACGGGCAGAGATCCAGGCAGATCAGGGTGTCCGTCGTGTGTTGGCCAGGTTTGGGGTTCTGAAGTTTTTGGAGAACCCTTTGATGAGAGCTGGAGAGCCCGTGTTGGCCTGGATTATCAGTTATTGGGATCCAGAGCATGAGGTCTTTGTAGTGCAAGGGCACAGGATCGAACTGAAATTCCAAGATGTGTATTTCCTGACAGGTCTCCCACCACTTGGGATGGTGGGAAATATGCAGCCAGTGTTACCGCGGGGGCGGAACATCATGGAGTTTGTGGAGCGGCATTGTCGACCGGGTCTCCAAGTCAAAGGGACGCGGATACCGATCGGGGACCTAGAGAGATTGGAGACCCGGGCAGTGGCTGTAGCGGTGCTGCGGATCCTGGGTAACCAGGTGTTCCATCACATCACTGGGGGGTAGATGATGATCGTAGAGAGTGTGTTGAGTGGGACCTACTATGGGTGGGCCCAAATGATGTTGGTGTCGTTAAAACGACAGTTATCGCTTTGCAAGCGGCAAGTGAACCACGATTGCTCGTATGGGACTTTATTGTGTTCCTTCTTTTTTGAGAAGATCCCGACCTTACGACCTCGTATACAGCTCCTAGATGGGGGCCCTAGAGAGCCCAGGATGCGCCGGTGGGGGCAGCTACTGTGCAGAGGAGGAGGAGGGGCGGTCGGACGAGTGTTTCGACCTGAGTTCTTTGCCCATTGGGATCAGATGTCGTTATACATAGACGACTATCCCTATAGTGGGATGAGTTATTGTGGGGATCCGGACCTACCACTTCCGCCTGGTCGAGTATGGGGACCCGATGGTAAGTGATAAGTAACTATTCTTTTTTGGGCATGTTAAAGTTAGTGAATAGTAGATAGGGTACTAATTCATGTACTTTTGGTATGCAGATATAGCTCCAATAAAACCGGCTGGATATATGGGACGACCGGCAACATCTGGAGTTGCAGGTCCGAGTGGGTCGAGAGCAACGCATAATGAGGATGCGGCCACTCTTCTGGAGGACATCCACCGTAGATGCGAGAGGTTGCTGACCGGAGTGTCAGAGCGTGGGTGGCAAGACTTAGACGACCAGTACATAGAGCCATGTATTGGTCTACCCTCGGAATGGCGAGGTGTCATGCGGCGCATGGTGATGGCCGGTCAGGGGATGCAGGATCTACAGGCTGCAGGAGTAGAGCCATTGGCTCGGGATCCGCCAGATAGTGATTAGGTGTGGGGCATGTGGTGCCCCCTAGTGTGTATGTAGGGGCAGGTGGTGCCCCCAGTTTTGAGTTTTTTGTAACATGCGATGGGCATGTCATATGTATCAGAGTAGATGGACTCTAAACACATGTTTTGCGACACATATTATGGATATGCATCTTGTTTAATGATTATGAATGTTATTGTCTTGTATAAAATGTGTGTGATAAATGCCAATCTAGAACATGGTTTGCAATGCTATCTACATAGTGATTTTGTTCTCGAGGTACATGGTTGAAATTTATGGTTTCAAATTCACGTATCAAGAGTTTCAATCGTAAATATCGTCTAAACAACATAGGATTATGCACACGATAGACACCATTTAGTTGCATGACAAGAAGTAGGGAATCTAAATGAACATGCAGATGGAGGATGCGATGAGAGAGGGCATCGACTAAAAGTCCACACACTGCATCATATTTGGCCTGATTATTGGTGGCAGGACCAATGCAGACCCCGTTTGAGAGAACAAGGGCATGCAAGGGGGTGAAAATGGCCCAACCTGCCGAGGCTAGATTCCGGGAGTAATGACTTGCACCATCGGCGTAACCGATAAAGGGTGGGGACGGGAGGTCCTGCGGAATGGTGTTACAAGACAACAAATGGGGGGAGGAGATACAATGACGGCAGCGTGAGTGTACAGAAGACATCGAGCGGCAACTGCAGGAGGGAGTGCAATGAGCAGGATGGCTATGACTCATATACAAACTAGAGGGTGGTATATGAGGGCTATAGGAGGTATGGCGGGGACTCGGGCTGCGGAGGTCAACAGAGATATGGGTGGAGTTATCTCGTGTATGGGCGGAAAAGAGGGGGTCAAGGGTGGAAAAGGTTCCCAAGTAGGCATCCGGACGGGAAAAGAGGGGATGAAGAGTGGAAGGGACACCACATGACGCGGAAAAGTTACCTAAATCATCCGTAGGGGAAGAAAGGCTCGCATACGGATCGTCACGGGGAATGACAGAAGAACAGGGAAACAAATGGTTAAAAGATGGGGAGCCCAGGGTGGTCGCTGAAGGGGGGTCAAGCGAAACAACAGGGGAGGATTCAAGGGGAATGTGCTCCAAGGGTCTCACAGAGGATGATAGGTAAAGAATGGTCGTAGTAGACTCCGTCATCTGGACATCAGGGGGGGGAATGTCGATGGGAGCGGGGGGATCCTCAAGCTGACCCGAAGCATACTGCGCGAGTATGGGAGAGGCGGATTGATTTTGTTCAACCTCATACTCTCGGACTACTTCTAAAGAGGCGCGGTAATGCGTCAGGTGAGGACAATGGTGGGAGTAATGGCCATGGACACCGCACAAAGCACAGGGTTTGCTAGTGCGAATAGTTTTTGGGTTCTTGGTTACGGATGAGGACGGAAGAGAAGGGTCGGAGACCGTAGACTCAGGGAACGCGACTTTAACCATGGGTTGAATGCGGGGCAACTCAGGACAAGTATGGGTGGCGTGACCGACGACATCACACAAGGCACAAGGCTTTGCAGGTGGGGGAGGAGCAGGGTCAGTCGGGGTGGCCTTGTCTTTGGATGCCCCCTTGCGAGCTTTGCCTTTCTTTCCTGGAGCTGTCACCACAGGGGTAGGGTCCTGGGGAGGTGCAGGGGGCATGGTAGCAACGGAGGAAGCGAGGGGGACCGGTTGAACCAGTGTCAAAGCAAGATAGGGTTTGGGGTGACCAGGAGGGGTAGCGGCTGGAGGGTCAAGGTACCAGACGGGTATACCCAGGGTCAGGTTAGGGAGAGAGAGGGTGGCCATGATGGGGACCGAATAGACTCCGGGAGGGGGAGCCAGGAACAGTATACGACCAGCGGGATAATGACCAGGAGGGACGGCTCCGAGATGGTTAAGGCCTGGGGGAACCGATCCAGGGGGATAAAGGGTTTCAGGGATACCAGCTGTAGGAGAAGGGCCAGAAGGAGGAGGTCCGGCTGGCAGAGATGAACGACTAGGAGCGGGTTGCGGTGGGCGAGGTTGCGGCTGATGTTGCTGACTAGCCGAGGTGGGTCGCTTAAGGGCAGCCCGAGACGATTGCATGATGCAAACATTCGATAAGCTGGGATCAGAGATATGAGGAGGAGGGAGACTAGGAAAAGTTCCAAACAGGGAGGAATCTTTATAGACGCCGGGAGAGACACTGGTCAAGGAATCGACAGTTTTCTTATTGGCTACAGAAGAGATGGTCGTCTCGGAGGCGGATGGAGACGGCGGCTCATGATACGATAGCTGGTCAATGGTGACTATCCTTCCATTATGTGGAAAAGACATCTTGCGGAAGACCGCGGATGGGACATCAGACATGGCATAGGTGTGGCTTCGCCCCAATAGAATGTTGTAGTCTAGAGGGGCGTCAATGACTTCGACATCAACGCAAACAGTCTTACCGGCGAGGGTGATGGGACAGTTACGAAACAGGCCAATAGGCTGGGAGGCATGACCATCCCACGCTCGAAGAGTGATCGTGGAAGGGGCCAACTCAGGGGAGCCGAGTTGCTTCCAAACCGAAGCGGACATCACACAGGTGGATGCCCCCTCATCAATTATACACCGGGATACAGTGGCGTTCCGGATTTTGACTGGGATTTGGAAGGCGACGGAAGCAGGAAGGGGAGGATGTTCTGATTGATGGGCGTCGAAAACGATCATTTGGTCATCAGCAGGATCCACAGCGCCCATGGCAGATAGTAGAGCCTTCTTTTGGGAAGGGCATGATTGGAGGAGTTCCAACATGGAAATGGCAGCAGGAGACTGCGCCAAATCATCTACTATGCTATACGAATGAGCGGCTCGACCAGGAGCAGCATTTCGGCGTAATGGTCCTTTAGGAATCTTGGTAGGAACCTCAACTTTGGGTTGAGGGATATGTAAGGGACCATTGGATGTTGATAGAGGCTCTGTAGAACCTGAAGAAGGGGACTCGGGGACAGACGGAGCGGGAGGCTTGGGGTGCGGCGAGGCCCAGGAGTTTGAAGGTGAAGGTCAACGGTTGGGGAAGGATCAGAGTTCATCATAAGGATCTGGTAATTGGAGGAACCGGGAGGGGAAGGTTGAGTGGCGACCTGGCTGGCAGGCGGTTGGGTAGCCACAAATCCTTGCTGAGGGAAAGGATCAGTAAACACAGCTGGTTGAGTAGTGGCCACATTAGGGGGAGCATGAGGGGAGGCATGTTGTCCTCGCAATGTGGCTTGAGATTCCCACATCTGCCGCATCTATGGTAAGAGGGGAAAATCGTGGGTGTAATGACCGTAAACACGCAGCACAACTAGAACTTGTTGTGCGAAGGCACAAACCGGCAGGGCCGGGTGCCTTTGTTGCTAGTTAGCAGGTAGGAATTCGGTACGCGGGGATTAGGTCCACGAGTACTAGGGGCAGATTGATTTGGATTGCCTCTCCGCCTTCTTTGAGAAGGGGGATTAGTCGCGTCCTGCTGTGCAAATACTTGCCCTGGAGGGGGCTGTAGGTGCTGTTGCGGGGTTGGAGGAGGCAAGGGAGGTGGAAGCGCATATGCTGGAGGAGCTGGCGCACTAGGCTACGGATAAGGGTAATGGTTAGGTTGGGCAACATTGAGGTAAGCAGGAGGTTGGGCAAAAGGATGAGGCATGCCGTATCCTGGATACATGCTACCTGGGGGGGAAAAGTGCTAGAGGTGCTGGCCCCTCCTTGAGGGAGACCATAGCCCATAGGAGGTTGAGCATATGGATGAGAAAGGGCTCCAACAATACCATCGGCGGAATGAGATGCCCCCGGGGCGTTAGCGCCTCCGGGCCTGGGGAGGTCAGGAAGGACGGTATAAACATAACCAGACTGAGCGTAGATCAGGTCATATTTCAAGGCTATTTGGAGGGCAGCTTCTTCGGTTTGAGGGAAATGGGAGGCGACATCTTTGCCGATGGGAGCTAAGAGAGTGCGAAGGAACCAGTCCATATAAACCCGATCTTCGAAGGGGGGGGCTCGACATAAGCTCTGTCTTCTTCGCCATTCCTGGACATGGGTAGAAAGGCGGGTCGAAGAGGTTTGCTTGAAGGAAGTCAAGAGCTCCGTACCAGTATCGTATCGGAGAGGGAGATGGAAATAAGATAAAAAGGCTTGGGAAATGGTCGCAAAGGTGGTATGGGAAGAGGTGGCTTGGTCAACATACCATTTAGAAGCTTCACCGGTAAGCGTGCGTTGGAACAACCGAAGACGGATGGAATCGTCGGTAATGGAATTGGAGGAACACCACATGTGGAAAGATCGGACATGGTTGGTTGGATCTTCTCCAGCAAGGCCTTCGAACTTAGGGATGTCGGAGGGGAGCTTGGTTGGCATAGCAGGCCAACCAACATCGTGGCGGATAGGGTCATTGATCAACTGATTGAAATCGAGGAGGCTGAGGCCTGCGATGGACGGGAGCAAGGGTGCGGCCGAGGTAGTTCCTGTGGCGGTTCTGCTAGTAGTAGTTCCTACATTAGGGCCAGGAGCACCACTAGCGTTAGGCCCTGGACTAGACATAGTGAAGGTGACAGGGGGAGAACCAGAAGTAAAAGGAGAACCCAATGAATCAGAAGAGGAGTCGGAGTGCGGACTCGGAGGAGGACTGGCTCGACGACGACAGGACGGACCAGGTCGATCGACCGGAAAGTGAGGGTGAAGGCCAAGAAGTCTCCGGGAAGTGCACCTTGGGGGTGCAATGATGACAACACAAACATGGCACAAGGGGAAGAAGAACGACCACAAGGGCAAGGCGGTACAGAATCAAGTGATTACAATGTCGAAACAAGGGCAGATAGGTGTAGTGTCAATTGATTTTAAAGTCTTTGCCTAGCGATGTAAACCAGGCTCTTCTTCGCTTAGGGTGAGTGTGTGGCGTGCGTTAATTTTAATTTTTAAACCCTTTTCGTTTTGAGAGCAAGAGAAAAAGTGTGTTGCGTAACTGAAAATAAATCTGCAGAGAATAGTATATAATGCTGAAATAACAGAAAATTAACAGCTACTATTGCATCGATTCAACCCAAAAAGGCGGGTCTCTCAAAACTAATCTAAAAGAGGGAAAAAAATCTAGTCAAAACACACTAAAAAGAGGCCAATAGATCTAGGGTCGAAAGGGACAGGGATCTAAAGGAGAAAGCTGCTGAAAAGAGGTGCAGATCACAGCCAAGAGGCAGAGGCAAGGTGGCTGGAAAAAAGGAGGAAATCAGCAAAAAGAAGAAGGGGAAAGGAGGAGGCCCTAAAAGTAGATCCAAACAAATCTTCAGGAGGTGATTTGAAAGGGAGAAGAGCTGATTAGAAGAGGTCTGAAAAGGAGGTATCAGATCTGGAAAAAGGGGGGCTGAAACTCTGAAAAAACAGACCTGAAACAGATAAAAACTCTTCCACCAAAAGTGGAGGGTACTGAAGCCCTAGGGGGCTATGTTCCCACTTAGATGATCAAAACAGGTCGGAAACAGGTCGAAACGGGCTGAGACAGAGGCTGGAAAACCTTGACAGAAGCTTTAGAAAAACCCAGAAAAATTGCAGAAAAACAGCAGAAAAATTGGCAGGTCGCAGGTTCTGACCTGTTTTCTGTGCAGGTCGCAGAAAATGGGCTGAAAAGTGCGACCTGGAGGTCCAGGTCGCAGTTTATGGGCTGAAAAGTGCGACCTCCAACTCCGGTTGTCCCGGCGGCAGATTTTCGGAAAAGTTGTCGTCTCAGTTGCGGCTGATGTCTGTCACCTGCGCAATAGGGCCAGAAACACGCGGAAGTTAGAAATTTTAATGTTTTAGGGTTTTATAGGTGAAAAACAACATGAAAATAGGAAAAACAAAAAGCTGAAAAGAAACCCTAGGGTCTGAAGTAGCTGGATATGCAGGAATATGAAAAACGACAGCGGTCGTAATTGAAAACCCGTGTGGAGTTGCCAATTGTTAGTATGAATCCTTTGTCGAAGTGTACGAAAAAAGACCACTTTAGCTACGCATAACTAATAGCCCTAACATCAAATATGGCTGCCAATATCTTCAGATCTGCAGTTAGTTGATCAAGACAAGAGCTGCAAAAAACCAGATCTATGCATAGAAAGACATTAAACAGTAAAAAGAAGGTTTTGCTCCATATATCCAATAGACAAGACAAGAACAATTTTTGAAAGAATTTTTGTATTAAGGGCACCTGGGAGGAAAACAAGAAGATGTTTCCAATTCTCCTCAATGGGATGGGTTCTTGGAAGTCCTCAGCACTTCAGATCTAGCATTTCTCTCTCCTGTTGGTGTAGAAAACCCAGACAAAGATAGAACTCAAAGGGAGCTCACACAACAAATAATGTAGAATGTGACCAAGTGTATAGATCCAGAGTGATATAATAGGCAACAAAAGGTGAAGAATGGTAGGAAAAACCCTCCTATTTATAACAAAATATTGGGTCATTCTAGATCTTGGTGCACGATTAAAATAATGTTAACCAAATCTAGATCCACCTTTTATGGAATATTTTATTATATTTGTTGGAGGGAAAAATCATTTGACTTGGGTCAAATCCCTTTATTTGTCAATAATAAATAAATAAATGATTTATTTATCTTTTTAAGGAAGTGGTTGAAGGATAATCAAATAAATAATGATTTATTTAATTATTTATGGATGATTTGGTCATATTTAACAAGGAATAATATCTAAATAAGATTTAAATAATTATTCCTAGAAAATAATAAGATAAATAAAGGTTTATCTAATTAATTTCTTTGTTTTGGGTTAAACATGACTAGGAATAATAATTAAATCATGGTTTAATTAATTATTCCATGAGGAAAATCAAACAAATATAGGTTTGTTTAATATTTCCTTTTGGGGTTTCCTGTTTAGACCATAAACAACCTAATAAATGTGGTTTATTAAGTTATTTTACATAGTGAGAGCAATTTTACTTAGGGTAAAATTGGTCTTACATGGTGTACTTGGGTCCATCTAATGATAATAGGTTAGATGACCAAAAAATGGTGTAACAACAATGGAATGTAATTTGTTTTTAAATAATGTTGAATGAGTAATTATTGGAGTAATTTTGGGGAGCCTATTCCTTGAGCTCAATGGAATTTGAAACTCTGTGGAGGAGATAACATTCCAACCAACATTATTTATGCATTTGACTCTCTAGAATTTGTATTCTGCTACAATTAAGCATTGTGTTGCCTGGCGTACTTCCCATCCACCCATGGGAGGACTGGTTCAGTGCTTCCTATCTGAATTGGATCATTATATTTTTTTTCATCTATCTTGATGCATTTGGAGTGGAAAAAGTATAGGAATCAATTCACGATTCCTTTTTTGCGCGGGACCTAGTGTGTGGAAAAGCAGGGGTACGAAACCTTTCGGGATAATTTTGAGGCTTCATGCGTTTTTGGGGGTAAAACTTTAGCACTTTAGTGTAACTTACCTTTATGAAGTTATTATACACATAGATACCTTTCCAACGACATAATAAGCGCATGGATCAGGGTCTATATGAAACATTTATGCCACTCAGAAGTTGACCTTCATGTTTTCACACTTACAGTTTGGGAGGATGTCACATCATCCCCCATTATTCATGGAAAATGGGCTAGCCACGTGTTTTTTATGTAAAATAATCTAGAAGTATCTATATTGTAACTCTAGTTTATTAAAAGTTGATGTAGTAAAAATTAACCACTAATAGGATATCACATGGTGTTATGACTAGGCCACTAAGAGGAAGAGGCATTCTATTCTTCCGAGAGAATTTTATTCGATAGTTGATAAAATATAGCCAGGAGAGATAGAAGGTAGAGAATAGAGAGAGGATTTGTGCACTGTAGTAGCCCACGGGCCACAACCATTACTTCTTTGTATCTGCAGACATATTTCCAAACAAAGAAAGAGATCAAAGCAACGTGACCTTCTAGTTGAGTTTTCTCCCGAAAGGGTTTCCCATAAAGAATATTTGTGTCTTGTGTGTTTGTGTGCTTATTTTTTCATTGTCTAATTTTCTTCATAATTTCCATTCACATGCATGCACTAATTACAACTAAATCCATATATATATATTAAAGTCTAATAAATTGTAATAGTTTATAGTTTTCAGAGTTTAATATAATATTATTAGATATATTGTGACGAATTATCCAGTGGAATTTCCACGAGAATTTATGGATAATTTGGTATCAGAGCAGGTTTCTTTGGGTATTTTGTGGAGATTGCAAGGATATAAATCGACAAGGCAGAATATCATAAAACCCTAATCATTGCCTAAGAATCTATAAACGAACCTCATGATCCTTTAGAGGTGAGGTTTATGTGGTTGGAACAACAAGTCGCAGATATTAATCACAATGTAAGCTTCCTCGAGACGAATTTGAAAATAAAGTTGGGTATATATGGAGAAAATGGGGGTTCAAATGCATATGATAAATTAGAACAAGGATCAAAATATCGGGGAGAAATAGAGAACCAAATGAAGAAAGAACTTGGAAGAAAAAAAACCGAGTTCGAGTGTCGTGAATCAATCCCTATTCAAAATGGAAGCGAAAGTTCATATCAAGTCGTATCATGGTGATATCGATGCTATGAAGTTGAACCACTTGTTCCAACAACTGGAATTTCATTTCAGCATCCATAAGATAAAGGAAGGGAAAAATATCTCATCTTTGCGACTGATATTAGAGGGCCATGCACTAACTTGGTCAGAGATCCACACAGAAACCCTGAGGTTGGAGGGCGAACCTACTGTAACTAAGTGGGATGATTTCAAAACCTTCATTAAGTTCTATTTTTATCCCATTGGGTACATGGAGGACCAATGGATTCAATGGCATTAATTTACGAAAAATTCGGGCCAAAGCATGCAGGAGTACACCACAAAATTTAGAAATATGGCTATAATGTTGGGTATCTCTCCAAAGAACCCAGATTGACTCCTTAAGTATTTGGGGGATCTGCACTACCATTTGTATGAGAACGTGATGTTATTCAATCCAAAATCGATGGATGAGGCTTGCGTATAGGCATAGTACCTGGAGAACATAGGCCTGAAGAGAGCACAATCAAGTGGATCAAAGCACAGGACAAAAAATAAGCTTCTAAGGAGGAGTACAAGAATCAAAAAGGGGGAAATATAAAAAGACAAAAACTACAATGCACCAGTGGAAAGATCCTAGCAACCAATGCAACATTGATGGACGTACAAAGGAGAAGTGTTGGAAGTTGCATCCATAGCTAAACCCAAATAACAAGAAGAAATATAATAAGAAGAAGAATATAATGTCCACTTATTCAAGCAACCAAGTTGAAATTAGCTCGGATATGGATGAGAAGATCATTTTTACATCAGTGAAAAAGGAGGTAAATCTAAGTAGCCTTCAGCAAGAGGAAGAGAAATAAATGAACAAACTCATCCATATAAAGATATATGTCAAGAAGACATAGGTTTATGCTCTGTTTTAATCTATATCGCAAGAAAGTATCATTGCAACAGAGTTGGTCAAGAATTTGGGGTTGTAAGTTCGTGATCATCCAAACCCATATCCATTGGGATGGGTAAATAAGGATGCAAAGTTGAAGGTACCAAGACAGTGTAAAATTGTATTTGCTATCAGTGCTAATTTTATTAATGAAGTAGACATGGATGTGGTTCCCCTTGATATATGTGGAGTCATGTTTGGGTGTCCATACATGTACATGCATGATGCAATATTCATGAGGAGAGCTAACCAGTATCGTCTCATCAAGTATGGAAAAGCATTCATCATCAACATGCACAAAGGAAAGTCGAAAATTTCACTAGTAAGTGCCAACCAAACCAAGTGTTACACTAAAATTTGTCACCATGATGTTTTAATGTCTATATGGGTTCATCATTACTCCCTTAGAAGTCTACAACATCAAAGTTCCTAAAATTAAGCTTTGAAATTGAGAAAAAAGCTCATAAAAGTCTTAAGAACACTTGTACCGCACTTTCTCTTAGCAATTCCTGCGGTGCCGCACCTTTTGGCTATAAATAATGCAGAGCTGAATGCACTTTTTCTTTATTAAGGGTGTGGACCCATGTAAAAGGTAAAACAAAGGCAGAAAGTAATATTTAGAAGCCCAGCAGTCAAATCTGGAAGCTTCTAGAAGCATTTATCCGGTCGAAGGTTCGCTCCTATCATGTATGTTAATTCCTCCATTATGGGAGCCTAACCCTTGATTTATGGAGCCTAATCCCTTCAAAAGAGCATTCTATCCCTTCTTATGTGGAAGCATAACCTCCTCTCTTTTCCTATAAATTGAAGCCATAGTGCAGCTTCAAAGGTTAGAGTTAGTGAGTTAGACTTGGAGAATTTTTGAGGAGAAATGTTGTAGAGACTCATACTCTCTTAACTGATCATTATATGGAAATGATTACACACCCATGTGCATTTTAGCTGAGAGAGTATAAAGCTTGTCAGAGTAAAGGAAACGCCTGTTCCAGACCCCAAGAAGGCCTGTATGACATCAAGGCAGACACGGTTGTAAGGCTTTTCTTTATCAAAGATAATACGAATTAATATCGTTTTCTCAATGAGTTATTTAATTAAGTAGCTTGTTTATCATGTTTTGTCGATGAGATTTTTAATTAATTAGCTTATTTCTTGAATTCCTTGATCATATTGATAGATATATAATTCATGAATTAGTTTATCCTATGCAGGTGCTATTGATTTCTTCATGTTTGTGATTGCAAATATTTGAAAACAATTCTTTCAAAGGAGATGGAGAGAAGATTATTACAAATAGCACTAGACTACAGGTAGGTTCTCAAAACTCCTGTTGTAACTAATTAATGAATCGAATATTGTCTAGAGAAAATGGTTTTTATTTGTCTATTTGTTGCTAGCTTTCCGTAGGACACTTGGGAGGTCTGTCTTGTCCGCAAGAACGACTTGTCCGTCCAACAAAATGGTGACTCTGTTGAGTTCCTTTTACTGTGTCAACCTCGTTAAAAAATGAATCAGTGGGTCATGAGGATAGTTCCTTTTACTATGTCAACCTCGTTAAAAAATGAATCAGTGGGTCATGAGGATAGTTCCTGTTACTAAGTCAACCTCATTAGAAAATGAATCAGGTATGGGGACAATTCTTTTCCTGTGTCAACCTCATTAAAAAATGAATCAGTAGGTTATGTAGGTAGATTGTAGAGAGTAGATATGAGGACAATTATTTTACTGTGTCAACCTCGTTAAAAAATGAAACAGGCCCATGAGGACAGTTCTTTTCCTGTGTCCACCTCATTAAAAAATGAATCAATAGGTTATGTAGGTAGATTAGAAATAGTATTTTATGAGGATAGTTCCTTTTACTATGTCAACCTCGTTAAAAAATGAAACAGGTCACCATGAGCATAGTTCTTTTCCTGTGTCAAGCTCATTAAAAAATGAAACAAATCCTCTCCTAGTCAATTCGAGTCTTTCATCTGATCTCGTAAATGAACCTTCATTCCATCCAGCTATTAGTAACCAGTAGTCTACTTAGTTGAATGAAATGAAGCTTGGGGGGCATGCGCTCTAGCAAGTTACGCTTGGGGGGCATTCAAACTTATCTCAAGCATGATTTTTCCTTTGTTTCAAGCTTGTGTAAAAATGAAACCACTTTGAAGCACGATTTTTCCTTTGTTTCAAGCTTGTGTAAAAATGAAACAAACCTTTCTCAAGCACAGTTTTCATACGTTTCAAGCTTGTGTAAAAATGAAACTACTCTCAAGCAAAGTTTTCCTTGTTTCAAGCTTGTGTAAAAATGAAACCTATCTCGAGTCCATTTTGGTTATTATTTTCAAGACTCGTTAAACTCATGAAAATCCCAAGATTATTTTTCTATCTTTCATTCTTGTAAAACACATGAAAATGCTGAGTTCTTTCCGTCTTTTCTTGCTTGTAAATTAAATTGAAAGTCGGCCACATGAGTACATTTTTATCCCTTTTTCGAACTCATTTTAAAATTATGAAAATTGAAAACCAAAAGTATATTTTTATCCCTTTTTCGAACTCGTTAAAACTTACGAAAAAGTGAAATATTGAGTTCTCTTTTAAGCCCTTTTCAGACTCTTTAAATATGAAAATATTTCTGAGTACTTGACTATTCTAACTCATTAAAGGAAATGAACAGTCGTCCCTTCAGTATAAGTTTACCCCTTTTCCGGACTGAAATGGACTATTTACGAAAAAGGTATACGTTGACTAATCATAGTTAATAGAGTTCTCTCCTGCATTATTTTATCCTTTTTCGGGCCCGAGAGACTAAAATTACGAAAAATTACACCCATGGAGTTTTCATAATTTTTTTCTTCAGGCTCCCTAAAAATGAAAAACACCGAGTTTCTCCTATACTAGACTCGTTAAAACTAAATAGCAAAGGACCTATCGATCACAAACAAGAACGGACCACTCCTTCTTAGGGTTCAATTTTAAACTAAGTTGGACTCATATGAAGGATGAGCTTATAAACAAGCAAATGTTATCCTCCTCAAGCTTGTCAAAAATAAAGAGGTACTTGCCAGAAATGGTGGGGGAAAAGAGAGAAAACGAATCCATTTGTTACACTTTGATTTAAAAGCAGTATACCACTCTTGAACATGACACTTTTTGTCACACTTCTACCTAGGTTGGGAAAATCCTTTGCCTATCAGTTAATCAAACCACATTGAAGGTCTTCAGCTGGTTTCTGGGTATTAGCTTAGGGAAATTGTTACCAAACCATCTGCAGTGTCGTTATGTGTTCAAGAGGACAGTCAAACAAACCATTCATCTGCAAACATTTGTCTCCATTCGCATTGACCATCCCTGAGTCAGTCCTTGCAAAAAATTTCTTCAAAACTTGATCTATGGTTTCATGTCGTGAGCTTGCTTACGACGGATCACTTTCTATCGACGATAGCTCATCATCTAGGAATTTGATCTAGAATCCATCAGTACCTTGGAATCTGCATGCCTTAATGGCAGGTTTCTCGCCTTTGACGACAGGTTGCATCATTGACCTTAGATCGAATGATTCTGTGAAATGTTCGACTTCAGATCACTTATTCACATTTCATGGATTGTACTGAGTACTTTGAGAGCCATTGTCATTATTGGTGGTTTCTCTCACACTTGTTAACAGTTCACATCATTGACTGGTAATCAAGTGGGTTCTACCATGTTCGACTTCAACACATTTAATCGCATGGATAGAATCGTACTAGTTAGGGAAGCAGAAATCAAGACCTTGGATCTAGTTTCTACCATCCAGGATGAGAGGATTTTTATTATTCATTATGTAGTATATTATTCATTATAGATGGCTACGCCCATGTTGTTTCTAAAATATTGATGTAATATTGAAATCAATTCTGTATCAGAACAATTTTAGATAGTTTTGATCTGAGTATGGGAATGCCTACCTCAGTGATGATATATATATATATATATATATGTGTGTGTGTGTGTGTGTGTGTGTGTGTGTGTTTTGCATTTTAGGTTTTTACGGGGTTGAATGGGGTACGCAATGGGGTGTCCACGGTCTAATCCTTGAAATGATAAAGCGCATCACTCTTCGAATTCTCTTAGACTTTGCGCTTCAGGGGGGAATCTGTTACACTGAAATTTTTCACCATGACGTTTTAGTGTCTATATGGGTTCATCATTACTCATATATTACTCCCTTAGAAGTCTATAACATCAAAGTTCCTAAAATCAAGCTTTGAAATTGAGAGAAAAGCTCATAAAAGTCTTAAAAACACTTGTACCGCACTTTCTCTTAGAATTTCCTATGGTGCTGCACCTTTTGGCTATAAATAATGTGGAGCTAAATGCACTTTTTATTCATTAAGGGTGAGGACCCCTGTAAAAGGTAAAACAAAGGTGGAAGTTAATATTTAGAAGCCCAGCAGTCAAATCTGGAAGCTTCTAGAAGCATTTATCCGGTCGAAGGTTCGATCCTATCATGTATGTTCATTCCTCCATTATGGGAGCCTACCCCTTGATTTATGGAGCCTAATCCCTTCAAAAGAGAATTCTATCCCTTCTTATGTGGAACCATAAGCTCCTCTCTTTTCCTATAAATTGAAGCCATAGTGCAGCTTCAAAGGTTAGATTTAGTGAGTTAGACTTGGAGAATTTTTGAGGAGAAATGCTGTAGAGACTCATACTCTCCCATGTGCATTTAGGCCCGAGAGTGCAAAGCTTGTCGAGGTAAAAGCAAACGCACCATTACCGGAGCATGCCTGTATGACATCAAGGTGGACACAGTTGTAAGGCTTTTCTTTATCAAAGATAATACGAATGAATATCATTTTCTCAATGAGTTCT
The DNA here is from genome assembly GCA_034641835.2 of Pinus albicaulis. Classification (NCBI taxonomy): domain Eukaryota; kingdom Viridiplantae; phylum Streptophyta; class Pinopsida; order Pinales; family Pinaceae; genus Pinus; species Pinus albicaulis. The sequence continues at coordinate 1,110,616,914 of CM076582.1, read as the reverse complement.
TTAATTAAGTAGCTTGTTTATCATGTTTTGTCAATGATTATTTAATTAATTGTCTTATTTCTTGAATTCCTTGATCATCTTGATAGATATATAATTCGTGAATTAGTTTATCCTATGCAGGTGTTATTGATTTCTTCATGTTTGTGATTGCAGATCTTTGAAAAGGATTCTTTCAAAGGAGCTGGAGAGAAGATTATTACAAATAGCATTGGACTACAACTAGGTTCTCAAAACTCATGTTTTAACTAATTAATCAATTCAATATTGTCTAGAGAAAATGGTTTTTATTTGTCTGTTTCTTGCTAGCTGTCCGTAGGACACTTGGGAGGTCTGTCTTGTCTACAAGAAGGACTTATCCGTCCAACACCAAGAAATTGATCAATTCCAAAAAGTATGTTTTATTGTTTTGAAGATAAATTTGGACTGAAGAGGAGTCAATAAGAGGCAAGGAATCTATGGAGGGGTGTAATAAGAAACAAAAACAAAAATTGGATTTCTTACAGGAAACAAGGATGTGTTCCAAGAGCCTAAAGGGTTACCACCTAAGAGAGAAGTGGAGCATAAGGAAGAGAAATAAATGACCAAACTCATCCATATAAAGATATATGTCAAGAAGACAAAGATTTATTCTCTATTTGAATTTGGATTGCAACCAAATATTATTGCAATAGAGCTGGTCAAGAAGTTAGGGTTGGAAGTTAGTGATCATCCAAACCCATATCCACTGAGATGGGTAAATAAGGATGCAACTTTGAAGGTAAGTAAACAATGCAAAATTAGATTTGCTATCAGTGCAAAATTTATTGATGAAGTAGATATGGATGTGGTTCCCCTTGATGTAAGTGGAGTTTTTTTTGGGATTCAATACATGTACATGTGTGATGCAATATTCACAAGGAGAGATAACCAGTATAAGATCATCAAGGATGGGAACGCGTTCATCATCAAAATGCACAAAGGAAAGTAGAAAATTTCACTAGTAAGTGCCAACCAAGCCAAGAAATTGATCAATTCCAACAAGAAATGTGTTTTATTGTTTTTAAGAGAAATTTAGTCTGAAGGGGACTAAATAAGAGGCAAGGAAACTCTAGAGGAGTGTAATAAGAAAAAAAAACAATTAGAGGATTTGTTATAGGCATACAAGGATGTGTTTGAGAGCCTAAAGGGTTACCACCTAAGAGAGAAGTGGAGTACGAGATCAAGCTATTTCCAGACTTCCCATTGCCAAATATTAGGCTATACATGTAGTCTATTATAGAAGCAAGTGAGGTGAAGAAAAAATTGCAGCAACTACTAGAACAGGGTGTCATTCGACCAAATACATCACCATGTGGGTCCCCCATCATCATTGTGCCAAATAAGGATGGGACTTGTTGGATGTTTGTAGATTACAAGGCATTGAATAAAATCATGCTAAAGAATAGATACCCCCTGCCCAAGATAGACGATATGCTAGATCAGTTGGAGCAAGAAAAATATTTCACCAAGATGGACTTGAAGTTTGTATTTCCCCATGTTCGAGTCAAAGAATAAGATACATGGAAGACCACTTTCAAAACCATGCAAGGTTTGTATGAGTGGTTATTTATGCCATTTGGCCTATGTAATACACCAGCTATGTTTATGATATTAATGAATGATATATTGTGCCCTTTTACGGATCCATTTGTTATTGTCTATCTAGATGGTATACTAGTATATAGTGATACCTTGGAGGAGCATATTTCACATTTGACGCAGGTGATGGAAACATTGAAGAAGCACCAACTGCTAGAAAATCTCAAGAAGTGTGATTTTACACATCAATCTTTAGTGTATCTAGGGTATGTGATCGGTGGAGTAGAGCTGAAGATAGATCCTTCCAAGATGTAGGCCTTCATGAAATGGTTGGTGCCTACTAATTTTTTTGAGGTCTGGAGTTTCATTGGGGAAGCACAGTATCTGAGGAAATTCATAGCCTCATTTTCAACAATAGTAGCACTTCTCCATGCTATAAAAACAAGTGGAAATAATTTCCAGTGGGTAAAAGGTTAGCAGAAGTTTTTCGAATAGCTAAAGAAGAAGATCATTCAAGCACCAGTTGTGGCATTAACAAACTTGTAGTGACCATTTAAAGTGGAGACTAATGTGAGTGGGTATGTTATGGGAGTTCTCTTGATGCAAGGAGGAAGGCCCATTTTCTACCATTCTAAAGTATTTCATGAGGAAGTTCTTAACTACCCTACCAACTATAAGGAGATCTATGCCATGGTGCAAGTTGTGAAGAAGTGGAAGCACTATCTGATGGGAAATAAGATAGTAATCCACATATATCGCCATATATTACAATACTTGAAGGTTGAGAGTAAGTTGTAGCATACCAGCCAGTACAAATTGATGGCATTTTTACAGGAGTTTCATTTGGTGATCAAGTATAAGAAGGGAAGCAAAAAAAAGTTGGTCGACATGATTTAAATGCCACCCACATGAAATATTACATCTTTGGGGACTCGTGTGCACATGGATCCATTCATCAATGATGCATAAAGGGAGGCATATTCATAAGATGAGGAATTCAAGGAGGTGTATCAGTAGTCGTAGAGTCAGAGTCATGTGCATTATGATGACATCACCATTGACTACCATATCCAAAATGGGTTACTCTACAGGTTGGATATGTTATGTGTTCCTAAAGGTAAGGATTGTAGTTGATAAAAGAGGCTCACACCTCCAAGGTTGCAAGGTACTTTGGTGTATGGAAGATCGTGGCTAACTTTCATAGGTATGTGTATTGGCCCAAGATGCAAGAACATGTAGCTAGGTTCATAAGAGGATGCATGTTTTTTTATAACAGCAAGCCTAGAAACATGAAACAATTTTTATATCATCCCTTACCAGTATGTAATTGTCCTTGGCAAATAATTTATGTGGACTTTATGGGAGGTTTACCAAAAACCAGGAAAGGACATGACTACATGTTCGTGGTAGTTGATAGGTTCAACAAGATGTGTGTTTTGATGCCCGGTAAAAATACAATCAACATATAAGAAGTAGAAAACTTTTTCTTTGGACAGGTCTGGGTGCACTTTGTAATTCCAAGGAGCTTCATATCAGACAAGGATACACAATTTCTTAGTGCATTATAGACTAAATAGTGGGAGAAGATGGACACAAACTTGAAGAGATATAAAACACTCCATCCAAAGACAGATGAGCAGACAAAATTAGTCAACATGACTTTGGTGCAGCTTCTAAGGGGATACAACCAGAAGCATCTGAAGACCTAGGATGGAAATATAGTATATATACAACATTCTCACAACAAATCAATGCACACTTCTACAGGAAAGTCTTCATTTGAGACTTATTTTGGATATTTTACACCTTCACCTTTAGATATTGCATATGGGAAACAAGGAGGAGTGAGGGAGCATCTTATAGGAGATCATTTGAGGGCTGAAAAAATTATAGAGAATATTAGGTAGATCCATCTACAGATACAAGAAACATTGCAAAAGTCGTGGGAGAAGTATACAGACATGCATGATCAACACAGAACAAAGAAGTTATTCAAGGTGGGAGACAGAGTATGGTTATAGTTGAACAAGGAGAGGCTTCAGGGCCCTGGTAAGAAAATAAAGGCTCTTCGGTATGGTCCCTTTGACATACTAGAAAAGGTGGGTGATAATTCCCATCGAGTTAGTTTACCACCATATATGCACATTTACTTAGTTGTGAATGCAGAGAATTCGAAACTCTATGAGTCTTCCATGTCAGATCGGGTAGAGGAAGAGGTCCTATATTCTACGGAGGATTTGACACAATATGCTTAGGAAATGTTGAAAAAAGATATAATTTTGTAGAAGAGGTCTAGAACTATAATATAGGGACAATATGACCTTTGACAGATTGGATTAAATGGTACACCTGAGAAAAGGTGGAGGAAAATTTTCCTCACCTCATTTAGTAAACGTTTTTGGGGACCAAAAGCCTCCCAAAATGGGGATTTTTGATCCAAATTGGATCATTATACTATTTTTCATCCATCTTGTTCCATTTGGACTGGAAAAAGCAAAGGAATCAGCTCACGAGATCGTTTTTTTCGACGGGACCTAGTTTGGCGAAATGAGGTATGAAACCTTTGGGGAGCATTTTAAGGCATGAAACAAAGTTTTTTGGGGATAAAAATTTGTTGCATTAGTGCAACATCTTTTCATGTTATTCCGCACACAGAGACCTTTCCAATGGCACAATAAGCATGTCAATCAGATTTTGTATGAAAAAATTATGCCACTTAGAAGTTGACCTTCCTGTTTTCACACCTATAGTTCAGAATAATTCCGCGTGAGCCCCCATTATTCATGGATAATGGGCTAGCCACATGTTTTTAATGTAAAAGAGTCTAGAAGAGTCTATATTGTAAGTCTAGTTAAGAGTTGATGTGATCAGAATTAACCACTAGTCGGCTATCAGACTATGTTATAACCGGGCCATTAGGAGGAAGAGGCATTCTATTCTTTCAAGAAAATTTTGTTCCATAGCTAAGCAAAGATAGCCAAGAAAAATAGGAGGTAGATCACACAGAGAGGATATTTTTTTTGTAGCATACCATGGGCCATATGCATTACTTGTTTGTACCTACAACCATATTTCCAAATAGAGAAAGAGAGTGAATCAACCTCACCTTCCAGTTGGGTTTTCTCCCGTAAGGGTTTCCCAAAGAGAATATATTGTGTCTTGTGTGTGTGCATGTGATTATTTTTTTGTTATCTACTTCTATGCATAATTTCCATTCACATGTGTGCACTAATTAAAACTAAATCCACATATCTTAAAGTTTAATAAATTCTAATAGTGTAGAATTTTCAGATTTTTAATATAATATTATTATATATGTTGCGGCAAAATTTCCGTTGGAATACCAATTATAGTTTACATATCATTTGGTATTAGAGCCGGTTTCTTTGGGAATTTTGTGGATATTGAAGGGATCTAGATCAGTGAGCCCAAAAAGCATAAAAACATAATCATGGTCGACGAATTTGTAAACAAAACTCGTGATCTTGCAGAGGTGATTTTTACGTGGCTAGAACAACAAGTTGCAGATATTAAATGCAATGTAAGCCTCCTCATGGTGGATTTGAATAGAAATCTAGGTATATTTGGGGAATATGGGGGTTCGAATGCAGAGGAAAAATCGAAACGGGGGTCAGAAAATTAGAGAGAAATGGAGTTCCAACCGAAGAAAGAATCCAGAAAACATCAACCCAGTTCGAGTGTTGTGAATCAATCCCTATTCAAAATGGAAGCGAAATTCGATATCAATTCGTACCATAGAAAGATCGGCGTTCTGAAGGTAAAACACTGGTTGCAATAACTAGAATTTTATTTCATCATCCATCATATTGAGGAAGGGAGAAAGATCGCATTCACGTGACTGAAATTAAAGGGCCATGCACTGACTTGGTGGGAGAGCCACACTTAAACCCTGAGGTTCAAGGGAGAAACTCTAGTGACTAATTGGGAGGATTTCAAAACCCTCGTTAAGTAATAATTTTATCTCATTGGGTATGTGGAGTACTAATGGATCCGGTGGAAATACTTCATGAAAAATTTGGGCCAGTGTGCAAGAGTACACCACAAAATTTAGAAATATGGTTATAACGTTGGGTATCTCTCCAAAGAACCCAGATGTATTCCTCAAGTATTTGAGGGTATGCACTACCATCTCCATGTGTAAGTGATGTTTTTCAAGTCCAAATCAGTGGATGAGGCTTGTGTACAAGCACAATACCTCGATAACATAGGCCTGAAGAGAGCGCGATCAAGTGGATCGAAGAAGAAGGAGAAACATGAAACTTCTAAGGAGGAGAAGAAGAAGTAAAAGTGGGGAATAGATAAAAATATAAAATCCACATCACACCAATTCAAATATCTTAACAACCATTGCAACATTAATTTCCATACATAGGAGAAGTGATAGAAGTTGTATCCATAGCTAAACCCGAAGAACAAGAAGAAATATAATAAGGAGAATATTCTCATGGCCACTAATTCAAGAAACCAATTTGAAAGAAACTCAGACGTGGATGAGAGTATTGTTTGTACATCAGCACAGGAGGAGGTGAATCTAAGTGGCCTTCAGTAATATGAAGAGAAATAAATGACCAAAATCTCCCATATAAATATACAGGTCAAGAAGATGAAGATTGATTCTCTGTTTTACTCAGGATCACAGGCAAATCTCATTGCAACATAGATGGTCAAAAATTTGGGGCTGGAATTTCATAATCATCCAAACCCATATCCACTGGGATGGGTAAATTTGGATGCAGAGTTGAAGGTAGAAAAACAATGTAAAATTATGATTTATATCAGTGCTAATTTTATTTATGAAGTAGATCTGGATGTTGGTCCCCTTGATGTATTTGGAGTCGTGTTTGGCAGTCCATACATGTACATGCGTGATGCAATATTAATGAGGAGAGTTAACCAGTACCAGATCATAAATGATGGAAAATCATTCATCATCAACGCACACAAAGGAAAGTCAAAAATTTCACTGGTAAGTGCCAACCAAGCCAAGAAATTGATCAGTTCTAGCAAGAAGCATATTTTATTGTTTTTAAGAGAAATTCAGTCTAAAGAGGACTCAAAAAGAGGAAAGGAATCCCTGGAGGGGTGTACTAAGAAACAAAAAAAACAATTGGAGGAGTTTTTATAGGCATACAAGGATGTGTTCTGAGATCTTAAAGGGTTACCACCTAAGAGAGAAGTGGAGCACAAGATCCAGCTATTTCCAAACTCCCCATTGCCAAATATTGGGTTGTATAGGAAATTTATTATAGAAGCAAGTGAGGTGAATAAACAGTTGTAGCAGTTGTTGGAATAGGGTTTCAATCGACCGAGTACATCACCATATGGGTCACCCATCATCGTTGTGCCAAAGAAGGATGAGACTTGGAAGATGTGTATAGAATATAAGGAATTGAATAAAATTGCGCTCAAGAACAGATACCCTGCGAAGGATATACAATCTTCTAGATGAGTTGTAGCAAGCAAAGTATTTCACCAAGTTGTACTTGAAGTCTAGATATCAACAGGTTTGATTCAAAGAAGAATATACATGGAAGACTGCCTTCAAAACTAGGAAATGTTTTTATGCGTGGTTAGTTATACCATTTTTCTTATGTAATGCACCAGCTACATATATGAGATTAATGAATGATATATTGCACCCTTTTATAGATTCATTCATTATTGTCTATTTGGATGATATAATAGTATATAGTGCTACATGGGAGGAGCATATTTGAAATTTCACGCAGGTGTTGGAAACATTGAAGAAGCACAAGTTGCTAGAAAATATCAAAAAGTGTGAGTTTGAGCAATGGTCTTCGGTGTATCTGGGGTACGTGATCAGTGGAGGAGAGCTAAAGATATATCCTTCCAAGATGGAGGCCATCATGAAATGGCCGGTTCGTACTAATTTTTATGAGATTAGGAGTTTCATTGGGGAAGAAAAATACATGAGGAAATTAATAGCCTCATTTTCAGCGGTAACAACACTACTCCATACGATAACAACAAGTGGAAAGAGTTTCCAGTGGGGAAAAGGTAAGCGGAAGGCTTAAGAGGAGCTAAAGAAGAAGATCAGTCAAGCACATGTTCTAGAGTTACCAAACTTGTAGCAGCCCTTTGAAGTGGAGATATATGTGAGTCGGTGTGTTATGGGAGTTGTCATAACGCATGGAGGAAGGCCCATTTTCTACCATTCTCAAGTATTTCATGGGGAAATTCTTAACTACCATACCTATGATAAGGAGCTCTATCCCATGGTGCAAGTTGCAAAGAAGTGGAAGCACTATATGATGGGAAAGGAGGCAGTAATCCACACAGATCACCAAATTTTACAGTACTTGAAGGCCTAGTGTAAGCTATAGAAGACCAGGCATTACAAATATATGGGGTTTTTAAAGAAATTTCATTTGGTGATCAAGTATAAGAAGGGAAGCATAAACAAGTTGACCATTATTCTTTCATGCCCGCCCACATAAAATATTACAGCTTTGGGGACTCTTATTCACATGGATCCATTTACCCATGATGCATATAGGGAGGCATATTCAGAATATGAGGACGTCAAGGAGGTGTATCAACAGTTGCATATTCAGAGTCATGTGCACAATGACGACATCACTGTTGACTACCATATCCATGATGGGTTACTCTATAGGCTAGATAATTTATGTCTTCCTAAAGGTGAGAGATTGCAGTTGATCAGAGAGGCTCACACCTCCAAGGTTGCAGGGAAATTTAGTGTCGGGAATATCGTCGCTAACTTGCAGAAGTATGTGTATTGGCCTGAGATGCAAGAGAAAGTAGCTAGGTTCATAAGAGGATGCATGATTTATTGTACAGCAAGCCTAGCCATAGGAAACATGATCGATATCATCCATTACCTGTACCTAATCAGGCTTGGGAAATAATTTTCATTGACTTTGTGGGAGGTTTATCAACAACCAGAAGTGACATGACTACCTTTTCGTGGTAATTGTCAGGTTCAATAATATGTGTGTTCTAATGCCCTATAAAAAGACCATCAGCATACAAGAAGCAATAAACTTGTTATTTGGATAGGTCTAGGTGCACTTTGGAATACCAAGGAGAATCATACTAGAAATGGATATAAGATTTCTCCTTGTATTCTAAACCACATTGTGGGAGAAGATGGACACAAATTTGAAGATATTTGTAACACACCATCCACAGATAGATGGGCAGACAAATGGGCAGGAAAAAGTAGTCAACAAGACTTTGGCGTAGCTTCTAAGGGGGTGCAACCATAATCATATGAAGACATGGGATGAAAATATAGTATATATACAACATTATTACAATAGAGATGTCCACACTTCTACAATAAAGTATCCATTTGAGACTTGTTTTGGATATTTTCCACCTTCATCTTTGGATATTTCATATGGGAAACAAGGAGGAGTGAGGGAATATATTATGGGAGATGCTTTGAGGGCTGAAAATTTTATAGATAAGATCAGGAAAATGCATTTTTAGATACAAGAAACATTGTAGAAGTTGCAGGAGAATTATAAGGCCGAGCATGATCAACATAGAATAGAGAAGTCATTCAAGGTGGGAGATAAAGTATCGTTAGAGTTGAACAAGGAGAGGCTGCAGGGGCCTAGTAAGAAAATCAAGGCTATGAGGTATGGTCCCTTTGAGATACTATAAAAGGTGTGTGATAATGCCTACCGACTTAGTTTACCACCATATATGTGCATTTACTCAGTTGTCAATGTAGATAATTTGAAACTCTATGTCTTCCATGCTAGATCAGGAAGAGGAACAGGCCCTACCTTCTACGGATGATCTAGGTGGATATTGGTGGTCACTCGCCTATTCCACTTGGGGCCCCACCAATGTCTCTTTCAGTTTTTCAGTTTCGGCACAACTTACTATTTTTAGCAGTTTTTCGGGTCCTGAACTTCCAGAGCCGTTTTGAGGCCCTAAACGATGTTTTTTAGGAAAACGGGGAGCAACATGAGTCCATGGACCAATGTTTCTCCTTGAAATTTGCAGTCGAATATATATTTCTAACGAGGTATGGTACGCGTCAGCAGATACATGTTAAAGTTATATAAAAGTTGGGCAATTTGCAAATAGGGCCCATAGTTTTAGCGCTTCATTTCCTAGGGTTGGGGTTTTAGCGTTAGGATTTTCCATTCATTTCTAAATAATAAATGCCGACCTCCAAACCTCCCATTTAATAGTTCAGTATAGTGACATCTCTTTATAGAATGACTACAGTATACTAAGTAGTTTCTTTCCACATTGTCATAATAATTCGGTTCAATATTAATGAAATGAAACGATTTACTATAGTGCATATTTGTGTTTATGGTTATATGTTTTATTTTATTGGGTGCTGATCTATATCAATAGTATCGGCGGTCTATTTTCTAAGTCCTTCTTTTACAAATTCCTTATGATCGGTATAAAGTATGGCCTGGAAATGTGGTGGAGACAACACCAAGGTCAACCTGGGCAAGCAAGACGCCGCCAGAAAAAGAAATATAAGGGAGTAGGAGATCCTATTAAAATATTTCTCAAGGAGACCCTCGAAAAACAAATGAATGCGATGATGGATAACTTTGCCTAGATCCTTCAACGGCTACCCACTGGCAGCGCATCTGCATCCAACAGCCACTCTGGAGGTGAAACTCCTTTTAAGGTACAAGTAAATTTTTACATTCCCATATTTGAGGGTCAAATAGATGTAGATTCCATAGATATATGGTTGAATCTATTAGAAGCATATTTCTTGGTTCATGACTTTTCTGACCGGGAGAAGATTATTTTTCACTCCTCAAAGCTACCCCCCATGTCAAGGACTGGTGGGAAACCTATTGTGAGAACAAGGACTAGACAGAAACCTCTTTGTTCTCGGCCGTACCAACTTCGAATTCTTTCTGAGACGCCATCAAGGAATAGTACTATCCCATGGGGAGCTATGAGGACAAGTACATACAATGGACCATGCTGCAACAACAAAGGCATCAAGATGTGCATGAGATGAAGAATCTGTTCCATACCCTGCACACAAAGTTGGGTATCAAAGATTTAGAGAAACATCTAGTGCTAAAGTATCGCAGTTTTCTGCATAGATACATTCAGGAGGAAATGGAGTTCCTTGACATCTCCTCACTTGGTATGACATACTAGTATGCTGCCAAGATTGAGTAGAAATTCAAACAGAAGAAGCGATACTTTGGATCTGAGAATTAAAAGCAAGGGAAAGGTGCTCCCAAACCGCAGAACAAAGGATAGAGCCAAGGCATGGCAGCTCAAGACAACCTGTCAAAGCCACAAGCAAAGAACAACACCGCAAAGCCAAAGAAGGAAACAGGAAAGTGGTGTGAGTTCCATAAGAGCTCCACTCACAACACAAGTGAGTGTCAGGCCAAGAAGTCACTAGTGGTCGAGATGAGGGCTTCTGAGTCAGATTCATGCTCCGAATATAAATCAAAACCTGACAAGGGGAATGAAAAAGGGAAACAGATTATTGATGCGGAGCCCAACGCCATTGTTGCCACTACGAAGATCCAGAAGGAGGAACCAGAAGATCCAGAGGAGGAGTAAAGTCTCTTCCACTCCCAAATGTGGGTAAAGGGATCCCTGGCACAGTTCATTGCTGACAATGGGAGCCAAAAGAACCTCATTTTAGCAGATGCTGTGAATCATTTGGGCTTGCTGACCACAGCTCACCCACATCCATACACCATCGGGTGGCTTCACCAAGGACAAGATCTTCGCGTCAGCCAACAGTGTCGCCTTCCCTATAGCATCAAGCCCTTCATGGATGGGGTATTATGTGACGTTGCTCCTATTGATGTTTCTGATGTATTATTAGGAAAACCATACTTTTGGAAGCATCATGTTGTGTATGAGTCTCGACCTCGAGCTGTTATTGTTACTTTGGGAAATAATTTGTACAGGATACCATAGGTACCACCTCCTGCCGCTATCTCTTTGGTTACTGCAAAACAATGTAGTAAGCTCATTTCCCAAACTAGGAAATTCATTTTCCTAATGATCTTCCCCTAAGGAAAGAAGAAGACTGTGGCCACGACCTCCAGACAGGGCTCCTCTGTACGACAACAAAAAATGGACAAGGTTGTGGAGGAGTACGAGGACATCTTCACCTCACCCACAGGGGTTCCTCTGCACTATTAGGTCAAGCACCCGATTGATTTGACCCTAGGTGCATCACTACCCAATGGACCTATATATCGATGCTTTGTTCTGGAGAATGATGAAATCAAGAGGCAGATTTAGGAGCTACTGCAGAAAGGTCACATCCAACCAATTTCATCGCCTTGTGGGAGCTCGATCGTGTTGGTACAGAAGAAGGATGGGACATGGAGACTTTATATTGACTATCGGGCACTGAACAAGATCACTATCTAGAATGGTACCCGATCCCATGAATTGATGACCTTCTAGACCAACTCAAAGGGGCGAAATATTTCAGCAAGATCGACTTGAAGTCTGGGTATCACCAGGTACCAATTGAACCCTTCGATGTGTGGAAGACTGCCTTCAAAGCCAAGGAAGGCCTTTTCGAATGGCTGGTCATGCCTTTCAGGTTGACGAATGCTCCCACAACCTTCATGAGGTTTATGGATGACATCTTTCGGCCATTCACCAACTCATTTGTAGTGGTGTACTTAGATGACATTCTGATCTTCAGCCAGACTTGGGAAGAACACCTCCACCACATCCGACAAGTCCTCCAAACACTGCGGCAACACAAGTTGTGTGCCAATTTGGAGAAGTGCACTTTTGGCATGACCCAGGTTCAATATCTGGGATACATTATTGATGAAAGGGGGGTGCATGTGGATCCAACCAAGATCCAATTCATTCGGGATTGGCCAACCCCAACCACTATAACAGAGCTTCGCAGCTTTCTGGGTCTTGGTAATTTCTACCGTAGGTTCGTGTTGGGTTTCTCTCATATCACTTGGCCCTTGAGTCAAGTCACCAAGGGAGGAGCGAGAGCAAAATTATTTTGGTCGAAATCTCAACAGAAGGTGTTTACGGAATTGAAATATCGCCTCTGTTATGCCACAGTGCTCACATTACCATACTTGCAACAACCATTTGAGATCGAGACAGATGCCTCTGACTATGCTATTGGGGCGGTTCTTACTCAACAAGGACATATAGTGGCATATCACAGTGAGACATTATCTGACACAATTCGCAAGTATCCCACTTATGAAAAAGAAATGTATTCCACTGTGCAAGCTTGTCGTCAATGGAAGCATTACATTATGGGGAAGGAAACAATCATCCACACAGACCACTGGCCCCTGCAGTTCATACAAACACAAGGGAAGTTGCAGAATGATCGCCATCACAAGTGGTCCACATATCTGCAACAGTTTCAACTGAACATCAAGTACAAGAAGGGTAGCACCAATAATTTTTCAGATTGTCTCAACCCGACCACCGATCGTGGTGCTCACCACCGTTCTCAACTCTTGTGGGCATGAGACTTCTGATTGGCCACTTCTCTACGAGAGCGACCCAGAATTCGGCCACACATACAAGGCACTCTTGGGGGGTACGCAACTTCCAAATTTTCACCTCCAAGATACACTTTTATGTCACCTGGGACACCTTTGTGTTCCTTCAAGAGAGCATTCCAAGATGATATGGGAAGCACACTACAGTCGATTCGATGGGAATTTCGGGGTCGAGAAAACAATATCAGTACTACAGAAGTATTTCTATTGGCCGAACCTTCGAAAGGATGTCGGGAAGCACATCAGATCCTGCACTACTTGTGCCATTGCCAAACTGACCATTAAGAAGCAAGGCCTATATACTCTGCTACCTACCCCTAGTCGACCTTGGGAATCCATCTCCATGGATTACATGTCGGGCCTGCCTTCTACTAAGCATGGAAATGACTGTGTTTTCGTGGTCATCGACGGATTCTCGAAGATGGCCATTGTGGCGTTTCGAAGAATGTCACATAGGAAGCCCTTTGCTAGCTCTTGTTGAACGATTGTGGGTGCACTTTTGGATCCCACAGTCTATCATATGAGATCGGGATAGCAGGTTCCTCAGCACATTTTGGTCCAGCCTCTGGTCAATGCTGGACACCAAGCTCACCAAGTCCACAGCTTTCCATCCCCAAACAGATGGCCAGACAGAGGTTGTGAATAGAATGATTGTACACATTCTGTGCATGTACAATTCCAAGCGTCCACGCACATGGGACGAGAGCCTTCCCTATGTACAACACAGAAATAACCGGGCTCTCCACAGCTCAATCGGCCACAACCCCTTTCAGGTGGGCTTGGGATTCCAGCCACTATGTCCCATTGACGTAGCCATGATATTTGTGGCTACTCAGGCTGATTCGCCTCATGTCCAGTCGGAAGTTTACAAAGAAAATAGCTTCATCGAGCGCATTCAACACATCTGCCAACAGGTTCATGACATATTGGACAGAGATAATGCTAAGTACAAGCAATGCCATGATCAACATCGGGTGCCACACAACTTCTAGGTGGGCGACAAAGTGTGGCTACATTTGCAGAAGGAGCACCTCACTGGACCCCACCGCAAACTTCGCCCGCTCCGATACGGACCGTACACCATCACCAAGTGTAGGGAACAATGCCTTCGAGCTCGATATTCCACCATTCCTTGGTCCGCACCTAGTATTCAATGTGGACCACCTTCGTCCTTACTTCCCAACTCTACTGGACACCTCTGACATTGCAAAACAACTCCTGCACCAAGGAAAGTGGTTCACCAGGGACCAAGCTCAGCAGAAGTTTCCTCATCTCATGGAGGAACTTAACGCAATGGGGACCATTGCTTCCTAAGGGGGGAGGAATGATCCAGGTGGATATTGGTGGTCACCCGCCTATTCCACTTGGGGCCCCAACATTGTCTCTTTCATTTTTTCAGTTTCGGCACAACTTACTATTTTTAGCAGTTTTTCGGGTCCTAAACTTCCAGAGCCATTTTGAGGCCCTAAACAATGTTTTTTGGGAAAATGGGGAGTCACATGGGTCCATGGACCAATTTTTCTCACTTGAAATTTGTAGTCCTCATATAGATATTTCTAACAAGGTATGGTACGCGTCAAACAATTTTCATATGCCAAAGTTACGTCCCCGGGAAGTTGAAACACCAATTTACCCAAACGAGGCCCATAGTTTTGGCGCTTCATCTCCTAGGCTTAGGGTTTTGGCTGTTCAGGATTTTCCATTGTTTCTAAATAATAAATAGGCCCTCGAGCCTCATTGTAACTCCGTTCAGAGGCCTATATCAGCCACATCTCTTCTTAGAGATAGCTACCAGCGCCCTAGCTAGTTTATTTCCATTCTGTCTGTAAGCAAATTTCAGTTCTTTGATATTAATTAAATGAAGTGATTTTTCCGCTGCATATTTCTATTTATGGTTATATGTTTAATCTGTTGTGTTCCTGCATATATCCAAATCAACGGAGGATTTGGCACCAGATGCTCAGGAAGAGTTGAAAAAATATACTTTTTTTCAAAAGAGGTATATAACTACAAGACAAGGTCAGTATGAATTTTTGGAGAATAGGTTGAAGGGAAAAATTCTAGGCAAAGCTAAATGGTACACCAGAGAAAAGGTGGAGGAAAAATTTCCTCACCTCATTTAATAAAATATTTTGGGGAAAAAAATCCTCCCAAAATGGGGAGGTTTCATCCGAATTGGATCATTATATTGTTTTTCATCCATCTCGATGCATTTGGAGTGGAAAAAGTGGAGGAATCAACTCATGGGATCATTTTTATCTGTGAGACCTAGTTTGGTGAAACAGGGTTTGAAAAATTTTGGGAGCATTTTGAGGCATCAAACAATGTTTTTTGGGGGTAAATTATTTTTTATTTTATGCAACACATTTTATTTCTATAATGCACGCAGATACATTTCCAACGACGCAATAAGTGCTTTAATTAGAATACGTATGCGAAATTTATGCGACCCATAAGTTGAATTTCCTATTTTCACACCTATAGTTTGGGAGAATGTCGTGTCAGCCCCTATTATTCATGGAAAAGAGGCTAGCCACGTGTTTGTGATGTAAAAGACTCTAGAAGATTATATATTGTAACTCTATTTAAGATTTGGTGTAGTCAAAATTAAACACTAGTAGGCTATTCGGCTATGTTATAACTAGGCCACTAGGAGGAAGAGGCATTCTATTCATTCGAGAGAATTATGTTCCATAGATGAGCAAAGATATCCATGAGAGATAGGAGGTAGAGAACACATAGAGGATATTTTCACTATAGCAGCCCACAAGCCACCAGAATTACTTCTTTGTACCTGCAACCATATTTCTAGACAGAGAAAGAGAGCAAAGCGACCTCACCTTCCAAGTGCGTTTTCTACTAAAAGGGTTTCCTAGAGATCATATCTTGTGTCTTTTGTGTGTGTGCTTATTTTTTCATTCTCTAATTTTCTGCATAATTTTCATTCACATGCATGAACTAATTACAAATAAATCCTCAAATCTTAAAGTTTAAAAAACTATAATAGTGTAGAATGTTTAGAGTTTTAATATAATATTATTAGATATGTTGTGACGTACTATCCAGTGGAATATTCATGGAATTTTATGAATCATTTGGTATCAAAGCAGGTTTCTTTGGGTATTCTATGGAGATTGCAAGGATCTAGATCGGCGGGGCTGAAAATCATAATACCCTACTCATGGCTAACGAATCTATAAATGAACCTCGTGATCTTGCAGAGGTGAGGTTTACAAGGCTAGTACAACAAGTCGCAGATATTAACCGCAATGTAAGCCTCCTAATGGCAGAATTGAATAGAAACCTAGGTATATTTGGAGAATACGGGGGTTTGAATGTAGAGGAAAAATCAAAATGGGGATCAGAATATCAAGGAGAAACATATAACCAACTGAAGAAATAAAGCAGAAAATATTAGCCCAGTTCGAGTGTCATGAATCAATCCTTTCTAAAAATGCAAGAGAAATTCAATATTAAGTCATACCATGGCGAGATAAACACTCTTAAGTTGAACCACTAGTTGTAGAAACTGGAAGTTTATTTTAGCATCCATCATATCGAAGAAGGGAAAAAATATCTCATTCGTGAGACTAAAATTAGAGGGACATGCACTGACTTGGTGGGAGAGCCACACGAAAACCTTGAGGTTGGAGGGAGAACCTCCACTGACTAAGTGGGAGGATTTAAAAACCTTCATTAAGTCATAGTTTTATCCTGTTGGGTATGTGGATGACCAGGGGATCGGGTGCCATTACTTCAGGAAAAATTCGGGCCAAAATGTGCAAGAGTACACCACAAAATTTAGAAAATGCTGGATACCTCTCTAAAGAACCCAAATGTACTCCTTAAGTATTTGGGGGATTTTCATGTCCATCTATGTGAGCAAGTGATGTTGTTCAAGACCAAATCGGTGGATGAGGCTTGTGTACAGGCACAATACCTGGAGAACATAGGCCTGAAGGGAGCACAATCAAGTGGATCGAAGGAGAAGGAGAAACATGAAGCTTCTAAGGAGGATAAGAAGAAGCCAAAAGGGGGAGAATATAATAAGACAGTAACCACATCACACTAGTGAAAATATCCTAACAACCACTACAACCATTGCAACATTGATTTCCATACAAAGGAGAAGTGTTGGAAGTGGCATCCAGAGCTAACCCCGAAGAACAAGAAGAAATATATTAAGAAGAAGAATCTCATGGCCACTGACTCGAGCAACCAAGTTGAAAATAGCTCAAACGTGGATGAGAATATCATTTCGACATCATTGTAGAAGGAGATGAATCTGAGTAGCCTTCAGCAACATGAAGAGAAAGAAATGACCAAAATATTCCATATAAATATATAGGTCAAGAAGACAAATATTGATGCTCTGTTTGACTCACGATCGCAAGAGAATATCATTGCAACATAAATTGTAAAGAAGTTGGGACAAGAAGCTTGTGATCATCCAAACCCATGTCCACTTTGATGGGTAAATAAAGATGCAGAACTGAAGGAAAAAAAAATTGTAAACTTAGATTTTCTATCAGTGTTGATTTTATTGATGAAGTAGATAACGATGTGGTTCCCCTTGATGTATGTGCATCGTGTCTTGGAGTCGATACATGTACATGTGTGACACAATATTCATAAGGAGAGATAGACAGTACCAACTCATAAAGGATTGAAAATCGTTCATCATCAACATGAACAATTCTAAATTTTCACTGGTAAGTTCTACCCAAGCCAAGAAATTGATCAGTTCTAGCAAGAAGTGTGATTTATTGTTTTTAAGACAAATTAATTCTAAAGAGGAGTCAATAAGAGGAAATGCATCCCTGGAGAGGTGTACTAAGAAACAAAAACAACAATTGGAGGAGTTGTTACAGGAATACAAGGATGTGTTTCGAGAGCCTAAAAGGTTACCACCTAAGAGAGAAGTGGAGCATGAGATCCAACTATTGCCAAACTGTCCATTGCCAAATATTTGGTTGTACAGGTAGTATGCTATAGAAGCAAGTGAGGTGAAGAAACAGTTGCAGCAGCTGCTGGAATAAAGCTTCGTTCGATTGAGTACATCACCATGTGGGTCACCCATAATCATTGTGCCAAAGCAAAATGAGACTTGGTGGATGTCTATAGATTACAGGGTGTTGAATAAAATCACACTCAAGAACAGATACCCCCTCCCTAGAATAGAAAATATGCTAAAGTAGTTGCAGCAAGAGAATTATTTCACCAAGTTGTACTTGAAGTCTGGATATCACCAGGTTCAAGTCAAATAAGAAGATACATGGAAGATCAACTTGAAAATCAGGAAAGGTTTGTATGAGTAGTTATTTATGCCATTTGGCCTATCTAATGAACCAACTATGTTTATGAGATTAAATAATTATATACTGCACCCTTTTATAGATTAATTTTTTATTGTATATATGGATGATATACTAATATATAGTTCTACCTGGGAGGATCATATTTGACATTTGACACAAGTGCTGGAAACATTGAAGAAGCACCAATTGCTAGAAAATCTCAGGAAGTGTGAGTTTGCACAACAATGTTTGGTGTATCTGGGGTATGTGATTATTGAAGGAGAGATGAAGATGGATCCTTCCACGATGGAGGAAATCATGAAATGGATGGTGCCTACTAATTTTTCTGAGGTTAGTAGTTTCATTGGGGAAACACAATACCTGAGGAAATTCATGTCCTCATTTTCAGCGACAGCAACACCGCTTCACGACATAACAACAAGTGGAAAGAGTTTCTAGTGGTGAAAAGGCCAGCATAAGACTTTCAAAGATCTAAAGAAGAAGATTAGTCAATCGCCAATTCTAGCATTACCAAACTTGGAGTGGCCCTCTGAAGTGGAGATAGATGTGAGTGGGTATGTTATGGGAGTTGCCTTGATGCAAGGAGGAAGGCTCGTTTTCTACCATTCTAAAGTATTTCATGGGTCAGTTCTTAACTACCCTTCCTAAGATAAGGAGCTCTATGATATAGTGCAAGTTGTGAAGAAGTGGAAGAACTAACTAATGGGAAAGGAGAAATTAACTAACACAAATCACTCATCATTACAATACTTGCAAGCCTAGAGTAAACTACAATATACTAGGCATTATAAATGGATGGGGTTTTTACATCAGTTTCATTTGGTGATAAAGTATAATAAGGGAAGCAAAAATAAGTTAGCTGAAATTCTTTCCAGACCACCCATATCAAATATTAAAACTTTGGAGACTCTCATGCACATGGAGCCATTCACTCATGATGCATACAAGGAGGCATATTCAAAATATGACTTCAAGGAGGTTCATCAGTAGTTTCAAAGTTAGATTCTTGTGCATGATGATGACATCACTATTAACTACCATCTCTTGTATGGGTTACTCTAGATACTAGATAAACTATGTGTTCCTAAAGGTGAGGGATTGCAGGTGATCATAGAGGCTCACACCTCCAACGTTGCAGGGCACTTTGGTGTAGGGAATATTGTGGCTAACTTGAAGAGGTATGTGTATTGGCCCAATATGAAAGAGTAGGTAGCTAGGTTCATAAAAGGATGAATGCTTTATTTTAACAGCAAGCCTAGCAACAAGAAACATGGTCTATATCATCCCTTACATGTACCTAATCATCCTTGGGAAATAATTTCCAAGGAATTTGTGGGAGGTTTACCAACAACCAGGAAGGGACACGACTACCTTTTCGTGGTAGTTGACAGGTTCATCAAAATGTGTGTTCTAAAGCTCTATTAAAAGACCATCAATAGAAAAGAACCAACAAACTTGTTATTTGGATAGGTATGGGTGCAGTTAGGAATACCAAGGAGCATCAAATTAGACAAGGATACAATATTTATCAGTTCATTATTAACTACATTGTGGGAGAATATGGACATGAAGTTGAAGATATCTACAACATTCCATCCACAAACATATGGGAAGAAAATATTCTAACAATAGAGCAGTCCACAGTTATAAAGGAAAGTCCCCATTTGAGACTTTTATTAGATATTTTCCACCTTCACCTCTGGATATTTCATATGGGAAACGAGTTAGGGAAGATCTTACAGGAGATTCTTTGAGGGCTGAAAAAATTATAGAGAAGATCATGCATATCCATATACCAGTACAAGAAACAACGCATAATTCATAAGAGAAGTATAATTCTAGGCATGATCAACACAGAATGGAGAAATCATGCAAGGTGGGAGAAATAATATGGTTATCGTTGAACAAGGAGAGGTTTTAGGGGGATGGTAAGAAAATCAAGAATATGGGGTATGGTCCCTTTGAGGTACTAGAAAATGTGGGTGATAATTCCTATCGAATTAGTTTACAACAATATATGCACATTTACTCAGTTGTGAATGTAGAGATACTGAAACTCTATGAGCCTTCCATGCCAAATCAGGAAGAGGAACAAGTCCCACCTTTTGTGGAGGATTTGGAACCAAATTCTCAAGTAGAGTTGACAAAATATACAATTTTTCAGAAGAGGTCCAGAACTAAAAAACAAGGGTAGTATGACCTTTGGCATATTGGGTTGAAGGGACAACTTCGAGGCAAAGCTAAATAGTACACCAAAGAAAAGGTAGAGGAAAATTTTCCTCACTTCAACAGTAAAATATTTTGGGGACCAAAAGACTCCCAAAATGGGGTGGTATGATCTGAATTGGATCATGATGTTTTTTTTCATCCATATCAATGCATTTTTAGTGGAAAGAGTGGAGGAATCAGCTCACGAGATTGTTTTTACCGACAAGACCCAATTTGGAGAAACAGGGTCTGAAACCTTTCGAGAGCATTTTGAGGAATCAAATGACATTTTTTGGGGTAAAATTTTGTTGCTTGAGTGCAGCACAATTTTGTGTTATTCTACACACATATAACTTTCCAACAGTGTAAGAAGTGTGTCCATCAGATTCTATATGCAAAAGTTATGCCACTCAAAAGTTGACCTTCCTGTTTCACACCTATAATTTGGGAGGATGTCGCGCCTAACCCCATTATTCATGGAAAAGGGGCTAGCCATGTGTTTTTGATGTAAAATACTCTATAATATTTCTATATTGTAACTACATTTAAGTTTTTATGTGGTAAAAATTAACCACTAATAGGCTATCGAGTTGTGTTATAACTAGGCTAGTGGGAGAAAGAGACATTTCATTATTTCGAGAGCATTATGTTCCATAGTTGAGCAAAGATAGGCATGAGAGATAGGAGGTAGAGGACACAAAGAGTATTTTTATATTGTAGCATCCCACGGGCCACATGAATTACTTCTTTGTACCTACAGCGATATTTCGAGATAGAGAAAGAGAGCGAAGCGACCTCACCTTCTAGCTAGATTTTCTCTCGAAAGGGTTTCCCAGAGTGCATAACTTGTTTCTTTTGTGTGTGTGTGTGATTATTTTTTTGTTCTCTACTTTTCTTCATAATTTCCATTCACATGCATGCACTAATTACAACCAAATCCACATATCTTAAAGTTTAAAAAATTTTAATAGTGTATAATTTTCAAAGTTTTAATATAATATTATTAGATCTGTCGTGAACAACTGTCGAGTGGAATGTCCATAACATTTTAGGAATCAACTCCTTCCCATAGCTAAAGGAAAGGGGAATGGGAGGAAATTATTTTTTTCAAAGGCTCATCTCAAGGCATGTTATGACGTGTCCTATGGGAAACAACTATACATTGATGGGGTTCTTAGAGTAGTGAAAGCCCTTGGTGGGGTTACCTCATGATATTGCAATCCTCCAATTACAGTGGTTTGGAAATTCTGACTAGAAATTAGCCAGGTGCAGGATGGTCAATAATTCCTACTAGGATAGTTATTACTTGATGAAATTTTGGGGGATGGTGAAAGGATCACTAAACTTCTAGAATCTATGTTTACTAGATGACATTTTTTTTGTGTTGATGCTCATGGAAGGTATTTGGGTTTGGTCATCAGATGGAATACTCGAAGCATTAATCTCATCAATTCGTGGGGCATGGACTCGGTTCTAGGAATCGAATTTTTCTCGAGTGTGTTGGGTTCAAGCTTAATATCATGAAATTATATGGTCCTTATATGGAGAGAGAACCTGTTTGGGAGGTATTGTTCAGGAAGATAGTATTGATTATGAAAACCTAATTCTAGGAGGGATCTAACATTGTCAATGGGAGTTGAGGAGGTGTGGGGTCCTCATATAAGACCATAACATCTTACAAACATTTTATCTCATCTATTATCAGATCATAATATTATTTATGTAGAGATGATAAAATTAAACCTTGCTTGGAGGAATAAGAGAGTGGGGGGATGCCTAAGATGCGAAGAGATTGGATCAGTTTTTAATTTTTTAAAGGCTAGTGGAAGGGAAAGCTATGTTTCATCACCAGGTGGGCATCGATGAGGAATATAATCACATCAAATTCTCTTGTAGATCAATGGGAACATGAAGAATACTAAGATTCCCTTCAAATATAACTCAAACTAGTTGAAATATGAAAAATTCCTAGACTTAGTATGTTCAAAATGGACTCCCTTTGATTCTGCATCTATTGATTCAATTTCTTAACAATTTGCTCGAAATCTTGCAGAAGTCAAAAAACCATAAATTGAATGGGAAAGTGGGTAAAGGATGATCAAGAATTAAAATCGGTGGCAGAGGGCCTAATTATTATTTGTGATTCAAATCATGGTAGTTTTCGGCCCCGAAACCTTAAACAAAGATTGATGGAATTGGAATCGAAAAAGTGGAAGCTTTTGGAAGAAAAGAAGGTCATTTGCGGGCTAAAGAGTAGAGCCATTTAGCTAGATTATGGATATGAAAACACACTTTTCTTCTAGAATTTTTCAAAATAAAGGAAAATGGAAAACACCATCTAGAGTCTAGAAGACAAAAATGGTTTTTAGGCTTCTTCTTTTGAGGAGTTAGAAATTATTGGGAAGAGTCACTTTAGTTCCTTATTTTATGCTATTGTAGGGGACTCCATAGTTTAGGTTTTCAGGTTGGATCAAATTTTCTCGAGGTTTGTGGATGAGGAATACAATCTTCACTTGATGGAGTAAGTCTCAGAAGATTGGTAGATTGGGGTTCTTCGCAGATTTTAGAAGGATAAAATCACTAGTCCTGATGGGTGGTCTATTGAATTATTTCTATGATATATTACATGATTAGATGTGACCTTATAATGGTGGTATAGAATTCAAGGTGAACTAGGTAGATGTTAGATTCTTTCAATAAAAAAATTATTTCCGTTATCCCAAAGGTGGACATCCCAAGGACTTTTAATGATTCCAAACCCATTTTTTGTGCACATTCATCTACAATATGAAAGAAAAAGTGATATCATGAGGGATAAAGCCTATACTTTCCAAAGTGATCCCAAAGGATCAACTTGACTTCTTAGAAGTGAGAAAAATCCATGAGGCAATAGGGGTTTCACAGGATGGCCTTCACAACCTCAAAACCCAAAAGCTAAAAAGGGTGGTTTTTAATATTGATTTGTCTAAAGCATGTGATCAAGTAAGCTAGATATATCTCTACCTCCTTTTTAATCATTTAGGGTTTGATGTCTCATTTATAACATGGGTCATGAGTTTCATCACCATTTTTTCCTTTTCATTTCTGATAAATGGTTTGGCCTCAGGATTTTTCCATGCATAAAGGGGTTTGAGGTAGGGATGTCCCCTATCTTGTCTACTTTTTCTTCTAGTCACAAAGAGCATAAGTCAACTAGTTGCATATGCAAAAATAAGGGGATATTTTCTAGGGATATAGGTAACATAAGCCTTTCCAACCATACATATACTTTTCATTGATGACATCCTGATCTGTTGTGATGGTTTTAGGCACTCCCTCAAGTTTCTGCACTTAGCACTAGATCACTTTGGAAGAGAAATTGATATGCAAATAAATTCCCTGTGATCCATCTTGAAGAGGATCAACTTCCTTGAGTGTATCTATGGGATGAAAGCTTTAATTGAAAATTTCATTAACAGATTAAATTTTTTGGTTGAGCTTTTCCTTCCTCTCGACAAGTTCATGAAGCAAAGCATCCAACACAACCTCTTGTCAGGTTACTTGGTATTACATTTTGATCAGAGGGAGCCCTTCTCTTTCCTTTGAACTCGTTTTTCCTTTGATTTCCATTCCCCTCGAAGTTGTTGTTTTTTTTGTATTCATCATTTCAGGGAGTGTCCCTTTTATTGGGACACACTCTAGCATAGTGACCAAACATGTTACAATTGTAACATCTACCCTTCCTTCATTTGGGACCCGGTCTTCCTTGATTTTTATTTCTTGGACCAACATTATTCCTCTTCTTTGCATGAGTGGTGGAGGTAGTAGGTTCCCTTCCATTTCCATTTGAGGGATGGTCTCTCTCCATCATCCTTGTATCCTCTTGAGCGCATCTTGTCCACAATTCATCAAAATCAAGAATTATATTATTATTGAGAATAGTGGTAGTGAATAGATACCATGCCCATGGAAATCTTCCAAGGGCAATGAGAGCGATATCTCGGTGAGCTATTACCTCTCCAATAGCTAAGAGATCATTCTTGATTTCAGTGAGCGTCATGAAGTAGGATTGGATGGACTCTCCCTTGTTCATCTTGATGTTCTTCAACTTGTTCTTCAGAAAGAGAATTTGATTAGAATTGCTATCCCTAAACATTCCAACCAACTTATCATACATCTCCTTAGATGTTCCCAACTCGGATATATAAGAAAAAAAGTGCTTGTCGATAGAATCCTTGATGATATTCTTCGCCTTGTTTTTCCCCTTCTTATACTTTGTTTTAGTGTAAGTCGATGCATTTGATGGAGGTTAAGTGATATTTCCCTGCACATAATCCATAACATCCTGTTCCTCCAATGTCAGATCCAAGGACATTTTCCAAGCATGTTAATCAAACTTATCATTGTTCTTGTCATCAAATTTGAAGTATGACGAGGAAGCCATTGACCCTGAATATTAGTGGAGAAAATGATGTATTATGAGGAGAAAATCTCCCAAGATGGATATTTCTCGACCTTTATTTTCTTTGGCTATCAGAAGGCCTCAGAAAATCTCGTGGAGCTAATCTTGATTGTTAGGCATGTGTCCAATTCCCTATGCATATATAATTTTTCTATCATCTTCAAAGTAGTATAAATTTCCTCCCCCTCTTACCACCCCTGGGTTTCATTTTGAACCTTCTTAAAAAAAAAATTTCATCCTTGGCGAGTAAAGAGTCAATATTTAAACTCAATATCTACCATACTGATTTTCCAACCTTCCTTCTACTTGTAGAAATTATCCAAATGGATTCAATATGATCTTGTAATGTACTAAAACAAAATATTGAATCCTTCTACAATTTGCAGAAATCAAATACAATCGCCCAATCACATAACAAGTAAAAGAAATAAATAATGAATCACACAACACAATATGTATCCGGGGAAATCCTCAGCTAAAAACCACACTATTTTTATATTGTATAAATTCAAGAACATGAAACAATAAAATATTATTTCTCTTCATGAGAAACCTCTCTGCTCTGCTGACTATCTCACTCTGATCCTGCTCGAATCTAGCACCGATATTAGTGAGTTTGGTCCAATATTTAACCTCTTTCTTTCCTATGTCTAGTCAGCCTTGTTTACACATTCCTGGGCTAATTGAGCCCCTATTAATTAGGAAATTCCCAATTAATTATTGTGCAAACCTTCAATGTCTCCAAGTGACCTCATGCATGACCTGTACAATTTTCTAACTATACAACTTATGGTTATTTTCCTGTTAACCTCAATCTCAACTAGGCCTTCCTTAGAACTGACATGCAAAAACTATTTATAGTGAATTATTAGTTAACTAATTGATCACTACTTGTGAATTAAATTAGATTTAATTCACTGAACCTATCACTAGCTCATCTCTCAGTTAGAACTAGTGAAACTGATTTTAACTCAATTAATTGAGCTAACTAATTACAACTCACAAATATCTATAACTAGACCCCCTAAAATTAAGGAAGAACTCTATATGCCTCCTCTTTGACCCTCAACTTGAATTTCCTAAGGTGACTAAATCTTCCTAACTCGGTTAGGTAATAATAGTTCTCATGAGATGAAATTACAATTTCTCTTCCAATTTAATTAAGGGAAAATTAAACCAAAATCCCCCTTGGGTTTCATTTATGGGTGCCATTTTCAATATTTCTTGTTTCCATTTTCAACACTCCCTCTCAACAAGAAAGGAATTCATTCTATCCCATCTTGTACCTTTGGAATGTTCTGCATGCAATACTTCTCTAGTGTTGTTTACTCATGTAACTCTTGAAACTCAAAAAACATCCAAATTGAATATGTATGATGCATCTGTCATCAGAGTCTTTGACTAATACTAGTTACTACATTGTCTACTGAAAAATATGCACTTTTTCTAACTCTGCATCATTTCCATCTGCACTACTGCCAACTCAGATCTGCGCTCCAGTATCTAGCATCTTTCACTCTAATATTTGACTGCATCAATCCTACTAATCCATTGTGCAACTATGTACTGTGCGCCCCCCGTAGCTAGGTATGATCCATGAGACACACCATCTCAATGGACCCTGCCCAAATTTCTTCTTTTGGGGTTATGAATTCACATTACCCCACCTCTCACATGGAGGTATGGATGCATTTGTTGCCTCTTCCCACCTGGATAGAAATTCCCCCCTACTAGAGGTCTCTACTTGAGTGGACACCTCCACTCGGTCTCCTCTCAGCTTCACCAATTATGGATGCTCCACAAATTTCTGAGAATTCTTCTGATGTTGCATGTTGAGAGGTAATTTATGATCCCTCTCAACCACCAAGTCTCTAACCTATGTTTTTCTCCTTAAATTTTTGACTTCATTTTCGACCTCAAGAGAATACAGGTTCTTGACTCATAGACCGATCTGTTTCACTTGTCCCATGGTGATGTTTTCTAAGGAAAACCTTTCCTGTTCTGAATATCACATAAAATCCACGGTCTTCCAATAATGCTATGGAGACAAGATTCTTATTTAGTCATGGAACAAAAAAAACATCTTTGAGTCTGACAGGGGAGCGGGTCTCCCACTTAAAGATAACTATACATACGTTAGTCATGCTATACCTCCCGTCATCTCCAAAATATTTGTTTTGCTGGAGGTCCTTCTCATCTAAGTCACTGAAGAGATATTTATTCCCCGTCATATGGACCAAGGCCTCGTTGTCGAGATACCACATGCATCCCATTACAATGTTGGTCATGCATGCAATTAGATTAAAATTAAGCTTGAACTATGAAGCTAGACATTCACATGTTGCTGCAACTTCATGATCCTTCTTTCTTTCCTTCTGTGGA
Source organism: Pinus albicaulis (assembly GCA_034641835.2). Taxonomy (NCBI): domain Eukaryota; kingdom Viridiplantae; phylum Streptophyta; class Pinopsida; order Pinales; family Pinaceae; genus Pinus; species Pinus albicaulis. The sequence continues at coordinate 1,110,589,474 of CM076582.1, read as the reverse complement.
CATTTCGCAGCATAGTGCCCATACTCGTGATAGTGAAAACACTTGATCTTGGACAAGTCTCTCTTTCCTTCTTCTCCTCGGAAATTCTTTCCCCTAGCTTTCTTTTCTTTTATGATTAATGCAAAATATTCTTTTTTGTTTGTGCCAAAGCTCCTGTATCTGGTGCTCTGCCTTATCTCTTCTTGTACCAATTTGGACCATAATCGTTCCCAGTCTAGTAGCTTCTCCCTCCCATTCACAAAGCAGTGGTATTTATGCCATCTCTTGGGAAAGCCTAAAATAGCTAGGCTCACCAAATCATCCTAGGCTATTGTCACACCAACACTTCCTAGCTCATCTCGTCATTGAGTGAACGCCATCAAGTATTTTGGTATCGTCTCACCCTCCTCCATATTAGTCTTTCTGATTTTGTCCTTGAGCGCCAACTTCTTGCGGTTGATGATATTTTGAAATAGACATGTTAAGGACTTCCACATAGCATTCCATGGATACTCGAGACAATATGACCTCGAAATCCCTCTAACAAGATCCTTCTCACCTTTTCTACATTATTCTTCCATGTATCAAGAAGTTGAGCGTTTGTTGTTACAGGCTAGGGAACATCATTGTATATAAATGCCTTTAGTATGTTGTCCTCGAGCACTGCCTCCATCATGTCATTTCATTCTATGTAATTTGAATTGCCCTCAAGAGAATATCTGAGTCTCAAGACATTGAAATACATCTTGATTTGTTGTTGGTCCTGAAGAATAAGTCTGCAAATTCGATGTACTTGTTACAAACAAACTACGTTTATTCTCTTTATATTTGGATTATTGTCTCTCTGATACCATGTAGAAATTATCCAAAAGGATTCAATATGATCTTGTAATGTACTAAAACAAAACATTGAATCCTTCTACAATTTGTGGAAAAAAATGCGATCGCACAACCACATAACAAGTAAAAGAAAGAAATAATCAAACCCACAACACAAGTTGTATATGGGGAAAGCCTAAGCTAAAAACCATTTTATCTGTATAATGCATGAAGTTAAGAACATGAAACAATACAACGTTATTTATCTTCCTGAGAAACCTTTGCACTATGTTGACTGTCTCACTCTGCTCCTGCTCGAATATGGCAGTGATCTAAGCAAGTTTGGTCCAATATTTAACCTCTTTTTTTCCTCTGCCTTGCTAGCCTTGCTTACATATTCCAGGGCTATTAAGCCCCTATTAGTTAGGAAATTCCCAATTAATTATTGTGCAATACCTTCAAGGCTTCCTGATGACCTCATGCATGGCCTGTACAATTTTCTAATTATACAACTTATAGTTATCTTTCCTTTAACCTCAATCTCAACTGAGTCTTCCTTTGAACTAACATGCAACCACTATTTATAGTGAATTATCAGTTAAATGATTGATCACGACTTGTGAATTAAATCGTATTTAATTCAATGGACCTATCACTAGCTCATCTCTCAGTTAGAACTAGTTAAATTGATTTTAACTCAATTAAGTAAGTTAACTAATTACAACTCACAAATAACTGTAACTGGACCCCCTAAAATTAAGGATGCATTGTACATGCCTCCTCTTTGACCCTCAACTCAAATTTCTTAAGCTAACTAAGTCTTCCTGACTCAGTTAACTAATACAAGTTGTCATGAGATGAAATTACAATTTCTCTTCCAATTTAATTAAGGGAAAATCAAATCAGAAGCCACCTTGGGTGCCATTTCTAGATGCCATTTTCAATATTTATTTTTATCATTTTCAACATTGCTTTTGTTTCTCTGGATAACTGAAATGTATACAATATTTCCCCCTAACAATTTTTGAAGCCAAACTTGCTCCAGTCAATCTAATTTTGTTGAGGGAGGACAACTAACATGTTTTTGGGTAGTGAATTAGCACACAAGGTCAATGCTTTCATAATAGTGCATTAAGCTAGAGGGAACTTCTCATTGAATATAGCTTCATTTCTGGAAATTGAGATCTTCCAACTTAAGATTTTGGGAAAGGCTTCCCAATATGATTTCAAGAGAGGCTTTCGAGCAAGAGTACCTTTATGGTTTCTCATCCAAGAGGAAAATAATACCAACAAATCTATAAGCCACACTAGTCATCCAAGCAGTGGAGAAATCACATCATTCCAAACCTATTTTTTGTAATCACATTTTAGGAAAATATGGGAAATATCTTCTGCTTGGGCTCTGTATAGTGGGCATCTTGAGGGGCCATTGACTCCTCGCCTCGCAATATTTTCAACAAGAATTGTTTTTTGATGTGCAAGGAACCCACATAATACTCAAAGGATTACCATCCTAGAGTGTCTGTATTTTAGTCTGTAACATACGTCGTTACAACAGTTTTGACCACATTAAAAAAAATTAACTCTTATTTACTGCCTATCAATTCATAAGAGTATTATATCAATGATTTCCATCCTAATTAATATCATTGAAACTATACCATCATTTCAATGGTTGTAAGGTAGATTACGTTTATAAAAATTTTGATTTAATTCTTTTATAGTACACGGAATTTCTTGCCATATTATTTGCGGAGGTACTCGACCTGACACTATGGTCTGACTAAGGATTATATCACACACATTATACCTCGGGTTTCGACGCTACATACATCAAGTTGATATGGTTCCAGGCCAGATTTTTGCCACAACAACAACTCATTAACTTTTCATTTATGTGAAAACTTCTTTCCACGTCCTTGTGATCTCAAAATTGTAAGGCTTATTCAATGTGCAATTTATTTTGGTGTACCACGGTTCCGTTGGATCTATGTAGCCGTCCCCCTTTGCTCGGCTGGCATCCACCCTGGCTCCACAACTCACCACCCGATGATCTTACCACCGTTGATCATACATTTAATCCAACGGTGCTCATTCGTTAGGGTTGGCTAATGACCCTTGCCATAACGGTATTCTCTTTGCATTGTTTTCCTGTCGAATGCTCTGGAGAGTGGCTCTGCGAGTTACAGGGTTTCATATTTGGTTACAGGGTTTTCGTATTTGGTATTTCCTAGTCCCTTGACAGCATGGCGGCGGCATGGTGCCTCGACGGAGGCTCTCCTTCCGGCACTGGTAAACCAAACAACCCCTTACTCGTTTTTTTCTTGTTTTTTTGGTTGCCTTGCATGACAGTTTCTCTTTTTTCCTCTTGGGGGTTAGGAAATGATTTAGTTTTGTTTCAATTATTTTCCTTATACTGCCGCATATCACCCTTCTTCAAAATTCTAAGTATTCATTTATGTTTTCGTGGCAAATCTGTTTGGCTTTCTGGCGAAGGTGGCTAATCCCTCTCTGGCTCTCCTTGGGTCTCCATGGTTTCACAGGTAATTCTCTTCCCGATGCCATGGTTAGTTGTTATACATATATATAATGGTGAGGACAGGGTTTGAGTTTTGTTATGTTTATGCTCTAACTAACGCTTCTTCAACTTGTATATCAGGTACCATTCTGCTTCCTCTCCACATTATTTACAGGCTCAGGTTCTTTATGGTGGTTGCCACGACTTCAAATTCAAGGTTCTGACCTTTGCGTCTACTCTACAGGTACCCTCGACTTTAGCGGGGTTCGAACCCTTGACTTGCTCACGTTTGGGTCTCCTTTTGCTTAGTGGCAGTATGGTTTTTTTTGCACAGGATATGGGTCGTGGCCTTGTTTTCGCAGAGCTATCTGTTATTTACTATCATGTGGTAGTGTGAGGGTTTATTAAATTTACGGCTCCAAGTCGGTTACTGTGTAGGTGCATTCAGCACACTCACGAAGGGTTTTCACTTATGGATTTTACCCATTTAAAATTTGTATATATTTACTGTTGAACAAAGGGCCGGAATTTTTACACCCACACACCTGTCACTCTTATATGGTTTTTCTTTTACTAAATAGAAAAATGGAAAATTCTTGATCCTGAGAGGTTTTCTTTTCAATATATATATATATATATATATATATATATATATATATATATATATATATATTTATTGACTTGTCTTTATCAAGTGCTAATTTCTCAGTGGTTCGTCTCTGTAGCTTCCATTTCCATTTTTTTTCTTCACTCAATAGAAAGTATGTCTCTTGCATTTCAATTAATCCTGCTTTGTACGGTTTACCTATGTTAAATGCTTAAGTTGAGAATCTTAACTACATCTTCCTCCATTCGATACTAATGGCTCTATAGGTTTACAGTTTCCTTCTAGGGTTTGTTTGCCGAGGGATTGAACTTATATAACTAGTTTTATTGCTTCTATCCAAAAGAATTATCTTGTTCCTAATCTGGAAACTAAAGGCTCAATAATCGAATTTCTTACCGCCTAATTGTAGTTTCACAGATTATTCGGTTCTTGATATTCTGTTTTTCCCTTTTCTTTTAAATTTTACAAGGTGCCCGGACCACCAATGTCCGTGAAGTATCATAGGTTGGAGGATGACCAACCCAATTTTTCTGGTTTCAGAGGTCCTGAGTTAATGGTCCTCCCTTAAATCCCAACTAAAACCCTTTTAATATCTTCTCTTACGATGTTATTGGTACAGGTATATAAAAGAATACCATTGCATATATATACATATGCTTAACAACTCTTCCACAAGTTTTTTTCTATTTACATTGTACTTTTCTAGAATAAAATCATTAAACACGAACACAACCAATCGAACATGTACTGTGTCTCCTAGCTAGCTTCTGTTACAAATTAACAGGAAACAATATATTCTACTGTCACTACAAATTTTAATAGTATAGCAATGTGTACTACTAACATTACAAATTTAACAAAAGAGCAATGTATTCTACTGGTATCAAAAATTTAACAGAAAATCAATGTATTCTACTGATTTCACAAGTCTAACAGAAAATCCATGTATTCTACTGATTTCACAAATCTAACAGAAAAGCATTTCTTTCTTATACATGAAAGATTTAACAGCATTCCACTCATCTATGCACAATCTGACTGGTATGTGATTTCCTCCCTTCCGTGAGTGAGGCGATTACGTCCTCTAACCCCCCCCCCGTGCTCCAAGTTTAAGTCTTCGTTGAACTCAGAAAAGTCTGGAAGAGAAATTCGGGACAGTCCGGTCCAATTCTCCAATTCCAGTGGAACAGTTTCTCCTCTGTGATTTTCCCTTCAAGGACCACTCCTCAGGATAACCCATGTTCCTTAGTTTTTCTTTTTCTCACAGAACCCCCAAAACTCCCCTGGAATCCCCTATTTATCCAGAGTGTTTTTGGGTCTCTATGGAACTACTTTTCTATTCAAATAACTTCAGATCTTGAATTTATCTTTTTTTTTACCACCAGTCTTTACTTATGAACCAATTCACAAGTAATTTTTTTTTTATTAAACACCAAAAATAAATTTCTGTTCAAAATATCCTGTTTGTTCAAAGTAAATAATGCTAACACATTTTTTTTAATGACAGCCTAACAATTAGTCAATAATTAATTAAGGTAGTGGTTACAGTTTTCCCACTCTGAAAGAGAACACCATCCTCAGTGTTCTTACTGCATATCGACAAAAAGCTCAGGGTATGCTTCCCACACAAAGCTTTCGTCCTCCTAGGTGGCCTCTTCCGGGCCAAAGTGCTTCCATTGCACTTTAACTTGGGCGATGGCTCGTTTTCGGAGCATGATTTCCCTCCATTCGATTATACCGTGAGGCTCGACCAGGAATTCTCCATCCGGTTCCACCTACACACATTAGACTTGTATTATTTTACATAAGTCTTTAACATATAATATCTTAACTATTGTGCTTACTTGCTACCTGAATTCTCTGCCAATGAATTATATGTCTCGGGTCATGAATATATCACTTTAATAACGATACATGGAAAACATTATGTACTCGTCTGTGGCTGGGAAGAGCCAACTGATAAGCCACCGGTCCCACTCTTTCCAGTATTTGGAAAGGACCACAAAACCTGGGAGCTAGCTTTGCACAAGTTTCCCATCTTAACGTACTTTTCTTGGGTTTAATTCTCACATACACGTGATCTCCAACTTCATATTCACGATATGATCTCCTCTTATCTGTGTATACTTTTTTCCTGTCTTGGGATGCTTTTAAATTCTGCCTAATCTTCTTCACCTCTAATTCCATTTCCACTAGCATGTCTGGTCCTAGCATGAGTTTGGTCTCGGGACCACTCCAATTAATGGGAGTTCTACACTGTCGCCCGTATAGGGCTTCAAATGGAATCATTTTTAATGATTCCTGATAACCGTTATTATATGCAAATTCCACTAAGTGTAGATATTCCTCCCACTTATTCGGTTGCTACACGACGTACATTCTCAGCATGTCCTCCAGTACTTGATTTACTCATTCAGTTTGTCCATCCGTTTGTGGATGATATGCAGTACTAAAATTAACTTGAGTTCCCAAACCCGTAAACAGTGCCTTCTAAAAAGCTGATGTGAATTTTACATCCCTATCTGAAATAACTGTCTTAGGAATGCCATGCAATCTGAAGATCTCCCACATAAATAAATCTGCTATGTGTACTTTTTTGTAAGTGGATTGGACAGGTATGAAATGTGCTGATTTACTCAATCGGTCCACAACTACCATTATAGAATCATTACTTCATTTTGATTTTGGTAATCCAGTGATGAAATCTAATGAAATCACCTCCAATTTCAATTCTAGGATTGGTATAGGCTGCATTAATCCAGCCAGATGCTGATGTTGTACTTTCACCTACTAGCACTCTAAACACTTGTTTAGATAATTTGTTATGTCCTTCCTCATGCCCGGCCAACAGTAGTCCTTTCTTATTGTTGTCAACATCTTTTGGTATCTAGGGTGTCCCGCATAATTGTTTCTATGATATCCATCCAGTATTAGAGTCTTCAACTCCATTCTATTTGGGACGACTATTATTTTCTTGAAAGTCAGCAATCCATCTTGATTGATTTCACATTCTCCCAACTTTCCCTGTTCTTTAGTTTGCTGGGGCCTGTTGCCACAAAAATTCATATTCAGGATCTTTTCCTACTTCTCTTCTAATTTGCACTAGAAATCTACTTTCAACTTGGTTAACATATAATTCATAGATGTTATGCAGTTTTCTGCTCAATGCATCCGCAACCTTGTTCTCCTTTCCTTTTACATGCTGTAGATCAATGTCAAACTCGCTCAAGAAAGCATTCCACCTTGCTTGTCGGGAGTTTAAATCAGCTTGTTTGAAGTAGCTGGTTAGACTATTATGGTCTGTCTTCAATACAAATCTTTTCCCAAGTAAGTAATGTCTCCATACCCGGAGAGTGTGCACGACTACAGTTAGCTCCAAATCATAAGCTGAATAGCGTAGCTCATGATCTTTTAACTTACGAGATTCGTGTGTAATTACTTTTCCTTCTTGGGATATAATTGCCCCAACACCCTCCTTGCATGCGTCTGTGAAAACCTCGAATTCCTTATTCGGATCAGCCACACTTAACATGAGTTTTGATGTTAATAATTGCTTCAGTTTTTCAAAACTATCCTGACATTATTGTGACCATTTAAAAAAATTTCCCTTCCTTTGCAGAGAGGTAATAGGGAAAGCTATATTTGAAAATCCTTTAATAAATTTCCGGTAATAGCCAGCGAGCCCCATAAATGATCGTATATCTGCCACATTTTGTGGCACCTTCCATTCCATAATAGTTCTAATTTTCTCCGGGTCTACTGCGATACCCTTCTCAGATATCACATGTCCAAGATATTGTATTTCTTTCTTGAAGAAATCATATTTACTGAATTTCGCATATAACTAATGCTTCCTTAACATTTCCAGCACCATTCGCAAATGTTCCCTGTGTTCTTCCGCATTCTTGGAGTAAACTAGTATGTCATCAATGAAAATTAACACAAATTTATCCAAATAAGGGTGGAAGATACTATGCATCAGTCTCATGAAAGTGGTTGGTGTGTTAGTCAGTCCAAAAGGTAATACCACAAATTCATGGTGACCATACCTTGTGTGAAAGGAAATTTTATGTATATCTTCATCTTTGATTCTAATTTGATGATAACCTGACCTCAAATCAATTTTTGAGAATACAGTAGCTCCCCTTACCTGATCAAACAGATCGTCAATACGTGGTAAGGGATATCGTTTCTTAACAGTTAGCTTGTTTAACTGCCAGTAATCCATGCACATGCACATGGTCCCATCCTTCTTTTTAATGAACAGTACAGGTGCTCCCCAGTGAGATACACTAGGTCATATATATCCCTTGTCTAGTAATTCCTGAAGCTACATTTTCAACTCAGTCAATTCTGGCACACTCATACGATAGGGTGCTCATGAAATCGGTGATGCTCCTGGCAGCAATTCTATTGTAAAGTCTATATATCTTCTAGGTGGCAATCCTGGTATCTCTTCTGGAAATATATCCTTGAATTCCTGTACTACAGGTATATTTTCCAGCATGGCAGCTTTTTCTTTAGAATTGGATAATCCTACTTGTATAGTGTACATTTGACATCCCTTTCTTATACATTTTCCCATTTGGGAAGCTGTAATTGGGCGCAGCTGTACAGGTCTCTTTATTCCCTAAATCTCTTGGCGGTTGCCATTTTGATCTTTGTAGTAGATAATCTTCTCTTTGCAATCTACTAGAGTCCAATGCTTCTCCAACCAATCCATACCAAGCAGCACATCATAAGATCCCAAGGGTAAAATATTCAAGTCCACTGTTAGTTGTTGTCCTTCAATTTGCAATGCATAATTTGGTATCTTGGCGCTAATTTTTCTTTTGGCTCTAGTAGCCAAATGGACTAACCATGTCTTTCTAAATTTTTGACTTTACAATTTACAGATCTCTACTATTTTAGGACTTATATAACTCAAACTTGCTCCCGGATCTACCAAAACGGAAACAGTTTGGAATAAAAATTTACCTTCTAGCTCTATCATGGTAGGTTTGAAATCGGATTTTCGATCTTCCAACGTTGCATTAATTCTGGGTACACTTTGAGCAACATCTCCCATAGTAGAGGCTTCCTATAGATTGGTTACTGCTTCGTTCCTACCCCGTTGTGGGCAGTCTCGAAAGTAGTGCACTGCTCCACAACCCTAGCACTGTAGAGGTGGCTTCTGATTTTGAGGTTGCTCAGGTTTAATAGAAGCCTCAACAGTTTTATCTTCCATAGGCCACCTTATCCTTTGATGGTTCTTACCGAACTGCTTACTAACTGAATTCCTTGTTGTGTTTTTAAAATTACTGGTTTTGCCTCTTTTTAAACCAACACTACTCTTGTTTTCTTTCCTTGACTGCCACCCTTTTCCTTGGTCTGTTTTGGCTTTAGCTTGTTGATAGCACATTCTAGCCTTCCTAATGGCCTCATCCATTGTTTTGGGATTTACAAATTCTATACATTCCTTCATATGGATGGGTAAGCTGCTCAGGAATCTTTGTACTTTAGCTTTCTCATCTCTTAAGTAAGGTACGTAACACAGTAATGAAGTGAACTTAGTGATGAAATCATCCATGTTCAATTGTCCGAGTTTCAAATCATGGAATTCCCGAGCCTTTTCATCATAAAAGAATTCTATCAAGTACTTCTCTTTGAAATACTGTTGAAACTTATCCCATGTCACATCTTGATCCTCTATTCCGCGCATGTTCTTCACTTCTTCCCACCATAGAGTGGCTTTCTCTCTTAACTGGTAAATAGCTAACCGTGCCTTAAGACTAATGTCATAATCATATACCTAAAAATACTTGTTCATATTAATCAGCCATGCCTCTGCTACCTCCTCTTCCTCTCCATCAAATGTGGGTGGTTTTATCTTCCTAAATTCGCCCTGCGGCTCTATCTTCTGCCTTTTATTTTCCTTCTGCTCAGTTTCGTTTTCAGATTCAGCCTCATTAAAATTTTTATTTTTATTACTTCGCTGTAACATACATCGTTACTACAGTTTTGACCACATAAAAAAAAAAAAATAACTCTTACTTACTGCCTATCAATTCATAAGAATATTATATCAATGATTTCCATCCTAATTAATATCATTGAAACTATACCATCATTTCAATGGTTGTAAGGTAGATTACGTTCATAAAAATTTTGATTTAACTCTTTTATAATACACAGAATTTCTTGCCATATTATTTGCGGAGGTACTCGGCCTGACACTATGGTCTGACTAAGGATTATGTCACACGCATTATACCTCAAGTTTCGATGCTACATACACCAAGTTGATATGGTTCCGAGCCAGATTTCTGCCACAACAAGAACTCATTAACTTTTCATTTATGTGACAACTGCTTTCCACATCCTTGTGATCTCAGAATTGTAAGGCTTATTCAATGTGCAATTTATTTTGGTGTACCATGGTTCTGTTGGATCTATGTAGTCGTCCCCCTATGCTCGGCTGGCATCCACCCTGGCTCCACAGCTCACCACCCGGCGATCTTACCACCATTGATCATACGTTTAATCTGATGGTGCTCGTTCATTAGGGTTGGCTAATGACCCTTGCCGTAACGGTATTCTCTTTGCATTGTTTTCCTGTCGAATGCTCTGGAGAGCGACTCTGCGAGTTACAGGGTTTCGTATTTGGTTACAGGGTTTTTGTATTTGGTCTTTCCTAGTCCCTTGACAGCACGACGGCGGCATGGTGCCTCGACAGAGGCTCTCCTTCCGGCAATGGTAAACCAAACATCCCCTTACTCATTTTTTTCTTGTTTTGTTGGTTGCCCTGCGTGACAGTTTCTCGTTTTTCCTCTTAGGGGTTAGGAAATGATTTAGTTTTGTTTCTATTGCTTTCCTTATACTGCTGCATATCACCCTTCTTCGAAAGTATGAGTATTCATTTATGTTTTCCTGGCAAATCTATTTGGCTTGCTGGCGAAGGTGGCCAATCCCTCCCTGGATCTCGTCAGGTCTCCATGGTTTCACAGGTAATTCTCTTCCCGATGCCATGGTTAGCTGTTATACATATATATAATGGTGAGGACAGGGTTTGAGTTTTGCTCTTTTTCTACTCTCACTAACGCTTCTTCAACTTGTATGTCAGGTACCATTCTGCTTCTTCTCCACATTATTTACAGGCTCAGGTTCTTTATGGCGGTTGCCACGACTCCAGATTCAAGGTTTTGACATTTGTGTCTACTCTACAGGTACCCTCGACTTTAGCGGGGTTCAAACCCTTGACTTGCTCATGTCTGGGTCTCCTTTTGCTTAGTGGCAGTATAGTTTTTGTTGCACAGGATATGGGTTGTGGCCTTGTTTTCTCAGAGCTATCTGCTATTTACTGTTATGTGGTAGTGTGAGGGTTTATTAAATTTACGGCTCCAAGCCGGTTACTATGTAGGTGCATTCAGCACACTTACGAAGGTTTTTCACTTATGGATTTTACCCATTTAAAATTTGTATATATTTACTGTTGAACAGAGGGCCGAAATTTTTACACCCACACACCTGTCACTCTTATATGGTTTTTTTTTACTAAATAGACAAATGGAAAATTGTTTCTCTTGACATGTTTTCTTTTTAATTTTAATATAAATATATATGAATATGTATTCGAAGCATGCATGTCCATGTTAATTTCTCATTGGTTCATCTCCGTAGCTTCCATTTCTGTTTTTTTTCTTCACTCAATAGAAAGTATGTCTCTTGCATTTCAATTAATCCTGCTTTGTACGGTTTACCTATGTTAAATGCTTAAGTTGAGAATCTTAACTACATATTCCTCTGTTCGATACTAATGGCTCTTTAGGTTTACAGTTTCCTTCTAGGGTTTGTTTGCCGAGGGATTGAACTTATATAACTAGTTTTATTGCTTCTGTCCAAAAGAATTATCTTGTTCCTAATCTGGAAACTGAAGGCTCAATAATCGAATTTCTTACCGCCTAACTATAGTTTCACAGATTATTCAGTTCTTGATATTATGGTTTTCCCTTTTCTTTTAAATTTTACAAGGTGCCCGGACCACCAATGTCTGTGAAGTATCATAGGTTGGAGGACAACCAACCCAGGATTTCTGGTTTCAGAGGTCCTGAGTTAACGGTCCTCCCTTAAATCCCAACTAAAACCTTTTAATATCTTCTCTTACAATGTTACTGGTACAGGTAGATAAAAGAATACCATTGCATATATATATATCTGCTTAACAACTCTTCCACAAGTTTTTTTCTATTTTCATTGTACTTTTCTAGAATAAAATCATTAAACATGAACACAACCAATCGAACATGTACTATGTCTCCTAGCTGGCTTCTGTTACAAATTAACAGGGAACAATATATTCTACTGTCACTACAAATTTTAACAGTATAGCAATGTGTACTACTAACATTACAAATTTAACAGAAGAGCAATGTATTCTACTGGTATCACAAATTTAACAGAAAGGCAATGTATTCTACTGATTTCACAAGTCTAACAGAAAAGCCATTTATTCTACTGGTTTCACAAATCTAACAGAAAAGCATTTATTTCTTCTACATGAAAGATTTAACAGCATTCCACTCATCTGTGCACAATCTGACTAGTATGTGATTGCCTCCCTTCCATGGGTGAGGCGATTACATCCTCTAACTCCCCCTGTGCTCCAAGTCTAAGTCTTGTTGAACTCAGAAAAGTCTGGAAGAGAAATTCGGGACAGTCTGATCCAATTCTCCAATTCCAGTGGAACAGTTTCTCCTCTGCGAGTTTCCCTTCAGGGACCACTCCTCAGGATAACCCATGTTCCTTAGTTTTTCTTTTTCTCACAGAACCCCCAAAACTCCCCTGGAATCCCCTATTTATCCAGAGTGTTTTTGGGTCTCTATGGAACTACTTTTCTGTTCAACTAACTTCAGATCTTGAATTTATCTTCTTCATTTTTACCACCAGTCTTTACTTATGAAACCAATTCACAAGTAATTTTTTTTTTATTAAACACCAAAAATCAATTTATGTTCAAAATATCATGTTTGTTCAAAGTAAATAATGCTAACACATTTTTTTATGACAGCCTAACAATTAGTCAATAATTAATTAAGGCAGTGGTTACATAGTCCATGGTGCACAACCTGTGATGTGAGCTCTATGATTAACAACTTCTTTCTTGAGAATCAGTAGGGAATTTCGAGATCTTGGTCTAGCTAATCATCATTTTCATTCCAAATTGAGATATCAACTAATGAAATTTTTTGGAGAGGTTATTGGTGCATTATCTTGTCTAACCAAATCTTGAGCTTACAGACATTCCAAGGCTTCTAATACAAATAAGATCATACCAAAGAATATGTTGAGACAATAAGCTTCCAAATCAGAGAGAAATCTTTGACCACTTTAATTTAATCTAAACACCTCGTTCTATCTCCATGTATATGTTTGGACATAAAAAGAGGTTCCCACCATTATTCTTAGTCAATTATAAGCCTCCACATTATTTTAGCCCCAATAGCTTGGTTCATGAGCATTGGATATATACAAAATTATTAACATAATAGCCATAGTATTATGTATGAACAATATAATAGTCACAATTACTATGTACTTGCGAAAATATTATATATATATATATATATATGATGACGATGATGATGATGATGATGATTAACCTCCACTAAGACCAATGCTGCTTATTGGACCTCCAAAGAAGAAAAAGAAAAAGAATCTAAATGTGATTCTTCAAAATCTTGTTTTTATGATCAAAGAGAAGGGAAATAAGAGCTCCAAGATTGTTATAGGTGGGTTGGCTTATGGGTTGGCTTAATAATTCAAGAAGATTGAATTGTGACAGATGTTAAGGAATTGAGAGTTGATGTGAGTAAGAGCAATGCAATCTAAAAATAAGGGTTTTTCATCTTCACTTAAACACAATGTAATTAACTATAAACATTTATGCCCACATGGTCTTAGATACACTGTGATTAAATGTGTTGTTAAAGTACTTCAAGATGTTAAGTCACAAGTTCAAATTTCTACCCTATTTAAATGTTATTTTTAAACATGACTATAATGTAATTTCACTACTTCAAAACTTTAAAAAAAATAAAATATATATATATATATATATATATATATATATATATATATATATATATATATATATATAATACAAACTCAAAAAACCAAACACTTCAAATAATAAATAAAATTTCAAAAAGTATGTTTAAATTATAAAAAGAAATAAAATTCAAAAAATAAACACAAGACATCCGTAAACCATTCTTATTTCGTAATTGTTATATACAACACATACCAGCACGCATGTGAACATAAATAAAATTGTCAATTTAAAAGTATACCTCTCAACAACCGAGCAGAAGTCAAATAGGATAACACAAGGAAAAAAAATGAAAAGAAACAGACACAAGAACAAAACTAGACCGGAAATGAAACATAGAACGAAAAGGAAAAAGGCGTAAAAGGACAGAAAAAGAAAAGAAATAAAACATAAAATAAAAGAAGTAAGAGACCAGATATAGTTTGAATGCAGACTCGTCCAAAAATATTAGTTTGATCAGATATATTTGAGGTGTCAAATGACTTCCAATGTACACAGCTGTAAACAATGGCCACTCCATCAAATGGAATCAAAACATTTGGACATCATTCCACTTTTTGTTTTAATTATTTTCTCATAACTCTCACCAACCTTATTCGAGATCGAATTCAAGCTTGATTCACATTGAAACCCACTGTCGGCTCTCACCTCCGTCTGGAAAAAAACTCTTGAAATTTCACTTTTGCTTGTGCGTGTGACATGCCATTGAATAGAATAATTCAATATCCATGACACGTCCACAAAATCCAGAAAAATTGCTCACACCCACTTAAAGAAACGTAAAAACTGAAAAACCCTGGTACTATTAAAATGACAAACGTAACAACCTAAAAACCCTAGCATCTTTTAATTATATCTAGAGGAAGTAGCGATCTCACATCCAAGACACGTCCACAAAATCCAGCAAAATTGCTCAGGCCCACTTAAACAAACGTAAAAAACTGAAAAACCCTCGTACTATTTGAACAACCTGAAAACCCTAGTATCTTTTAATTATATCTAGAGGAAGTAGGGATCGTGAGATCCATGGAAAATCTAGAAGAAATTTACTACTTCCATTTACCGACTTCCGGATGAATGATGAGAAAATGGAGCAACCTCTTAGTTTTCATAAGCAAAATTCCCTTAACATAGTCATAATAAAACATTATTTATTTACCATTCCTTAAGTCATGACGTGTGAAATGAAGTGAAGTGGATAGAATAAATGGTACCCATGACTTAAAACTTATTGATAAGGCACATCTGAGCAAATTCAGTGATAGCAAATATAAAAATAAATTAAATCCGTCATAATTCTAAATATAAATTAAATGCATCTTAATTCTAAATGTTTTAAGATTGAGATGTTTTTAAGGCTGAATAAAATATGGTTAAAATAAATTATTTTAGAAATATTAATACGAAAGAATTGTGTTGATGAGTTTGTTCACAATACATATATTCAAAATTTTAAAAATAAATTATAAATAATTTTCCTAAATTATACATATTTAGAGAAATGTTTATATTTAAAAAAAAAAAAAAATTATTTTTAAAATATTAGAATATTAATATAAAATTATTCATTTCACAAATGTACATAACTAATTATATTTTAGAAAAATATTAAAATGAAATAATTATATATTTAAGATTATTAAAAAAACATACATACACATAATTTTGAAAATATTAATAAATAATTAATATATGTAATTTACATCAATATAAAATAATTACATATGTCATAACTTATATTACAATTAAAAAACATTATATATATATATATATATATATATAACAAAACTTAAATATATTATAATTAATTATAAAAAACTATAGATTTTAAAATATTAATTTTTAAATTATAAAAATAAATAAATAAATACACTTATAAAAATATTTTAGAATATTTGTGATAGTATGCACAAATAAAATGAAAAAATTTACAATTTTTTCCTTTTTAATTAAATTTATTAATTAAAAAACATTATATTAACAAGTGTCATATGAAACTAATTAAACTAATTATGATTTGTTAAAAAACTTGTTACATATATTTTTTTAATATATATGTTTAACTAAAATATTAATTTTTGCCCCAAAAATATAATAATAAGGTTAAATAAAATTATAATTTTATTTATTTTAACCACTTGAAATATATAATAAAATACATTTCTTTAATTTTTATTATAAATTAGTCCATATAAATAATTTTTAGTAATTTAATTTATATATCACTGCACTAATAAAATATTCGTATCCTACACCTACCAACAAAAATATTAACACAAGTAAAATTTCCCACTTAAAAAACTCCCTCTCAATCACCAACCAGAAATCAAATACAATAATGCAATGAAAAAAAAATGAAAAACAAAAGCAAAACCTTCAATAAGAATAAAGCAACATAAATGGAAAAGAAATTAAAAAAATGAAAAACAAAAACAAAACCTTCAATAAAATGAATAAAGCAACAGAAATAGAAAAGAAATAATCCATATAATAAAATATAAAAAACGTAGAAGATTAGGAATAGTTTGAATGCATACAGGGCCAAAATATTGGTTGGATTAAATTATTTCCAAATGTAATCACCTATGGGCAGCGGTCACTCCAGCCAATGGAATCGAAACATTTGGACATGATGTCACTTTCTCTTTTTAATTTTTTTCTCAGAAATCTCACCAACCTGATTCGATCACTAATTTAGTGAGATCGAACTCAAGTTTGATTCATGCTGAAACGCTGAAATGGTTCTCTACTTCCGCTGCAAAAGCTTGAAATTTGACTTTGGCTTCTGCGTGTGACATGCTGACGCCACTGAATACAATAATCTAATATCCAGGACACGTCCCCCATATCCAACGGCGAAATTTGCTCACACCCACTTTGGAAACGAAAAAAATTTAAAAACCCTAGTATTATTAAAAGGACAAACGTAACAACGTGGAAAAACCTAGTATTAAATTGTATTATTAAAATGACAAACGTAACAACGTAGAAAACCCTAGTATTTAATTGTATTATTAAATTGACAAACATAACAATGTAGAAAACCCTAGTATTTAATTGTATTATTAAAATGACAAACGTAACAACGTAGAAAACCCTAGTATTATTAAAAGGATAGGGCCAGATGGCCTCTCGGAGTCTTGTTGGGGTAAGCTTAACAATAACGGAGATGAATCGAAAGCTTGCGGCGGCATTGAGCAGTCTACCTTTCACATTACTGGTAGTTATAGGGATCTTGATTAACCATACTCTCATTGGCATCACCTCCTTTTTCGTTTGGGTCACAACTATTAATCGCTTGAGTGCTCGCACTGATTTTCTTGATCAATCAATGCTGGAGCCTTCGTGTAGAAGCAACAACAGGGGGAAGCAGATTCAGTGTCAAGTTTCTGATGAAATATTTCCACCAAACAATCCAAATTTAGAATTGGTAAAGGTAGATGCAGATAAGTTAGGGTTGTGTTGTAAGGTTGGGAGTTACAGTGCACTGTCTACTCCAAAAGTGTATCCTTGCTCCACTATGATTCCTCCGGAGGAACTGAGCAAGGAAGCAGATGATTTCATAGCCAGTTTCAGAAGACAAATGACGAGAGAAAGCAAAATGATAAAAGAGCAGAAGAATATTGAATTCATGCAGAGGATGGAGAGGGGAGCATTATAATATTGGATATGTTCCTTTTACGTGTTATTGAGACTCAGAGTTTTTATATTGAATGATAGAGGACATATAAGATTGGAGTTAAACATTTGTGAGTTTGAAATCCATGAGAAGATGGTCACGCAAATCACTTATGGCATTTGGGATTTGAAAGCATGGTAATAATATTAGTGTTTGTATTTTTTTATTTGGGTTAGTGTTTGTATTTTTTTATTTGGGTAGTCCCATGTGTTGGATATGTTTCTGCAATATTGAACTTGGAGTCTTTTCATAAATTGAAGGCTATTAAATGTGAATTTGTATATGGCCATCAACTGTATCGAGTGGTTGGCATTACTATGTCAATGCTGTTTATGTTGATTTTGATTGTGGTTAAATGATTTTGGTATGTTTTTGTCAATTATTGCTATATTAAAGTGGAACTTTGTCAAGTTCCACGGATAATGGAAGTGTACCATGGATTTATATGGATAACACTAGAATGCAAATTTTTTTAATTATGTTGAATGAGTAATTTTTTGAAATAGTTGTAGGAAATCTACTTCTTGAGCTCAATGAAATTTGAAACCTTGTGAAGGAGATAACATGCTAATCAACACTACTACACTAAGGGGTTTTTAAGACATTTTTTTAAGACAAAAAAAAATCTTTTTTCTTAAAAAGTCACTTTTTATTTTAGTTATTTTATAATAAAATTTAATATCAATTGAATTGTCTTAAATATAAAATTTAAGACAAAAATAGTGTGAGACAAAAATAATTTGAGACAAAACTTTATATTTAAGACAAAAACAATTTGAGACAAAAAAATTTAAGACAAAAACAATTTGAGACAAAAAAAATTTAAGACAAAAGTATTTTAAGACAAAATTTTATATTTAAGACAAAGATATTTTAAGACAAAAATTTATATTTAAGACAATGGAGACTTAAGACAATGAAAATTAAGACGAAACCCATTTAAGATAGTTAGCAATTAAGACAAAATCATTAGCATTCAGAAGTTTGCATTGAAATATCCATGAGTGGATAGTGGATAAAATTATATTTTTTATTTTTGAAAGTAGATATTCAAACCACATGAAATTTAATCATGTCATATTTATCTCTTTTATATTATATTTTTCTTTTTTCACTAAACCACATTCTAAAAATTTAATAAATATATAGATAATAAAATATTATTTTTTGGTTGGCAACTCAAGGGGATTTGAACTTTGAATCTCGTGTTTTAACCATAGGTGCTCCAACACTAATATTCTTGGGCATACTATGTTTTTTCCTGCTAACCACTCCAAATACAACCTCTAAGAACTAGTAGGGTCCAAGGAAAAGAGCTACAAGTTCCCCAAATCTGATCTACATTTCATGGACAATCACATCTCCCCCAAATGTCCTCCACATATTTGCCTTGGTGTATTGGAGTTTGAAAAATACATAGGATGCCATAAGTAATCCTAATCATAAGACTCAACTTTCCTAATGACTAGGAGGCCTTAAAAATAAAAAATAAAAAATCTTAACTTATGCCTAAAATTACTAAAATTTCCTATCCCAAATATGAAATTAGAAATTCTACCAAATTATAGGGCAACAAGGAAACGAACTTCCTCTTCTAAAAATCTCTAAGACCTTATGGAGGAAAAATACAAATTTTGAAATAAATTTTTGAAATTATGCTCTTGCATCAATAGCTACCAATGTATCCTGGTAGGCCACCCCCTTTAACAATAGTAATTTACCAATGTCCTTTATCAGCTAGAAGGAACTCCTTACATAATTCTCTCTTAGATCTCCTTAACCCATTGCAATGATTGTCTTTGATGCCTACCTAGTTGCAAGCACATTAAGAAGCAATGTAGCATATTGTTGGTTGAGGAATTCGATATGTGATTTTGTTGACATCTTGTGATTGTCCCGAATGTGAATATATAAAATCTTGGATGCATGTCACCCTGAAACTATAACATGACTTAGTACTGCCTATCATACTATGTCACTCCCTCCTCGAGACACCTAGAACTCGCTAACACTCCCTCTCACACACTCTTATTCATGCATTTATGAATTTTGACCTAGTGTGCCTCTGTTCTGTTTTTCTGGCACTCCCTAACACTCCTTAGCACACATTAGCACACCTTGGTACTTGGAACAACTTTGTATGCTTCCTTAGCACTCTAACATGCCTTGGCACTTCCTAGAATACCGTGTCACTCCCTTCTTAGCACACCTGGAACTGGCTTATACTTCATTTCCATGCATTTGAAACTAGTGCCCCCTTGTGTTTCCCTGACACTTGGCCCTCACACTCCCTAGCATGTGTTCATGCCACACCTTGGCACCTGCCACATCTTCGCATGCCTATCATGCCTTGGAACTGCCTAACATGTCTTAGTACTTCTAGGAGTTACCTGACACACCTTGGTATTCCTTAGCTTTCATATCGTCATAGATAACCTTGCTTTTTTGTGACTTGGGAACCCAACCAAGTCATTGGAAAATCGATGTTGTGCCCAGCCCAAAGTTTCCCTTTGTCTGAAACTACTTTGTCCAAACTTTTATGTAACCATAGGCTTACCTCCTACAAGTCTTATTCTGACCTTCCCCTAACACACTTTATCCTTGAGACACTTGGAATTCGTTGACACTACTTGGCACACACTCTTATTCGTTCATTTCCATGCATTTTGACCTAGTTCTCCCTTGCAATGTCCTAGCACTCCCTAACACTCCTCAACATCCATTGACACTTTCTGGCATGTGTTAGCATGCCTTTTCATTCCTTGGCACGCATTGACACTCCTTAGTTATCATGCCCTCACAATTACCCTTACTTTTTTGGAACTTGGGAACCCAACCAAGTCTTGCCTTGACTATAGCAACTTGACCAAGTTACGGTTACTACAACTAGATTGTGCCTTGTTCACCTAATAAATGACTATAACCCCTCACCCATTTAACCCCCTAAACCCTAAACCCCTAACCCATTTAACCCCCTAACCCCTTAAACCCTAATTCCCGACCCCTAACCCATTTAACCCCCTAAACCCCTAAAACCCTAACCCATTTAACCCCCAAACCATAACCCCTAACCCCTAAAATACTTAACTGCTAAATCCCCTAACCCCCTAAACCTCTAAACCCCTAACCCATTTAACCCCCTAAACCTCTAAACCCCTAAACCCATTTAACCTCGTAAACCCTAAACGTCTAACCCTTAACCCTTTAAGCCCTAATTCCCAACCCCTAACCCATTTAACCCCCTAAACCCCTAAAAAACTAACCCATTTAACCCCTAAACCCTAAACCTCTAAACCCTTAAACCCCTAAACCACTAACACCCAAACCCCTAACCCCTTAACCCCTAAACCCCTAAACTGTTAACTCTTAACCATTAACCCATTAACCCCTCACCCCTAACCCCTAAAATCCTTAACTGCTAAATCCACTAAGCCCTAAGCCCCTAATCCCTAATCCCTTAACCACTAGCTCATTATTCACCTAACACCTAACTATGCCTAAATCCCCTAACCCCTAAGCCCCTAATCCATTAACCACTAACTCATTATTCCTCTAACCCTTAAATGCGCCTAAATCCCCTAATCCCTAACCCCCCAATCGATAACCCCTTAACCACTAACTCATTATTCCCCTAACCCCAATCCCTAATCCCTTAAATACTAATTCATTATGCCCCTAACCCTTAAGCCCCCAATCCCTAACCCCTTAACCACTAACAAGAATATACCACAGTGGGCATGCACAAGAATAAGAACCAAAGAAATCAAATTCAATAAAGGAAGCACAACCATCACTCCAAACTCGCTTCTCTAAAACACATACAACCGCAATAAATCCCACTGAAGCTTACAAATTTATCAAGCCCTAATTAACTTGCTAACAAATTCAACAAGCCAACATGCTACAATTTGTTGAGTCACCCCCAAATCAATTAGTAATTATTGCATGAATGTACATTTGTTTGTAGTTTTATTTAAAAGGTTGAAATTCTCTCAAGAGCATATAGAATATATCCAAAAGTTTAAAAAATGGAAATTTTTCTTACCTCCACAAGATATCATCACACCCGGATAGGTGAAAATATACAAGTCTAAATCTTCTACCTCTAAGTCTCAATGGCACTTCAACATGTCAATAACATACTTGCAGCAATGCTTAATGAGTTTTGTCTATTGGCTAAAGAGATGTACATCCATCCATCCAAAAATAAACATCTCAATCAATCCAACACCATAAATTGTGCTAAATAGTTCATCATGTTATTTCAAATATTACAATATTATCTTATATTAGCTCACATATTCCTTGAATATTTGAAAGCCAAACTACCTTAACACAGTATACCAGAAATATTTGTACTCTAAAAGACAAAAAAAGACAACAAACTAAAATAGGAACTTTAACTCTAATCCATACACTTCATTCTTAGCAACATGATATCTAATGAAGATGATACGTGGAAAAAAAGGCTTCATATATTGTCTATCACATGTCAAACTGAGTGAACAAACACATGCATAGAACACATCAGAAATAGGGTTCATAGATCGACTTGTATTATATGGTTTCAAACCCTTCTTGTCTCCTTCAAGGGGGTTTCTGGAGGTCTTAAAAAAGACTTCCTTTTGCTAACCAAATGGATTGTTTCTTTCACACATGTATGGAAATGTACTTTTCAAATCATATTGTAATAGATTAATAAGGTGATATTATTGGTATTAACTACACCTTAGTTGGAGACATAATTTTTATTATAGGGGTTGGTACATTTCAATTGGATGTGGTTGGTGATGTGAAGACTACTCAACCTCTAGTAAAGATTCATATTAACACTAACAAGCTTATGGATGCTTGTTTACAAAGGGAGACACCTCTAAACTTAACTCAATGGATTCTTTGTTTGTTCATGCTAATTATTGCTCTCAACTTACCTTCTGCAAGGGGTTGAGACTATTTGCTTCATTTATTTTACATGGCTCGGTGAAAGAAGAAGAATGGAGATTGTCTCCACATATTTTCCATTTCACTAAGTTATAAATAAAAACAGTCAAATTCTATAGCCAATAGACTAATAGCCTCTTGATACACCTTTAGTGAGCTATGCATAGCTCTCACCTATAACTTTAGCTCAATGAAATGAAATCTAATAGCTCCAAGACACCATTATAAATGGACTAGTTGTGAAGCTGTTGTTAAATTATTGCCTCCAAATGTTCAATTATCATGAATTTTGGGGGAGGGGGATCTTTTGGTGTATTGAATGGGGCAAGGGGACATAAGGGTAGCATGGATGGGTAGAAGTGAGAGGTTCGAGCATGGTTTACTGAGATCTATAATCCTAACATTAGAGAATGAGAAGGAGCCTTAGGGCTTTATGACATAGGGGGTAGGCGAACTATAGGTAAGGCAATGAGAGAAATTTATAGGGGAAACCACAATAGTTTTGACAAGCGGATTAGGGGCCACATTATCACAACCCATACACAGTTAACCCATAACCACTAAAATACCTATCCCTTTAACCCCAAAGCCACAATCCCTTAACCCATACACCCATAACTCATAACAAATTAACCCCTTGATCCCTTAAACCCAAAGCCACTAACCCCTTAACCCCTAACCCCTAACATAGAATCCTTGAACCCCATAAACCTTAATCCCATATCCTCTTAAACCTTGACCCTTAACCCATAACCCCTAACCCCTAAACTCATTAACCCCTAACCCCTTAACTCGCTGACACCTAAATACCATAACCCTTAGGCACTTAACCCCTAAATCCCCTGACATGTAAGCCCTTGATGGTTAATATTTAACCCCTGAATCCCTTAACCACTAAGTCATTAACCTCTAATCCTTAAACCCCCTAACCTCTAAATCCCATAAGCCCTCACCCTTTACCCTTTACCCTTAACCCCTTACTCCTAAACCCTTAAACCCCTTAACTCCTCTAAGAACTAGTAGGGTCCAAGGAAAAGAGCTACAAGTTCCCAAAATCCGATCTACATTTTATGGACAATCACACTTCCCCCAAATGTCCTCCACATATTTTCCTTGGTGTATTGGAGTTTGAAAAATACATAGGATGCCACAAGTAATACTAATCATAAGACTCAACTTTCCTAATGACTAGGAGGCCTTAAAAATCAAACAACATCTTAACTTATGCTTAAAATTACTAAAATTTCCTATCCCAAATATGAAATTAGAAATTCTACAAAATTATAGGGTAACAAGGAAACCAAATTCCTCCTATAAATCTCTAAGACCTTCTGGAGGACAAATACAAATTTTGAATAAAATTGTTGAAATTATGCTCTTGCATCAATAGCTACCAATGTATCCTTGTAGGCCACCCCCTTTAACAATAGTAATACCAATGTCCTTTACCTAGAAGAAGCTCCTTACATAATTATCTCTTAGATCCCCTTAACCCATTGCAATGATTGTCTTTGATTCCTACCTAGTTGCAAGCACATTTTGAAGCAATTTAGCATATTCCTGGTTGAGGATTTCGATAAGTATGTGATTTTGTTTACATCTTGTGACTGTCCCGTATGTGAATATATAAAATCATTTTTTTTGTACCAATTTAAGGACTTATACCATCAAGTGTGTGCGCTAACATGGATGGAACACTAACTACATGTTGTATATATTGTAATGTAAATGAATAATCTCTTTTGGAAAAGGCTCCACTCATGATGCCATTTCGCAAATGCTTGCACTCACCAATTGTTGTCAGATTGGTGAGGCAGATTTTAAGGTCTCTTCCAATTTATAAACACATACAAAAAAGTAGTGACGGAACTCTTGTTTTAATGCAATGGATACAACGTAAATAATTCTCCATGGAAAAAAAATATTGGGGTCCCTATCATACCATGTTACTCCCTCCTCAAGATACCTAAAACTCGTTAACACTCCCTGTCACACACTCTTATTCATTCATTTATACATTTTGACCTAGTTCTCTGTTATGTTTTCCTCGCACTCCCTAACACTCCTTAGCACACATTGGCACACCTTGGCACTTGTAACATATTTTTATGCTTCCCTAACACTCTAACATGCCTTGGCACTTCCTAGAATACCGTGTCACTCCCTTCTTAGCACACCTGGAACTAGCTAACACTTCATTTCCATGCATTCAAAACTAGTGCTCCCTTGTGTTTCCCTGACACTTGGCCCTCACACTCCCTAGGATGTGTTCATGCCACACCCTGGCACCTGGCACATCTTGGAATGCCTATAATGCCTTGGAACTGCCTAGCATGTGTTATTACTTCTAGGCATTCCCTGCCACACCTTGGTATTCCTTAGCTTTCATGCCATCATAGATAGCCTTACTTTTTTTGCAACTTGGGAACCCAACCAAGTCATTGGAAAATCAATGTTGTGCCCGACCCAAATGTTGCGACCAACACTTTCTGGCATGTGTTAGCATGCCTTTTCAATCCTTGGCATGCACTGACACTCCTTAGTTATCATGCCCTAACAATTACCCTAATTCCTGACCCCTAACCCATTTAACCCCCTAAACCTCTAAAACCCTAACCCATTTAACCCCCAAAACCCTAACCCCTAAAATCTTTAACTGCTAAATCCCCTAACCCCCTAAACCTATAAACGCCTAACCCCTTTAACCCCCTAAACCTCTAACCCCTTAACCTCTACCCCTCTAACCCTCCTTCAACCCACCAACAATATGTGGATGACACCCTTCTTATGGGCTCTCCCTCAGTCAAAGAAGCCCTTTCCTAGAAAAACAAAGAAAACACTGAATGGAGGGAATGACTCAAGGCCCCAGAATGGGTCCAGCAAAATCACTCTCAGGATTGGACTAACCTAGCTGATGAGCTAAGGAAAAGGAAGATTCAAAGGGACGATCAACCGGGCAAGCTAAGATGGGGCTCTAATGCTGATGGCCACTTCAACATAAAATAATCCTACGGCCTCTTATCTAACTCCACTCACATCCCCACTCAGGATATATGGTGTTTCCATCCCTTCACGTTGCCGAAATTTTGCACGTTCCCGAACCTGGACAATCAATGAACTCACACAACCATATCGGGTGACATATTTTGGATGATTTACCAGTCAACTGATTTTAAGATGTATAAAAATATAGGTGAAAAACAATATGAAACATTTTATAAAACTTCAAATAAAAATATGGATTGATTAGAACTTTTGGGATGAGGCTAAGGAATGCTACATAATAAAGACTCTAAGAGTGCATTGGTTTCAGGATATATGGTAGTTGTTCTGCTTTTTTAGGCATCCTGCCAAAGAAAAAGGTTGTGAGGAATTAGGTGATGTGGATAATGTGACATATTTATATAACTTAAAAGTATTAATTTATAATAATTATTAAATCACTCAAAAAAATTTATTTATTTTATTATATGTTTTATAGTGATAAATGAAATTATAAAATAAATGAATTATATTTTTAATTAAAATTATTAGTATTAGTAAAGGCTCCTTCTAAGTCTCTGGAATTTCTCCCCTTAATGATTGAGGGTTCCATTGAGCTCGCGGGCTGCTGGATGAAGATTTGTGTAGTGGAAATCGACTTTTCCAGGTAGATTCCTTGAAATTATCTCTTGAAACCGAGCTCTTCCATCGAGTCAGACATACCCGGGGAAGAATCATTTGTTTGTGTAAACTTTGAAACATTATGGAGGCCAATTAACTAAGGATGTGATTATGTGAGAAAGGTGCAGATCAATAACTTGTTGTTCGAAATGGTTATTGGTCTACATCGGTTTCCTTGGCTTTCACGGGATAATTTGTTATCTTTATTTCTCTCTAGTGCTCTTCATTCAGCCTTTGTTAGTCATTGGTATTATCTCGTGGCAATTGGTCGTCAACCACTCATTATTTTGGCAAGAAATTGGGAATTTGAAATTGAACTAGTTAGTGATAGAGTATGCAATTGGAAAGACCCAATGATGGACAATACCAGTTGTGAAGGTGGAGCAATGGGATCCTCAAAGTTCCCCCTCTACCAGCCACACAGGTGGCTATTTCTCTTTCATGCGGCCCAAGTGTACCATGCCAGGGAATTGAGTTACAGAATGTGCAACTCAGCTACAAGATTCATGGAGTAGAATCTACACAGGCTCAGTGTAAAGATGTAAAAGGCACAAATATTGGTGTGGTGAAACCATAGAGCTGCTTCTGACAAGGGAGTTTAATATATAAAAATTAAGAAGGGAGCACATGTTATGTTGTATTTAATGTACACCATTTTTTCCTTGATCTTCCATATTGTAATTATGTAATAGATTTGACCAACTTTCCTTGAAAGGTCTTCAAGGTGATCTCCTCCATATTGTAATTATGTATTGGATTTGACCAACTTGAACAAGAGGATCTGTAGTATAATCACATCCATTCCAGTAATATCAGGAGCCAGGGCCTCTAGGAAAGTGCACCAAAAGGTGCTAACCATAAATAACTTGACATATTTTCCTTTGAACCAATCAATTAATAGCCAATCCCTTTGTCAAATAAACTTGGTCCCCTTAATTTTCTTGTCTTCCCCACAAATAAAATTTGATTATTTTGGTGCTGTCGATAAACTTTGATTAACTATAAAGAGATAGTTATTTTCATACACCATTAACTATAACATCCCCTTCATTTTGTTTAGATAAACTTTCTCCCACCAAATCATCCCTTGGTTATGTTCTCACAAGACAGGTAGGAATCTATATCAATGAAGGAACCTCCCAATTGTCGTATTGATCTAAAATAAGGCTAGATCTAACTTGCATGTGGGAGTTAATTACATATTTTAACAGTTAAGAGTAAGTTTTGTTTGCTAAGAGGTATAGGTTCAAAATGAGAGGAGGCCTTTGTAGATTTAGCAGAGTATGTATACCTTCTTAAATTTAGCAGTCAAATAACTACACTAAAATGGGTCACTTATCCCACAAACAAAATATTTTTTTACACCAATTTAGTGCCTAGCTTAACCATAACTTTAAAATTAAATAATATTCTCGATTTTTATTTAATATATTCAATATTTTAGCAACCAATACAATATAATTTATCGGACAGTAATTTCCGCATAGTTTTTATGAAATGTCATTGTGAATAAGTTATTATATCCAAGAAATTTATAAATTTCGGAATCCATGCTATTAAGAAGTATGGGGTTTATGTAATCGTTCTTTGTCATTGAAATTGACGCCAATTTTTTTTTTTTTAATATTTTGACTTTTTAACTTTTTATGGACCGTCAAACATGACTATTGCATTTATTCAGAGTTAATTTAATATTGAAAAAGGTAAGTTAAATAAATCACTTATAATTATAGTTATCAGGTCTTAAAATTTGGGAATGTATATCTCACTAGTTAAAAATTTGATTCGAAACAAAATCATGGTATGTTTGGAATCCAGAACCTAATCCATTACCTTTGTCAACATGAAGTATTTGTGAGGTTGTGTTGATCATTTGTTGATTTCGTCTTTGCCTGAGTAATTTCTTGCTAAACCAATTGGAGAGTAGGCTCCTTGAACCTGGTAGTTGAGCTCTCAACTATCACCTAAGCTCTTGAGTGCGCTTATTATTGATAGTAAGTTATGCCCCTGTGCACCTTGGCTCTCTGATCGCCCATGTATCACTGATATTCTCGACATTGGTGTGGAGAACATGTGCAGGAAAAGGTGAGGAGACTTCGAATTAACTAAACCCATCTCACAAACATTAATAATTTCTCTTTCAGGTTTTGTTTCGCTCTGAAAATAATAGAAATAATTTTAATAGAAATTGGGGCAAAAATATTTTTTGGAATTAGGGTTACAGCTTCAACAATATTTTGTAATGATGTTTAAGAATTGGAGTTGAGATGACCTGCTAACCATAAATTGGATCAAAAACAATTTTTGGACCTGCTCAATGGTATTTTGTAATAATGTTTAACAGCTGAGCTGGGATGACAGGTGGGCACACCATCGGGCATCTATCTATTCGGGAGGTCGTTTAATTGTATTCTCAAAATACTACTTGTTTAATCATATATTCTCCGCGCTTAGTACAATGCACTGAAAGCATCTGAAAGCTTTCCCTCACAAATGAAGTCGTCCACATCGCACATACATTCTCATCTGGTTTCCCTGGAAGCCATCCACATCGAACAATCCTGCGTGGCCGCACAATATATCCCATACAACATTCACAAAGCCGTTAATCCTGCGTGTCGGCACAACAGCAATCAGCCTTGGTTTAAAGGGGTTGCGATGGAGAACCATGGAGCTGTGATTCTTTCATGGAGAGCAAGAAATATTATTTGGTGCCAAATTTTCATCGAAAGGTTACAACGCAGTTGCTTCAATGTTTAGTTTAGAGTTAGGGTTTATATAACTGGGTTAGCATCTGATCAAAAAGCACAGGTTCACAAGTTGGAGAAATTCCATAATTTTCTGGAAGCCCTAGATCAAGGTATTTAAGCTTCGTTGCTGCTTTCCTTCCTTACTTCTAAAATGCTATTGTGTCTATATACTCATTTTGGTTCTTAGCTAATTTTGCATGATCTACATACTCATGTCATATATTTATGAAAATTTCACTATTTTCAGATTGTGGTTGTAATTTTTTCACAAAAACTTCCCTCTAATCCCTATATCTTAAGCTACCAAAAGGCATAAATATTGCATTGAAGCACAATTTCACTGTCGTGTTTTTTGAAAGTCTTGTTCATAAGCAGTAATGCAATAGGAACAGTGTAATGCATTGAACGCAACAATAAAATTCATCAAACCTCATGTCCTCTGTATTATGGGTTCTGTGAAGCAGGTTGTGGCATAGAATGCCTTGCAATGTTACCTAGCAATGGGATGTCAATATTCTTAGGCCATCAGATCACTTTTATATCCTTGAATCAAATTAGTTATATAGCCCCTTCACATTATTTTCTCAGTTTAATACCACCAAATGTAGTAATTGGTGGTTCTTAGATTGCCCTTATGCTCGATAAAAGAGTTAGGGTGTACTAAAGCAATGAGTGGATAGCACTGAAGAAGAGTTATGGTGTATTAAACCAATGAGTGTATAATCCACTTCTCTAAAGGTTGGTCAACCAACCATTAAAAAATAGGTTTATCTATTTCCCAGAAAAAATAGCTTATGATGGAGAAATTTTTGGTAGTGTATTTTTTGCTGGGGTGATTCTTCCATGTGATATGCAAAATAGGAAAGTTTGGGATCAAAATTTAGTTGAGAAGATTATTATATAGTTGGTTGAATTGACCAAGTCATTATGTTCATCATTTATATTTTAAATGTAACACAAGAGCATGTATAATTTAATAGGTGGGCTGACTATTTTAATAGAAGTTAAGACTTTCATGGTGCCTAAATTCTTCTTAAGCCCTTGGAGTGACACATTTGGCCCTTCAAGTCCATAATGTTTACAACGTGCTCCATGGATCTTGTGGGCTTATCTTTTGTGTCATTCAATCCCACATTTTCTTTGGAGTGACACATTTGGCCTTTCAAGTCCATAATGTTTACAATCTGCTCCATGGATTTCATAGTTCCTAAATTCTTCTTAAGCCTTTGGAGTGACACATTTGGCCTTTCAAGTCCATAATGTTTACAACCTGCTCCATGGATTTCATGTTGCCTAAATGCCTCTTAAGCCCTTGGATACACTTCTGTTTGTCAAATTTCACCTAAATTTCACCTCTACATCTTGCATGAAGGAGCCAAGAGTATCATGGACTCCTTCCATCACTATATTATAAAGTTCCTCATTGATGAAGGAATGCATGTTTGACATGGACTTTCCCTAGTAAGGCAATATAACAATGAGTAGAAACTTTTGGTATCCATGAAAGGTTGGGAAAGAGTGCATTCCCACTCTAAGATGAAAAGCTTCTGGATAGGGTTAGATTTCAACATTACTTTGGGACTCCCTTCGGAGCTTATCATATATACATTATTCTACCATTCATCAATCAACTTTATCTGGGCCTCAATGTGCATTCTGTATCGATCAACTACATTTTGTCATTCCTCCCATACTCCCAAATGCACCTTTACCTTGTTATAGTCTAGGTACCAAAGGGAACTTAAATCAAGTAGGTAGGCTAATAAAGCATTCGAATAATGAAGAAATGCACTAATTGGTTGAAAAAAAATTGAGTCCAATCTCTTAGCTATTGAGGGTGAACAAACATCCTACACATAGAGCTAACAATCCCCCTTGGGCAGGGAGGAAAATTTGAGTCCAACCTCTTAGCTATTGAGGGTGAACAAAAAACCTATGCATAGAGCTAAAAATCCCCCTTGGGCAGGGAGGATGGCAAGTGAAATGCCTACACTTTATAGCACTAAATTTAATGATTCCAAGTAGGTCCTTGTTTTGAGACAAAGCCTGAGATACAGTTAGTAGCGATCAACTACATTTTGTCATTCCTCCCATACTCCCAAATGCACCTTTACCTTGTTATAGTCTAGGTGCCAAAGGGAGCTTAAATCAAGTAGGTAGGCTAATAAAGAATTCGAATAATGAATAAATTCACTAATTTGTTGAAAACAATTTGAGTCCAACCTCTTAGCTATTGAGGGTGAACAAACAGCCTACACATAGAGCTAAAAATCCCCCTTGGGCAGGGAGGATGGCAAGTGTAATGCCTACACTTTACAGCACTAAATTTAATGATTCCAAGAAGTAATGCAATAGGAACAGTGTAATGCATTGAATGTATCAATAAACTTCATTAAACCTCCTGTCCTCTGTATTATGGGTTCTGTGAAGTAGGCAGTGGCATAGCATGCCTTGCAATGTTACCCAGCAAGTCCATAATGTTTACAACCTGCTCCATGGATTTCATGTTTCCTAAATGCATCTTAAGCCCTTGGATACACTTCTATGTGTCAAATTTCACCTAAATTTCACCTCTACATCTTGCATGAGGGAGCCAAAAGTATTATGGACTCCTTCCATCACTATATTATAAAGTGCCTCATTGATGGAGGAATGCATGTTTGACATGGAATTTCCCTAGTAAGGCAATATAACAATGAGTAGAAAATTTTGGTATCCCCCTTGGGCAGGGAGGACAATTTGAGTCCAACCTCTTAGCTATTGAGGGTGAACAAACAACCTACACGTAGAGCTAACAATCCCCCTTGGGTAGGAAGGACAATTTGAGTCCAACCTCTTAGCTATTGAGGGTGAACAAACAACCTACACATAGAGCTAAAAATCCCCCTTGGGCAAGGAGGATGGCAAGTGTAATGCCTACACTTTACAGCACTGAATTTAATGAGTCCAAGAAGTAATGCAATAGGAACAGTGTAATGCATTGAATGCATCAATAAAATTCATTAAACCTCCTGTCCTCTGTATTATGGGTTCTGTGAAGCAGACAATGGCATAGCAAGCCTTGAAATGTTACCCAGCAAGTCCATAATGTTTACAACCTGCTCCATGGATTTCATGTTGCCTAAATGCCTCTTAAGCCCTTCGATACACTTCTGTGTGTCAAATTTCACCTCTACATCTTGCATGAGGGAGCCAAGAGTATCATGGACTCCTTCCATCACTATATTATAAAGTGCCTCATTGATGGAGGAATGCCTATTTGACATGGACTTTCCCTAGTAAGGCAATATAACAATGAGTAGAAAATTTTGGTATCCCCCTTGGGCAGGGAGGACAATTTGAGTCCAATCTCTTAGCTATTGAGGGTGAACAAACAACCTACACATAGAGCTAACAATCCCCCTTGGGGAGGGAAGACAATTTGAGTCCAACCTCTTAGCTATTGAGGGTAAGCGTAAGCCTAAGCTCTTGTACTGCAATGTGGGTTGTTTTAGTCTCGTTAACCTAAATTATGCAACAATGTGCGTGTTTTGTTCTGTATTTTAGAAGAGAGGCTACATAACGCTAGGTTTTCAGTTTAGATTTGTTTCATGTGTTCAAAAGCTTTTTTTATTCCAGTTTGTGTTTTTTTGTAAATTTATAGATCGAACATAAAATGATATTCGATATATATTATATTGATCTGTTAGACAAACAAAAGCTACAATGGGGAAACCTTTGCTACATAGAGGGTTTCTAACAGCAAGAAATCTGAGTTAATAACAAGATTATATGATGCTTTGATAAAACTGTAAGTGGAGATTACATCAAAAAATTCAAATGGCAAACAGGTCTATGAAGAAGCCCAGAAACACGAAACTATCCTTTTTTTATTTATTTAATTTTCAATATACTATGCTACAGAAACAAGGAGAAGCAAATCAGAACACGAACAATAACATCTATTGTAGAGTGAAAAAATGTTGATTGATTCATAGAGATTGATGGTACAGAGTATTTCACAGATTTACAGTCCTTTCTCGCTACCACTGGAAGCAAGGTTTCAGTGCTCCGTCTGTGTCTGTGTCTGCGTCCTGTGGAACTGTAGCTTTATCTGCTTTTCATCCCCACTCTCTTCCCTCCACGGAATAGACATTATCAAAATCAAAGAAGGAATTTTTTTACCCATTTCCTTAAAACTATTATTTGATGACTCCTTTTGCCAATGTGGCCTCAATGGTTAGGTGTTTACAATTTTTGGACAGATCATGTATGGTGTGGATTTTTTTAGGTTGTTACTAAAAAAATACTCGTATATTAAAAATTTCAAGTATTGTACAAGGCATCACTCTCTTTCCAACCAAGCAGGAATAGCCAACATACCAAACTGGGTACCATATTAAGAATGTCTGATGTTCTTCTAAAGGAAAAATCTATAGAAGGTACCTGAATCAATGTGGGTATTTATTTTCATTTTCTGCGCTTTTTAGACTCTGGCTTGAATGGGTTGTGCCCAATTGAATCAGTGAGAGTATTCAACTCTCTCCACTATTCTGTCATCCCATACACATTGACTGAATGGGCTATGGATAATGTCTAGGCTACCTATTTGGCCTTTTTTTTCTCTCTTTTGGAGGTGTTGGTGAGCTGACTTGGAGGCTTGCAACATTGGATGTTTTTCCCTCTTCCATTCTAAAACCGACTTAGCTTGGCACTCTAGACCGAAAAATGATAAAATTAGTGTATGCATTAACTAGAAAATGATCGAATTAGTGTTGTCCTGTCAGTGTCGGGGGTATATTTTATGCCTCATACAGGATTCTAACAAGTTATGTTGCAGTAAATCTGATCCAGTGTTGTGTCAAAATTTTGCTTTATTTTGTTTTGATTATCAATGTTTCAATGCTTCTTCTGACCATTTTTTTCTGTTTCTATTTTAGTAAAGTTGTGAAACTCACACATTGTGTTTGAAGACTGTTACTAAATTTATGATTGACCTCATTGTCTTTTTTTCTTCTTTCTCTCAACTGTAGGCAGAGGCCAAGAGGAAAATTCCATGTTCTTGATCTATAGGGCTTATTAGAGTACCATTATTGACTATTTAGACATGTTCTCCTCTGGTTTGAGTCATCCCTAAGTTATTTGAACGACATCCCTATTGTTGCTTAAGAAAACTGACGGTGTGTGATTGATTATCTGGGTTCTAATCATATTGTTGTATCTAGCTGAGCAATTGGGCAGTTTTATTTTCTGACTAGACTAGACGTTAGTTCAAACTCAAAGAGAGAACTCAAACTAGGATATTATATAGAATTTTCCATTTCTAGGCCTGATCAACAATAGGAAAGTTTTATGTATTGCACTTGGTTTCCATTTTGATATATTCACCTTTACATGGTATATATATGAAAAAAAATTGCATATTTTGTGTCTATTGGTTTGGAATTATGGTTTTAAATCTTTAAAATAGTTTTTTTCATTAAAAACTATTATTTTTTTAAACTGGTTAATTGAGATCTAACTAGTCCCAGTTTGATTGGTTCTGGTTTGAAACCCGGTTTATTAGGTGGACCGGTCTGGCCACCAGTTCCAGTTTTTAATACTATGCATCTAAGACCTGAAATAGATCAAGTCAATCTTCATGGTTTGTTCTTGCTCTATGATATAAGGGATGATGACCGTCTTGGTCTTGAAATGAAACACAAAATCATTTATAAATGGGTGTGAGATTAAGCAGCTTAGTGTCATATTTGTGCACATACTTAAAACCATGTTGCTGACTTCCAATGAATAGCTATTGAGGAAAGCCATAAATCATGATATCATGCCACCAACAATAGAGTTTGAATTTGATCAAATAGTGATAAGATAAATAAGACTTATAACAATTTACTATGTAGTGTTGCATCCACTAGCTTTGAGTCTTTAAGAATCGATAACTTCTTATCCATTTCAATAGGAGTTGTTGCAGATTTATCATCAGCAATGTCAAATATGTTTCAAATTTCAATATCTTCCTTACATACTTAGCTTGGAAAATATAAGTACATTGGAGCTATCATTTCAAAATCTTTATGCAGGAAGCTCTTCTTTTATCACTTCCATCATTCTTGTAAGTTGGATTCACTGAAATGATGCCATCAACATATAAGATGCAATCAATATTTCATCCTTCACTTTTATTTTGACAATCTGACAGGTTTTCAAAACAATTATCCTTGACTGGTCATCAATGCTTGCATACAAGGCTCTATGAGCCTGCCTCAGTCCATATGAGTTATAATGCATATACATTTACTCTGCAAAGCTTGTATTCTAGAAGGCACTTTTGACATCCACTTAATAAATCTCACACCTATGCCTAACTAATTGTATTCATCTAACAAGTGAAAAGTTTCTTCAAAGTCTACACAGGCTCCCAAGTCCGATTTATCTGTATTTCAGTATAATCCTCTGGAATTTCTTTCTGCAACTCTTGCTTTATGTTCGCTTCTTCAAATGAGTTAGACTCGTGTGAGTCAATACTCAAAAGAAACACTTATTGGATATACAGTTGACTGTTGTAGGCTAATTGACTTCCAGACTTCTTCACTAGTTGTAGGTAGTTCTTAGAACTTTGAATCCATAATCATTCTTTATGTAGTTACTAATTTGGAATTCTCTTGAACTTTGGTCTGATTTGTTACTATTTGTCTTGTTGGCACTAGCTTCCTCAGCATCACCTAATGTTTGTATTGTCATATTTTCATGTTTTAGATTGCTTTCCTTTACTTCTGCGACCTTTCTTACATTATCTTTTAAAACAAGCCATGGTACAACAATATAGTCTGATACTTCTTGCAGATTATATTTAATATTTATCAAAGACTTATTTTTACTTCCTCATTCAAAAAGCCTATACACCATGGACTCTTCACTGCGCCCTACAAAAATGTGTATTTTTCTTTTGTCTTCTAGCTTTT
This sequence comes from Pinus albicaulis, assembly GCA_034641835.2. NCBI lineage: Eukaryota > Viridiplantae > Streptophyta > Pinopsida > Pinales > Pinaceae > Pinus > Pinus albicaulis. The sequence continues at coordinate 1,110,553,490 of CM076582.1, read as the reverse complement.
GCCTAATTTTATTTTGCCATGAGCATACAACCACATCATAACAAAGACTCCGAGACAAATTTCTTGTGATTTCCTTCCACTCCATGTGCCCTTTGGTGTGATGTTTCTCACAAACTTTGTGGAGCCTTTGACTTATACATGCCTATGTAGATTGCTTTAGCTTAGTTAAAGATGTTGTTTGAGATAATTTTCCCTTGCCCATGATCTTCATCAAATACAACATCTGTATTGTGCTAAACCTTTGATGAAGATCATGGGCAAGGGAAAAATATCTTAAACTAGGCTAAAGCAATCTACACAGGCATGCATAACTCAACAAAGACTCCACAAAATCTATGAGAAACATCACACCAGAGGGCACATTGAGTGGAAGGAAATCAAAGGCATATATATATATATATATATATATTCAAAGAGCTTACACTTTGGACTCTTCTTGTACCCTACAAAGATGTGTATTTTTTGTTTACCTTCTACTTTTGTCCTTTTTTCCTTGTTCCTTTTGTTGTTTTCAAAAACAGCCTTTGTGGAGTCTGTTGAGTTATACATACCTCTGTAGATTGCTTCCCTTCTACTTTTTCCTTTTTTCCCTTCTTCCTTTCCCTTTTCTCCAAGACAACATCTGTACTACCAATTATGTTTTCTCTTCTAATTCAAAGATGTGTTATTTTTTTTTTCATGTTTTCCATTTGCTGCATGTGAAAACAAATAGCAAAAAAATATTTTGAGACAGTTTTCTTGTGATTTCCTTCCACTCCATATGCCTAAGCTCTTGTACTGCGTAAGCGTAAGCCTAAGCTCTTAATTCACAAGTAGTTAATTCAGTTAATTCAGAAGTTCTTAATTTAGGAATTAAGGACTGTGCAGGATGAGACCAAACAATTATGAATTATTGGACTTTTTCTCAAATTCTTTTGAGAAAACCATTATAATCTCTAGATGCTACGCCCTTAGGTAAATCAGGGATGTAAGTTATGCCCTTTTTGTAGCTGTAGGTAAATCAAGGGATTTGAATCTCCAACTTCTCTATACATAATAATTGCTATTTTTATGTTTAATTGCTATTTTTATTGCACTTTGAAGATTCACATTATACAATCAAATTTTTATGGGTTAAAGTTTATAAAGCATAATAATTGATTTTTTTCTTGTATTTTCGTTCATATTTGAAAGAAAATAAATTTTGCATATACACATTAAGCTTGTACATTCATCAGGAATCTTCCATCATCATGACAGATTCATGACACCACCCATCATGATTCCTACCCAGAATCCTTTGTTACCCTCCACAAACAGTGTATTCGGTGTCAGGGCAGCTGCGGTGCGGGCATTGTCGGCTTCGACCAATGAATTTTCTTTTTATTCTTACAATATGAATTTTTTTAATGGCCTTTGTTAATGGCCTCTGTTTTCTTAATGGCCTTTGTGAATGGCCTCTATTTTCTTTGTTCTTTGTTAAGTTTCACCTATCCAACTCTGATCAGGGACTCTTTGCTGCCAAGGCTTCCTTTACATTTTTTTCAATTGGTCTAGCTGAGAAAGATAGTGAAGAAAAAGTGAGAGTTTTCGTTATAAAAAGGCTCACAGGCTTTAGAGTAGGGATATATGGGTGAATGCTTGTATGGGAATATGTGAGAGACGTCTTGGGCGTGAACTTGTGACCGTACGTTCTTACGAAAGTGTTCTTGTCTTATGTACGGTTAAAGAGTATATTTTATCAACAATGTTTGTTGAATATTTCTGCAATCTTGTTCACTACCATGCTTCCCAGTTTCTATAATTTTTGTTGCAATGCTTGTTATGATAATTTTAATTTAACATAAAACCATATCAGTGCTCTAAATTATTGTTTTGCATGGTAAAAACCATTGCTGTTATAGGTCAATCTACAACTGTTATAGGTAAATATATTGTTATTTTGAGAAGAAAATTCCCTGTACTAGAAATGAACATGTTGTCATAGAGTTATCAGTTTGTTGTTGATAGAATTAGTTGGTTTGGGCTTTGCTTTTACACCGATAGGGATTGGCATGTCAGTACAGTCCTTGATTCTATAACAGTTGGACTCATAACGCACGATAACTCATCCATACCATATCTATCAAGTGTATTTCATGGGAACATCAAGCACAAATTTTCCCCTTTGATGATAGGCATGCTAGACATGATGGTGGCATGCAACAACTCAGATCACTAAACCAGGGAAAAATTTCATGTTTACATACCTCAACTGCCCGATACAAGTAGGCATGGACCATAGTATGTGATTTTAAATATTAGCATTGCATCAGCCTATAAACTTTGACAAATGGCTTAACACTAAAACAAGTGCTAACTAAAGCGATTGTTTTCATGGGATTTATTCTAGTATTGCCACACTACTGGAGATCTAATTTCTATAAAGAAACCAGAAGCTACTTAAAGGGATTTGGTGGAGACAAATTGATATAGGAAAAAACCTTATTATGGGAAGAAGCAAGGCTCCAAGTTGTTGTTGGAAAAAACATAGGATTTGGTCCCGATATTCCTTGATGGTACATTATCATCTTCATTTCATTCTGAGGTCAACTGAGGCAGCAAGAAGAATATTGTGAGAAGTATGGCCATTAAAGTTGCACAAAAACATATAATTATGACTGCAAATAACCCTTGTATGGATATGGCATGCAATTGATATCATTTATTAGTTGTTTCCATGAAAGCCTTACAAAGACAACAAGTAATTATTCCATTTGTTTTCTAGATTTCCTTGGGCTTTCGGAGAAGGTAATACTTATAAATAATAATTTTTCCCTCAAAGAATCCTCCCCTTTGGGCATTGTAATCGACTGGGGTAAGTTTTTTATAGTTTTTTATTTGTATGTGCATGTCTTTCAGTTCTGTTGGTAGTATTTTCTTCCTCCAATGAGTTTGGGTTTTATTTGGGGAAGTCCTGGGCTATTCATTGGTTGTTGGGATCTAGTCTTCTCTCATTCTAGTGGTCTAGTGATTTTCTATGCTCATCAAAATCCAAGTGGATTACTCTTCTAGAAACCATCTCATCCATCCAAGTAACCACTATCAATATGCCACTTCTATGACCAACAAATCAATGTGCCACTTCTATGACCAACAAGTCAGATCATGAGCCATCTAGACTTGGTCAAGAAACAAATTATTGTCTTCTACATCAATTGATTTCCCCCCACATAGATTAAAGACATAATCTGTCATCAACTTTCTTCCATCAATGTCTGTAACCCAATCAACATCATTATAGCTATTTTTTTTCTGATAATTTTCAGTTTTGGTGGAGAAAATTTGATATAGGCTTGTTGTCCTTCATTCAAAATGGTTTGAAGACAATGCTTTGATAATTATAATTATGCATATCTCTAGTCATTAGAATCTCATAGTAATAATGCAACTCACCTAGATCCTTCATCTCAAAACAAAATAACATTTGATTTTTGGTTGTTGGAAAAATTTATGTGGCTCTCTATGAATATTAGGCCATCAAATCACAATGTAACTACAATAATTTGATTTGTATAAGCCTAATGAGGTGACTTAGAAATTCCTTAGCTCTCATCACGAGTCCCATTTCCCATTGAAGAGCACTTATTATTTGTTGTCTGCCTGCATTTTGTGAATTTACAATCAGAAACAAAATAGTAAAAGTTTTTTTGGTACACACGTTGCCATATATTTCAACAGTTATTTATGTAATGATCCTAACTAACGTCCACACATTTTTATTTGCATATTTTTGTTACATTACTTTCTTGGAATATATACAAATGGCAGACTAGGTATTTATTTTGTTTTTGGTATTTGTAGTATTTATGTTGTTTTATTTAGTTAGAGACTGGTTTTATTTTTAGAAATAACTCTAAAACGATACTTCAAAATTTTGTTTGTGACCAGTTAGAGGCTTGTTGGAACACTTTGAGAAACTTGCCTCAAAGTGTTGGACATATTTTCAATGCTCACTCAACACTAAAAAATTAAATATTCATAGATTCACTCCCTAGGTTTATTCATTAGTCATGTTATCTTGAAAAAGAATTAATAATCAAGTTAAAATGTGTAGTCTTATCGAGCATAGTACATGGTGCATTCAGGAAAATAGCACATCATCATCTGAATATTCAGATGAACGGGAAACAAGACCTATTCCAGGTACAGATGAATACTTCAATGAAATGATATATTGCAGTTGCAAAATGTGCCAAAATAGGAAACTAAAGAAGCGAAGGCTAGTTGGTATCCATAGATTGGACCATGGAGTTTATATAGAAGAGGTATACTATAATTAAAAAATTGTTTTTCTTATAATAAATAAATATGCACATTATTTAATACATTATTATTGATCATTTGAATTGATTTTTTTTTGATGAAAAGTCTCTTTTGGTTCCCAATATTCCTGAAGAACCTATGGATTATATTGATAGTAGCCACTCTCAAGATGAAGGACACAACACATTTATGGATGAAACCACTTCACAGATAAATGAGGCTGGGGTCAATGAATTTATCTAGGACTTCTACACATCTTTTGAAGAAGTTATTGATTCACCCCTCGCTCAATTGGCTAGGACGCCTCTTTTTGCAAATGTTGAATCTTCTATCTTGGCGACACTTATGTTGTTGTTGAACTTGAAGGTTACACATGGATTGAAAAACACATACTTTACTAATATATTAAGGTTGGTTTTGATATTCCTATAAATTAATGCTCTAGATGTCTTAAAAGTTTTGAATATTGTGTATACTTATAAAAATAATTATTTGTACTATGCAGACTTTTGGCAAACAAAATACTTCCAAAGGACAATAAGTTGCCTCATTCTCATAGAGAAGTATCTTCAATAATGAAATACATTGGAATGGAGTACAAGACCTATGATGCATGTCCAATGACCATATAGGGTATGATGAAAATTTGTAATGCCAGTGTGTCTGCCTGAATAGATATCGTCGAATCCCAGTATCGAAGAAGGTTCCTTATAAAGTACTACGACACATTCCACTAAAGCCAAGGTTTGAGAGAATGTTCAAGTGCAAGGAGTTGGAAAAATATATGGATTATCATGCACAAGGGAGAAGCCAAGATGGTGTCATGCGTATGGTTGCAGATAGTAAATATTGGAAAGATATTGAGGAAAAATGGCCACATTTAAGAAATGAGCCAAGGAATGCAAGAATTTCTCTAGCAATGGATGGTGTCAATCCTTTTGGAGATCTTAGAACAACGTATTCTATTTGGCCAGTGTTAATTATAAACAACAATCTTCCCCCTTGGATGGCGGTAAGAAAGGGCATGATATACTTTCTGTACTGGAGCACTAAGTATCCTTACGATGCTCTCTTGAATTTTATATAAAAATATTTCAATTTAGTTAATCCTAATAAAGAACACTTTGTTTACTTAGGAAAATATCAGGTAAAGGATATGGATGTATACATGGAGCCCCTCATTGACGAGCTTCGTGAATTATGGGATGGTGTAAATATGTATGATGTATCAAGACCTGTCAATGATAGAAACTTCCTCTTTCATGCTTCTTTATCCATAATTCATGGGATGCCTGCAGGTTTCTATTTGTTGTAGTAATATTTTTGTTGTAATGCATATTATAAATTACAATGAGGAATTATTTATTTGCATTTAGTATTTACCAAATAAATTTGGTTTCCAATCTTATTTTAGCTACAAATGGTGTGCAGAAGCATCATGTAACAATTTTTGTATAGGCAATCGTTGATCTAACAAATTATCTATGAGTGAGATAGACAATTCTTACCACAAAATCATCACAATGAGTATGGATAACAAGGGAAAAACAAGGAGCAGTTGGAAGTTGATGTTTACAAAGATAACCCACTAGGTGAAAAGCAACCAAGAAAAAAAAAAAAGGATATATTTTCTTAGGAATGAAAAAGACTTCTATTTTCACAAATTAGAATATTATAGAACCTGCTAACAGCCCACCTATTGGACACTATGCACACTGTGAAAATGTGGTAGAGTGTCGGGAAACATCTAAAATGGAACTAACTTCAAAGCAATGTAAATAAATCTAAGAAAGGACCCTCGAGTTGCCAATATCATGCCAAACACAAGTCAGTATGGAGACAACTCATTTTGGACCATGTTTCCAACTTAAACTAAATGATATAAAACATCATTTCTTACCATGAAAAACATAAGATTTATTTCTAAGCGCAAAGTATATTGAAAACTTATTCAGCAAGAGATGGATTAGAGCCTTGTGCCTAAAACACAACATCAGGCACCGTGCTAGCGCTCAACCACTCTCAAAGTTGAAGGAAGGCGAGGTTCGAGGCTAATATCAAATTGGCATTGCCCTCGTAACAGCCTGATGACATTGTGGAGAGGCCTTCCGTTAGGGCCCTACAAAATGAGCAATAGAAGAATACTTGGGAAATGTAGTTCGATTTTAGGTCAGTAAATAGAGTGAGAAGAGTATTTTTGATAAATATAATCAGTTTTCTCGGGTCAGAGGACCAAGGAACAACGTGAGCAATAGATTTAATCAAGGCACCGATTATTCCATAAGGCGAGATAGGAGCAAGCTATTAATCAACTTGGAATAATATGGGGTGAAAGACTGTTTAAAAAAGGCGAAAAGGGCATTAATCAATGAGTCCTTGCGTACGTAAGGAATATGAACACCCACCTCCATGCGGTAGCAACAACTAATCTCTACCTTTCACCGAAGAAAGTATTCGTGCCTGAATTATTGTTGTTTGATACTATATGAAACATTATAAAAGATATGAAATAAGAAAACATATGTTAAATCTCACACAAAGAATCTTCATAATCACTAACAATACTATTCTCTCCATTGCCCTAATAAAGAGAGCACCGGTTTTTCTCCCACAACTTTTTAGAACTTTTTTCAACTCCTTTACAAATGATTTTTCATAATAAATAGACTTTCCAGGAGACAAAATCCACCAGAAAATATGAATTATTTTATCATCATTAAACAACAAATCAAAAGCAATCAACTTTCCTAATAAGAACAAGGCCCACTAATGACCAATTAAAGGACAAAACCAGATTTGAATTGAACCTAAGTTAAACAGGCAAATTGCTCCTATTTCTCACTTGTCAGATATACTTGTTTAATTTGGGCTTTTCGTGTTCTTATCCTTCCATTGTATATATCTTCATTTAATTCTGAACTATTTGTTTCACTTTTAACATTTGAAGGAAACCAACAAAAATTGCCTGGGAAATTAAAAATACCGCCGAACCTGTACTGCAACTACCAATGAACACATACTAAATGACAACTAAAGATGATCAAACATTCATGCCACAAATCACTGCAGCACCATCTTTCGAAACTGCTCAAATTTTCTTTGCACTACATTAACTACAAGCTAGCACACACATATACAAGGAAATGACTTGCTCCTCCACGGTCTCAGTCCTGTCTATCAATTCATTTGGATCTCGTCGTTGAAACATCCTTCAAAAGAGAGAGAGCTAGAATTGATCGATCATGCTTTTTGCTTCACAGCCAAATCGTTTTCATGAATTAGTAAACCACTTTAACTTAACACTAGTGCCCACTGTGTGACCTCTTCCACAGATTTTTAGGATTATTTTCCAGTTACTCCGTGCTTAATTATTTCACGCTACAAGTGAATCTATCCCATACCAAATAAACAACTGCAGTGACAAAAGCTCTAACGCCGTTCGAACTACTTTCGAGGACGTGCGCTTAAAGTTGCCAAAGCCATTGTGCTTTTCGCTTCTTCCCTATTGTCAACGCTTTCCCCTGCATGATCTCGCTAGCTCAACACACAAAGACCAACCAATGTTTGAGATGTAGAAAAGTTTTGTTTCCGGAATAAAAATTGGTCCCTTGGTATCACTCACATCCGTCAAGAGCCAGGCACTACCCACCGGCATGTTGTCCATGTGTAATAAGCACAACCGTTCGTATCATCATTACTGTGATTCTCGTTTTCCGGATATTTCAAGCACAGATTCATTTTTTGCCACAGTCGGGCGTAACATAATTCCAATCTTGCACAATGGACTTACCGCTTGTACCCAAGATTTATCTCTGTGATGCAATGGTGATATTCGTGATCGCTAAACCAATCACAATTGAAATTTCAGTGTCTATGTGGAACAAGGACACTTCATGGCATTAAAGTGATTAACCGAGGTTTGATGAACAACAAAGCCATGGAACAAGGTTTACATTAAACCCTCATAAACACTAAGTCAGTAAATAATTGTAGTTCCCGTTTTGGAGCAATATGAAAGACAATGGTCTGTATGCACTAGTTGAGTTGTAACTATATTTGTTAGTTCGGCATGCCGGAAGGTTCCATGTTATGATTTATAGTTGATCCTTTAGAAGAATCATTTTGATTTCTATTGCTTTCACCAAAATCACTCCTGCTAAAATCACATGTGCTTAGTTAGGTGTTCATTAACTAGATGGTTCTGGTACCTACTAATATTCGGGTAGCATATCATTGGTGTTCATTGCATGCATCCGAGAAGTTGCAAAAGCATCTCATGTTCTCTCTCGTATTGGTTGACACAAGGTTTATAGCATTCCTCTCAGTTGCAAACTATCTACGTGAGCCAACCGATTTACTGATTCTTTGGATCGAGCTCTCGTTCATGGACACCCAGAATTGATGCATTTCTTTGAACAACTTCCACATCTACTTCTCATTTCGGCCAAATCTTCATTTTAAGCCAGACAATACAATTTATATAACCGTAAGGTATTTCTATACTTATGGCATCGGTTTCCTAATGTTTCTCGAAGACAAAGACCGCATTGGATCTCGGGTCTTTGTAGAGGGGTCGTGATGATTGTCTAGCATAAACGTTGAGATTTTGCATGAACATATGCCCCCGTACCTCGCTTGATTGCTTCTACCGACCGTAATTGAAGTAACTACGTGTTGCCACGAGATAAGTGGCATCGAAAGAGTTTGGAACAGCCACGAGGGGGCTTTCCGCATCTTGTTGGAATTTATTAATTTTATCCACTTCTCTTTCTTCTTTATCCGAAGAATGACAATGACTTTGTCACCTGCGCTCCTTTGACCCGAAAGCGAACATGGACAGTTTATCACATACATACAAATGGGTACAAAGGTGCGTTGCTTCTCATGGGGAGTACCGTTGAAAGGAAACATTACACAAAAATGTCGTGGATGAGGAAAGTCCCTACATGCTACATTTGTTGCACAAACCCATTTAAAACATAAAAGATCGAGCTGGGAGAACCAAAAATGTAAAAACTAGTGTTCGGGAACCGTGCGCCCGCCGTACAGAGAGCCCATCGCGCTGCGAGTATTCTATGCACCGCGCTGAAATGTTAAATTACACCGCCAATTTCTCCTCGTAAGGCGTCACATGCATCCCATGCCGCGCGCTCCTTTGCTGCCGCACGCACTTTCTACACCCTTTCTTGGCCCTTCAAATTTTGGGCCCCGCCCAAACTCTAAATTCACCTTTCACTTCAATTTTCACAAATTTTATATTCTTCCGTCCTCTTATCTTTTTTTGCATAACGTTGTCTTTGGCAGCTTTTATTTTTGTGTCATACACCCAACAAGCAAGAGCCTTGCCTAATATTGGATGTCATAATAATGACTCTATTTGAGAAGCGTTAACTGCTATTACCTGTTCATTCATGCGTCCGGCCATTTTCATAACTCTCGCTTACTTATTTTATTCCGGAATTTTTAGTCGAAATGATGAAATCCCTTGTTTGTTTACAGAATGATTGGTGTGATCGTAAAGCGTACATGAAACATCTCAACTAAAAAACTTGAATAATTACGAGAAGTTTATCGAAGCTTTCTTCTTCAAAACAAGGTTTTGGAAGAAGAAACATTTCCGAGCCTTGTTGATGATAAATGACCGAAACATTGAGCTGATAAGCTTTGATGAACTTTAGCGTTTACGTTGAAGATAAGGAAAGAGCCTTCCTACGTATAATTTATGTTTTTTAACGGAATGCAACCAGACCGGAAGAAATTTTTGATTATTTATCAAGGGGTCGATTTAGGACCTATCTAACAGCACAATTTGACAAAGGTAATATTGCCGTATTGTTGGTTTGTTGGAACTTAATTAGAAAATTTTATATCTTAGTGATAATAGTAGTTTATGCATATTTGAACAGGTTATTTGTTAATGGTCATGCTAGTATTTTGATAATATCATTCCATGCATATTTTAACATGGTTATTTGTTAATGGTCATATGAAACATGTGTCGCCCGGCAGTAATACCAAGTACTTTTGACCATGATGTCACTTTGACTATTTACAAATGATGCAAACATCCCAGGTATTTTCAATCAATTGCACACTTTCCATGAATCTTATCATTTCATGCATCATTGGTTATGCGTTTATATGAGTTCTTACTTTAGTTTACGAGAAATCACAAGTCTTGATTGTAATACATGGTGTAACATTTCATGGTGTGGGTCTCATCTAAAGAGATACATCCGATGAATTGAAGTATTGGAAGAGGAATGTTTCACTTTGATGTGTGATATTCAAATGTGCTTCCTCCTGCTTTTTAATTCTCAAGAGCACCACCTTGTACACCTAGTAGAAGAGATTGAACAATGTGGTCCTATTCATATTCGAACAATGGGCTCGTGGGAGATATATGAATGTCTGAAACAATTTGTGGAGGGCAAAGGCTTCTGACCAAAGATGTATCCATAGTTGAGGGGTGGCGTTGTCGAATCAATGGTCTATTTGAGTGAGTACTACCCCAATTGCATATCGAAGCTCCGCGATTATGGAATTACAACCAATCCTGCCCCAATATTTTGAAGGAGAAAAATTAGAGGTGAAGGGACTTCAAAGAGGAGGCAAAGGTAAACAAAATGTTAGTAGTTTTTTTTATCTTAAATTTTATAATACATGGCTATAAATAATTATTAATTCATTGAACAAATATATTGTTCATTGTAGATGCTAAGGAGTGAGGCATTACATTTGTATGTTGCATACAATTCCTTCGACTTTATGTTGGAATGCATGGAGAAGTATTGCATTTAACAAAAATAAATTAGAAGATGAAAATGCATGGACCAATATATAATAGATGGTAGCACTTAATTAAGGCTTCCACAGCCATGGCAGGCACACATAGATGCTCATGGAACTGGCCAAAGACCAATATTGAAAATGAGGAACAAAAGGGAAGGACAGAGCGACACAACAAAATTAAATTTTAAATTTCATTAAAGAATTCATAAACAATAAGGTGATAAGCATTAAATATGCTGTATATATTTAATAAATTGATTGTTAAATTTTATAACTTTAACCATTAGTTAATATTTTTATGAATCTGAAAATGCTGGGCAAAGAATGTAACTTGTCATAATTGATTTTATCAAAAGTTGATGAAAGAGACAAAGTTAAGTGGTTGTGGAGTTTCAAAGATTCATTTGAGGGTGGGATTGTCATTCACATGCAAATGAGGACAATCAATCACAAGCAAACTTCACTACTATGGAGTGTTGGAGGATATTATAGAGCTGGATTTTTATGTCTTTCAAGAAAGTTGGTTTTCGTCGAATGGCACAAGCTTATCTAAGTGGGAGAAGAAACCTATCTTACCCATAATAATGACCCACACCTACTACATCTAGGCTTGAAGCCACCGAACCTTAGGCTTCAAGTCATAATGTGACCAATTTTCATTCCAAATTTAGAACATCTGCTGGTCAGATTAGTCAGTGATCCACAGAACAAGAGTAACATTTGTTCCGTATGTAGAGGACCATGATTTACTTGAAGATGCGGGAGTGCCCCTGCAGACATAATAAGTTGAATCTTTAATTAAACCCAGAGGAGGGGGGGTGAATCAGTTTAATACATACATAAGCCTTTTAAAAATTTTCACCAAACTTATTTACAAATTTCTTAATATGTGAACAATCTTATTTGCATCCAATATTAGAAATTTATGACACCATACTTATGTTGAGAGCAAAAGCAATTAAGAAGATTGAAATAATCACATCAACACATAAGAAACACACATAGAGACAACAAAGATAAGAAACTACAAAGGGAGAAACTACATCTTATTATTTTTTTGATGCAAAGGCAAGCCCAACTCCCTCTCACCATTGTTTTCTCAGCACTAACCCACAGGAGGCTCTATCTGTTCTCAAGTTGCTAACTCGTAAGGAAGCACCAACTCCCTTTCACCTTCACTAAACCCAAGGGTGAGGTTTGCAACTTACCAACACAACCCACACTATCAAGTTTAACCCTGATAGGGAAGCTCCAACTTCCTCATAATTTATCAAACTCGAATGTTTCCTTTTTTTACCTTGGGACATCGCTCTATTCGCAGCTTCTCTTTTCAGCTTTCTTCTTTCTTTAACCCTCTCGCTCACACTTCTATACCGCCTTTTCTTCGTACGACGCCGAACCTCTTTTCATATCCAAAATGACATTATTTATAGAGTTCTCACATGACCGTTGTATTTCACAAAGAATTTGGAGTGAACGTTCATGACTTCAGCTTCCGTTCATTCCTTTTATCTCGTTATTCAATAAATATAACCGTAGGTGCCAATGAATATTAAGGCGACATTTGTTCTCTTCTCCGGAGACTTGCCACCCATCATAAACAATAAAAATCAATTAAAAATATTTACAACTCAAATTACACATACCTAACCTCAACTCCATTTATCTTTTATTTACTTTCATACTAGTTCTTTTCGATCAGGTCCGTTCTTCAATGTGTTTTATCTCTTTTCAAACTGCTTTCCACTGGCTAAGGTAACTTTAGCATACGTGTAACCTGCTTTTTATATCAATGCATTTTAGACATAAAAGTGTGAACCGTTTTAAACATACATATTTCGAACCCTTTACAATACTAGTGTCTTGTTATAAGTAGCTCGTGTTGAATACACACACCACAAATAATCATTTATAAACAATCACCCTTAACCTTGTTTATGTCTGTGGGTCTGTACATCCACGTGTTACATTTAACCACACCACAATCACATAAAATAATGTCGTGACATTTTTATAACACCTTTTAATAGTACCCAGCATCCTTTAATGTTGAACCATCAACAATAAATCTTTCAACCTTCTTACGTCCATGAAATTACTTTATTAACAACTGGACAAAATTTATATGACTCGACAAGAGCGTGTTACCATTCTGACAAGAGGTGATGACCCAAATCTCCAAACTTATATTTACAGAGTTGCCATGTTTCTCAACCAACCCGTGATATTGCGATATTGGGTATATTTGTGATAACGTGGATAGCTGCTATATTGTGATAGTTGCTATTGCGATAGTTTACAATGCATAGACACAGCGCGATATTGCGATAGTTGCGACATTGCGATAGTTGTGAAGCAGCTGCAAGAGTTGTATGACGTGAGCCCTACCATGTACTTCTTTGATTCTTTAACCTCACATTTATATATATTATACATATGTATGTATATATATATATGCTTTTATTTATAAAGTAAATATTTACTTTTCTTATTAATATACACACACCCCAATGAATCAGGCTGTATATGTACACCACACACACACAAACAACCCCACATCCATAAAGATCTGTCATATAAATTATTTAAACCGTTAAACCTATGTATCTTAACAACGTAAGGCTAGTAATTAAATCAGCCTACGTTATCATGGAGAAGCCTATGACATGGCAAACCTTGCCTGCCCCCGCAACGAATTTACACCATTTTTATCGTTGTTTGTATGATCCGGGCTCTTATTAAACTTTGCATTCCATTATATATAATTGCCTAGATATACTTTCCAACCACTGTATACACATATCGCCTTGCCGTCTCTAACACGAACTTTAACGCACGACAGCGCGGTAACCGATGCGACTTTCTTGGCCCCCGCCACGTTGTCGTACGTACCTATGGAATCGCTCCCCAACCGAAAAATAGCCACTTACTCACCAAAAGCGGTGCGATATGGGCGAATCACTTTGTAAATCCTAAATGTAAGGGTTTTTAATGTTGGACAACCTATGCCCATCCATGTATCGATCCTTTTAGCCTCACCGTTTTGTAATTTTTTTTTTTTTTTGGTTGCATGTTCGGGCGAGACACACCCAACATGGCTGAAAGATGGCTCCGTCTGGCCACATAACCACCTCGCCTCTCTTCCTCCACTGCACCGCCCGCCCACAATGGCAATGGCCCTGCCTGCCCCCTGGCCGTCGCATCGCTCGACCTTTTTATCGAATGTGATAACCGTCCGCTTTCTTGTACATGGTCATCCGCCGCCGTTTTCTAGCCTTCTTTTCTCATCAATGACAATATTTGGCTACTTCTTCCCCCTTTGGCATTGATGAACACCCTTTCTGCTTTTGCTGCTTCTTCCTCTGTTAAGCTTGCTTCTTCCCCGTTTTCTCGCTTCTTCTCCCTTGGACATCAACAAGGTATGGTTTGAATTTATGTTTTGTCTTTTGGACCTGGATTTCATGCATTTTCTGCCTCTCTAATTTTCTGATTTCAATGCTGGCTTGCCCTTGGGTCGTAGTTCACCACTCTTCTTGTTGTTTGGTTCATGTTGGGTTCATCACTCTCCGTTCCGTGCCACCCTAGTATTTTTCAGCTTTTTGCTGATTTTTAAGCTTGCTTGGCCTTTGCCATAATCCTTTTGATCCCCAGGACCTGTTTTCAGTGCTTCGTCGGTGTTAATCTCCTGTCCTATTTATTAGCGAAAGACTGCCGTGACACTACCTCTAGCCTATTTCCGTATCAATTGCTCTCCTTCAAAAGCGGTTTAGCAACATATCCGATGTCTAGCCCTTGTTGGTACACACCCAGCTTTACTATCTTCTCGAGCCACTTTTTTCTCAGAAAATGACATTTTGATTAAATATGTTTTGGTTTTTGATAAGCTACAGGATTTTTAGATATATTTATAAGATTGGTGCTTTTATCACATTTCATTGAGATATACCCAGTCATCGTATGCCACTCTTCATGTCTGACATGATCCATGACTTGTGTACAACATGTTGCCGTCGTTGTATATTCTACTTTGCTTGTGGAGATGTAGGAGACAGTTGTTTGTTTTTGTTGTTGCCACCCACTTTCTCCTAGATAGAAAGCACCTCCATCTTCGTTTTCCTTGTCATCCACAGCGAACTCACCAATCCATCTATGTAGTGTCAGTATGCAGCTTGCCTTAGACACCAAAGTCCATACCGTGTTGTTCCTTGTAGATATCTAAATATTCTTTTGAACGTCAAGATGTAGCCCCTGCCAGGTACGCTGACATCTAGCCACCAGTCCTACCTTGTTGCCGTATGTCTGGCCCTTGATGCTAACAAAATACATGATTTTATCATGGATCTATATTTACAAACATTTGATGACTCATCACTTCATTATTGTACTTTTGTATCCCATGATCATGAGTTGAAATAAAGCCATGTACCTCCATTTTGAATTTTTCAACATTTCTCTTTACATTTTTTACCGTGAGATGAATATGCCTGTGTCTTTTGCTTATCCTGTCTGGCAGAAACTATGCTCTTCTCTAACTTCATGAACCTCCTCACCCCGATTTCATCTCCTCACCAAACCTCGTTGTCTATCTTTGCTCAAACACAATGTCATCAACATATACGGCAATAATCTCGTGAGTTTGTTTTTTGTTGGCTTTCATGGGCAGACTGTGTTGCTCACCCGAGCTCAAGCTTTTGCAGCGATTGGCCTTGGCCTCCTGAGTACCAAGCACGAGGAGCCTGCGCTGCACCACAAGAGCCTTCTTACCCATACATAGTCTTTATTCCAATGACAGTTTTCCAAGCGCTCCATGTAGACTTATTCTTTCAAGTCTCCATTCGTAAATGCGTATTTTACATCCTTATTTGATATGTAATTGAAATTTATAGTGCTGCACGCCACATTCCGATAGCCTGCCCGGCCAGAAAACGTTTTCCACTGTGAACAAGTCCTTCGATTTGTGAATATCCTTTGCGTACAAGTCTAGCTTTGTTTCCGACTACCCTCGTCCTTCTTCATTCATTTTATTTTTTGAATTTACTTCAACTCGCACGTTTTCTCAGCAATCTAGGAACTGTGTGTCTCATGTATTGTTTTTTCCTGTTCCATCCAATTCTTCATTCATTGCATTCACCCAAGACTTCTGTCCTTGTCAGCTTCTTCAAATTTTTGCCTATTTGTGACAACATGGCTATGAGCATTTCTTTAGCTTGTTCATACCGCTCTTTCGTTTGGACCTCTTCCTCTTCTCTTGCTCCAATGATCCGATCTTCAGTGGTTGTTCTTCTCGATATATTCGAGGGAGTTTTGGGTTCAGCTCGTATCTTCTCTGTTGTATCTTGTATTGTTTCCTTACCATCTTGGTTTTCTTCTTCATGGTTGTTATAATGAGCTACATGTTTCGTATCTTTAGTATTTTTTGGAAGTTATTCATCAAATCACATCAATGCTTTCTACTATTTTTCAAAGAGTCTTGTTGTAGCACCGTACCCTTTACTTTTGGAAGCATATCCTAGAAAGATACCTTTCATCTCGCTTCTTGCATCAAATTTTCCAAGATTTTCATCATTATTATTTATGTAACATTTCTTCAAAGATTCTAAAATGTTTGATTGAAGCTTCTATTTCATGCCATAGTTCAGGTAGGGATTCTTGCTGCATCGCTTGGCCTTAAGTGAGCTTTATTAAAGATATGCACCGTGTGTACTATCGCCTGCAAGGTTTGAGCAATATTACTTTCACATCATGGCTCGCTATTTTCTCGTATAGATCCGTTTTGTCTTTCACTCCATTTTGCTGAGGTGTTCCCGCAATAGCACTGTTGCTTTATCCTATGTTCATCGTATGATCGTGTTGAAAGTCATAACTGTGAATTCACCCTTTGCCTCGATTTGGAGACATTTTAGTTTGCATCCGGTTGATTTTCTCGCTAATGCTTTGAATATCTTTAAATTTTTCAGCATGAAAATTTGTCTTTTTAGAAAAGAAACCTATGTCATTCTGGAGAAATCATGTATTATTAGCATGAAGTAGGATTATTCACTTGGTGTCTTAGTTCTAGCATGTCCACACCGTATCCATGTGCACAAGCCTGGAGTGGTCTTCTTATTGATAACTCCTCTTGCCTTAAAGGATGTGTGGGTCTCTGCTACCCAATTTGACAAGCTTTTCACATGGCATTAGAAGGCCCTCACTGCATGTCTCCTGACAGCTTTCTTCTTGCTTAATCAACAGATGTGATCAAGCCGAGATGTCCCAATATTTTATGCCACAACCATGACTCCTCAAGTTTGCTAAGATGGCATGCTTCATCTTCTCTTTCACAATGTAAACATTGCTCGTTTGAACACCTTGACAGAGTCTTCCCCGTGGTGCCTAAATTCACAATCTGCTCTAAATAACTTCATGTGCCTTTGTCACACATCTAACCTCCATACTTAGCAATTTCTTCACCTCATCTACAAATATATGACCTGGGCCTTTCTCCTATTTTCATGTGCCTAATTTAGCCTTTTCCTTGATATTACCGATTTATCATTGCCAAAAGTAACATTTCCGTGATTTCTTTCACCTACGTTAAAATTGCTTCTGTTCCTACTGCGTGTTTTGAGTAGCCGCGCACCAAATACCATCAAGCCAAGTCTTGGAGTGCTTAGAGCCAATTCACATTTATTCAGCCTTTTCTTTATCCACCTGGAAGCATCCTTTTGTTTGGTAATTTTTGTGAGGTGATGACAACTATATTTTCTTAGAGACATTGGAAGCAAAGGTCCACCTGATTGCATACATAACATTTGATCATACCTTTACAATAGCGTGAGTATGAACAAATTTCTTTGATTCATAAACTCATGAGGTGTTTAAAATAAATCTTTGTCCATACTTTCTACATCAATGATTTTTAGTGTCAAATTTCCTTATAACAAAAACAAAGAATTAATAGTAATCGTTTTCATACTCGATGTAAGGTTTTTTTTCCATTTGTTTGCTTTATATAATTCTTCACTCTGCTTGTATCTTTGGCAGTTTGAATTACTCCTCCTTGCATGACAATATGCAGCAATGTCCCAATCAGGCAAACATAACATGTAAGATTTTCATAGGAGGGAAGAATCTCCTTTGATGGCCTTCCAAACTTACATACTTAGGACTCAGTATTTATTACTTTCATAACCAGTGGATTTTTGATCTCCGCTTCCTCTTACGACAGTGTTTCTTCTTTGTAGGAACTGTTTGAGTCGTCTACTGTTCTTTTCTTTACAAAAATAATCTTCCGTCAACCTTTTCTTTGCTTTTACTTGATTCTCCTTCATAGCTCATTCCGCTTTTTATCAGCAGGAGATCTTTGAGCACCCGTACTCTACTTGGAACTTACTAGAGCTTGCTGTTTGACAGAAGAAGAGTTTATAAACTACTCGGAGCATTTTCTAGTTTCTTCCGAGACATACTACCCCCTTCTAGTTTCTCTTATTCTCGGTTTTATCCTTGATTTGCTGAAGTAACATATCTTCTATCTTCGGCTTCTTCAAGCCTCTACCTTCAGCTGGCATGAGGACTTCGAGTTTTGTTCTTCTCTTACATACTTGAGAAGAATGTCCTTGTTGTCTATACTTCTGCTTTTGAACGCCTATCTCTCCAGCTTCTTAGCTCCCTCAAGGTCGACTTCCCTTCTTCTTCTTCTTCATCTTCTAACCAGAGTCCTTCAAGTTCTTTCATGGCCACTAATAAGAATTGCAGGTTCCTTCTTCACTCGAGGGTTCATATGAATCTTCAAGGCACCGCCTGTTCATGAGCAGAAAGGATTTTCTTCGCCGAACTTTTTCCTTTTCTCGCCGCCTTCTTCTTTGATTTATTTTTCTCTTACTCTTGGAGCTCAATTCTTTACTTTCGGGGGAGGACACTTAGCGTACAGCACCTTCGTCTCCTTCCACAATTAAAGCATTTGGTGCTGTCACTCCTACTTACCTCCTCGATCCCCCATCCACCTTCGACAAATGGCTCTTCTTCATCCCAGAAAGACACATGTCTCTCTTTCTTTCTTTTTCTCGTTTCGCGCGTCGCTCCCCGT
Source organism: Pinus albicaulis (assembly GCA_034641835.2). Taxonomy (NCBI): domain Eukaryota; kingdom Viridiplantae; phylum Streptophyta; class Pinopsida; order Pinales; family Pinaceae; genus Pinus; species Pinus albicaulis. The sequence continues at coordinate 1,110,534,349 of CM076582.1, read as the reverse complement.
ACTTGGCTTTTCCGTGTTTCATCTCGTTATGTCGCGATTTCAAGGTCGTGTTCATGGTCAAGGTCTCCCAATTAGTTGTTTCTTCTATTGTAGACACCTTGGGATTAAACCTCGGGTAGCAGATTCAGAATTTTTTGTACAATTGGCGGTGCCCATTTATGTTTTCACCTAGAGCCTTCTTGTGCATGTTATTTTCATTTATTTCCAACCTTTTTTGTAGTGAAGCTAGCAATGTCTCTACTTCATCATCCATTCTTAAGTTCTCAAACCGGGCTCTGGAGGTTTAAAGTTTGCAAGGGGGCCTTTACTTTCTTGTCCCCTATCATGATGCTCTCCTCTGTGAGGTATCCCACATTTCTTTGGCAACAGCAGTATTTGTGCATTACTTTAATAAACCTTTCTACTTGCGTAACCAACCCAAGATGGCATTCATGGCTTCTCTTGAATTAGCCACAAAATCTTGTTTTTCTTCTTTCTCCTCGTGTCATTATTTTTGGGGCACATCCTAATTCCACAACAAACTCGTACTTATATTCCTAGAGATATTGCAGAAACCTCACCTTCCGATTTTCCGTATACACCTTCACCATGAAAAAAGGCTTTATTGGTTGAGAATCCTTCACTAGCCATCTTGGGAACCTATGATCTCCTTTTTGTTGTTAGACCTAGTACAAAGGAACTAGATCTCGATACTAATGTTGAATTTTAATTAAACCGAGAGGAGGGGGGGGTGAACTCATTAATACATACATAAGCCTTTTAAAATTTTCACTAAATTTATTTACAACATAGTATGAATAGTCTTATTTCGCATCCAATATTAATTTAATGTGACACCATACTTATGTTGAGAGCAGCAAGCAATTGGCGATTAAAATAATCACATCAACACATAAGAACACATAGAGACAACAGACAAAGTGGAAAACCATAAAGTGAGAAACCACATCTTATTATTGTTCGATGTAAAAGCAAGTCTAAATCCCTCTCACCAACGTTTTCAAGGGTGAACCAACCTGCCGAGGCTCCTACCTCAATTCCCAAGCTACAACTTGTGAAGAAGTACCAACTCCGCCTAATTTTCACAGTACTCAACCTAGCAGAGGCTTCAATCAACAAATACAATCGACAGTCGATCAAGTCGCAACTGATATGAGGCTCCAACTTCCTCAATTTATCAACTCATTGTTTGTTGATTTCCACCTTTATACGCCTCCGTTCGTAGCTTCTCTTTCCATTTTCTCTTTTCAATCTTCTCCTCGCCCTCACACTTCATACTTTTTCTTTTCATATTTACTCTTCTCTAACCTTCTTCAGCATATCCGCTGATATTATTATAGAGTTCTAACATGATCTGCTTGTATTTCACAAAGAATTTGGAGTGAATAGTCATGACTCTTTCGCTTTTTGTCTTCTCATTCTTTTTATCTCGCTATTCAATAAATATAATCAGGTGCTTATTTTTTTAATATTTACGTTGGATATTGTTCTCTCGAGACTTTCCACTGCATCACAAACAATAAAAATCAATTAAAACATTTACAATCAAATTACAATGAGCACTTCAACTCAACCCCATTTAGTTCGTGTTCGGGCCGCGCATTTGTTCCTTTCTTTGATTGTGTCTATCTTTCCGTGATTCCAGCTTTATCTTCTTTTCAACTATGTTTCTTTCTTTTGTCCTTCCGCCGAGGTGTAAATCGCCGACATGTAATCGTGCTTTTTATATCAATGCATTTATATATAAGCAAAATTATCGAAGCAAAACTCGGGCATATTCCAACCCTTACACACGGCAAGTGTCTTGTTGATGTGGTGAGCCTGCAAGCGGAACATACATACACCACAACAATCATTTTATATAAACAATCACCCTTCACCTTATGCCAAGGCCCGTGGGTTCATAGACCACGGTATATTTTGAAGGTAATTGCAACTCTTAAGAGATGTAAAACAACGTCATCGTTTTATATAATACCTTTATTAAATACGTACCCACAATCTTTTTATCATGAACCATCAACAATAAAACCTTTCTAACCTTCTTAATAAACCATGGAATTTATTTTAATGAACAACTCGGGACAAATTACAATATTCTTGGATAAAGGATGCGCATTACCTTATGCATGACCGACACTAATTATTTTGATGTGACAGACTATGATGCGCGGCGATTACCCTATGCGATGACTCGAAAGCGTGTCATGATTACTCGATGCGATGCGATTAATCGCAATCGCAAACTTCTATTTGCGATAGTTGTTGTGCAAGCTTTCAACCACAACCCAGATATTGCGTAATATTGGCGATATTGGTGATAGTTGCGATAGTTGCGATATTGCGCGATAGTTGCGATAGTGCGATATTGGAGAAGCCGTTATTGCGATAGTCATGAGTAGTTGCGATAGAGATGAGGGTCCCGCCTTTATGGCATTTTGATTCTTTGAATCTCGCTACCACATATGGCTATGCACATATATATATCTATATATATGCTTTAGTCCCTTTTGTACATACAATATTTATCATTACCGGAGTATACGATTCTTTAATGAGAATTATATTATATATGCACTATATTGCTAATACAAACAACCCGACATCCATAAAAGTATTCTGTCGCTACATATAAATGTCATACCTTTTCGTTAAACCCACGTATCTTAACAACGAGCAATATAAATTAAATCGCTCAGCGCTATTGATAGCTGCTCCTGAGCACGGCGGAAAATCTTGGTTTGTCCCTTCGCAACGAATCTACACCATTGATCATCGAAGCGAGATGATCCGGGCTCTCTTATTAAATCCCTTGTTAATTCCCAAGATGCGATCACCGTTAGATACACTTCCAAATCTAGACAGTATATACGCATATCGCCCGTTGTCCAAATATGAATCTGTAACGCATGATGGCGTGGAACAAAGGGTTTTCCTTGGGTCTCCCTCACCACGTGTCGGCCAGCACCGTGAATCGCTCCCCAACCGGAAAATACCGCTTACTCACCGGTGCGCGATATGGGCAATCCGCCTTTGTAAATCCACTCTTGTGTTTTGAACAAAGGACAACTAAGGTTCATCCGGGGCCTGCCGATCTCGGTTCCTTAACTTTTGTTTTCGCAATGTCTTTTTTTGCCGTGTTGCTCGACACACATCCATTATGTTTTAAATATGGCTCTCGCCTTCCGCTGCAGACAACGCTTCCGCCCGCCCCTCACTGAGCTCGCTCGCTCGCAATGTACGGCTCGCGGCCCCGCCTCCGCTCGCTCGTTGCTCTCGACCTTGTCTTTACCATTGTAGATAACGGCTCGCCTTCTCTCGTACAGTATACTGCCTGCGTTATTCTTTCTTCTTCTTTACCATCAATGACATTATTTCCAACATATAGATGGTCAAGATGGAGATGACAAGAAGGAGCGAACACAATATGACCAAGACGAAGATCATGACGTACTGACATCAAGTGTCTCAAGGATACGATCAAATCACATGACACCACAATAATGATGAATTTATTGATTTTAATTATTCGTAGTTGAAGGTGGTGAAGACTATGAAAAAATAATCGTATTAATTTATCAAGCTGAATTAGGGTCCAGCTAACGATGGGGTATTTATGCTATACAAGATGAGAAATTTCATGTGAGGATGATATTTTTTTATCACTATGTTACTATTTTAAGATATTTGTAAGGACTACCATGTTAAGTATTGAGTTTTTAATTGTAATGATATTAAGTAATTTGAACAAGTTTAAGGTTTTAATTGAAAACATATATACTTAGGTGGAGGCACCTAATCTACTACACTCAGCTTTCTTAATTGAATTTTTGAACACCTTTACTTTATGCCATCGCTACCTAGGTGCAGAAACATAATACTATAAAAACCTAAAAACTTTGCATATTGAGTATTGTTTTCATGTTTTTTTTTTTATGTATTGAAACATATTGAAATTTGTTTATGTTATTTTTGCCAGTGAATTTGAATTTGTTATTAACAAAGACATGTTCTCAAATCAATATTTTCTTATTTTTGTTATTATGTGTTTTAAGAAGAATGTTACTTTCCGAATCGTGACCTAATGATACTAACCGCTTTTATAGAAATGTTATCAGCCCACGAGGGCAAAGACATTGCTATGATGGTGCAAGGTGTTTTAACATCATATTTTATAGGTTCAATTATCTTATGTTCTTTATTATATTATGCTAATTTATATTTTTAAATGCAGAAATTTATAAATTCATTCCAACCCCTATCACACCTTTCAATACATCTAAGCTTATGCTAGGGGAAACTTCATCAATATTTTTGTGCATTAAATTAACTTATTTCACTTTATATATTTATTAATATTTGTGTTTTTTCTAAGCATGTATTTTTCTCGGGGTACGTGTGATTCATTTATGCTCGTCATCACATCAAATGTTTCCCATGAGGTACTTGCTGATGCCTTCTAACACATCCAATGTTATGCAAAATGGGTGTCCAACAATCTATTTGCGTGAGTTTGATTATGTTGTTTGTTGAGAAATCTAGGGCATAACAATGGAGGTGACTTTTAATTGATTATGTTATTTGCTTGTATACTTTTACTTCGGCTATTAGCTCTTGCTTCAATTTTTATGCTTACCACATGCCTTCTTACCAAGATGCATTCAACGTTGCAAATGTCTTCATATTTTAATTTTTTCTGTTATTCATCTATTATCCTTGAGCATGAAACCCATGCTTCAAACATACAAAAAATGATTTTATTTTTCCTTCTTTACATAAATTACATAAAATCATGGTTACATATGTCATTATGAAGACCAAACCTAGTTTACATATTTCAACTTTATTCATCTTTTATTCCATCTTATTATTTATATTTTTGCCTTCGTGATGTTTCTAGGGTGACTCAATAAGTAAACAACATGTTGGCATAGTATATTGTGTTATTCCCTCGACACCCAGACTAGAAACCCCATCACATGCCCTCTACATCGAATAACATGTTCCATCCCCTGAATTGCACCGCATGCTCCTATTAGAGCATAATTGTGTTAATAAATAATCCATCAAATGGGTTCGGCTTAGAAACTCCTCCAACATCGAACAAGTTTCTTTGAGGAGTCTCATAGATTAAAATCGGCATCACAAGGCGGCCCCGCTGTGACACCTCGAAATGTTCAAATTCGTACAAGAAAAGCGAACAAATTGAGTTGTGGGAAATGCCATTATTGGAGAGTGCAGCCTACTTCAAATGAGTAAAGGCAAAATTATTTTAATTTTTTATAATTTCATTTGTTACGTTTAGGATAATTAATTAGAAATGAAAGTAGTTTCATATTTTAAGTTGTATTTTTTAACAGCCTGGCGAATTTCTTTGTAATGCAGAAATAAGTGAGAAAGTTCTTGATGTACCTATAAGGTAATCCACCTAACCTCCCACACCACAACAAATATCATCGGCATCACAAAAGGAATGCAAGAAGGTACAATTCCTATGCACCTAAAGGAAATTTTCAAGGATAAAATGGGGGTTAAAATTTTTATCACTTTATTTTCGCTGTGTAGAACAATTGTTTGGTATCGTTGTTCCAAATGGATTGAGAATAAACCAAATTAAAAAATAACAACTATTTAAATATGTTGTAACAGAATTTGAAATCCTTGCTTTGATAAAGAAATTATTCTAGATATTGTATGTAAATACATTCACTCAAAAAGAGATAACGAAGGTCAAATGGATAAAAATTTTATTTTATCCACGTCCAATGGGATTGCTATCAAGCATTGAGATGAACGAAGAGATGATGCCAGCGAGTCAGAAGGTGTACAATAATCCAAACCAGGCCATCTCGGGCACGAAGAGGAGGCAGGCAAGGCGATTTCGAGACACCCAAAAGCAACCCAAGCTAGGGTGTCAAGTATTGGATCTCATAAATTAGCTCGTGATATAACAGATCCGTGTAGCAAAGTGATTATTTTCATCTATTATATTTTCTATTTTTATAAAATAACCGTTATCACGTTGAGTTAGTTGTATCTTATTAGTCATTATAGCTTATAAATATGATTATCTTTTTAATTTAGTTCACCACCTCATATGAAGCTTCAAGAGAAGAATTAAAACATGCTTTATTACATGGTTCTGTTATTTTATGACAACACATGATAGATCAAGGGGAAAAATTAATTACTCTGTTATGAATCCTAGTTATTTTTTTATAATATCTTATGAAATATGCAATAATTTAATTGAGGTATAATGTTATCTGTCAGTTAAAACTGTGTTGTGTATAGGAATCCCAACAATCTAAATCATTAGGTGAAACATATGAGAGTGAGTATGAGGAGAGATGTTGTAAGCACATGACGAATCATTTGTTGCACACAATCATTCAATTTTCATTCCTCTAACCTCATATAAGAAACCATTTTAATTTTTACAATGGGAGATGTAATAATGAGGAGGGTGTTGAATTTGATGAGCAATCCACACCCACAATTATAGTAGTGCCTTAGATAGAGGACAAAAGGATTCATATGTGTTAAATGTTAATAATTCTTCTGAATGCATCACCCGCTTCTAAGGAGTTCACTACCAGAAAGTCCAAACATAACCAATTATTTGTGCAATATAACAAATTTAAAGATACTTTGTTTTAATTTTGTGGAACAAAACAAAATTTTGAAGGTACTTTGTTTTCACCAACACTATTTCTGCGAGGCCACAGAAAACAATGCCTTGACTCTCTAGATGATGAATTTAATATATTTATACCCTTGGGGTAACAATAGTTGCCTTCAATGCTACTCTTAGCAACAATCTTCTTTGATTGTATTATTTTACACTTATGATAGTCTATAACAATACTGTCAAGAATTACATTTCAGATCATACTTGTTTTGAATTCTAATGCTTATTGTTTGAAGCCTAAATACTAAGTGGTTGCATTTTGGTTCCAGAAATTTCCAAGATGTCATATCTACATATTGTACCTCCAATTATTAAAGATATATTAGAGTTAGAATATGTTTTGATAGGATTTCATGTTGCCATATTTACAAGGAAAAAACTATCTAAACTAGGTGCTAAACATATTTTTGGCACTTGAAAGATCCTGGAGAAAATAGATGAAAACACCTCTGAATATTATCACAAGTCTTTCACAGAGATTATGCTGATGGATATGCAACTTCACTGACTACAAGATTTTCCTTTTTGTTAACTGAGATAAAATTCTCACGTGATTAGGAAGATATGTTTTGTATTTGTTATTTATATTTACATCTATATATGATGTTAGTGATATATTTTCGACACCAAAAAACTTCTCTACATATCATGAATTTTGATTTTCTCTTGATGGTTGTTTTAGCTTATTTTTAAATCATTATAATGCATATATATAATATAATTTTTTTTTTTTAATAATGAAAAGTATAATTTTATTTTTGAGTAAAAAAAAGAGACTTCAAGCTTTGTTGTTGACAATGTGGATGAATCAGAATATGCATATTTCTCCTCCAAGATATGTATATATATAATCAAATGATTTATAATCATGAATAATTTTTATGGAGAAAGGTAGAATTATTGTATTTTATTATTTTTAACTTTTACATTTTTGCAACGATTCAGAGCAATGTGATTTGCAGATTTAATCCTATCAAGTTTCTAATTATTTCCTGTAAATTTCGAAACAGTTTTTAGTGGCTGAAAAAGTGGTGTGAATGGTTGCAGAGCAAGATGGATAAGAAGTTGTAAAACATGAAAGCAAAGTTATTAGTTATACAGGTCAAAGTTAATTGGATGGATTTACTGAGCCTGAGATCAAGTTTTTAAGACTAATAAGTTGGTAGAGGTCTGCAAACTACCGAGTTTCGAGTTCCAACGACGCAAGGAGAAAATACTTCCCGAGTGGCAAAAGAGAACCTGGGTGTAGCCGTAGAAGCTGGGCCCTCTGGGCCCTTTTAATTTTCAATGTTTGAATCAATGTATTGTAAGTTTTCTCTTATTTTTTTCGAGGGGGTTGTAGAATTTACGGTAGATATCTGACTGTAGAAGTGTAGTCAAGAGAAATTTGTGTAAGAAACTTTTTTTATGGACGTATTGGAATAGTGAAACCTTTGAAAACATATAAAAATGTAAATACGTTTGTCAAGTGATGTGACTGTACTTCTGTTACGTTGGCTAAACCCCATGATGAAATTATTGATGATGAGGATGCAGAGGAGGGTATCATGGGTTTCCATGACAAAAACAGTGACAAGGCAAACAATGGCATTGGTGAGATAGATGGGATTAGGATTAGCGATTACAGCTATGATGAGGCCAGAGCCCTCAACAAAGAAATTGAAGATGGATCCCTAGCTCTCAAAGAGGTCTTCAAGATTAGAGACATTATTGCAAACCCATATACGGTAGCGTTTCTTATAAGTTAAATATCTGATAGTTTTATTGAATCAATTCTTGCAAGCAATATTCCTTTGATGGGTATGTTTATTTGTCTCTCTCCATAGTCAATCCTCCTTTGTGTTGCATCTTGTTACTGAGTTATATGAGTTCTTGAGAAGATTGGAATTGATTCAACTCACAGTGGAAACCCTCAAGGTATGCTTTTTCATTCATAGACAAACAGAGTTAAATAGAGTTCTCTCTCTTTTGGGTTTGGAGGTGTTCTTTTACGTTTCATTTGAAGTCAAACACCCCTCTTCCAATTTGTTCAATAATCAACATGTTTTGCAATGGTGTGTTCCATTCAGGAAACTTAGATAGGGAAACAGTTTAATCAGTTGTGGAAGCACAATTCAAAAGAAATTCGGTATATGGTGAAGAAACTTATTTGGCATTTTAAGCCAAAACCTTATGGTTCAATGTTGAAAGCATGGATAATCCAATGGTGAAATCCAAGAATTGGTTATGCAGAAATGTAGTTTTAGTCGCAGCAACTTCTTTATGTCCTTATGGCTTTGATTCTGGTTTATTTAATCTAACTTAGACCTACCTAAGTGAACACTAAATTTTGATTTTCTCTTGATGGTTGTTTTAGCCTATTTTTAAAGCATTATAATGCATATACATAATATAATTTTTTTATATATTAATGAAAAGTATAATTTTATTTTTGAGTAAAAAAAATAGACTTCAAGCTTTGTTGTTGACAATGTCGATGAATCGGAATGTGTATATTTCTCCTCCAAGATATGTGTATATATAATCAAATGATTTATAATCATGAATAATTTTTATGGAGAAAGGTAGAATTATCGTATTTTATTATTTTTAAGTTTTCCATTTTTGCAATGATTCAGAACAATGTGATTTGCAGATTTAATCCTATCAAGTTTCTAATTATTTCCTGTAAATTTCGAAACAATTTCCAGTGGCTGAAAAAGTGGTGTGAATGGTTGCAGAGCAAGATGGAAGAAGTTGGCAAACATGGAAGCAAAGTTATTAGTTCTGCAAGTCAAAGTTAATCGTATGGATTTCCTAAGCCTGAGATCAAGTTTTTAAGACTAAGAAGTTGGTAAATGTTTGCAAACTACTGAGTTTCGAGTTACAACGACACAAGGAGAAAATACTTCCCTAGTGGCAAAAGAGAACCTAGGTGTAGCCATAGAAGTTGGGCCCTTTGGTGCTTTTTAATTTTCAATGTTTGAATCAATGTATTGCAAGTTTTCTTTTTCTTTTTTCGAGGGGGTTGTAGAATTTACGGTAGATATATGACTATAGAAGTGTAGTCAAGAGAAATTTGTGTAAGAATTTTTTTTTATGGACTTATTGGAATAGTGAAACCTTTGAAAACATAGGAAAATGTAAATGGGTTTGTCAAGTGCTGTGACTGTACTTCTATTACTTTGGCTAAATCCCATGATGAAATTATTGATGACGAGGATGCAGAGGAGGGTATCATGGGTTGCCATGAAAAAAATAGTGACAAGGAAAACAGTGGCATTGGTGGGACATATGGGATTAGGACTAACGATTACAGCTATGATGAGGCTAGAGCCCTCAGCAAAGAAATTGAGGATGGATCCCCAACTCTCAAAGAGGTCTTCAAGATCAGAGACATTATTGCGAACCCATATGCGGTAGTGTTTCTTATAAGTTAAATATCTGATAGTTTTATTGAGTCAATTCTCGCAAGCAATATTCCTTTGATGGGTGTGTTTATTTGTCTCTCTCCATGGTCAATCCTCTTTTGTGTTGCAGCCTGTTACTGAGTTGTATGAGTGCTTGAGAAGATTGGCATTGATTCAAATCATAGTGGAAACCCTCAAGGTATGCTTTTTCAGTCATAGACAAACAGAGTTAAACAAAGTTCTCTCTCTTTTGGGTTTGGAGGTGTTCTTTTACGTGTCATTTGAAGTCAAACACCCCTCTTCCAATTTTTTCAATAATCAACATGTTTTGCAATGGTGTGTTCCATTTAGGAAAATTAGATAGGGAAACAATTTAATCAGTTGTGGAAACACAATTCAAAATAAATTCGGTATATGGTGAAGATACTTATCCAGTATTTTAAGCCAAAACCTTCTGGTTCAATGTTGAAATCATGGATAATCTAATGGTGAAATCCAAGAATTGGTTATACGGAACTGTAGTTTTAGTCACAACAACTTCTTTATGGATTTATGGCTTTAATTCTGGTTTATTTAATCTAACTTATACCTACCTAAGTGAACACTAAATTTTGATTTTCTCTTGATGGTTTTTTTAGCCTATTTTTAAAGCATTATAATGCATATACATAATATAATTTTTTTATATATTAATGAAAAGTATAATTTTATTTTTGAGTTAAAAAAAGAGACTTCAAGCTTTGTTGTTGAAAATGTGGATGAATTAGAATATGTATATTTCTCCTCCAAGATATGTATATATATAATCAAATGATTTATAATCATGAATAATTTTTATGGGGAAAGGTAGAATTATCGTATTTTATTATTATTAAATTTTCCATTATTGCAATGATTCAGAACAATGTGATTTGCGGATTTAATCCTATCAAGTTTCTAATTATTTCCTGTAAATTTGGAAATAGTTTTTAGTGGCTGAAAAAGTGGTGTGAATGGTTGTAGAGCAAGATGGATAAGAAGATGGCAAACATGGAAGTAGAGTTATTAGTTTTGCAGGTCAACGTTAATCGGATGGATTTACTGAGCCTAAGATCAAGTGTTTAAGACTAGAAAGTTGGTAAAGGTCTGCAAACTACTGAGTTTTGAGTTCCAGCAACGCAAGGAGAAAATACTTCCCAAGTGGCAAAAGAGAACCTGGGTGTAGCCATAGAAGTTGGGCCCTCTGGTGCTTTTTAATTTTCAATGTTTGAATCAATGTATTGCAAGTTTTCTCTTATTTTTTTCAAGGGGGTTGTAGAATTTATGGTAGATATCTGACTGTAGAATTGTAGTCAAGAGAAATCTGTGTAAGAAATTTTTTTTATGGACATATTGGAATAGTGAAACCTTTGAAAACATAGAAAAATGTAAATAGGTTTGTCAAGTGTTGTGACTGTACTTCTGTTACTTTGGCTAAACACCATGATGAAATTATTGATGATGAGGATGCAGAGGAGGGTATCACGGGTTGCTATGACAAAAAAAGTGACAAGGAAAACAACGACATTAGTGAGACAGATGGGATTAGGATCAACGATTACAGCTATGATGAGGCCGGAGCCGTCAGCAAAGAAATTGAGGATGGATCCCTAGCTCTCAAAGAGGTCTTCAAGATCAGAGAAATTATTGTGAACCCATATACGGTAATGTTTCTTATAAGTTAAATATCTGATAGTTTTATTGAGTCAATTCTTGCAAGCAATATTCCTTTGATGGGTGTGTTTATTTGTCTCTCTCCATAGTCAATCCTCTTTTGTGTTGCAGCCTGTTACTGAGTTGTATGAGTGCTTGAGAAGATTGGAATTGATTCAACTCATAGTGGAAACCCTCAAGGTGTGCTTTTTCAATCATAGACAAACAGAGTTAAACAACATTCTCTCTCTTTTGGGTTTGGAGGTGTTCTTTTATGTGTCATTTGAAGTCAAACACCCCTCTTCCAATTTGTTCAATAATCAACATGTTTTGCAATGGTGTGTTCCATTTAGGAAACTCAGATAGGGAAACAAGTTAATCACTTGCGGAAGCACAATTCAAAATAAATTCGGTATATGGTGAAGAGACTTATCTGGTATTTTAAGCCAAAACCTTCTGGTTCAATGTTGAAGGCATGTATAATCTAATGGTGAAATCCAAGAATTGGTTATGCAGAAATGTAGTTTTAGTCTCAGCAAATTCTTTATGGATTTATGGCTTTGACTCTGGTTTATTTAATTTGACTTAGACCTACCTAAATGAACACTAAAAGGCGTAAATGTGCTTACTACTTCGGTATGATGTACTTCAGTGGTTGGAAAAATATTTCAAATGAATGGATGAAGACCACTAAAAATATTGTTGTAGCTGCAAGTGCAGGTATGGTATTGTGCCAGTGCAGTTACCTAAGTTTGCCCTATGTTCTACTACCAACTCTTTTGTTTTTAAATATTTTGTTTTTTTCATATAGATTATTTTGCATGTTGCAGTTACCTTGCCAGATTCTATTTCACCTGCAATTGCAAATGATGAAAATGAACTCCCTTCACCCCCACTTGATGAGTGGGCCTTTCTGTTGACCCAAACAGCTTCAATAGAAATATCTCATGTAGTCTTCAAATATGTGTAGAGTTTGGTATCTTCCTCAACGTGCTTGAAGCTGAGATATATCATATCAATTAGTCATGGAAGAAATTTGGTTTGTTCCATGACCAACTGATATCTCAGCTTCCAAAACATTGAGGAAGAGACAAACCCTGAATATGAAAAGGCGATAATGGTTAGTCTTTGTAAGAAATTGATATGTGATTTCAGTTTCTAATTTTGGTATCTATACTCTGATTATGAGCTTGTTGTGAATAAATTGTTTTCTGCTTGTTTTATGTGCTTGGAAATAAAGATCTTCAATGTCATGGATGATAATGGGAGTAAGTTACTCTTTCCTTCCAGCTTCTTAATATTTTTGTGGCTTGATTCCATAATGCATACTCTATTTTGTGGCTATTAATTTATTTGTTATGATTTTTGAATTGTGATCATTCATGACATTCTTTTCTATCGATGTAGACCCTCATGCAGCTGAAAAGTCTAAGAACGATGGATATGATGATTATTATGATGCTGGTGGAAACCCAATAAAATAAAGCAATTAGCTCAGCCGATGAATCTGGTGAGGGATATCAGTGCTTTCTGTGAGCCAAAAACAAAGAAAGAGAGGGGGGAATTGGAAAGGAATACTGAAATTCAGGTTTTTAGGGAGCAGGGACATAATTTGAGCAGCTCAAGTCATATGGTGGCCAATTCTAAATATAAATTATCTAGAGACAATGTGCAGCAGCACCCAGATTTGGACAAGAATCAGACCAAGCTTGATTCCTTTCCTCTCCCAAATGTAAGAAAACTAGAATATATGTGGATAATCCTCTGTCAACAGAACATCCTTTTGCTTTTTGGATCTTGTGTAACATATTTTTTTACTATTTTGAAAGATAATAATAATCTACAATATTTTAAAAAAAAATATGAGGAAAATTATTTGTACTATCTAGGTTGGATGGAACTTGTCTCGGGAAAATATATATTGCTTATTTGGAGCTAATTGTAGTATGGCAACATATTTTTAAACTTGAGTTTTTCTAATTTGTATAGCAGAAATTTTTAAAATCGGGATTGAGGGGGGAGCATGAAAGACTTCTAATGGAAAATTGATCTCTTAAAGAAGCAATGATGAACAATAGCTGTTACAACTTACAATTGTGGAGGACCTGCGATTCTCCTGGAGATGCCTTTGGAAGAGCGACAAATGCGGGTTGAGAACATGAGATTAAGAATTGAGGTTTGTATACACTATCATTCAAACATAATTTATGTTTGAAATATTAATATTGAAGGGATTGAAGGGAATTTTCAGAATTTAACAGTTTCATACATTCATTAAAACTAAACAGTTTCATACATTCATTTTGGAAAAGGTTTTATTTTTTTTAAGAAGAAAAGATAATATAGTACATATATCACAGATTTGTTAACTTTTCTGTTATGTCATCCTTCATTTTCTAAATAAATTCTCAAACAAAAATAGTGAACACAAATATTGCTAAAAGACTATTACATCTTTGTTTATGTCAATAAAATCCATCTTTTCCAGTTCCTACAAGGCATATTTTGGATACCACGAAATTGAAGAAAAATATAGAAATCCTGTAGACTGTCAAAATATATTAGAAAAAGACAGCATTTATAGCAACTATTCCAGTCAAAGCCTGCCATATTTTCCTATATCCAGTAATAGAGATGCATCTCTCTAATTCGAGTTCATTGAATTGATTCGGGATACATTGATTAATTAGACTCAAAACTATTATGGAGAATCCTATAGAAATATCTTTAGAATTCTAATAATAGATATGAAAATTATATTAGCTCACACATACATGACTAACTGTTCCTAACTTTACACTCTTCTAGAAACTAAATGATAACCATGAGTAATTAACACATTCCAACCCACCCCCCCCCCCCCCATACCTTTAGAATGCTAATAATAAATATGATAATATTAGCTCACACATGAATGACTAACTCTTCCTAATTTTACACTCTTCTAGAAACTATATGATAGCTAGGAGGAATTAACATATTCCAACACTTGCCCTTAATTAAAACCATGATTTCTTGTTGGTCTAAGTCTTAGCTAGGCCTTTGACACTTGAGATCAATTAAAATGTTGATTTTATTTCTACAGGTTGGTGCAGGTTGTCCCCAACTCTATGTTGCATAGGATTTTTCTTCATTTTTCTCCAAGCTTTATATTCTATATACTTTTTCTTTATTTTCTTTATCTAATTCTTCTTCTGCATATGCATGCACTTCAATTACTATTAATTGAACATATTTGTCAACCTCTGCAAGATTGAAAATCATATATTCATTTTCTTTCATATCTTCTTCCATTGTCGCAAAAGCTTCAATAACTCTTACGGTTTCCTTCATTACTTTGTTTCGTCTTCTGTTGTAGTTATGATAGCTTTTCAATATTCACTTTAAACTTCAACAGACTTTGACCTTGTAAGCCTCCTCAAGAAATGTTGATTTAGGTTCATAATCAAATTCAACTTTTAGTACAAGATTCTTCTCACCTGTTGTTGTTGTTGCAAAGGAAATTTTAATTTCATCCTTGACATGTGTATCTACATAAAAGATGTTCAGCACATGGTGGTTGTTATATCATCATTGGCCATGGCTTGATTCCTCCATTCTTCTCATCCCAACAAACAGTGTCACTTACAGTCACCTAATATATCCTACTCATGTCTGCATATTGTACAAAATCAATTTTTTCTTCTAATTAAATCATTTTTATTTTTATTTTTAATAATGGTACCTTCTAAGTAAAGGGGATGGGAAGACCCCTTCCTTCAGCACATGGTGGTTGTTCTATCATCATTGGACACGACTTGATTCCTACATTCTCCTCATCCCAACAAATAGTGTCACCTACATTCACCTAATATATCCTACTCATGACTGCATATTGTACAAAATCAATTTTTTATTCTAAAATTTCTTCAACTATATTGTTTAGGACAATTGTAGTCTCCTTGTCTTGTCTATATTCCTTTCCTTATGCAGACTCTTTCACAGCTTCTGCAATTACTTTTATGATATCAAAATCTTTTAGTTCTCCCATCACAACAACTTCAATACACTGTGGATCAATGTTGCTCCCCCTTTCACTATATGCCATATCCAAAAAATTCCAAGTTTATTTGGACTTGGTTGTTGTTGTAATCTTGGGAGGAATGTTGTTACCAAAATCTTGTTGAATGAGAAACACTATTGTTGGATCATTCTTCTTGTATAAAATGAGCTAATCCTTTTGATCTTATATCATGATCTCATACCCTGCTTGACTTAAAGTTTCTTCAAAGTCATTAAACAAAAAATGTATGTGAATTAAATCACATTAAAAAAACAAAGGGGATGAAAAGACCCCTTCCTTCAACACATGGTGGTTGTTCTATCATCATTGGCCACGGCTTGATTCCTACATTCTCCTCATGCGAAAAAACAATGTCACCTACAGTCACCTAATATATCCTACTCATGACTGCATATTGTACAAAATCAATTTTTTCTTCTAATTAAATCATTTTTATTTTTATTTTTAATAATGATACCTTCTAAGTAAAGGGGATGGGAAGACTCCTTCCTTCAGCACATGGTGGTTGTTCTATCATCATTGGCCATGGCTTGATTCCTACATTCTCCTCATCCCAACAAACAGTGTCACCTATAGTCACCTAATATATCATACTCATGACTGCACAACATGTCTATCATTCTTGACCAATAAAATATTCAAATCTTATCCTGAATATGTTCGATTTCAGTACTAGAGTCAAAGCTGCATAGTGCGTTATGATATATATCCTTTCTATAATTCTGTTGGCCTTTGACCACACTCTAGAAATACTTTATGTAATGGGATAGATGTGAAATTCTAATTGTTTGAATCATGGTTAACTTGTAAAAGTAAATATTCAAATGCCATAGGAAAATATAGGGACTTTAAATTCTTGTGTGTTTCTAAAGTATTGTGATCTGATTGTTTCCAGTTCTGATCTATGAGATATTTATGAATTCAGTATGTAAGCAAACAACCACCATTTCATCTTCTTGCCTACTTCATTGGTAGTTTCTAACTATTGCTACTGTACACATTGTTGAACTAATTAACTAAACTTTCGTATACAATTCAGAACCGTTGTTCCAAAATGTTCTCATCAATTGTTTCCAGAGCCACAACCTTGGAGGTCTTATGCGATGAAGTGGGGGTACCATGAACGGCCAACTCCAACTGGTGTGTTATCTTTTTTTTACTTTTCTAAAGCTTACTAGGACTGATTTTATATTTGTGAAGTGAATTATACTAATTTCTTTATCGAAATATTGAACCTCATTAGAAATATTGAATGTCATGTCATAACAGATGAATATGGAGCTACACCATGTTCTCTCACTGCTTGGTCTAGTTAGAGAATTCTATATCTTAAGGTTCTTCCAACAGATTGACGCAGGATTTTGGGATGTCGTGGATGTTTAAGCAGACAGTTTAGTGGAGAACTCAATTCCAGTGAATTGCAAGAGGCAGCCATCGGGATTAATAATTCAAGACCTCCCTGGAAATTGTCACTACTACATGTGGGGGTGTTTTAAGACAATTTTTAAGATAACAGTCAGCATGGAAGCATTATCACAAACATACTCCACAGCAGCAACAGGAATTGGAGCGAGTTATGAAACTAATATTGTTTTACTTGCTTTCCTTATAAATATATTTTTAAGGAGTTGTAGGCTTTGATTTGCAGCAAAACTCTATGGTAGCAATTTGGGAGCTGCTAGTTCCGATCTCTGATATTTAACTGATTCGAGGCTGATATTTAACACAGATCTGTGTTATGACAGCACTAAAATTAAGTGTAAATTGGGCAATCAATTTTACATTCGGATGCATATACATTTTTTCTATTTTTTGTTATCAAGGGATCCAATTCCAATTATACAAAGGTGTTGAAATGGTGGAGCTAACCAGTAGATATGAATTTATTTTTCCAGCATTTAATGTGATTCAACCTTTTCGATTTATATGTCAGAGATTAAACTCTCTTTGTAAGTGGGAGAAATATTGTACATTTTTCTTTTACCTCATGATAGTCATGAAATGCAGTTCCAAATTATGAGGATCTTGCATGTTCAAATTCAATGGCGTGAATTTATTTTCAGCGAATATAAGTGTGATGCCTTATTATTTTCAAGGTTGCTTTCCAGAATTGTTAGGTTTTGGGAAATTGTTTATTCACTTAGATTTAAAATGATTGTTGTTAGCTTTAAAAAAATGGAATTTATTTTTTCTTTCCATAAAAAACAGATTTTAAGGTAATTAAAATCACTATTTGGGAACTTGAAATGTTGAAACCACCTTAAAATAACATTTAAAATGATTTGTTTATTTTTTTTAAATATTTTTTCATATCGTCTCTAGAGAGACAATAGTTTGAATTATGGACATACAGTCTCTATAGAGACAATACATTTTTGATCTCAGCTGTTGTCCATAAAGATACAAATGTTATTGTCTCTACAAAGACAAAAATGAATGTGTCTCTACAGAGACAAATTGTAGACAAATGAAATTGTCTCTAAAAGACAATAATGCCTATGTCTTTATAGAGACAATAATAATATGTGTTCTATATTGTCTTTATAGAGACAATTGTTTGAGACAGTAATTGTTGAGACACTAATTTTGAGACACCCGCTTAAAGACAATATTTAAGATGATACACAATTTTATTTTTGTCTCTAATTAAGACAATTCACTGTAAAATTGTCTTAAATATTGTCTTAAAACACCCCCACATGTATTAGTGTCGTTAGAAATGTAACTGACTCGGAAATATCACGAGGAAATTAGCTTGCAGGCCAGATCCTACGCAGCCTTCCTGGCGTTGGAAATTTTTCACCATTTTCTTGCGATCTTCCTTTTCCGAACAATGTGTTAGATATTCATACATTTGTCAAGTCCGTTCATGGTGAATATCAATTCCAATATGAAGTCAAGCTCACAAAAACCCTATATCCTCTTAAAACACTTAAAATGCTTAAACGAGCTTTGGCATGGTCAAGAAACAATCAGAGATATTCTTGCGCCGGACGTATATGCTCTGAATTGTGCTATTCCTGCAACTGGAAGCACATATGATTGTGGCTCAAGATGGAACCAATGTGTGATGATGAATAAAGCTCAATAGAAACCTTCCTAGAGTAGGCACTCGAAGTCCCCATGGGTAAGGGTGGAATTTCTACTTGGAAACACCCTGTGCTAAACATCATTGCAGACTTAGCTAAACAACATAATTGTGCATAGAAATGTCAACCAACAAATCTAGATCTAAACAAATCAGAAGTAATAATACAAATTCTACCTTCTATTGTGCCTTCATATTCATTATATATATTATGATCCTTCCATACCCTAGGCCCACCTCGTAATTGTGCTGCCTATGTGGCCACTAGCCTCCATGAAGACTGCATTGTCTCTCCATGATCTCTATCATGTCTGCATTTAATTCTCACTCTCTCCATCATGTGTGCATTTGATGCACTACTTCTCCTACTCCTGATTTTACATTTAAGATCCATGCTCTCCACTCTTCCTTCATTTAAGAAGATTCTCCACTACTCCATAATGTAGATCTACATCTAAAATATCCACAAACACGCATCAAAAGTGGATTTTATTTATCTATGGGATTTATGGGTCCCTCCACCCTCTTATTTACTTAATTAATTATGCAAACTTAATAACTCTAATATTCTAATTATCTTGTGGAAAATGGGCAATATTACAATATGGGTTGAATAGTGGTTTAATAGGATGAGGAGGATATTGAGGAGTATAAGGAAAGGAGGAGGTGTGGGCCATGATGGATGAGTGGAAGGATAATGAGAATAGTGTGCACCCTGCATGCCCTATTGATATGGTTGAGGGCCTTGAGGCCTAATTTTGTTAATGGAGCAGAGTTTCTATGTACCAACTTTTTCCCCTTGGTATACAACATTTAGACCTGGTAGAGAAGGAAATTTTTCTCTTGCATGGTTTTTCTCACCGACAGAGAAGAATTCTATGGAATTTAGTGGGTACTCATTTTTAGGATGTCTCTGAGTGCATCTAGGGAAAAATATATCTATTGACCTTTCTGCTTCCTCTTGATTGCTTTTAATTTGCATAGTATCCATATGTAGGGAAAAGGTATTCAACATTTTACTCTTAAAATGCTCCAACAATAAATTATATCTCATGTTCGTTGGTTGATGTAGAGGGCAATGAAGTAACCAAGCCTTGTTTATACCTACCATTTTTCCTAACATCACTAGATAAATTCCTAAATACACTTTTGATATCATCATGAGTAAAATGGTAGATGTCTCCTCCATACAACATGTTGAGGGTTTCGATTACATCCTCCCTAATCCCTCTAAGAAGAACTAGCTTCAATAGCTTATGGTCAAGAGTACAGCTAGCCCTCCTATAATTGAGTTCCAATGTTTCCTCATACTCCTCTAAGGATTCATCTAGTCCTAGGGTGATCCTAAATATTTCCTCTTTTGTTTCTTTGTACCTACAATAATCCTTGTACTTTTCATTGAAGGCTTGTTTCATTTTGGCCCCAATAGTGATGCTTCCTCCAAGTAAACCCATAAATGAACGCAAGGCTGCATATTTTAGGGTATATGGAAACAACTTCAGCTTTTGTTCATCTAAGGTAGAGTCATAGGTCCTACAAACAACAAAAAATTAACACATGAAGGTGTCAAGGTCCTTAGATGATCCAAGTGGATATTGGTGGCCACTCGCCTATTCCACTTTGTTATAGGTAAATTTTCGCATCATTCCCAATGACCTGGTTTATTGGGCATCATCTCCAGGACCAATGATTAAGGGTCAATCATTCCCTATCATTTCAAGTTGCTACATGCTCTAAGACAAGAACAAGACAAGTCAAGCATGACTTTCATCAAGAAAATGTTTCCAAGGGTTGAAGTTTATTATATATCATATGAGAGCTCATTCACATCGCCTCTAAAGGGGATAAGTACGTTGTTAATGCAGTTAAACCCATGCAAGGCTACTCTGCAAGCACTTCCCGACATCTATGAGTGTGTTGGTCACATTGGGAGCGAAATTCTCATTGTTCCGGAATCTCCACTTGGCTAGTGGCTTCTAGAAGAGTTCACATGTGTCAAGCTTCAAATCCAATTGTCCATTTGACATCTACATGATTGGGAACATGTCTTGCATATTACTGGAAAGTCAAAAAAACCTTCAGCTCCTCTATAAATTGAGCACAGTTCTAAGTGCTTGAGAAGGAAGAATTTGAGTAGAGAAATGTTGGCGAATTTTCAATTGAGAACAAGATTTGTGTAACAACTGCTGGATATATGTATACTGTGATGAGGCTTAGGAATGTTGCTAGAAGGTCACTTCAAATCAGTCACTAGGTTGTAACCTCTCCTTCTATCATCAATAAAGAGTACAACTTATTTTTCCCTATATGCATCTGTATTGTCTTTGATTTTCCATATTGCAAGATCTTGGTTGATGTATATGGTTTATGCTTTACTGATTTAGCTAACTTACATGAATAGACATTTGTATTATTTCTATATTCTGTTGTTTTATTTTTCTTTCTTGCAAGAAGAATTTCGCACACAAACCACTTGAATTTGAAGCTACAACGGGAGAGACAGAAGGAACCATTTAGAAGCACTTGGATCACAAGTAAGCTTCTAATCTATTATGTGTGTCTGTTCTTAGTTAGGAGAAATAGTCGTATAGTCTTTAATCTGTTGTTCTAGACTAGCACCTGTCTAGGGAAGCGTGTTTTATCTGTAATTCACAATTCTGGCCCAACAAATTGGTGACTCCACTGGGGAGAATTTCCCTTAGTTATAGGTATTTAAGCCTCTGATTTTCTTTGTTTATCCACCTAGTAGTTGTTACTCACAAATATTAAGCTTTTTAAAAGTCAAATTTACAAAATGAGTGTGTTGAACATTAGTATTTTTCCTTATACATTGCACCCAACGCACCCTTCGACAGGACACAGTGCTTTGCATAACACTGTCTCCCTTTCAGGCCTGTGTTGCAAAGCACTGTCTCCCCTTAGAGACTGAATTTCCTCCTGAAATCATCTAGATTCATTTGAATTTTCCTTTGAAATTTGATTCAGCTTGTTTTCAGTTGTGTTTTGGAAATTTTGATCCTCATATTGACCAGTGACTCTATATACTTCTTCCTCCCTTGAATGAAAATTTTTTCAATGTTTGTTTAGAACGTTTTTCTTTATCATTAACAAGTTCATGTCAAAGTATTTTTTATTGTCGCATTAGATCTCTTTTGCTTTCGAAATAGGAAATTGTCGTAAATTCTTCATTTCCTTGATAGGAGAAATTGTTGTTAAAGTACTCATTTTTCCTTCAAAAGAGAAATTGTTATTTGTATTCTTCATTTCTAGAAAGTAAAAAGCATTAGAATTGTTGATTTAGTGCACTTAGTTTCTTTTCTGCATTCATAACATTAAAGAAACTGAAAAGAAAAAATTGCATTTGCATGTAGAATTTTTGTGTGTTTGCAAAAGGAACAATTAGGAAATCTACATTTAGTTTGTGCTTATTGACTTGTTTGCTCACAAACTATTTGCTCTTTCCCCTTAGTAGCTAGGTTTTTCATTGAAGAAACTGAAAGTGAAAGATTGTTTATCATTCTTAGTTTGCATTATAGAAATTTCCTACACATCATCGCGGTGAACCTTTGAAAGGCAAATTTTTAAGAAAGATCAACATAAAATTAATCTCAATTTACCTAACAAATCATTGGAACCATAACGATAACATTTAGAAGGTCTAGGCTAGAGACATGTTCCGACATCATAAAACATAGTAGCTATCATTAAATTTTTTGTGATACACTCCGAGTGTGATACCTCACTCCATGTTCGTAAGTATATCGTAGCTTGTCCAAGTACTTTCGAGTATATTGGGCAGTGTTACAGTACGATAAGTATAAAGGGGTGCTCTCACTGTGCAGTTTCGCATCAGACAACGCTACTATGTACTTGGGCCTCCATGTACCTTCGGGTATATTTGGGAGGACAACTTTTAGGTGTTATCCATCCATAGTGAACCGAGTCGGCTGCCTTGTAAATTGTGATACACCGAACACAGCATTCAGGGAGATTACCTGCCCGCACTTATTGGTTCTCCAGGAGGTATTATGCAGTTCATAGTTTCTTGGTAAACCCTTTTGCCTAGCATTACCCTTTTATTTTGTTTACTTGTTTTTGGTTAAAATAAATCAGTAATCGTCGAAGAACAAAATCATTTTCCCTATCATTTTCATAGACTAGCGTTAAAACCACCTTTACCACCAGAATTTACTTCTGGTAGGCGAAGGTGATCACGATCTTCCAAATCAAGTACCATCCGTACCTTTGGTGAAATATCATTTTCTCATAAACGAGAGTTAGCTCAAGTTGTTTCTACACATCCCGATTCATCTACTGTTGTCGAAACGGAGTCTTCACAGCTACCTGTGGTCACAATCCATCCATTCAGTGAGACCATACCTCTTGGACCCAACGCTGTTCAACCAAAAATTGATTTAGATCCTGTCTCTTCTTTTCCAGAACATCTGAATCTAGAAGTCGAACAACCGGAAGTTGTTCCTACCTTGGTGATTCCAGAAATTTTTGTAGCCATTGAATCTCATATATCACACAGTCAACCACCTGAAATATACTTTGGGCCTGATGGTGAAATACTTCCACCTGGTTTAATTGCGATTGAATAAATACCACAAGACGATACACCTTTAACTCCAACCAATTTTGGGGGGGACCTTTACCTGTATGAGTATTTTCCTCAATCATTTCCATCTGCTTTTGTTGATCCTGTTCCCATTCAATCTCCCATCAATTTTAAAGCATATAAATTTGGTCAAACAACCATGTCTGAACCAACATCTTCGGTTGGGCTTGCTGTTCCAATTACGTCAGCTCCTGCCCTCGCTACCCCGTCGATTTTCACAACATCAGAGAGTCATATTTTCATGGTGGCCCTTTGGTCCCATTAGGTTACAAATCATTATCTAGCACATTCTTTGGTCTTTACCAATGTCATCATCTAGTATTTTAACTGGTAATCCCATCATTAGTACTAAACGGCTTGATTCATTATATACATCATCAGGGCGATATCAAGCTGGTCCTTCTTGGTAAATTCCTTCAAGTACCATATCAACTGGACTCCCAACATTCAGAGAACAATATTTTCCATATTATTATCCTCCCCATGATGGCGAGCAACCTTTCGTTACCCAACATGACAGTACTCCGTCACATTTTGGTCAATCTAATGTTGACATGAAAGCTTGTCAATGGCAGCCCACTCTGCCTATCCAACCACAAACGGTTCTACATTCGTATCAACTATTTCAATCTGTTACACCCACTTCATTACCGCTTATCAGTACTTCCCTACCACTATTACACAATCAAAATTTTGTACATCAACCTTATCAAACGGGTCCTTCAACTTAATACTATCAAATATTGGGTCCACAACCTCCAAATCCTTTGGTTAATTTACAACTTGTATTAGAAATCATTTATTCACAAGATGGTCTACCTTTTTATGGGACGTCACAATTGCAACCTAGTTATACATATCAACTGAATCCAAGTTATCCTAACCTGGGTTATAACATTGGTGGACAGACCCCTTGGTAACCTCAGGTGCAAATGCCTCAAACTTCATTTCAACAAGTATCATATCCAGGTTTTGGTCAATAGAATCCTTAAGCGTTTTCTATGCAAAACAACCCCTATCTCAGTTATCAGCAGCAGATTCCTTATGCTAGTGCTCAAAGGCCTGTTTCTCAAGCAATTCCATCTTATATTGGATATGCTCAACCTGACCTTAATAAACAACTTCATTTTGTTGCAACTTTAGAATTACCAAATTTAAATCGGTTAACCAATGATCCAATCAACTATGCTCCTTGGTGGCTGATGATACCACATAAATTACCCTTGGATATTCCCAAGTTCAATGGAAACTGTAGAGAAGTTCCGTCGACTCATGTCATGACTTATCATTTATGGTGTTCATCAAACTCCCTAAATGATGATTATGTTCAAGTGAGTCTTTTCCAGCATACGCTCACAGGTCCGACTGCAAAATGGTCCATTGAGTTACCTAGAGCTTCTTTTGACGATTTCACTACCCTAGCTACTGTCTTTTTGACCCATTTCCAATTACTTATCAAATATGAAACTGGAAAGGAACTATTGACCAACTTAAAACAGACTAATGCTACTCACATTTCTGATCATATTCATGAGTGGCGTCGACGTCGACGAATGGTTAAGACATTTGTTTCGGATTAGCTCCTTGTTGAATGGTTCATTAAGTCCTTGTTACCATCTATAACTGAGGATGTGGTTAAGAGAGGCATCATCACAGAAGAGCAAGCTATCACTCGTGCACAATATTTAGACTTGATTTACACTCAATCTGGCACACTCTATGAAAAAATTCCTAATGCACTAAGATCTAATTTCAATGTTCCTCCTCAAATAAAGGACTCTCATGCCAGAGATGGCTTGATAGGATCGGCATGCACACACCACACTACTGCATCTGATCCTGCTCTTACTTCCAAAATTAATGTTGTGTCATTTGGCAAAGGAAAAGGTGACAAGCAACCAGGAAGTAAGAAAAAGGGGAAATCAAAGAAAAAGCAAACTTCTAACCTATGAGAAATATCATCTGATCAAACGTCTGGATCTCGGAAGCCTCGTTATCCATGCATAATCTATAATGAGGAGCATTTTTTACGGATTTTCCTCGCCACGCTAAAGTCTCAAAAATCATCAAGTCTTCTCATGCGTCAGCTATGTTGATAGACCCATTTCCAAATCCGAACACTAGTTTGGTTGCTACGAATCCAGCTCCTAGTTCCCAAGTGTTGATGTTATCCACCACAAAACCTTGAACAGATATTTTGGTGTCAATGTGTAATAAATATTATGGTAGTCAGGCCACTGATCAACCTACTACCTAGACAACGAATCCATCTACGGAATCAGTACCACCTACTGTTATTCTTGAATTGACAATTAAGCCACTAAAGGGAGTAATTCATAAATCGACATATAATCCTCGAGCAAGAGCTGCACAAAATTATAATATAGTTGAAGAATTGGCTCAATCCCCTTTAGCTATGTCTACTCTTGAGGTATTACAAAATTGTCCCACCCAAAAACAGGTTTTATTGTCAGCCATCAGTGGAATTGATCCAACTAATTCTAATCTTTTCGTCTTTAATCATACGATCTATGTGCCACAATTACTAGAAGAATTAGCATTCTCCATACAAGTAAATGTTCTCAATCACCTTGTTCATCGCACTATTATTGATGAGGGAGCATCTACATGTATTATGTCTTTAAATTGCTGGAAGTCACTTGGCTTGCCACACTTATCACAATCATCAATGACATTTAAGTCTTTCGATGGAAGAACATATAAACCTTGTGGTATTATCAATAACCTGCATGTTGAACTAGGGTGCAAAACAGTGAATGTTGATGTCGAGGTTGTTGACGAACCCCTTGACTATAATATTTTACCTGGAAGGCCATGGATATATGCGATGACTAAAATTGTTTCTACATACTTTAGAATGATTTCCTTTCCACATAAAGGTACAATCACAGTCATTAATCAACTATCCTTCTTTGCCTCCACTTCGTAGGTAACTGGAAGCGTTCCGTTTGTTCACATACCCCAAATAGAAATTTAGAACATTGGTGTAGGACTCTTAAAGGATTCCACTCTTATGGGAACCTTTTCATTACCGCCGCCTGTGACGTTGGTAGAAATTGAAATTATAGAGACCTGCAACATGATCTCTTCCACTCTATCTGGCTTAAGGGAGAGTACAGGTGCTTCTGAAATTTCTACGTTGGATGAATTTTTACTGCCCAGCCCTATTGAGCTGGCATAGCAATCAATCTATCTGGCTTGGGTGGAAAATTTGAAATCAGCGTCGCTGAGTGTTTGGGTTGATCATTCCTTACATTTTGGTACTCCATCTGATCCATTTTCCTCAATGATTTTGACAGATGAAAATTTTTTGGAAGCTATGATGTCAGAAGGAGAACCATGGGAAGATTATCATCATCGTTCCCATCTTCTTGATTATGAAAAATACAATCTAATTGAACTATATCACCCATCCATCAAAAATTTCTTTTCAAATTCTTTACCAATTAATGCAATTGATTCTGAGATAAATTTATCAAATATTGAAGAAATCATTTCTATCGATATTTTGACGAAAGCTGGCATTGCAGAAAATATTCATGTTGGTGTATCTTGTTCTCCATCGTAACTTGAATTATATCGCTCTTTATTTCGTGAATTTTGTGATGTATTTGCTTGGTCTTACGAGGTAATGCTAGGCATAGATGCTAGTATAGTTGAACACACTATCAATATGTATCCTGATGTCAAACCGGTGAGACAACGGCTTCGTTCTATTCATCCAAAGAAAGTCGCTTCCATCAAAGTAGAAGTTGAAAAAATTTTGTGTGTTGGTTTCATTTACACTGTTCCATTGACTGAGTGGGTTTCCAATTTTGTTCGTGTTATGAAAAAATAAGGAACCATTAGAGTATGCGTCAATTATCGGGATGTCAATATGGCTTGTCCAAAAGACAACTATCCTACTCCCTTTATCAACCAGATTATTGACGATTATGCTGGATGTGAAATCTTTTCATTCATGGATGGATTTTCTGGCTATAATCAAATCAATATCTGCCCAGATGATCAACATAAGACAACATTCATTTATCCCTGGGGCACATTTTCTTACAAGAAAATTGTGTTTCATTTAAAGAACATTGGGAAACTTTCAGAGAGCAATGGATTATGCTTTCAATGACATCAAGAACATTGTTCAACCATATCTAGATGACTTACCAGCGCATTCATGAAATCAGATCGATCACCTGATGCATTTAAGAGCCATTTTCTTACACTGTCAACACTACAAAATACGCCTCAATCCACATAAATGTGTGTTTTGTGTTTGTTCTCGTCGATTTCTTGGATTCATAGTCTCAAAAGAAGGAATTCGAATAGACCCATTGAAGGTTCAGGCAATTCTTGATTTACCTACGCCCTCAAATTTACTTCAGATACAAAAAATTCAAGGAAAGGCCAACTTCCTAAGGAGGTTCATTCCAAATTATGCCGAAATGGCTAAAGGATTTACTCAACTATTGAAAAATGGGGTTCCCTTCCATTGGGACCAAGTTGCGCAAGCTTCTTTTGATACTGTCAAGGACACTCTTGTCCAAGCGTCATTAATGTATCCTCCTAATTATCAAAATTAATATATCCTATATATCGTCGCGACCGAAAAGACTATTGTTATGGTATTAGTCCAAGTATAAGATGGAATTGAACATATGATCTATTATTTGAGTCGTAATCTCAATAATACGAAAGTTAAGTACTCATACGTAGAAAAGATTGCCTTGGCAACTGTTCAAGCTGTCCAAAGATTTCGACATTATATCTTGTTATGAAAAAACACTATCATTTTGGATTGGAACCCCATGACTTATATCTTATCACATCAATTGTTGGGGGGAAAATATTCAAAATGGATTGTCATTTTGTAGGAATTTGATTTGGAATTCATCAAATCCAAGTCAAAGAAGTCTTTAGTTTTGGCTGAGCTTCTCTGTGACCTTCCCTCTGATAGTACTGCAACTACGTCAGAACCATCAATTCTTGACGAGTCTCTATTTCTGATCGGATCATATGATCCCTGGTATGGGGATTCATCATTTGTCTCCAAACCCAAACTTTTTGACCTAATACCTCTCGCTCTGAAAAATGATGTATTCGATACGAAGCCAAATATTATCTAATCGTCGACAATACACTTTATCGTCATGGTGTCGATACAATTTTAAGGAGGTGCCTCACTCATGAGGAGGCCGAAAAAGTATTAAATGATTGTCATGATGGGGTTTGTGGTGGAAATTTATCTGGACATGCTACTGCGCAGAAGATACTCCACGCCAGTTATTTTTGGCCTACTATTTTTCAAGATTGCATCCTCATGGTTAGAAGTTGTCATGCATGCCAGATTTTTTATCGTAAGATCTGTAAACCATTAGCACCAATGCATCTTGTCATATTTGTAGGACCATTTACGAAATGCGGTATTGACTTCATGACCTATAACCCTCCTTCGTCTGGGGGGCATGGTTATATTATTGTCGTTGTTTACTATTTTACCAAATGGGCCGAAGCGATGCCTACATTCAACAACACGGGACAGATAGCTACATTTATTTTCTTTAATCATGTCATTGCACGATTTGGGGTCCCACAGGCTATAGTTACGGATCATGGGAAGCATTTTTGCAACCACATGGTGTCTGAATTGACTGCCAAGTTAGGATTTTTGCATGATAATTCTACTCATTATTCACAACCAAATGGAAAAGTTGAGACTATCAACAAAATTCTTAAACGAATTCTTCAACGAATGATAGGAGTTCATAAAAGAAACTGGCATTTGATCCTGTACTCCTCGGTGAGAAACACAACTAGATTTACTCCTTTTCAATTGGTGTATGGTCTGGAAGCTATCTTACAAATCCAATGCGAAATATCATCGTTAAAACTCACAATAGAATTGTTACCTGACACCTCAAAAGAAGAAGCGCATCTCCTTAACCTCATCCATCTAGATGAAATGCATCATGAAGCCCAATTGGCCAACGAAATGCATAAGAGACATATAAAGGCGCAATACGACAAAAATGTCTAGCCTCGCATCTACTCAGAGGGCGACTTGGTTCTTCTTTACGATCAAGAAGCTGATGTGATAGGTACAGGGAAATTTAAGCCATTATGGCATGGCCCCTATATTGTCAAAAGAGTTCTTGCTAAGGGTTCCTATGAGTTAGTTGATTACGATGGAATTCCATTGGCACAACCTAGAAATGGGTTGTATATGAATTGTTACTATGCTTAATCATGAGCGTAGTAATGTTTTGTATTATATTTTATATATGTTGTTGATTTGCATTCACTATCTTAATTTGTTTTTTGTAGTTTTCTTGACGTTAGTAATCCACTTTACATTTCATCGCAGATGTCTGAATCTTCGGAACCATTTGTTGGATATGTTGATGGTGTTAGTCATACTATGCAGAATCTATTCTCTACGGGATGGGCCATTTTCGCTCCGAACAACGAGTTAGTGAGTTTTGAAGGGATTTGTATTGGTAGATCGACGAACAATATCACTGAGTATAGCGCATTGATCGAACTTCTATCTAATGCCATTTCATTTAGTATTAAATGCATAATCATAAGGTTAGACTCAAAACTTGTGGTATTACGACTTAATAGTGTTTGTACTGTTAAAAATTTAACACTTCTTAGATTGTTCCTCAGAGTTCAAATTTTGGAAAGACATTTTGTTTTTATTCAATATCAACACATTTCCATAAATTTGAACACATTAACTGATTCATTAGCTAATCAAGTTTTAGACAGACATTTGCCACATATGTAAAGAAAACATTCACATCATTGAATAGGATTGCACAATAAACATAGGAAAAACTCTGAAATCATATAGATAGATAGTTATAGGTTTTTAAAAAATTTGTGCCCAAGACACATTGGTCATCTGACCTTAAAATGTATGCAAAATGTCACAAATAAACTAGTGTTGCTCATGGCAACATGCTATATGTCCTACAATCCTACGAAGTAATCGCATCCAGTGGTTAGGAACTCCAATAGTGTGTCGTTACAGTCGCATAGGTAGCTCTTCGATCTGACAATTTGGAATCCCAAAGGTCAAGCCCTCTATGTGTTGCTGAAGCTTAGTCAGAGTCTTAGACATATAAGGATCCTAAAGGACTTCTCTCCCAATAGCCCTCTCTGCTAGCACATCTTCTTCGCGCTCTGGTTCCACTTCTGGTTGAACGCGACCAACATCTACATTACACCAAACATTTAGTTTAGTCTTGGGAAAACATCAAAATACAAAAACATTGTATAAACCTTAGGAAAATAAAAAAACATGGTCAAAACATTCTTACCTATTGCACCCCACTGAGCGCCTTCTGGTAATGCTAGATCTGGATCTCCTCGAAAATCAACGCTTGCGTATGGATACTCATCGATGGCGACAATCTGTTGCAGAAACCAGGCAAAGAATGTAGTAGAGAACACAATAGTCGATTGGCCTGCATGCCAACCCATGAGTTCTACCGATCTCTCCATCCAAGGATCTCTATGGTTAGCTATATCCAGTGTCACATGTTGTGGCTGCATCAGTGGAATCCGTCCCAAGGCAAAGGATATAAGGATAGAACCATAACTTAAATTCTTCTTCCTTCCTCCCTTTGCTTTATTCAGTTGTTCCTTTATCTGAGATAAAACAGCTTAAGACTAGTTGAATAATGTTGGCTCTAAGAACTCTAGCACATACTGCATATACGATATGTTCGCTACATGTAGTGTAATGGTTCCAAAAGGTTTAGTGATCATCAAAGGGATTGTTCTCAAAGGAAAATATCTGATATCCCGGATGTTTATTTTTCCATCTTTGCTAGGTTCTGCCCCTGGATAGCAATACTGCATAATATAATCCGTCACAGTCTCTCCTCCAATGGTAGACCCTGAGAGTGAAATGGGCAAACCTCTCCTCGACAAACCTGTGATAAAATACACATCCTCAACTATCATAGGAACTATTTGATTCTTAATTTGAAATGCCTCTATCACTGAATCCCATGCTCGAACTAAGAACTCCAAGAGTTCTATTTGTTGCCTCATTCCCGACAATTTGAAGTACTTAAGTAGTCCACAATCTCTTAAGGCTCTTACAGTACCCAGATCGTTTAAGGCAATCATATCTTGTTCTTCATGTTCTCCTTCCCTCCATGTAATCATCATTATAATCCAATGGAAACCTGAAATACAACCATAAGATCCATTAGCTTCCATTCTTTGCAAAAAACTAGGCAAATTTTGAGCATAACATGAAAATCAAAAACTTGAACTACGCCCAATGCACTCCCTGGCAAGAGATAGTGCATTACACATGCAAGTACCCTTGATTTTACCTACTATGCAATGCAGGTTTCGAGATTCAGGGGTGTGTTGCCCTCATTTTGGGCAGAATTTACCCTAGGGGCCTTAAAACCCTAAAAATTTGTAGAAATTGGAGATGAAATGAATACCAAAGGAAAGAGGAGGTTCATAGTAATAACCTAGATCAAACGGTGATGAAATTCCTCCACAGAAATGATTTCAATCAACTACTGAAGTTTGGGGTCAAAATCAAGTTCAGAGCTCTAAAATGCAAATGGTAACTATGGAATGGTAAAAGTGAATAGTGAAACTACTTTTTATAGTCATTTAATTATTTGCAAGTTAAATTTATTGCTATGGCTATAGTTTTATTATGTTTTTATCATGAAACAAGTATTTTTAATCCATTTGATGTTGTTCTGAATAGGAAATACAACTGATGAACAGATTAGTCGTGCAGATTTATTCAAGAATGACTTGACCACAAAGCATACTTTTCTTCCTTATTTTTTGAGCTTTGTTAAAAATGATAAAGGATTTGAAGCACACTTTTATCTCTTTTTAGAGCTTCGATAATAGTGAAAAAGGAATCCCTGGAGTCTTCTTTCGGCTCTTTTCAGACTCCGATAATGTGAAAAGATTATCGTGCACTTGTATTTTCGAGCTCGTAAAAGTAAATGAATTGGTATCTACTCAATATAAGTTTAACCCTTTTCCGGACTGAGATAGATTATTTACGAAAAAGGAATACCTTGGTTAAACATGACAAAATAGGTTCTCTCAGATATTATTTTACACTTTTTTGGATCTGAGTGAAAAATTTACAAAAAAAGTACTTACGGAATTTTCTTTCGTCGTCTTTTTTAAACTTTCTAAATATGAAAAAGGATCGGGCTATCACTATCGTTAAGCTCCTTAAAATAGCGATGTTCTTGTCGATCAAGGCAAGAATTGAGTTTCATTCATTGCTATACTCGTTAAATTATTAAATAGCGATACTTTATTCGCCCGAAGGGCTGAATTATAGATCAAGAAAATGTTATCCTCCTCAAGCTTGTTAAAAAATAAATAGGTACTGGTCGACAAATGACCAAGGAAAATTTGAGAAAAATGAGCAAGAATTCTTTATGGTAGCAAGTCGCTCTTGAACATGACACTTCCTTCACTCCATGTCCGTGACTGTTTGGGTTGGGTAGTCATCTTGACGGTTCATTCACACCTATGGTTCATCATACCTTCACTTCGATTTTGGGTCAATGTTGCCAACTCATCACAGTGTCGCTGATATGTTCAAGAGAAGTCATCCAGTGAATAATTCATCCTTTTACAATACAAATAAACCTTCATTCTCATGACCGTCATCCCTGAAAATAGCTATATCAAGTCATACCCTTGTCTCCTAAATTAGTAATTCCCATTTCGCAATAAGGTGGCTTCCTATCAACGACAAATCAACATCCAGGAAGTTCACTTAGAAACATCAGATTCTAGTACCATGAGGCTTGTTACAGTATCGACAAGATCCTCGCTTCCGGACCTTTGACTGAAAGATTTTGTTTGGAATTTGACATCAAATCATCTATTCACGCCATACAAAATGTACTGCAGTACCTTGAGGGCCATTTACATTAATGGTTGTTCTCTTGCATTTGTCAATAGCCCACATCATTGGCTAGTAATCAAAAAATGTCTTTCCATGTTCGACGACAAATCATATGTTCGCATGGATACACTTGTACTCGAATGATCGAGTGAACGAGATAAGAAGACCCCAGATCTAGTTTCATCCATCTAGGCTGTGATTTCAGGATTGTTGTACACATCATCTGTACGGTGACCTTACATACATATTGTCATCCAAACATGGGCCTATATCAATAGGCATGTCTGCATCTGGGACACATTCCAATGAAGAAGACTTTCTAAATTGTGTACATGTTATTAGATTTTTTATGTGTTGAATATGGGAATGCCTACCCTCAGCAATTATGATCAAAGAGGATATATCATGATGTAATTTATTGTAATATTGATGGAGGTGACCACTCCGCTTCATCTCCAAGCTCATCACAATGTAAAGAATCTCAATCAAAAGTTATTATTATTATTTCGACTTCATGCTTTAGGGGGGAATTTGTTATAGGTCAATTTGGGCATCATTCCCAATGACCTGGTTAATTGGGCATCATCTCTAGGACCAATGATTAAGGTCTATCATTCCCTATCATTTCAAGTTGCTACAGGCTCTAAGACAAGAACACGACAAATCAAGCATGACTTTCATCAAGCAAAGGTTTCCAAGGTTTGAAGTTTATATTATATCATATGAGAGCTCACCAACACTACCTCTAAAGGGGCTAAGTGCGTTGCATATGCAGGTAGCCCCATGCAAGGCTTCTCTTCAAAGCACTTCCCAACATCTATGTGTGTGTTGGTCACATTGGGAGCGAAATTCTCTTTGTTCCGGAAGCTCCACTTGGCTAGTGCCTTCTAGAAGAGTTCACATGTGTCAAGTTTCGAATCCAACTGTCCATTTTACATCTACATGATTGGGAACATGTCTTGCCTATTATTGGAAAGTCATTTATTACAAAACAACCTTCAGCTCCTCCATAAATTGAGCACAAATCTGAGTGCTTGAGAAGGAAGAATTTGAGTAGAGAAATGCTGGAGAATTTTTAATAGAGGACAAGATCTGTGTAACAGCTGCTGCAAAGATTTATACTGTGATGATGCTTAGGAATGTTGTTGAAAGGTCACTTAAAATTTGTCACTAGGTTGTAACCTCTCCTTCTATCATCAATAAAGAGTACAACTTATTTTTCCCTATATGCATCTATATTGGCTTTGATTTTCCATATTTCAAGATCTTGGTTGATGTATATGGTTTATGCTTTACTGATTTAGCTAACTAACATGAATAGACATTTGTATTATCACTCTCTTCTGTTGTTTTAGTGTTCTTTCTTGTAGGAAGAATTTCGCACACAAAATTCTTGAATTTGAAGCTACAATGGGAGCGACAGAAGGAACCATTTAGAAGTGCTTGGATCACAAGTAATATTCTAATATATTTTGTGTGTCTATTCTTAGTTAGGAGAAATAGTTGTATAGTCTTTAATCTGTTGTTCTACACTTGCACTTGTCTAGGGAAGCGTGTTTTATCCATAATTCACAATTCTAGCCCAACACACTTGGGGCCCAACCATTGTTTCTTTCCATTTTTAGTTTCCTTAATTCCAGCAGAGTTTACTATTTTTAGAACTTTTTCAGGTCCTAAACTTCCAAAGCCATTTTGAGGCCCTAAATGACGTTTTTTCTCAAAACTGAGAGCAACATAGGTCTTTGACCAATGTTTTTCACTCAAAATTTGTATTATTGTGCACGTCAATCGGAGATCATATGCCAAATTTATGTCCCCGGGAAGTTGATGTACCAATTTACCCAAACAAGGCCCATAGTTTTGGCGCTTCATCTCCTAGGCTTAGGTTTTTGGATGTTTAGGGTTTTCCATTATTTCTTAATAATAACTAGGCCTTTGAGCTTCATTGTAACATAGTTCAAATGCTTGTAGCCACCACATCTCTTCTTAGAGATAAGCTACCAATGCCCTAGCTAGTTTATTTCGATTATGTGTCTAATCATATTTCAGTTATTTGATGTAAATGAAATGAAGTTTTGTTTCCGTTGCATCATTATATTTATGGTTATATTCGTATTCTATTGTGTTCCTGCATAAATCCGGATTAGTGGTATCAGACCAATCTACTCTTTCTCTATTTTTCTTTGTATGTCTCCAATGAGGTTAGGGTATAAGGAGTTAGGGATCAATCTGGTTGAAGCCTTCCAAGATCATCCTCGCAAACCCTAACGACCTCCCATGGCACAAGAAAATAAAGACGAGGGAGCACGAGATCCTACCAAATTATTGCTCGAGGAGGCCCTAAAGAAATAAAGGAATGCGATGATGGATGACTTTGCCTAGATCCTTCAACGGCTTCCCATCGGCGACGTATATACATCCAGCAGCCACTCTGGAGGCACCACTCCTTTCAAGGTACAAGTCAAATTTGACATTCGTATATTTGAAGGTCAGATGATGCAGGTGCCTTAGATAGATAATTAAATTTTCTGGTAGGGTATTTCTCCGTCCATGATTTCTCCGACCGAGAAAAGTTTACTTTTGCACTCCTCAAAGCCGCCCCCCATGTCAAACACTGGTGGGAAACCTACTGTGAGAAAAAGGAGAAGAGGTAACCTTCTCTGTTCTTAGCCACACCCACTTGGAATTCATTCTGAGATGACATCAAGGAACAATATTACCTCTTGGTGAGCTATAAGGAGAAGTACATCCAATGGACCACATTGTGGTACAAAAGGGATCAAGGTGTGCACAAGCTAATGAATTTGTTCCATACCCTTCGAACAAATTTGGGTATTAAAGATTTAGAGAAACATTTGGTGCTCATGTACCATAGTTTTTTACATAGATATATTCACGAGAAAATGGAGCTCCTCGACGTTAGCTCACTTGGCACATCATATTGAAATGCCGCCAATATCTAGTATAAATTTAAGCACAAGAAGTGAGACATCGGATCTGTGAATCTGAAGCTAGCGAAAGGCGCCCCTGAACCGTAGAACAAGGGATGAAGCCAAAACGGGGTGACTCGGAATAGCACCACAAATCAAAAGAAGGACACAGGGAAGTGGAGTGAATTTCATAATAGCTCCACTCAAAACACAAGCGAGTGTGGGGCCAAACAATCGTTGGTGGCCGAGCTGAAGGCATCCGAATAAAATGCATGTTCTAATCCTGAGTCAGAACCAGACAAGGGAAATGACAAAGGGAATAAAATAATTTATGTGGAACCAAGTGCCACCATTGCCTCCACCAAGCTCCAGAGGGAGAAGCTCGAGGATCCAGAGGAGGGGGAGCACCTCTTCCATTCCCAGATGTAGGTGAATAGTTCTCCACTACAATTTATTTTTAATAGCGGAATCCAAAAGAACCTCATTATAGTAGAGGTCAAGAAGCGGCTTGACCTACTGACTACAATACACCTCCAGTCATATACCATTGGGTGGATTCACCAAGGAATATATCTCTTCGTCCGCCAATAGTGTCACCTCTCGTACAACATCAAGTCATTCACAAATGAGGTACTATGTGATGTTGCTCCTCTTGGTGTGTCTCATGTATTATTAGGCAACCATACTTGTGGAAGTGATATGTTGTGTATGAGTCTAGGCCTCCTTTTGTTATTATTACTTTGGTAAATAACTTGTACAGGATATCGAAGGTAGTTTCACCATTCGCCATCTCTTTGAGTATCGTAAAGTAATGCAGTAACATTATTTCCCAAAGCAGGAAATATGTTTTCATCATGATTCCCCCACAGGTCAAGAAGAAGATAGTGGTTGGAGCCTCCAAATAGGGCTCCCTTGCACGGCAGCAGCATATGGACAAAGACGTGCAGGAAAACATGAAAATTTTCTCCTCGACCACAGATTTTCCTCTACATTGTCATTTCAAGCACTCCATTGATCTAACCCCATGCGTGTTGCTGCCTGATGTTTCCATACCACATGCAGCCACACAGACAGAATCCACACATGTAATTTCTGAGGCTAATAAAGCAACTAGATTTATTGAACGCATCCAGCACCGCTGCCAGTAGGTCCACTACATCTTGGAGAAATCCAATGTCAAGTACAAGCAGTGACATGATAAACATAAGTGCCACACAATTTCCATGTGGACGAAAAAGTGTGGCTACATTTGCAAATCACGAAAAATGAGAAATACATGAAAAAGTGTTATTGTTATCACAGTTTTTCATGTATTTCTCACTTTGCATGTAGTAGGTTCCATCGAAAGTATGCAACATGGGTTCTCCTTGGATTAGGAATCAAATTATGCATCCAATGAGTGTTCTCGCTTGAAATTTGAGTAAACCCATAGGGAGATAAGTTGAAAATACAAATTGGAAATGTAGTTTTTTCTTTTTTCCCTTTAAAATTTGATGATGTAATCTAATCTTATTTTATTATTTCCAATATTATTTTATAATTTCCTTAGGAGGCCCATTTTATACCTGAAAATTTCCCCTAATTCATATCATCATACTTCTCCTTAATAAAAACTTACAATATGTTTGGCTCTAAAAGTGCAACAAAGAGGTATATGAAGGATGAATGAGTTAGTAACTAAGAGCAAAGGCGCAAAAAGAGGTTGGTCATGGGAGTAATGGCGAATGCAGAGATGGTTGAGTCAAGGAAGCAAGGACCATAATTGCACAATAAAAAATAATGGTGTCCCTCATGAGCTTAGACAAGCCACCCCTAATATTTCTTGTGTGATACGAGGAATTTAATGAGTATCACAGCCCCAGAACATAATATTTGATCATAGTTGAGAGGAGCCATGCCTAAGGTATGTGTTTCTTCTCTGCAATACAATTTATAAGTATGTCATGAGTGTTAAAGAGCCATATTGTTGGTGCAAGCTAAATTTAATGGAAGAGATCCTTGAGTCTATAGTGTGACTGAGATTTATTTATTAGTAGGTTGAAAGACACTCACGCGGAGAGTCCTTGCACCAATTAATCTACAATTTCAAATGTTGAAGTATTTGAGTATGAGAAAGTGCTCAGAAGCCCATGCTCTACGTTTCATATGAAGCTACAGTTCATATGTATCCAACGCAATAGAAAGAAGGAATTTCAAGTGCGTAAATACACTTAGGCAGTGTGAATGGAAGAATTCAAGCAATGAGATGCAATAATAGAGTGGATAATCCATGCAAAGGTACACTCTCGTAGTGTGAATGCAAGAGTGATCGCTGACAGAGACAACATTGATCACATCATAGGAAAGAAATAAAAACTAGAATTGCAGTTGAAAAATGTGGGGGGAAATAGCATTGTTTCAAGTGAGATGTGTGGAGATATTTATGGGTGGGTGTGTGCTACTAAGGAAAGGCCAAGTCCCCCATTATTTTAGAGGGAGGCTAAGAGTTCCTATGCAGAGGAAAGATACCCTAAGATATTTTTTGTTGTTGTGTGAGAGGTCGAGAGAGCCTATGGAATAGAAGGGTTCGAGTGTTGAATGTATGTTATTGAATAGAAAAGGGCCGAGAATAGTATGATGTTATGGTATGGGAATTTTTTTTTGTGGTCCATGATGAGTGAATAGAAGAATAGTGAATTTTTGTAGAGTGAGCATATGACAAAGAATGTTGTTTCATCCAAGTGTTGAGGAGAACAGAGATGATATCAGGTAGAGTGAATGCCATGTATAGTGGACATTAGTTTCCTTATCGAGTCTGTATTGGAGCCTTCATACAAGAATTTTGTGCTTCCATACCTTGTGTGTGTCTGAAGAAATATTTTGAGTTGATACCTCCTAGAAGTTGGTGTTTGAATAAATCCAAGTAGCTGCAAGTTGGCTCTTGCATCAAATTAGTGAAATTGGTGCTTCTAGTAAGCTGATCAGGTGTCTACAAAAGGAGGGAGTTATTGTTTCCAGTGTGTGGGTGCTAGCAAACAATCAAATGGATTTGTTTCTTCCTGTGAGTGGTGGCTCACAAAAAGATCGATGTAATAGGGTAGGTGATCTTATTTTTACATCAATAAAAAAAACAATATTTGGTAGTTTTTCTCCTTGAAGGGTTTCCATGTTAAACCTTCATATCTCATGTGTTTGTTTCTCATTATGTGTATGCTTGTATTGGTTTATATGGTTGATATTATGGGTTTTTAATGGTTTCTCTCATATAATGGATGCCAAGTTTGAATGAGAAAAAATGAATTGTCATAAAGGATTAAATTAGCCTTAATATTTATTCACCCCCCTCTCAATATTAACATTGTTTCCAATGTTCCTAAGTATAAAAAACACCTACTTGCACACCTCCCCAACAATGACACTAAAAAGTGATGAGCCCTGGTATTTCATCAAGGATGTTGCAACTTCCAAGGCCCTTAACTTTACTTATCAATCCGGGGTTCATACAAAATTATAGGTGACAATGTTATATAATATTAAAAGTAGGTTAAGTTCTACTCATGTCACCCTTAGTCATTATATTGAAGCAAAGTATACAGAGACCACTCCTTCAACTAACTACAAATAAAATTTCTATGAAAGCATATCATGATTTCAAGGGAATGAATATGATTCTAACTAAAAAAATGAAAATGGCATTCACTAAATGTAAAGGCTAATTGGAATTGCATGAAAGGAATATATTATTCTATTTGTATAAATAAACCATGCTACTCTATTTTCTCACTGATAAAATTAATATTCTTCTTTCATTAATCATTTATCTAATTACAACCTACTTGATAAGGAGGAATTCAATCTTCGACACAACTATGGAATTCAAAAAAACGAATTCTAATGTACTTTTTGTTTTGTGTTTTCAATGGAGGAAATATAGGGTTGGAGTGGTCTTGTAGTATCCTTCATCATGAAATAAAATATTGGGGGCCATTACTCAACCTCAAAATGCAAGAGTCAAGGTCCTAGGGAAAATCTTATTGGATTTGAGCAGCACTACAGGACTGCTACAGGAAGTGTTATAGGAGGCTCTGCTTTGCTAAAGGAATGCATCTGAGAGCTTTCTAAGCTAAAGGATGGTGTCTTAAAGGTGGAGAAGGTGGATAAAATTGAATGAAGGATGTGGGAGCCCTTTTGCCAATCCTAGCACTCCTCATAGGCCTATCTTGCACAAAATTTCATGCCAATGGTGTCCTTCATTGGCCCTGAAAGGGTGATCTCGATGGCAAATTTTGAGAGCTGTATAAGGTGTCCAAGAGGAATATGAAATTTTATAAGTAAATATGTATGAGTGTTCGAACCCCTGCAAGTCAACAACAAGCCCTGTAGACTAATCAAGTATATGCATTAAATGATCAAGATTATAGCAATAAAAATCAAAGTGGAAAGGATGAGTTTAATTTTATACCTTTAATATATATTCTATTCTACAACAAACACCTATTCTAAGTTTCAAATAAAAGCTGCTAAATTTTAAGTTTTAGAAACCAAGATGTAGAAGAGTTATAATCCAAAAATTAGAAATTTCCAAGAAATCGTAAACACATGTTTTGGGCCTATTGTTGTAGAAACTCCAACCAGACTTCCCATAAGAGAGGTGGTGGTCAAACCTGCAACTACAATTTTTGTATTATAATTCCTAACTAAACAAGGAAATAAATACAATTACTTTACCAAGAATA
Organism: Pinus albicaulis; assembly: GCA_034641835.2. Lineage (NCBI taxonomy): Eukaryota > Viridiplantae > Streptophyta > Pinopsida > Pinales > Pinaceae > Pinus > Pinus albicaulis. Next base: position 1,110,493,241 of record CM076582.1, on the reverse strand, counting down.
AGGAAAGAATACATGAGAGGGATTAAAGCCTCTGGGTTGGGCCCAAACCCAAGAGTTTTAGCCCTGCAATGTTAACTCTGATGCAGGCCAACAATAAGCTCTCCATTGATAGAAAATAAGAGTCACATACACCATATGAAATATGAAAATAACAATATTAAGCACTACGCTCTCTGTAACTACTCCTATCTCCAACAAAATTTCGAACCCTAATGCACGTTTAGGGTTTTTTATTTATACAAAAAGTGGACTAGGGGCACCTCCCTTGAAAGGGGGATTGCTTCCCTCCAAAATCTTGAAATTGGTGGATCTAGTTCTCTTGGATCTTCACATGCACTTGATTTTCTCGATTTCCAATGGATTCGAGATATTTGTGAGGAATCTTTAGTCTCAAGCCCATTTGGAGAGTTAATGTGGTGGACAAGTCTCATATATTCTCTCTAGATGCCTCCAACAATCCCCTGCATAGTAAAAAATCTCCAAAAAAGCTTCTTTTTCTTGCATATTAATCACATTATGGCATGCAATCTGAAAATCACCCTTTAGTCTTCCTACTAAGCATATTATGGCTAAAAATGAAAATTAATGTGAGAAAATGAGAGTTTTAAGGGTTGGAGGATAGCATAATGTGCCTCAAAATATACCTATTGATCAGATCCATCACTGGGTTTTTATATAAACTTGATATGCACTAAATATTTTTTTATTTTAATGACATTGACTCATTTACTCCAATTTTGAAGGAATTATGAACACCTTCTTCATGGTATACCATCTCCTTATCCTCTTTAATTATGGAAGTATAACAAATATGATCATAAAAATGCTACGATGATGCCAAAGTAAGGTCAATTTTGAAAAAGTTTCTCTTACGAATCACTAATCTACAAAATTATTCCAACAGGGGTTCGAACACTCATCCACATTTACTTATACAATTCCATATTCCTCTTGGACACCTCATACGGCTCTCAAACTCTGCCATTGAGATCACCCTTTCAAGGCCAATGAAGGACACGATTGGCATGAAACTTTGTGCAAGGTAGGCCTATGAGGGGTGCTAGGCTTGGCAAAAGGGCTCCCATATCCTTCATTCAACTTTATCCACCTTCTCCACCTTTAAGACACCTCATTTCTCTTAGAAATCTCTTAGATGCATTCCTTTAGCAAAGCAGAGCCTCCTATAACACTTCCTATAACAATCCTGTAGCACTGCTCAAATCCAATAAGATTTTCCCTAGGACCTTGACTCTTGCATTTTGAGGTTGAGTAATGGCCGCCAAGATTTGATTTCATGATTAAAGATACTCCAAGACCACTCCAATCCTATCTTTCCTACATTAAAAACACAAAACAGAAAGTACATTAGAATTAGTTTTTTTGAATTCTATAGTTATGTCGAAGATATAATTCCTCCTTATGAAGTAAGTTGCAATTAGATAAATTATTAATGCAAGAAGAATATTAATTTTGGTGAAGAATTTTAATTGGTGTTCGAACCCCTACAAATCAAAATAGCTACACTCATCCATTTTGAGTTACATGTGTATGAGAATAGCTAAGGTACTTACCATTCTAGTAAAATTTTCATTAGATGACAAATATTGGTGAAGGAAACTAGATATCACAAAATGCTACAAACTATAGCAACACTCACAAAGGCCTAAATCATTTTCATTTTCAAGCTTACACATAGTTGGATCTTCAGCATAGAACATAATTAACACCCTTCATTTCAGCATATGAGTTGAGGTGAATATAGTTCAAATCATAGTCTCCATGGATAAGGCCCCCATGGCAAGTCAAATATTTCATCCACATACACTAGGAATCTTCAACTTTATTCCCATTGGAATCTTTGATTAGTATGGGATAATATAAGGCATCTCAAAGTGTCAAGAATGGCATACGGAAAATCCAACATTCTTTTCTTCTTCATTTTGATTTTTCCATCCCATAGTTCTTCCAATGTTGAGCTCTCTCTTAATAACTTTTCAACATTCTATCCAAGTAACTAATAAGATACACATATGCATCAAAGTCACAATAGTACACACATATGAATGGATAGACAAATGATCACACTACTACATATATATTATAGAAATAATCCACTCTAAACAAACAATATACTCCTATAGAAATTTAAATTTTTAAGTTTCTACTTATTTTGGCCCTCCTATGAGAGAATCATGTGTGGACTTGTTGTGATACCAAATTAGAAATGTGTAAGAACTTTGGATTAATTAAACAAATAATGTTACACATATAAATACATGAATGTTGGCTCAAGGTAGAGGCATTACATTGATCACACAATTGATTACTTGATATAATATCTCAAGAAAACATCAATGAAGGAATCATATAGCTGGAAAATATCTCTCAAACAAACCAAGATCTAACTAATTGCTAATAACAAAGAACAAACAATTATCCTCTAGATAAAACCAAATTAAATTACAATAATTTTAATTTAACATAACATTTAAATCATAAAAATATAATTGCTCATTGAATTTTTTTATTTACTATTAAGAATATGGAAACTTATTATCTAAAAATAAGGTTTTCTCATGTTTATAAACACTTGAACAATAAAAGTAGTTAAAGGGACCTGCAGATGATTCACTACTAAATATCTTCATTTACAAATCAAGTGGTGGTCATAATTAAATACTCCATGAAATTTCATAAGGTTTAATACATTAAGGGAAGTATCATAAGGTTTAATACATTAAGGTGAGAGGTCCTTACATTGATATGAAAATAAAAGGACACATTTTTTGGACACAAATAATGAGATAAATGGAAGATTAAAATAAATTAACATCAAATTTACATTGAGGCGAGAGGTCCTTACATTTCTATGGGCATATGTAATGAGAAGAATGGAAGAGTAAAATAAAGGAAAAAGTAAAATAATTGAGCCAAATATATAATTTCAATTAGAAATTTGAAATTTACAATAACCTTTATTAAAGTTAGAGTTTAGATTTAATTTTGTTAAAAATGGAAAGAAGGTACAAGATGTTTAGTGAGAAATTCAATAAGAGATAACCTTTTATTAATTTGTTAATTTAGGTAAAGTAATGAAACTAGAATATGACTTTCAATAAATAAAATAATTTTAAATTAACATTAATGGTCAAATTTGAAATTCTTAATATTAATAAATTTTATTAATTATATATAATAGTTTTATAATTACATCTCATATCATGATATTATTATTTTCAAATTTAAGGACAATTTGTGGGATGATAAAAATTTAGAGAGTAAAATGAAGCTAAAATATTATAAAGAGGTAATCGACTTTAATTTTGCAAACCTGAAAAGTTTGTATGTCTTGGCAAGTGCTAAGAAGAAAATGAAAATCGTAAAGATAAGAATTAATTCTCATGAGCTTCATAGTGAAACTCATTTCAATCACAAAACAACTTGGGAGGAAAGATTTTGTCACATTTGTTGATACTAAGAGGTTGAAGATGAAAAGACAATTCTCTTGGATTGCTAGGGCCTACGCACATAATTTCCAAAACCTATGTCATGCTCTAACCTTCTTGACTTGTTGTCAACAAAATTATATCTATCTCGTAATGCATCTCTCCCTTCTTTTTATCATAGTACAAACTATTTGGAAAGGTATCAATTAATCTCTTACTTTTTAAAGATCCCACACAATATATTAGTTTTAGTATAGTTTTAAAGACAAACCACTGTATATATATATATATATATATATATATATATATATATATATATATATATATACATATAAATATATATATATATATAATGATGATTGTTAAAATATTAAAAATAAAATTTAGATAAATGTCTTTAGATAATCATAATCATTAGATTCGGTCGATGAGTTATCTAATGTGGTTCATCCTAAGGACAAGGTGAAAAATTATGATTGATCTTAATGAATAAATAATTAGGATGCATCATTTCCCGGAGATAGTCGTTGAGACTAGCCGTTCAAAACCAGTCGTTGCAAACTAGCTGTTAATTAGTTCAAAAATTAATTAATATGATTATTATTAATTAAAAATATTTATACACTTATTATAATAGGGTTAATAGTTAATTGTTTTGAGATGTAAAAACCAATTTCATAAGAAAATATAAAAGCTAAAACCTGATTTATTAAAAATATTAAATAGAATAGGGTGTTTTAATATTATAATATGTTAATATAGATTATTATAATAGGCAATTCATAATATATAATTATAAATTCTTATAAAAACCAATTATTTATAACTCAAGCATATAAATCATAAGAAAAAATAAAAATAAATGAAGAGGAAATAGGGCAAGACACAAGTAAGACAAAGAAAAGTTAAAAAGAAGAATAGAGGACAATAAATACAAGGACAAAATAAAAAACACACGATGGAAAAATCATTTAGAGAGAGCTACAGTCTAGCTCTTACTCAATTTCCACCCATCATCCCTAATGATATTCTTAGCATGCCTCTCAATTCCAGTGGCTTCCCTAAGCTTCCTATGGTGGAAGTGACCCACCCTAGTGAGGAATTTGGAATCCTCAACGCAAACATGGTGACACGATTTTTCCGCATGCTCGTCAAGAGCAGAAGTATGGGATCGATTGTGTCTAATAGACCAACCTATTTCCCCAATATAGGGAGTGCCACAAGAGCAAGGAACCAAATAAATACCCTTCATGTCCTTAGTGTCAATAGGGTATTTTATGGAACCAAGTGAGTCTCTAATAGTATAGAGAGGCTTGAAAGAAGAGGAGACATTATTTTTCTTGAGGACATGAGAAAGTTTGTCTGAAGTCCCATGGATAAATGGCAGATGAACTTTGGAGATAGGACCATCTCGATAAAATTTACCTTTTAACCCATTATAGGCTTTGTGAAAGGCTTTAAGGCCCTGAGATCTACTATAACCATTATTATCAAACAATTCAAGAAGATGGGATTATCTGCCTCTAAGTGGTTTTCATCAAAGATTCTTAGAGCAGGGGTAGCAAGAGTGCAAAGAACACCAAATTTATGATAAGGAAAATGATGAGAACTAGCATGGAGATATTGTTCTGTGTGAGTTTTCTTGTAAACAAATTGGTGGGAAATGGAACCACCGTCCATTTTATACAGAATAATATCCAAGAAGGGCAGACAACCATCCACCTCCACTTCCATCGTGAATTTAATGGAATTAGATTGGGAGTTCAGGTTCTTAAGAAACTGATCTAACTTTTCGCGACCATGGGGCCAAATGACACACGTGTCATCCATGAACATGATCCATTTCCTATGGTGAAATTGAGTTGAGGCTAAGGCCTTAGATTCAAAATCTTTTCGCGTCATCTCAATTTCACCCTAGGAAATGGAACAGGTTCATGGATGACACTTGTGTCATCTCGCCCCATGGTCACGAAAAGTTCGATCAGTTTCTTAGGCACCTAAACTCCCAATATGATTCCATGAAATTCACAATGGAAGTTAAGGTGGATGGTTTCCTGCCCTTCTTGGATATTCTTTTGTCTAGAAGGGAGGATGGTTCCATTTACCACCAATTTTTTCGCAAGAAAACTCACACGGAATAGTATCTCCATGTTAGTTCTCATCATTTTCCTACTCATAAATTTGGTGTTCTTTGCACTCTTGCTACCCGTGCTCTAAGAATATATTATGACAACCAATTAGAGGTGGATAAATCCCCTCTTCTTGAATGTTTTGAGAATAATGGTTATAGTAGACATCAGGGCCTTAAGGCCTTTCAAAAAGCCTATAAAGGGTTAAAAGGTAAATTTCTCGAGATGATCCTATGTCCAAAGTTCATCTGCCATTTATCTAGGGGACTTCGGACAAAATTTCTCATGTGCTCAAGTGGAATAATGTCTCCTCTTCTTTCAAGCCTCTTTTTACTATTAGAAACTTGCATGGTTCCGTAAAATAACCTATTGACCCTAAGGACATGAAGGGTGTTTATTTGGTTCCTTGCTCCTGTGGCACTCCAAATATTGGAGAAAGAGGTCATTGTATTAGACAAAGAATCTAGGAGAATGCGGCAGATATCAGACACAATCGATCTCGCTCTTCCTGTCTTGCCGAGGCCAAAAATCATGTCACCATGTTTTCATTGAGGATTCCAAAGTCCTTTCTAGGGTCCGTCACTTCCACCATAGGAAGCTTAGGGAAGCCATTGAGATTGAGAGACATGCTAAGAATATCAATAGGGATGATGGGTGGAAATTGAGTAAAATTTGGACTCCAGCTCTCTCTAAATTATTTCGCCCTCCTGTGTTTTTGATATGGTCCTTTTATTTATTGTCCTATATTCTTCTTTTTAGCTTTTCTTTGTCTTATTTGTGTCTTTCCCTGTTTCCTCTTAGTTTCTTTTTATTTTATCTTATCATTTATATTCTCGATTTATAAATAATGGTTTTTTATAAGCTTTTATAATTATATATTATGAATTACCTATTATAATAATTTATATTAACATATTGTAATATTAAAACATCATATTCTATTTAATATTTTTATTAAATTAAGTTTTACCTTTTATATTTTTTTATTAAATTGGTTTTCACATCTCAAAAAAACTAACTATTAACCCTAATATAATAAGTGTATAAATATTTTTAATTAATAATAATCATAAATTAATCAATTTTTTGAACTAATTAATGGCTAGTTTGCAAAGACTAGTTTTTAACGCAACGACTATCTCCTAACTATTTATTCATTAAGATCAATCATATTTTTTCACCTTGTCCTGAGGATGAACCACATTAGATGGTTCGAAACTGATACCAAATACTGATGATGTGATTAATCTGAAAGACATTTATCTAAATTATGGATCACAAAATTCTTAAATCTAACAAAAATAAAATTGATTTAAAGAAAATATTATTATTTTTTATTAATATTTTGTAATACATGATAATTTCTTTTAGTATAAAGTTTTTAAAATAGAAAATGAAATTTTGGAATGGATTTTCTAAAATTCTCAGATGGATGATAGGAATTTAATATTCATAGAATATTCTAAAATATCTATTGTAGTATAGAGAGATTAAAGGTTGAGATTTATCTCCAAAGTAGTTATGTATTTTTTTTCTTTGAATTAAAATAATTAATTAAAAAAAGTCATATAAACAAGTGTCATTTAAAATGAGTTATGGTTTTTGGGCATGTGGTATTGAAAAACCATTATATCAGCCCAAAGTAATGTAACAAAGCCTATTTACGGATTAAGAATGTCCATAGTAATATGAAGTCAAATATTTATGGTTAAGATTTTTTTTTTTATGTTTTCTTATACTATATATATTTCTACTTAATTATTTTTTACATGTACAAATACATTATAGGAGCAGAATTGAACTCCGTGATAAGTAATAAGTGCTATAACAACTTGCCTCATCATCATTTAACAAAGACCCACACGCAAGTGTTATAATTCTTATATAACCTAATTAATATATAATAATCTTCATATATATATATATATATAAGAAATGAAAAAAATATTTATCTTAAAAATTATTAAACTTTATAAACATATGAAAAAGTACATCTACCTTGAATAAAAATAAAGTTTTCCCGATTATAATACACCACCAAAATCAAGAAAGAATAAATATATTATATAATTATCATAAACTAAAATATGTCATTAAAAATTTATTGAGCTATTACCTAATTATGATAAACTAAAATATACTATAAGATATTATTGAACTTTAATAACAAATTATATTATATTAAGGAAAAGTACGCCTCATTTCAAAGAGAATAAAGATTTATTATTATAATAGGCCATAATACCAAAAAAAACACTTTAATATATACTACTTAATTATGATAAACTAAAATATAATAAGTAAAACCCTCTCCAACAAGTACTTTTAAATATTTATATTATTATCAAAATATTTTTTTTATTTTTTTAATACAAAGATATCTAAACAAAGAACTTAACGTTTGTTTGTCTCGTAGGGTTTGGTTCAACGATGATGATTATTGACAGATTCAATTTTTTTTCCCAATCAAGATAATGTATCTAAATATATTGATGAAAAATAGAAATAAAAAGTACTACCAAACTTACAACAACAAAAAAAACTTAATATTTACTTATTCATATTTAGAATATAATTTTCTTGAATAAGAACGATAAAAAAACTATTCAGAATTAAAGATAATTTTTCAAAAACAGAACTTCATTTATTTTAGAACATTAATTTGAAATATCTTTCTCTAAACCATTTCAATATCAGTTTTTTAGAAGGCTAGTGGCTATGTGATACCCATTTTCATTCATAACATATTGATTTTCGATTAGTGTTAGAAATAAAAAGCTGAAGTTTAAATAGACTCAAACTACAAAAATTATTTCTTAACAATAATGCCACTTTATGGAATTCATTAAACAAGTGCTTGAACAATTATACAACAAATTATGGTACATTTCAACAGTTTTTAAAAATAATATAATGAGAATACTCATTATATGCGCTGGTGTGCACATGGACCTTCTGTCTTTCCTTACTAAATTAAGGACACAATGGTCACAAAGGGAGTCATTATCAACAGTTGGCTCGTAATTTCCGAATTTTTTTACTCTGGTACGATTTCCATTGCTTAAGATATTTTTATTATTTTTGTATACGGTTCCCTTCATGCTTCTCACCAAGTCGATAGAAGTCTAACGTCCTTATTTCGGCAAACTATAAGATAATAAACTTGCTCGTTAGACTCCAGTTGTATCCATATTTCAAATATCGAGGACTAAAATTTCTAATATTGTTTCCTAATTAACGGTTCCGATACATTCATGTGATTAAAAAAATTGTTGCGAGGTTAGTTGGGTATATTATATTATGGCATATTACCCTTACAGGTATTTTTGGGTCGCTACCATTACAAGTTTTGTAAGTTTTCTGTTATTTAATATTAACAGATATAATAATGAAAGTTTGTAAATTTATTTTATAATAATATAATTTAAAATTATATTTTAATTTAATTATGTTGATAGGTATGTTTGTTTTGAAATAGCATTTTTAAAATTTTGATTTTTTTATTAATAAATATTAAATGAATGGTACGGATTTAACCATCATGGAATATTTAAGAATATTTTTAATAATGTTCACAAATTAAAGGTTGGTATTTATCTCTAAAGTAATTATGTATTTTTTGCATAGTTTTAAACACATGTGGTATTGATAAACCATGTATTGGCTCACGGTATTATAACAAAGCTTATTTATGAATAATCTTCCTAGTCAAATAAAGATAAATCTCTATGAATAAGAATCTTGTTACATTATTTTTCAAAATGTTTTTTATACGACAAATATATATATATATATATATATATATATATATATATATAACTTTTGAATTTGAAGGGTTTTACATAAGATTTTATAATATGCTTAGTTTATGATATTTATTTTATTAATAAATATCTATATTTATATATGTAATTTTGGTGTGTTAAAAAGTTAAAATGGTTATTACTATAATAAATATTTTGAAATTGTGATTTAATATAGGTGTATATGAAATTTTTTCATCTTTAAATATAATCTTCAAGTATAATAGTGTCATGAAAATCACAAAATCACAAGTTCAAGTATCATCTTCATTCTACAACCCACTGTGAAGCCTATGTGTAAGTATGTTTGTCCCTCTTAAAGTAAAAGTAGAATATTCTCTAAATAGAAAAGAAATTCCAGCTATAATAAAAAAGAAAACAAAATATGTTATGCATATTTAACTAGTGGAGATGTTGTAATGTAATGTTTAACATTTGACTAAGTCAAATTGGGTAAATTAGATAAAAATATTAATGTAATGCATACATTTTAACTTGGTCAAAGTAAAATAAAAATAAATTAATAATAAAATTGAAAATGTCTAATGGTATTGAGAACCCATGATACTGACCCATGGTATTCATGTGTAATATAGCATATTTAAAGGGGAAATTAAACCAACCTAGATCCATCTTAACTTGGGATTTACCAAGGGCCAAGAGGGATCAAATCTCTTTTCACTCTAAAAGAGGTTTGCATATTAAGATATTTTATCCCTATAGGAGCTTGCTAGATTTGGGATTAAGATGGATCTAGGATATTTTATTATTATGTAAAGTGACATTTTTCTTTATTCCTTATTGCATTAGTTAAAAATTGGAATCATTATGCTAACCCCACTAGAGATACATATTCCTCATCGATTTACTCAAAATTTGGTATCATCAAATCTTGCATCGTCTTGTCAACCCCACTTGAACAATATATTGTTTTAATTAGAGTTTGAAGAAATATTAGGAAACCTCCTATAATAATAACATTGATCAAATTTATTACACTATCCTTTCCAACACCATTAGCAAGTTTTCTAATGAGATTTCATTTAAGCAGTCGAATATAATTTCCAATCCATGGTATGATAAAGACTACAAAATTTCCAGGAAAGAAATCAGAGTCGCTCCTAATGAACTCATTAAGCTTCATACTATAAATATATACAAAAATATCATTAGGAGGAAGAAAAGATCATATATTAATAAAAGACAGGATGATCTTCTCCACCTTTCTAAACTTGTGCCCAAAAATTTTGGCAGAATGTTCTTGTTCGTAAAACCAAAGATAACCATTGTATCCCCTTACAAAAATGAGACAATTATCTTAAGAAGTTGTATGACTCTTCGAACACTATGGGCATCTTAATCACTCCAATTAAGGAGGATGTATTCTCTCTTTACGACATTGAGTTTGGTATTAATAAGCTTGCTAATGGGAAAGCTAAAGATATTGAAGGATACTAAGCTTGGATCCTTAAAATGGGAATATATATTCTCATTCCTTATCTCCATATGCTTCTCAATTTGGTTGTAACGCATGGCTTCCCTCAGCTTTGGACGTGGAGCCTTATTGTACCTATATTTAAAAATGGGGACACAAGTGTTCCATCTAACTACAAGACCATTATGGTTAGCCATGTCATGGCCAAGCTTTACGGGCTCATTTTGGAGAATAATCTTAGCCTTTGGCTTGAAAGCCACAGAAAAATAGCTAAAGGACAAGTTGCTTTGGGGAGACTTCACTCGACTATTGACCATCTGGTCACTCTTAGAATCATTGCAGAGGAATGTCACAATAGTAAAGCTGATCTCTTCTATTGCTTTGTGGACTTTAGAAAATCCTTCAAAATTGTTCCTCAAGCTAAACTTTGGGAAAGACTTAAAGAGATCATGGTCCCTCCTGAGTTGAGGATTGTTATGATCGGTCTCTACGAGACCATCAGTGCCAAGCTTAAGACCAACGAGGGGTGGTCTAAAGACATTAAATGCAATATTGGAGTTAAGCAAGGGTGTCCCCTATCCCCTACCCTTTCTGGCATATACATCGATAAGCTAGAGGAGTGTTTAGAATCTATGGGGTGCAAGGGTATCGAGCTTGTTGGTGTTCTCATTACGCTTCTCCTCTATGCTAATGATATTGTTCTTCTTGCAAAAATCCATGATGACCTTACCAAACAACTCCAAATTCTTCATGACTACTCTGCAAGATGGGTATGACAGTCAATACCGACAAGACCAAAGTCATGATCATTAAATCCAAAAATATCGCCCATGGTATTTTCGTGTATACTAACCAGTGCTTAGAGTAGGTTTCTTATTATAAGTATTTGGGCATTGACTTCCCTCATCATCTCAACTAGAATTATAGCATCGAGAAAAGGATTATTGGGGGCTGAAAAGCTTATTATGAGCTTGAAAAAAATTGTAAGTTGGTCGATCTTTACGTTTGTAGTAAAAATAGGTTCCCCTTTGAGACCCTTGTCACCCCTGTTGTCTTATACAGATGTGAAGTTTGGGGTTGCAGTATATCTAGAGAGTCATGGAGGATGATTGAGATTATTCAAAAGAAATTCATAACCTACAACCTTAATATCAAGGGAAACACTCCCTATCCTATCCTCTTGATCGAATCTGGTTTTTCCCCATTGAAAGTATGGCTATCTTTAGATATTTGATGTATAAGAAGAAGCTTGACAACATGGAATCAAAATGGCTTCCTGACATTGCTTTTAACTATATTCAAAACCTTCACCTTCGCCTCAAGCGTAGGTGGCATAAGGATGCCCAGTCCTGGCTCAATCATTGGGGAATTAAGGAAGAGCTCAGTGTGGGAAGCAAAGATAATATCAAAAATACTATTACCTCCAAGATTAAGGACAAGTTGCGGGAGGATCAGGAGCTGGAGGGTAAAAGGAAGCTAAGATACTATAAGGAAGTGATCAACCCCACCCTTGATAATCAAAATTATCTCTCTGTGTTTTCCAGCAATAAGAAAAAAAGGAACATCGCTAAGATAAGAAATAATTTCCATGAGCTTCGGAGTGAGACCGAGCGGTGACCTATTCCAAAGACCCCTTGGAACGATAGAATCTGTCAGATTTGTGATTCTAAGTAGGTGGAAGATGAAAAACACTTCCTTTTAGACTATCCAACTCTTACTCAAATTCGCTCTCAATTCCCTACCATCTGCCACACTTTCAATCTTCTTGACCTATTAGGCCAACCCACCTATAGCGATATTGGAGCACTTATTTCCCTTATCTTTGACAATAGAAACAATATTTTGAAAAATCAAACTTAGATTCTTTCTCCTCTCTTAAGGTCTGATAGACCGCATTGGTCTTAACAAACGGTAACCATCATCATCTTTATTTTAAATATTAAGTTTTTTATAATATACAAAGTTTTAAAAATTATATAAACTATTTTTTATATGATTTTTTAAAATTAGTTATAATTTTCTCAAGGGCTTAGCCTTAGAATAAATGGTGAAGGGATGTATTGGTATGTTACTCCATGATGTGAAAGTTACAGGTTCCAAACTATGTGGGAAAAAATCCAATCATATTAAAGGGCTTGTATGACCAAAACTCAATGCCATTGACTTTAATAACTTAAATACCCCTAAGTAATAATTTTTTAGACCACAAGTACCACTTATAATTTTATTAATAATAAAATTAAAATATAATATATATATATATATATATATATATATATATATATATATATATATATATATATATATATATATATTATTTAATTAATATCTTCCTATTATGAATGTCTTTACTTCCCATAAATGAGCTTCCATATTAACCACATAAAATAGAAACAAACTTTTATTTTTTTTAATGATATGATTTGGGCTTTTGATTAAACTTGAGCGAGGATAAAAACCTTAAAAATTGTAATTTAAACTTGAGATAAGATGAGTCTAAAAAAAATTGTAATTTAAATTTGAGATAGGATGAAAATCACGAATGTGCAATTTAAAACTATTGTTTATTTTTATTATATATAATATTTATTATGATGTGAAAGTTATTGGTTATGTAAGAAGCAAAAATTTAATAATAATTGATATGGCTTAAATCTAATAATAGTTTTTCAAACCACAGATAAACATGATCTAATCTGACTTAAAAAAAAAAAAAAAAACACTATTAAAGCATCAAATAATCATCAAAATCTTAAAAATTCCAAATCAAAACGTCAGCTTGTACACCACATCATAATATTTTCTATCAAGTGATGATTACGTAGAATTGGAATACAGTTGGCTCAGAAGTGAACGAGGTCAGAGCGTCCCGACAATGTACAGCTGCTAAACGATGGCCCGATTGACTTGTGAGATTGTTTTCTTATTAATATTGGAGATGGACGCAAACATTTTATAACTGGAAGACCATAGACAAATTGACTTTCTAGTTCATATTAGTATTAAAGTTGTCTATTTTCACTGGATTGTTCGCCATTATCTGAGGCGCAGCACACTGCTGGAGGCAGAGGTTGACAATGAAACTTTTATTATTCACCGTGGAGTCACACGTACTCTTTTTAATTTTAAGGAGAGGTTGACACTTACAATTTTATTATTCACTGTGAAGTTCAGTTAGTAAGACCAATACTGTTAAAAGATTGAACAAATGAATGTCCCATAAACTACCCAGATTACCTTTATAAAAGAGGCATTATTTCTACTCGTGAGCATGAATTATGGGCGCGCACATGTAAAATTTGACAAAAGTCCGTGGTCAATAATATTAAAATAAAATTTTGAGTGAATACACTATTCTCAACTTCACATGGATGATGCAATATTCGATGACAGCACAATAGATCCAATGTTCAAATTGAATGCCAAAACAAACAATACAAAATACATTTAGCCTTCGCCATCGCCTCCCACATCAGGCCTGCTCAAAATATACAGAAGACAGTATTTACAGTATAGCCACATGCTGGTTCGGAACTTATATCTACAAGTTCACTGCAACAGCAGGAACTAAACCATTCAAACATTTGGTCTATAAATACAAAAAAAAAAAAAAAATACCTAACAATCTCTGACTGCTCATTCCAAGAGGCTTATGGAAATTTTATCAGAGATGGACTGGGATGACAATTGGGCCCATTGCTTGAATGCTTTTGTTACAGTGGGATGAGAATGGAGCCATCGCCTTCACGATTTTTTTTTTTTCTTCAGGGCTGCACTGCAATATAGAAGATGATCTCTCTGGACTTGTAAACCCTCTTTCCTGCATATAGTAACACAATTTCAAGAATTACAAATATAGAGAGAAGGATGAAACCTAGTAGATGGGGCTGCAGGATGGCATAAATGTTAGAAAATTGAATGATGTCTTTAGACACTACTAGGGTTTCGTGATGAAGATGAAAATGGGCATTATTAGATGAAGTCACAATTAGATTCTCTAGAACAAGGATCGATGCAGCTGATATAACTCCCGCTTGTGCTGGCACCTCTAGATTTCCATGCCATTAATAGTAGATCCGCATAAATAATCAGAAAAAGTAGAACGCAGATTTGAGTTGGAACCCTAAATCCAATGAGCTGACAGAAAAAATAATTATTGTTAAGGCTCCATGTCCTCCTACTGCATTCCCCAACTGATTTTTCAGCAAATGCATGCAGAAGAGGCCTGTCTTTCTCAAAAAAAAATTTCCTTTGCCTCTGATGAACAATGCCATTCGTTGCAGAAATTGCTCTTCACTGCCTCCAAGTCGAGCTGCCTCGCGGTCGCCGGGTCGTTTCGGTTGAAGAGACGCAGAATGTGCTCAAACAGGAGCTCGTCGCAGGGAATTGCAAGCCCGCCCTTGTGGGCATACCCGAACTCCTCCTCGGCCTGTTCCAGCAGTGCCCTAAACACCGGGTGGTTCAGGTACGCTGCCTGGATCACGAACCGGGTACTGCATTGCTGCCCGACGTACACAGCCAGGTGACCGGATGGAACGTCGGACGGAACCGCCGAAACCGACCCGGCCCGTCGATGCCCGCTTTCCGACCTTTTGACATCGACGTGCTCGTCGCACTACTACACTAAGGGGTTTTTAAGACCTTTTTTTAGAAAAAAAAAATCTTTTATTTTAAAAATTCACTTTTTATTTTAGTTATTTATATTAAAATTTAATATCAATTGAATTGTTTTAAATATAAAATTTAAGACAAGAATAGTGTGAGACAAAAATAATTTGTGACAATTTTATATTTAAGATAAAAATAATTTGAGACAAAAATATTTAAGACAAAAACAATTTGAGACAAAAAAATTTACAAAAAAATTTAAGACAAAAGTATTTTAAGACAAAACTTTATATATAAGACAAAACGAGTTTGAGACAAACATATTTTAAGACAAAACTTTATATTTAAGTTAAGACAATGGCGACTTAAAACAATGACAATTAAGACTAAACCCATTTAAGATAGTTAGCAATTAAGACAAAATCATTAGCATTGGGAAGTTTGCATTGAAATATCCATGAGTGGATAGTGGATAAAATTATATTTTTATTTTTGAAAATCAATATTCAAACTACATGAAATTAAATCATGTCATATTTATTTCTTTTATATTATATTTTTCTTTTTTCATTAAACCACATTCTAAAAATTTAATAAATAAATAGATAAAAAAATATTATTTTTTGGTTGGCAACTCAAGGGGATTTGAACTTTGAATCTTGTGTTTTAACCATAGCTGCTCCAACACTAATATTCTTGGGCATATTATGTTTTTTCCTGCTAACCACTCAAAATACAACCTCTCAGAACTAGTAGGATCCAAGGAAAAGAGCTACAAGTTCCCCAAATCCGATCTACATTTCATGGACAATCACATTTCCCCCAAATGTCCTCCACATATTTGCCTTGGTGTATTGGAGTTTGAGAAATACATAGGATGCCACAAGTAATCCTAATCATAAGACTTAACTTTCCTAATTACGATGAGGCCTTAAAAATAAAAAAAAACATCTTAACTTATGCCTAAGATTACTAAAATTTCCTATCCCAAATATGAAATTAGAAATTCTACAAAATTATAGGGCAACAAGGAAACCAACTTCCTCTTCCAAAAATCTCTAAGACCTTATGGAGGACAAATATAAATTTTGAAATAAATTGTTGAAATTATGTTCTTGCATCAATAGCTACCAATGTATCCTTGTAAGCCACCCCCTTTAACAATAGTAATACCAATGTCCTTTACCAGCTAGAAGGAACTCCTTACATAATTCTCTCTTAGATCCCCTTAACCCATTGAAATGATTGTCTTTGATGCCTACCTAGTTGCAAGCACATTAAGAAGCAATGTAGCATATATTTGCTGGTTGAGGATTTCGATAAGTATGTGATTTTGTTGACATCTTGTGATTGTCCCGTATGTGAATATATAAAATCTTGGATGCATGTCGCCCTGACACTATAACATGACTTAGTATTGCCTATCATACCATGTCACTCCCTCCTCGAGACACCTAGAACTCGCTAACACTCCCTGTCACACACTCTTATTCATTCATTTATGAATTTTGACCTAGTGTGCCTCTGTTATGTTTTCTTGGCACTCCCTAACACTCCTTAGCACACATTGGCACACCTAGGCACTTGGAACAACTTTGTATGCTTCCCTAGCACTCTAACATGCCTTGGAAATTCCTAGAATACCGTGTCACTCCCTTCTTAACACACTTGGAACTGGCTTATACTTCATTTCCATGAATTTTAAACTAGTTCCCCCTTGTGTTTCCCTGGCACTTGGCCCTCACACTCCCTAGCATGTGTTCATGCCACACCCTGGCACCTGCCACATCTTGGCATGCCTATCATGCCTTGGAACTGCCTAACATGTCTTAGTACTTCTAGGAATTCCCTGAAACACCTTGGTATTCCTTAGCTTTCATGTCATCATAGATAACCTTGCTTTTTTTGTGACTTGGGAACCCAACCAAGTCATTGGAAAATCGATGTTGTGCCTAGCCCAAAGTTTCCCTTTGTCTGAAATTACTTTGTCCAACCCTTTATGTAACCATAGGCTTGCCTCCTTCAAGTCTTATTCTGACCTTCCCCTAACACACTTTTTCCTTGAGACACTTGGAATCCGTTGACACTACTTGGCACACACTCTTATTCGTTCATTTCCATGCATTTTGACCTAGTTCTCCCTTGCAATGTCTTGGCACTCCCTAATAGTCCTAAACATCCATTGACACTTTTTGGCATGTGTTAGCATGCCTTCTCATTCCTTGGCATGCATTGACACTCCCTAGTTATCATGCCCTCACAATTACCCTTACTTTTTTGGAACTTGGGAACCCAACCAAATCTTGCCTTGAATATAACAACTTGACCAAGTTACGGTTACTAAAACTAGATTGTGCCTTGTTCACCTAAGAAATGACTATAACCCCTCACCCATTTAACCCCCTAAACGCTAAACCCCTAACCCATTTAACTGCCTAGCCCCTTAAACCCTAATTCCCGACCCCTAACCCATTTAACCCCCTAAACCCCTAAAACCCTAACCTATTTAACCCCCAAACCCTAACCCCTAACCCCTAAAATACTTAACTGCTAAATCCCTTAACCCCCTAAACCTCTAAACCCCTAACCCATTTAACCCCCTAAACATCTAACCCCTTAACCTATAACCCTTTAACCCCTTAACCCCTAACCCCTAAAATCCTTAACTGCTAAATCCCCTAACCCCCTAAACCTCTAAACCCCTAAGCCCATTTAACCCCGTAAACCCTAAACTACTAACCCTTAACCCCTAACCCATTTAACCCCCTAAAACCCTAACTCATTTAACCCCTAAACCCTAAACCTCTAAACCCTCGAACCCCTAAACCACTAACACCTAAACCCCTAATCCCTTAACCCCTAAACCCCTAAACTGTTAACGCTTAACCATTAACCCATTAACCCCTCAACCCTAACCCTTAAAATCCTTAACTGCTAAATCCACTAAGCCCTAAGCCCCTAATCCTTAATCCCTTAACCACTAGCTCATTATTCACCTAACCCCTAACTGCGCCTAAATCCCCTAACACCTAAGCCCCCAATCCCTAATCCCTTAACCAATAACTCATTATTCCTCTAACCCCTAAATGTGCCTAAATCCCTTAACCCCTAACCCCCCAATCCGTAACCCCTTAACCACTAACTCATTATTCCCCTAACCCTAATCCCTAATCCCTTAAATACTAATTCATTATGCCCCTAACCCTTAAGCCCCCAATCCCTAATCCCTAATCCCTTAAATACTAATTCATTATGCCCCTAACCCTTAAGCCCCCAATCCCTAACCCCTTAACCACTAACGAGAATATACCACAGTGGGCATGCACAAGAAGAAGAACCAAAGAAATCAAATTCAATAAAGGAAGCACAACCACCACTCCAAACTCGCTTCTCTAAAACACGTACAACTGCAATAAATCCCACTGAAGCTTACAAATTTATCAAGCCCTAATTAACTTACTAACAAATTCAACAAGCCAACATGCTACAATTTGTTGAGTCACCCCCAAATCAATTAGTAATTATTGCATGAATGTACATTTGTTTGTAGTTTTATTTAAAAGGTTGAAATTCTCTCAAGAGCGTATAGAATATATCCAAAAGTTTAAAAAAATGGAAATTTTGCATACCTCCACAAGGTATCATTACACCCGAATAGGTGAAAACATACATGTCTAAATCTTCTACCTCTAAGTCTCAATGGCACTTCAACATGTCAATAGCATACTTGCAACAATGCTTAATGATTTTTATCTATTGGCTAAAGAGATGTACCTCCATCCATCCAAAAATAAACATCTTAATCAATCCAACACCATAAATTGTGCTAAATAGTTCACCATGTTATTTCAAATATTACAATATTTTCTTATATTAGCTCACATATTCCTTGAATATTTGAAAGCCAAACTACCTTAGCACAATATACCAGAAATATTTGTACTCTAAAAGACAAAAAAAGGCAACAAACTAAAATAGGAACTTTAACTGTAATCCAGACACTTCATTCTTAGCAACATGATATCTAATGAAGATGATATGTGGAAAAAAATGCTTCATATATTGTCTATCACATGTCAAACTGAGTGAACAAACACATGCATAGAAAACATTAGCAATAGGGTTCATAGATCGACTTGTATTATATGGTTTCAAACCCTTCTTGTCTCCTTCAAGGGGGTTTCTAGAGGTCTTAAAAAAGACTTCCTTTTGCTAACCAAATGGATTTTTTCTTTCACACATGTATGGAAACGTACTTTCCAAATCATATTTTAATAGATTCATAAGGTGATATTATTGGTATTAGCTACACCTTAGCTGGAGACATCATTTTTATTGTAGGGGTTGGTACCTTTCTATTGGATGTGGTTAGTGATGTGAAGACTACTCAACCTCTAGTAAAGATTCATACTAACTCTAACAAGCTTATGGATGCTTTTTTACAAAGGGAGACCCCTCTAAGCTTAACTCATTGGATTCTTTGTTTGTTCATGCTAATTATTGTTCTCAACTTTCCTTCTCCAAGGGGCTGAGACTATTTGCTTCATTTATTCCCTAAAACACGTTGTTATTCCTTAGCTTTCATGCTGTCATAGATAACCTTACTTTTTTTGTGACTTGGGAACCCAACCAAGTCATTGGAAAATAAATGTTGTGCCCAACCCAAAGTTTCCCTTTATCTGAAACTACTTTTTGCAACCCTTTATGTAACCATAGGCTTACCTCCTACAAGTCTTATTTTGGCCTTCCCCTAACACACTTTATCCTTAAGACACTTGGATTTCGTTGACACTACTTGGCACACACTCTTATTCATTCATTTCCATGCATTTTGACCTATTTCTCCCTTGCAATGTCCTGGCACTCCGTAACACTCCTCAACATCCATTAACACTTTCTAGCATGTGTTAGAATTCCTTTTCATTCCTTGGCACACACTGACACTCATTAGTTCTCATGCCCTCACAATTACCCTTACTTTTTTGGAACTTGGGAACCCAACCAAGTCTTGCCTTGACTATAACAACTTAACCAAGTTATGGTTACTACAACTAGATTATGCCTTGTTCACCTAATAAATGGCTATAACCCCTCACCCATTTAACCCCCTAAACCCTAAACCCCTAACCCATTTAACCCCCTAAACCCTAAACCTCTAAACCCTTAACCCCTTAAACCCTAATTCCCGACCCTAATCCATTTAACCCCCTAAACCCCTAAAAACCTAACCCATTTAACCCCCAAAACCTAACCCCTAACCCCTTTAACCCCTAACTGCTAAAATCCTTAACTGCTAAATCCCCTAACCCCTAAACCTCTAAACCCCTAACCCATTTAACCCCCTAAACATCTAACCCCTTAACCCCTTAACCCCTAACCCCTAAAATCCTTAACTGCTAAATCCCCTAACCCCCTAAACCTCTAAACCCCTAAACCCATTTAACCCCGTAAACCCTAAACATCTAACCCTTAACCCCTTAAGCCCTAATTCCCAACCCCTAACCCATTTAACCCCCTAAACCCCTAAAACCCTAACCCATATTACCCCCAAAACCCTAAACCTCTAAACCCTTAAACACCTAAACCACGAATAGCTAAAGCCCTAACCCCTTAACCCCTAAATTGTTAACGCTTAACAATGAACCCATTAACCCTCACCCCTAGCTCCTAAAATCCTTAACTTCTAAATCCCCCAAGTCCCTAATCCCTAATCCCTTAACCACTAGCTCATTATACACCTAACCCCTAACTGCGCCTAAATCCCCTAACCCTTAAGCCCCCAATCCCTAATCCCTTAACCACTAACTCATTATTCCCCTAACCCCTAAATGCGCCTAAATCCCCTAACCCCCTAATTCATAACCCCTTAACCACTAACTCATTATTCCCCTAACCTGAATCCTCAATCCCTTAAATACTAACTCATTATGCCCCTAACCCCTAAATGCGCCTAAATCCCCTAACCCTTAAGACCCCAATCCCTAACCCCTTAACCACTAACACATTATTCCCCTAAACCCTAGACCTCTAACCCCTAAGCCCATATTCCCCTAACCCCTTATTATACTAGGCTCGTGGTGCTTTCTTGAGGCCATACAAGGATTTTACCGGTTGCAAGCTTTATGTTCCTAACCCTTCACAAAAAATCCTTCTAGTTGGGACACAAAAACATTCTCTTTCATATCTCCATTCAAAAAAGCAGTTTTTACATCCATTTGATGGAATTTCCAAATTTTTGAGTTTCTAGGGCAAAGAATGTTCATATGGTATCCCATTTTGCTATGGGGGAAAAAGTATTCTCATAATAGACCCCTTCTTTTTATGTAAAACCTTTTGCCACAAGCCTAGATTTATTCTTTTCCAGTGAGCCATCTGCTTTATACTTGTTTTTGAAAAATGTTAGCGCTTAATTTAGCGAGGGTCCTAGGAGGGGTTCCAAAGGGACTACTACTAGATCAAGTGGAAACAGTGGGACAAGGACCCATTGTCACCTCATTCAATTTCCGCTACTCTTTATGAAGTTTCACTGATGGGAGGAGTCTCGGTATAGGGAAA
This sequence comes from Pinus albicaulis, assembly GCA_034641835.2. Taxonomy (NCBI): domain Eukaryota; kingdom Viridiplantae; phylum Streptophyta; class Pinopsida; order Pinales; family Pinaceae; genus Pinus; species Pinus albicaulis. Next base: position 1,110,471,265 of record CM076582.1, on the reverse strand, counting down.
TTACTAGAATGATGAGACCAATAATGATGCACAATGTGATTTCCAATGCCCATTCAAAGAAGAGGATTAGATATTAGGTTCCCTACTTTAGAAGCAAAAGAAGGACTCTCCAAGAAAGGCTTGAGGGAAGTCATTGGAAAATCAATGTTGTGCCCAACCCAAATGTTGTGCCCAACACTTTCTGGCATGTGTTAGCATGCCTTTTCAATCCTTGGCATGCACCGACACTCCTTAGTTATCATGCCCTCACAATTACCCTAATTCCCGACCCTTAACCCATTTAACCCCCTAAACCCTAAAACCCTAACCCATTTAACCCCCAAAACCCTAACCCCTAAAATCCTTAATTGTTAAATCCCCTAAACCTCTAAATGCCTAACCCATTTAACCCCCTTAACCTCTACCCCTCTAACCCCCCTTCAATCCACTAAAAATATGTGGATGATACTCTTCTTATGGGCTCTCCCTCGGTCAAAGAAGCCCTTTCCTGGAAAAACAAAGAAAACACTGAATGGAGGGAAAAACAATATGAAACATTTTATAAAACTTAAAATAAAAATATGGATTGATTAGAACTTTTGGGATGAGTCTAAGGAATGTTGCATAATAAAGACTCTAACATCGCATTGGTTGCCTGAATATATGGTAGTTGTTCTTTTCCTTTATTTTTTAAGCATCCTGCAAAGAAAAAGGTTATGAGGGATTATGAGGTGATGTGGATAAATGTGATATATTTATATAACTTAAAGATATTAATTTATAATAAGTATTAAATCACTCAATTTTTTTATTTATTTTATTTTATTATATGTTTTATAGTGATAAAATAAAAAAAATTATAAAAAATAAATGAATTATATTTTTAATTAAAATTATTAGTATTAGTAAAGGCTCCTTCTAGGTCTCCAGATTGCTCCTTCTAGATCTCCACCTTCTAGGTCCTTATTTGACCATCCCCCTAGTCTCAGCCCTACTACCTGTCACTCAGTCGTCCAGGTTGGGTGTAAGAAAGAGTAACAATGAGGGAGGCAGACATAATTCAATGCCAGATACAAGAATGTTACCCACGTTTCCATGGGTTTCCATCAAAACCATTCTCCATTCCTTGCGGGAGTCGTTCGTGGATTTTCTACTGGACGACGGAGGCTTATTCCTCCCAAAAACCTCCTTTGGTGATGGGGAAGATGCGTTGCCAACTAGAGTTCAAATCACATCTCCATCCCTTTCTGGTGATGGGGAAGATGCGTTGCCAACCAGAGTTCAAATCGCATGCCCAGATCTCCTGGCAGAAGATTACCATCACTAGGTTTTATCTGGCATTGCAGAAATGGTATGACTTGAGGCCGGAAATGGAGTTTTGGGGGTTTGTTCGAGGGGGTATATGTATGCATGTGTGATGAAAGCCTTTTCTGCAGGTTGTTAGATGTGAAGCACACTGAGAACAAGGATGGGAAGCCGGTTCTGTTCTTAGTTTTTGAATACATCGACTCTGATTTCAAGAAGTACATTGAAACTTATCGCCGCAGCCACACTAAAATGCCTCCTGATGTGATTAAGGTAAATTCCTCTACAAATTTTGGGTCTCTAGCTGTGAATGAACACTGATATGAATTTATTGTATTGTTTGATTCAGGCCATATGGCCCTTTTTAGATGAGATTATTTCTGTTGGCAGGAAGGCAGTGGTCTATTTAAGTTTGGTTGAATGTAGGGTTTTGCAAGAACCCTAATTCATTGGGTGTTTGCATAGTCTTGCTGTGACTTTAGAATCTAGATTGATTTTCGGCTCTTTAAATCTGTTGGTGTTTGCTCTTTTATAGTGATTCGGGGCTTTTTTTGGACTGTGGTTGTCGTTTGATTGACTGAGATTTTCGGATAAAATGTAGAGCTTCATGTACCATAATATCATATCATAGTTGAATAATATCATAGTAACTCTTCATCACATGTTTGCCCCGGTTGGCCAGTTACTTGGGTAGATGTGGTAAGAGGGTGTTATAGAGTTGTATCATAGCATGGTTCTGTTCTCCTTGGGTGATGTCTGGTTTCTGTTCCCCTTGGATGGATGTGTTGTTGTATGTACATGTCAGTTGCATATAGGTCCTTGTGCTTGTGATCTATGTGCTTTTTGTATATGCATGGCATTGGTCATGATTGTAGTGGTGTCTCCATGTGAAATTTGATGGTGTCATTGTTGAATGTATTTGTTGTGACTTTATGTGGGTTGTGCATTGATTATGTGTATCAGTTGATAACACACATACCGGTTGTGCATTAATTATGCTGGTCTTGCATCGATTATTTCACATTATTTGAAGGAAATGTTGGACAAGGGATACATTAGGGCAAGTGTATCACCATGGGGCACACAAGTATTATTTGTGAAGAATAAGGATGGTACCCTCAGATTGTGCATTCATTACATGCAATTGAACAAGGTGACCATTAAGAATAAGTATCCGTTGTCGAGGATTGATGATTTGTTCGATCAATTGAAGGGAACAATAATGTTATCGAATATTGATCTGAGATTAGGATATCATCTGCGATTAGGCTATTGACTATTATCATTTCTCCTAAGGGTTGTAGAACTAGGGTTCATAGATAAACTTGTATTCTATGGTTTCAAACCCTTATTGTCCCCTTCAAGGGGGTTTCTTAAGCCCTTCACAAAAACTTCCTTTTTCTAACCAGATGGATTGTTTCTTTCACACATGTATGGAAACATACTTTGAAAATCATATTGTAATAAATTCATAAGATGATATTATTGGTATTGACTACACCTTATTTGGAGACATAATTTTTATTTTAGGGGTTGGTACCTTTCTATTGGATGTGGTTGGTGATGTGAAGACTACTCACCTTCTAGTAAAGATTCATACTAACTCTGACAAGCCTATGGATTCTTGTTTATAAAGGGAGACCCCTCTCAGCTTAACTCATTGGATTCTTTGTTTGTTCATGCTAATTTTTTTTTCTCAAATTTCCTTCTCCAAGGGGTTGAGACTATTTACGTCATTTATTGAGACTAAGAAAAGGTGCTTTCAAGTCAAAAATATAATAAAAATTTGGGATTAGCTCTATAATTTTAAAATTCATACGGTGGTTGGTTTGGATTGGATCCACTTTTCTTAGGCTATATCATGTCTGCTACTTTACCTTCCTCTAGCTCAAACAATTAGAACACATTAGTAAGTGTTTCTTCCTCTTATTTCTTTGTGATGATATCTCTCTCCATATGTGAATCAATGCCTTGAAAACTGAGGCTTCTTAGTGATGGAATGGCGCAATTTGATCTAACCATTTCTTCTTATTATAGTTTACAGGAGGTTCTTGATCCCACCATTTATTCCTATTTAAGTCTTTTAATCCAGGTTGAAGAAGCTAAGGGGGTTGAGTTGCAAACGAAGCCAAGGAGGATGCATGGACTACAACTTGCTCAAGGTTCTTGATCATGCTTATTCTTCCTATTGAAATTGAAGCATTTTTATCCTAGTTGAAGGAGATGAGGGGGAGCTGAGTGGGTTGAGTCACATGAATCGTCAAGGAGGATGTAGGGACTGTAGCTTACTCGAGTTTCTTCATCCCATCGATTCTTCCTATTGAAATTGAATCCTTTTCATCCCGGTTGAAGGAGTGGAGAGAGGTTGAATTGTATGTGCAATGAAGGAGGATGCAGGGAATTAGGTTAAGGGGACATGATAATGACTGGGTTAACTGAGTTTTCCTTTTATTTTAATTCATAAGAGGTTTAAGGGTATAATACTTTGATCTATGACATATTTGCATGCCATCAATGGGTGTGCGGTTGGGGAATTTCCCATTCCAAAGTTTCCTCGAGTGCCATCGTGCCACTGTACGAACATGGTATACGGGATGAATATTCAGCCCCAACTGAGGAGTGTCGAGCTCATCGGCCATATAAAAAACCCTCATTTTAAATAGTCCTCATTTGTGAATTCAGTCGCTTGCTAGGAAACATAATGAGAGGTGTTGGCTCATAAATTCCCCTTTCGAAGGCCCTTGCAATATTCTACTTTTCGAGTGCACTCATGTGGTATTATTGGAAAGAGAAATGAATAGAGCTTTCACTCAAAGAGTTCGACATGAGACAAATCTCCTATCTGCCCTTATTATTTGAGCCAGTAAGAGTTGGGAGTAAACATATATTACTCAATCTCGAATTGTAGGACCTTGTTTAAAGTAAAGATAATAAAACCTCTGGGATTTGGATGAGATCATTACTCATTTCTAGTTCTCCCCAATATGAATGGGGACATCATATGGAAAGACCAAAACCTACCATGAGTAGCGTTAGGGTGCACCCTTTAGAAAGTCAGAGGTTTTTGTCATTTAGAGGTTTTTTGAGCAAGGGTCCCTATAATGCTCAAGACAGATTTGTTTTGAAAGAGAGGAAAAGGACCCATTGTCAATGGGTGTGTACTTTCAACAAGGGTCCCTATAATGGACAAGGACCCATTGTCAATGGGTGTGTGCTTTCAACAAACCTAGTTTTGAAAGAGAGAAAATTCAATAGAGAGGAATTGTGACATCCAAAATGATCTAGCACACAAGCCTTTAACCCACAATTTGACCCTCTTCTCTTTTCTCGACTACATTATCTCTCCTCCTATCCTGTTCTATAAAGGAGAGGTGCAAGTCCTCATTATAGAGGGTGGATTTACTTACAAAGGTGTCAAGAGCTTCTCATCAGTTACCCTAATCCATTTTAGACTTTAGAGCACTTCCACTACTGCATGTAAGAGCTTGATAGGGTAGCCCATGGTACAATGTCTTTATGATTTACTTTCTAACACTTCATTCACATATCAAATGGATTCTAATATGATTATTTTATAGTTCTTTGAGTTCATGTGGTTGTTTTGTATATGTTATCATGCTACAAGGATTGTGTTGTCATTAAAGTGCACTTATTTAAATTTTACTTTCATATAAGGTGCATATTCTTTGCTTCTTTTCCATCTAATCACTACACGTATTTTAATTAAGAAACTCATCACATCCCTCTATAATCTAATTTGTACTTTAATCTCTATCGTCTTTAAAACACTAAAAAACAACATTTTATGTTGGATTATTTTAAACTTACACCTAAACTATGCACAAACATCTTAAAATAATCCTCATGAATAAAAAAAAATAGTAATGCTCTATTTATAAAACCAATAAATGATTAAACAACCATAACAATTATATCACTATAAAACAATTTTTTTTAAGACCGAGTAATATTTTGTTTTAAAATCCTAAATTATTATTTTAGTTTATTTTTTATATCACTCTAAAACATTTTTTTTTGTTAAGATCGACTAATATTTTGTTTTAAAATTCTAAATTATTATTTTAGTTTAAAAATTAAAACTATTTTAATAAGTTAGAAATTAAGACTAAGGCCGACTAATATTTTGTTTTAAAATCTTAAATTATTATTTTAATTTAAAAATTAAAATTATTTTAATTTAAAAGCTATTTTAATTAAAACTATTAAAAATTAAAACAAATTAACTATTTTAATTAAAACTATTAGAAATAAGAACAAATTCGAATTAACTATTTTGTTTTAAAATCTTAAATTATTATTTTAATTTTAAAATTAAAACTATTTTAATTGAAACTATTAAAAATTAAAACGAATTAAAACAATTCGTTCGATCAACAAAATGACAAAAACTATTAGAAATTAGAAATTAAAACAATTCATCGTTCGAGCGGCAAATTGACGAAAACTATTAAAAATTAAAAAAATTCGTTCCAGCGGCAAAATGACGAAAAAGAAGAGGGAAAGTAGAGGGAAAGTAGACACGATGAAGGTTTGAGACTGGTCGACTTTTCAGAAGAAGCATTGTCACACTGTTTTCCATGGAAAATCCAGAACAAGGCCAACCTCGCCTCCTTGCAGGGGTTAATTCGTTCCAGCAGAAAAATGACGAAAAAGAAGAGGGAAAGTAAAAACGATGAGGTTTGAGACTGGTCAACTTTTCAGAAGAAGCATTGTTACATTGTTTTCCCTCTCGAATCCAGGACAAGGCCAACCTCGCCTCCTTGCAGGGGTTTTGATAGGGTTTTTTGGAAAAATTGATTACTACTGGAAGCTACAAGATGATGAAACATAATTCATTTCTGTTTGAGCATTCGGGGTTTCTTGGCGGAAGCTGCTTCAGCATTTGGGGTTTCTTTGCAGGTTTCTTGGCAGTTGAGTTTATGTGGTAACTTTTGGTATTACAGTTTGAGCTCAGAGATAGACTTGGAAAGGACACTACTCTGTAAAATGTATCTTCAGCTACCCATTAAGAAGGAGCTTCTGCGGTCCAATCATTCCATAAATAAGACATTGCTAGGGCAGGTTTTTGAGATACAATGGCATTTCGACCCCTACAGATATCAAAACTGTGACGCTTGTTTGTTGAGTAACGGGAGTTGCGGTTTTAACAAATCGAATCAATTTCTTTGTTATTGTCTAGATGGCACATCGCATCCTGAAAAATGCCATGGTATGTATTCCATAAAGCTTTAAAAACAATTGATTAAAAAACTCAGGGTTTTCATTTCTTTTAATTTGTATGAATTCATGGTATAATAACCGTAAATGTTATGATTTTTAGCCTGGAAAAGACTTAGTAGACATAAATATTAGGACTTTTAGTCTAACAGAGATTTAGCAAACATATATGCGACGCTTCTCTGCTTGTCAGGGACAATGGGCAAAAGCAAGGGAATCATCTCCACCCATAGAAATCTCATTGCCATGGTCGCAAGTGCTATTCTTAGCAGAGACGATATGAAGGCCAGAGAGAAAACTTTTTTATCCATCGTCCCGCTGTTTCACATTTTGGGGTTTTTCTATACACTTTCTTGCATTGCGATTGGGGATACCATGGTAGTTATTCCCAAATTCGATTTGACTGAAATGCTTTTGGCCATACAAAATTACAGAGTGAATACCCTCCCTGTTTCTCCACCCATTGTGCTAGCTTTAAGTAAGTCCCCTGCCATTGCCAAGTACGATTTGACTTTGCTATCCTCGATAGCCTGCGGTGGAGCACCTTTTGGCAAAGACGTCATCGACAATTTCACTGCTGAATTTCCCACTGTTAAGCTTCAACAGGCTCCATTCATAGTCCATACCTATTCCACAAATTTCCTTTCCTTTTTCTATTATTAATTTTATATATTCATTTTGATTTGGTGTTTCAACTAAAAAGATCTCCATGCTCCCAAATACATAACAGGCTTGATTCCTTTTGTTCCAACTTTCCAAACCCCCCCAAATGACAAGAGATTGAAAATTTATTGTTTCCCCATGTGTATGTGTTTTAAGTAAAATTCTAACTGAAGGTAGTTATATGTACTGGAAGGAATGTTGAGGTGTTGTCAAAAGGTGATCCTTGTTAAGGACACAAAGATAAGATCCCTCAACTTTCCCTAGCAAGACACAGTTCCCCTTTTCCTTTTAAGTTCCTAGGGTTTCAGCTAATGCCAATCCAACGGCCCTGGTACATCTGGGATTCTGAACAAAGGTTATAAAGATTTACAATCATACTGTTGAAGCAGAGAAGTAAGTTCATAACTACAGAAAAAGACCAGGAACATGTGCTCTTGAATATTTAGGGTTTGGGTTCAGTTTTTAATTTCATTGCATCTGATCCATGATGATTTCTGAGACCTATTATGTGTTTTAAGTAAAACGCTAATTGAAGGCATTTATATGTACTGGAAGGAATGTTAAGGTGCTGTCAAAAGGTGATCCTTGTCAAGGACACAAAGATAAGATCCCTCAACTTTCCCTAGCAAGACACAATTCCCCTTTTCCTTTTAAGTTCCTAGGGTTTCAGCTAATGCCAATCCAACAACCCTGGTACATCTGGGATTCTGAACAAAGGTTATAAAGATTTACAATCATACTGTTGAAGCAGAGAAGTAAGTTCATAACTGCAGAAAATGACCAGGCACGTGTGCTCTTGAATATTTAGGATTTGGGTTCAGTTTTTAATTTCATTGCATCTAATCCATGATGATTTCTAAGATCTATTTATTTCTTGTGTTGACAGATAGATGCCATCTATGGGCTCAGCATCTGATCTAACCTTGCAGTACAGAAGACCATATGGGAAAATATCTTTCAATAGTATGTTGAAAGCATCCTTCTGTCTTGTTAGAGTTGAGATGGATGATGAAGTGTAGAAGCTTGAGGAGCACCTTAAAGCCCTGGAAGAGGAGCGTCTAAAAAATGAGGCTTTCAAAAGAGAACTCCCCTTCTGCATGGATCTTCTAAATGATGGTAAATATTTCCTTTTTAGCATTAATAATAACCAGTTCTATAGTTGTTACTTTGATATTAGCCTGGTCAAATAAAACTATTGGCACCATTCTCTTCAAATTTTGTGACCAATTACTTTGGAAATTTTCGTTTGGAAAATTTAAAATTGTTTTTCATAGTTAAGAAAATTATTTCAATGTAGAGAATTGAGTTAATCCGTTATCGATTTTAGTTGCACATTTAAAACATTTCATATTCACAAATTTTCGTTTGCTTCAAGATATTTGACGGCATCCAATCCATCTATGAAAGCATACAAACTTTCTCTGCCAAATTAATGCTACAGTTACCAAAAAAATTCAATTTTATTACAGGTTTAGCCTACTTGTAATATGTTTAATCTTCTTCTTAACTTTGCAATGGATTGCTATCAATATTGAAGCTTTGGTTTCCAATTGGATAGCAACTTCAAATTTTTATTGCATGTTTAGCATTTTTGTAATATTTAATCTTTTTTAGAGTTAAAGCTAGGATCTTTTATTTGATATTTCAGGATCCATTACATTTAGAATTTTTAGTAGTTGTTTGGAATTAGTCAGTGTGGTTAATCATCAATTTCTTGATAACAAAACACACTTTCTTCTTAATGATGAGCTATACTGGCTGAGCTATACTTAGTGAATTATTTGGAGTTAACCAAACACACTTGCTTCCTAATGATGAGCTATACAGGCTGAGCTATACTTGCTGGGTCCAAACTTAGCCTAAAAATTCTAAATGTGATGGATCTGGAAATATGAGGTCAAAATGTTTAATCTTCTTTTTAACTTTAGCTTTTCAATTTGCAGTGGATTTTTATCAATATTGAAGCTTTGGTTTTCAATTGTATAACCACTTCAAAAGAACATGAGGATTTATGATTTTTCATGATGATCTTTATATCTATTGAAAATTTTGTATATCCAATTTATCATAACGCAAAATCAATAATACCAATTACATGTGTAAATATGCAATCAAAATAATATACGTTGAGGGCTCCATCACAATTTTGAGTTGCCAACTGTAACTATTTTAAAAAACAAAAGGAATTAACTCTGTACTGTTTGAAAATTTCAGCCATTGAGGCTTCAGAGGAGCAGCTGGCAAGCTATGGATCAGGATCATATCCTGAGACCAAAAAATGTGATATAAAGCAAGGCGAAAGTGGGCTTACCTCAGATCACAAGCCTGTTATGGAGGAATTCATTCCTGTGAACAAGATTTGTACTGAAGAATCTAAAGAAATTGAGTTGAAATCCAAGGTGAAAGGTGATAAGATTGATTGGATGAGCTCGGCTCAATTGTGGAGCTAGAACTGTGACACCAAAGAGGTAGTCACATGGGGGACATTTATTTGCTTAAGTGCTTCGAAATTGACTTGTAAGACCAAATTTTTCTAAATGTCTATGATTTTATGGAAACTGCAGAGTGTTGTGCTGTGTTTCCAAATTTTTTCAGGGATGCAATATTTTCCAAGAGCTCTGGATCCTTATCCAGGAGGTCAAAATGAATCTGATCTTTTAAATTGTGTTATGTATGTCTGTTTAGTGATTTGTCAAGTATGCATTCTATTACCAAAAACTGTGGATCATTGATAAGTAAAACGATAATTGAAGGCAGTTATATGTACTGGAAGGAATGTTGAGGTGCTGTCAAAAGGTGATCCTTGTCAAGGACACAAAGATAAGATCCCTCAACTTTCCTCAGCAAGACACAATTCCCCTTTTCCTTTTAAGTTCCTAGGGTTTCAGCTAATGCCAATCCAACAACCCTGGTACATCTGGGATTCTAAACAAAGGTTATAAAGATTTACAATCATACTGTTGAAGCAGAGAAGTAAGTTCATAACTGCAGAAAAAGACCAGGCACGTGTGCTCTTGAATATTTAGGGTTTGGGTTCAGTTTTTAATTTCATTGCATCTGATCCATGATGATTTCTGAGACCTATTTATTTCTTGTGTTGACAGATAGATGCCATCTATGGGCTCAACATCTGATCTAACCTTGCAGTACAGAAGACCATATGGGAAAATATCTTCCAGTAGTATGCTGAAAGCATCCTCCTGTCCTGTTAGAGTTGAGATGGATGATGAAGTGCAGAAGCTTGAGGAGCACCTTAAAGCCTTGGAAGAGGAGCGTCTAAAAATTGAGGCTTTCAAAAGAGAACTCCCCTTCTGCATGGAGCTTCTAAATGATGGTAAATATTTCTTTTTTAGCATTAATAATAACCAGTTCTATAGTTGTTACTTTGATATTAGCCTGGTCAAATAAAACTATTGGCACCATTCTCTTCAAATTTTGTGACCAATTACTTTGGAAATTTTCGTTTGGAAAATTTAAAATTGTTTTTCATAGTTAAGAAAATTATTTCAATGTAGAGAATTGAGTTAATCCGTTATCGATTTTAGTTGCACATTTAAAAAATTTCATATTCACAAATTTTCGATTGCTTCAAGATATTTGAGGGCATCCAATCCATCCATGAAAGCATACAAACTTTCTCTGCCAAATTAATGCTATAGTTACCAAAAAAATTCAATTTTATTGCAGGTTCAGCCTACTTGTAATATGTTTAATATTATTCTTTACTTTGCAATGGATTGCTATCAATACTGAAGCTTTGGTTTCCAATTGGATAGCAACTTCAAATTTTTATCGCATGTTTAGCTTTTTTGTAATATTTAATCTTTTTTAGAGTTAAAGCTAGGATCTTTTATTTGATATTTCAGGATCCATTACATTTAGAATTTTTAGTAGTTGTTTGGAATTAGTCAGTGTGGTTTATCATCAATTTCTTGATAATAAAGCACACTTGCTTCTTAATGAAGAGCTCTACTGGCTGAGCTATACTTAGTGAATTGTTTGGAGTTAACCAAACACACTTGCTTCCTAATGATGAGCTATACAGGCTGAGCTATACTTGTTGGGTCCAAACTTAGCCTAAAAATTCTAAATGTGATGGATCTGGAAATATGAGGTCAAAATGTTTAATCTTCTTTTTAACTTTAACTTTTCAATTTGCAGTGGATTTTTATCAATATTGAAGCTTTGGTTTTCAATTGTATAACCATTTCAAAATAACATGAGGATTTATGATTTTTCATGACCATCTTTATATCTATTGAAAATTTTGTATATCCAATTTATCATAACGCAAAATCAATAATACCAATTACATGTGTAAATCTGCAATCAAAATAATATACGTTGAGGGCTCCATCACAATTTTGAGTTGCCAATTGTAACTATTTTAAAAAACAAAAAGAATTAACTCTGTACTGTTTGAAAATTTCAGCCATTGAGGCTTCAGAGGAGCCGCTGGCAAGCTATGGATCAGGATCATATCCTGAGACCACAAAATGTGATATAAAGCAAGGAGAAAGTGGGCTTACCTTAGATCACAAGCCTGTTATGGAGGAATTCATTCCTGTGAACAAGATTTGTACTGAAGAATCTAAAGAAATTGAGTTGAAATCCAAGGTGAAAGGTGATAAGATTGATTGGATGAGCTCGGCTCAATTGTGGAGCCAGAATTGTGACACCAATTAGGTAGGCACATGGGGGACATTTATCTGCTTAAGTTCTTCGAAATTGACTTGTAAGACCAAATTTTTCTAAATGTCTATGATTTTATGGAAAATGCAGAGTGCTGTGAGGCAGCCACAAAAGAGTCTGATGCCCTTGAATGACCAACATAGAGTTGGTGGAGCATTTCATCCTTTTTCACGAGAAAGGGAAGAAATTGCTTAGATATGCAGTGCACCGAGGGGCCTTCCAGATCTGGGTTTGTCATCTACTGAGCCTGAGGAAACTGGTCATCATGGTGGCCTGAATAACAACAAGAGATGTAATGAAGAAGGTGATCAGAATGAAGGGTGCATCGTTCCCTGTAATCATAACATGTCTTCCACAGATTCTCACATGCCTTAGCAGGTTGGACAAACTCAGAGGAAGGCCAGGAGATGTTGGTCTCCTGAGCTTCACAGAAATTTTTTTAATGCTCTTCAACAACTGGGCGGATCTCAAAGTGACTCAATTATTTGTTTTTCATTAAATTTTGTCATTGCAGGAATCATACACATTAATTTCTATGAATCTATACTGTTTATTGACACTGTGTCTCTATTTTCATTGATTGGATAGTTGCAACCCCAAAGCAAATCAAAGAATTGATGAAGGTGGATGGGCTCACTAATGATGAAGTCAAAAGCCATTTGCAGGTATCTGTTTGCATAATCCTGACATTGGTTTCAATCTTAATAATACTGTGCGCTTGTAACTTGGTTGGTTGAGTATAATTTGTCCATAGCCATGGGAAAATTTGATCAATTTTAAATATTTATAGTTTTTGTTGGATATAGATTTATGTTAATTTTAAACAGATATATCAAAACTAATCCATATGAATGTTTAGTATTATATAATTTAACTTTCAACTTATGAATGGAAAAATAATTAATATTAACCAGCTTTTATATTGTCATTTTTGTATTGAGAAATTTGTAAATCAGTGATTCATATTGAAATTATTATTATTTAATGTTATATAAATTTATATTAAATTCATATTTATTAATATGAATTTTATGACTATAAGTATGTTTGATTGGTTTAGTTATTTTAGATTTAATTTAGTATGTTTGATTGGTTTAGTTATTTTAGATTTAATTAATTTAAATATATATTTTATGCTGGTGACAAAATGCTAAATTGTGTTATTCCGTGAGTAGCATTTTCTATTTCTTGTTTTGATAAACCTTCAAAGTTCTACATATAGCTGGATTTACCACTAACTGGTTTTATTCGCTGGATTTACCACTTATTGAGCTAATAAATATTTTTGAAGTTTTATCTAGCTTATAACACAGAGTTTCTCTGCAACATTAGTTGATGCCCCTACTCCTTTACGCATTGATCCAAAGATAATTGTATACATGTTACTTATTGAAGCATGCAACTCTCTGTCTTTTGGGATTGTATGGTAGGTATCCTGATGATGAAGCAGGTGAAATACCAATGGCATTTATTTTGAGGAAGTCTGACAGCAATCTCTCCAAAGAAGATGTAAAAAAATTTGTTACAAATCAGGTAAATGAAACACTGAGATATTTAGTTTGTGAACTTGTCTGCTCTCAACCTAAAACTTTGGTTTCTTTTGTTGGAGATCTGCTAATTTCCAAGCAAAAATATCTTTTGTGTGCAGGTTTCGCCATAAAAGAGGATATGTCGAGTAGCATTTGTCAATCAATTCCCAAGTCCCCCACCAAAAAAATATTAATAAAAGATTTGATTCATGAGGCTCTGTCCACCTCCAGATTGTGACTCCGACAGAACAATCTTTAATCTTTGTGAAGCAATCATCTGCTAGTTTTTTATTTGAAGTTTGAATAGCATTTTTTTATTCAAACAGCATATTTTAAAAGTGTGTGTCTAGCTGGTATAATCTAACAATGTTGGTTATAAGCATCGATCAATTTTTTTGATCTTTTGTGTCACTCAGGGTATAATGTTGTAATTGACTTCCTCGGCAGTTTAAGGTAGAGATAATGGAAGAAAAATAAACATTTTATTCTCATTTCCCTTTGCTTTATCATACCTGCTTTTGTCATTTGTCTGCAGAACAACTAAACATATCTACAATCTCTGTTTACATCAAGTCTTGGATATGTTCATCATTACTTCTAGCATCCTGTTGACAGATGAAACTTGCAGCACCCAGAGAGATCATTTCTCTAGTTGCTGTGCAGAACTTATAACATTTTGATCCTACTTGTGGTATTACAATCAAATACTCATGGAAATAGAGAAGTTATAAAGTTGTGAATCTAGACTTGTTTTCACTTTATGAAAAGTTGATTTTTATTGTGAGTTTGTGATATTCATGAGGATTCAAACATTACTCTACAATTTTTAGATAACCACCTTATTCAGTTATGCGGAAAAGAGGAAAGGAGTCAACTGGTATGACACATGATCAGCGGGCAACTATTGTAGAGAAAACACGATTTCTAGAAGAATCATATGATCACAAGCTTGTCTTGAAACATTTGACTTGGGTTTGTCATATAATCCCAATCACCTTTATTATAATTCATTGGAATTTGGTTGGCTTCGTTGCCTTTTGTGTCTATACTTGTGGTTTTGTATTGAGATTATTTGGGCTTGATGTCAGTGTTTTTCACTTCTGAGAATGCTTTGTTTTTGTTTTGCTCTAATTATGTGTTGAACATTTTTTAAAAATCAATGCTTCTTATACAATTTCAAGGACTGTCATAACTTGTCACATAATTCTTTAAAGGGTGCTAGCTCATTGGAAGAGCACCTGCCATGCAGGAGGTTGGTGGTTCGATTCCACTGCACCCTAACATGAATTATTCAATGATATTGTTGATTTTTTTAATTAAATATAGAACAACTCACACCAACAGAGTTAAACCCAGACTGCATGGAACAGGCCACCACAGATTGTATCATGGACATGCAAATCAAGAACACTCGTCAACAGCAGATCCAACTGTATCGGGTTGTCAAAGCTGGCCAACTCCTGCACCAAGGAAAGTGGTTCACCGGGGACCAAGTTCAGCAGAAATTTCCTCATCTCATGGAGGAACTTAACGCAATGGGGACCATTGCTTCCTAAGGGGGGAGGAATGATCCAGGTGGATATTGGTGGTCACCCGCCTATTCCACTTGGGGCTCCACCATTGTCTATTTCAGTTTTTCAGTTTCGGCACAATTTACTATTTTTAGCATTTTTTCGGGTCCTAAACTTCCGGAGCCGTTTTGAGGCCCTAAATGACGTTCTTTTGGGAAAACGGAGAGCAACCTGGGTCCATGGATCAATGTTTCTTGTTCCAAATTTGTAGTCCTCGGATAGATCTTTCTAACGAGGTATGGTACACGTCAAACGGAGATCGTATGCCAAAGTTACGCCCCTGGGAAGTTGAAACACCAATTTACCCAAACGAAGCCCATAGTTTTGGCGCTTCATCTCCTAGGGTTAGGGTTTTGGCTGTTTAGGATTTCCCATTGTTTCTAAATAATAAATAGGGCCTCGAGCCTCATGGTAACTCAGTTCAGAGGCCTGTAGCCGCCACATCTCTTCTCAGAGATAGCTACCAGCGCCCTAGCTAGTTTTATTTCCATTCTGTCTGTAAGCAAATTTCAGTTCTTTGATATTAATGAAATGAAGTGTTATTTCCGCTGCATCTCTGTATTTATGGTTATATGTTTATTCTGTTGCGTTCCTACATAAATCTGAATCAATGGCGCAAACCATTAATAGATTGTCCCTCATATAATCAATGACCAACTTCGAAAATAAATACCCCCCTAGACCAATTAATGACCCCAAGAGACTCCTTCGTGATCGAATTCAAAATTGAAATATGTTACCAAATCCACCAATCAAAATTAATGCACTTATGTAGCAGTAAAGATCCTCATAAATCCTCCTATCGACCAATCCCAACTGAGAGAGGAGCAGGAAGATCCATAGGAGAAAAGGTTCAGAAGAAATACCATGTAAAACAACCAGTCAGTATGTCTAAGATAAACCATAGAGAAAAACAACAAGTAGCAACTAAGATCTTGAAAATCCCCTAATTGACCATTCCCAAACTAGGGAAGGAGCAGGAAGATCCACAGGAGCAAAGGTTGAGAAGAAAGACAATGTAAACAACCAGATAGTGTCTTAGATAGACCACAAAGAATACCAACTACTAGAGTGGAAAAAAAATTGTTATTAGTGTGCCTTGAAAAAAAAAAAACCAGTAGAGATCCCTGATATCATTAAGAATCGAGATAAAAACTGAGACTAGCTTAGATAATTATGCATAGACGCATTGCACCAAACAACACCAGTAATTGCACCAGTAAATGCTACATTTAATCCATATACCTCCACACTTACAACCAAAATTACCTCCCTTGTGAATTTTGTGACTAATGCTTCCACAATCCTATCTTTTATCCTCGGCGTCTGCTTCTCACAAAAGTTGTCGTAGAGATTGCATATTTTCTACAAACAGATATTTTGTAATTTGTCTCCACCATCCTTTAAGTGAATCTAATCCATGTTTTCAATGATCGCAAAAAGTTTCATCACAACAATGTACTGATAGCAGCAACCAATAGATAGAAGTAGCATTCAAAATAAATGAAACAGTAAAAAAACACAAATTAAAACACTATTGATGGAGACCCCAAAAAGTACTCCAACTATGTTATTGCCTTTCCATGTTCAGCAAAAGTGCCTCCGTAGTTCCTCTCACCAAGCACCTCTATTTTCGGCCTCCATTGCCCTAAATCCCATCCATTTTTTTCGGCCTCCATCGCTATGCTTCCTGAAGAACCCATCAACAACATAAAGACAAACCTCTAATCCTTTACTTTTGCCTTTTTTACTAGTGCCTCGTATTAAAAATTTTAAGAAAAAATATTTCTTTTATCTTAAAAGCCCCCTCTGTGTAGTAGTGTCGAATGAAACGACATATAAGTTGTCTCTAATCGTATAAATAGAGATTGAAGGGACATAAGAGGGATTGATGTTTGAGAAAACTTTCTAGGAAAAGTTGTTGTGTTCTTTAGAGTAAGCTACCCCACCAAAATGAAGAGTCCAACAAATTTTTGTCTCTATATAAGATAACATGAATGATAAGTGAAATAGAAACCTCGATATAGGCGCGAGACAGTAGTAGCCTACATGTTGGCATACCTAGGGTGCACTATTAGAGTTAATTTTGCAAGTCATGTTAGATAATATTGTCTTCAATTGGTATGGTTTTGTCTTAATTGTTGATTGTCTTAAATGAATTTCATCTTAATTTCCATTGTCTTAAGTGGTCATTATCTTAATATAAAATTTTGTCTTAAAATATTTTTGTCTCAAGTTGTTTTTGTCTTAAATATAAATTTTTGTCTTAAAATATTTTTGTCTTAAATTGTTTTTGTCTTAAATATAAAGTTTTGTCTTAAAATATTTTTGTCTTAAAATGTTTTTGTCTTAAATATAAAGTTTTTTCTGAAAATGTTTTGTCTTAAACAATGTTTATCTTAAATATAAATATTTCTCTTAAAATATTTTTGTCTCAAAGTATTTTTGTCTTAAATATAACTAGCAATTGCATCATATGTTGCAAAAGAAATGTCGTAAGGCAATAGCATAGGAAATAATAGTCTATAAGGAATAAGAAGGCAATAGCATAGGAAAGAGTAGGCTAGAAGAAATAAGATGTTGCAGAGAACAAGTCATCTTGAAGGAATGAAAGGAAAAATTTGCTTCCATGGAAGCAAGTCGTGGAGGTTTCAAAGATATTGATGATAAGAGTTATCAACCAAAAAAATTTGTTCTAGATTTTGAAATACGAAATGGGGGTGAAAACATATGTGTAAACCAACATAATGTGTTCACATATATACAAATTTTGTTATAGATATTGAAATAGGAAATTGATGGTGAAAATCCTTTGGTGACTAACAATCCATCACGTAATTCAAATAAGATATTTTAAATACATTCAAGTACAATCTATCTAGCATAGATGTAAATAAAGAGAATTTTTATTAGCAAAAATGGAGTTTACTTCAAGTTCATCTACATATCTGAGCGCCAATTGCATGCTTATCAGAAATTTTATATGAAGAAAAATAGTCTTGGTATACAATAAAGTAATGTCATTTTAATATGGAGACATTTTTGGAAGGAGATATTGTTATTTATGTTATGTTTTATTTTCTTAACTCCAGATTTGGTTTATTCTTTCTCTATATACATAAGAAAAAAAATACAAAGTAAATTCACAAATTTAAGTTATCCTTTTATATTTCATAATTACAAATCAAGTTTCTTATTAAAATATTTTACACATCCTAGGTTATTATAAATTTATCAAGAGTATAGAATTATTAGGGTGGTGTTCTATGTGCACTAAAATTCCCATGAGGTCCATCATAATGTATGGGGTCCATTGCAACCTTGGATATATTCTGTGAGTTATTGTGATTTTTTGCTTGTGGCTACAACTTAGTTTTGGTTTTCACCTAGTTATCATGATTCAAAAATTTGTTATCATCTTAGATCCTTATAGTATTATATATATTATGTGACCTAATGTGATGTTTTGTTTGTCATAATGATTCAAAAATCAGTTATTATACCACAATATTGACTTTCTTGTTGTTTGTTTTGTTTATCTTATTAAAATATTTTACACATCCTAGGTTATTCTAAATTTATCAAGAGTATAGAATTATTAGGGTGATGTTCTATGTGCACTAAAATTCCCATGAGGTCCATCACAATGTATGGGGTTCATTGCAACCTTGGATATATTCTGTGAATTGTTGTGATTTTTTGCTTGTGGCTACAACTTAGTTTTAGTTTTCACCTAGTTATCATGATTCAAAACTTTGTTATCATCTTAGATCCTTATAAAATTATATATATTACGTGAGCTAATGCGATGTTTTGTTTTTCACAATGATTCAAAAATTAGTTATTATACCACAATATGGACTTTCTTGTTCTTTGTTTTGTTTATGGACCCCTTAAAAAAACCAGAGGAACATTTGATTTTATAGTGTGATCTCCCCAGCATGGGTGGGGGTTTCAAAAATTGGAGAGTAAATTGAGTGGTTATTGTTAGAAATTGTTGTATAGGATGGGAAATTTGGATGGTTTGTAGACAATATGGATGTCATAACATATATCTTTTTTGAATTTTTTAGTGTCTCTGGCCGCCATGCATCTAATAGGATCCATTTCAACTAAGAACGTCAATACATCACTATGTGAATGATAACTTGTGACATCCCTAGCCATTTTCTTTTATTATGGATCAAGTTATAAACTAATGACTTGAGAAATCTCTAACCATTTTCTTTGATTGTGGATCAAGTTATAAACTAAAATATACTCTCTCTTCAGAAAACTTTACATTCTATATTGGATGGAGGGAAAGGTTATGATAAAAAATGTACAAAAAACCCCTTAAGATTGTCTCAACTTACTCTATTGTTAATCGCATAGTGTCAACCAGAGGAACATTTGATTTTACAGTGTGATCTCCCTAGCATGGGTGGGGGTTTCAAAAATTGGAGAGTAAATTGAGTGGTTATTGTTAGAAATTTTTTTATAGGATGGGAAATTTGGATGGTTTGTAGACAATATGGATGTCATAACATATATCTTTTTTGAATTTTTCAATTTCTCTCACCACCATGCATCTAATAGGATCCATTTCAACTAAGAACGTCAATACATCATTGTGCGAATAATAACTTGTGACATCCCTAGCCATTTTCTTTTATTATGGATCAAGTTATAAAATAATGACTTGTGAAATCCCTAGCCATTTTCTTTGATTGTGGATCAAGTTATAAACTAAAATATACTCTCTTCAGAAAACTCTACATTCTATATTGGATGGAGGGAAAGGTTATGATAAAAAATGTACAAAAAAATCCTTAAGGTTGTCTCAACTTACTCAATTGTTAATCACATAGTGTCAACCAGAGGAACATTTGATTTTACAGTGTGATCTCCCCAACATGGGTGGGGGTTTCAAAAATTGGAGAGTAAATTGAGTGGTTATTGTTAGAAATTGTTGTATAAGATGGGAAATTTGGATGGTTTGTAGACAATATGGATGTCATAACATATATATTTTTTGATGAATTTTTTAGTGTCTCTCGCCACCATGCATCTAATAGATCCATTTCAACTAAGAATGCCAATACATCACTATGCGAATGATAACTTGTGACATCCCTAGCCATTTTCTTTTATTATGGATCAAGTTATAAACTAATGACTTGTGAAATCCCTAGCCATTTTCTTTGATTGTAGATCAAGTTATAAACTAAAATATACTCTCTCTTCAAAAAACTCTACATTATATATTGGATGGAGGGAAAGGTTATGATAAAAAATGTACAAAAAACCCCATAAGGTTGTCTCAACTTACTCTATTGTTAATCACATACTGTCAAATTTGTAAAAATATAATCTACAATAAGAACTGAGTGGGTTTTCTCTTTTGTAAGTTTTGTTTGGAATTGAAAAAAAAAATTATAAAAGCTAAAATTATGTAGTGAGAAACAATGTTTAAAATTTCACAATAAAAATTTGAGTAAGTTTGACATCATATAATATGAAAATTGTTTATGATTATAAAGTTAAAGACGTAAGATTTTTTTAGCTAAAATTAGGTAATTAAAGATATGTATATAGTTTTTTTTAACGAAAGAAAGAGTATGTATGTAGTTACAAACTGTTATGTAGTTACAAACTATTACAATTAATTAATTAAAGGTAAATTTAGTGTTATTTAAGAAATGAAAATTATGAACATTCATCATTATTGCTCAAGATAAATCATGTCATGTGAAATAATTTGGAAATTTAAAAAGATCACATATTTTAAAAAAATATTATGAATTTAATTTTTTATATATTAAGAAATACTAATCATGAATAATAAAACAATTGTAACATAAATAATATATAACAAAAAACCATGTATTTTAGGAATAATAAAATAGTTGTAACAAAAATAATATAGAACAAGAAAAACTAAGTATATTTGGAGGTATGAAAATTTAGATACATTTTATTAAGTGAAATTTTAAAAGAATAATGGTTATAAACATTTAAAAATAATGGTTAGGGCATCTTAATTTCCCCTTTTGGATAAACCACATTCCACATGAATACCATGAATCAATACCACGGGTTGTTTTTATAGTTTAGTAAATAATTTTATTAAATAATTAGTTTAGATCTATATTATTGATGAGAGGGATCAATGATGTTTGCATATCAAGACATTTGATCCCTCTTGGCTCTTGGTAGATCCAAAGTAAGGCCATTTTAATTTCCCCCTTTACATAAACCACATTCCACATGCATACCATGAGTCAATACCATGGGTTGTTTTTAAAGTTTAAATAATTAGTCTAGATCTATATTATTGATGAGAAGGATCAATGACGTTTGCATATCAAGACATTTGATCCCTCTTGGCTCTTGGTAGATCCAAAGTTAGGCCATCTTAATTTCCCCCTTTACATAAATCACATTTCACATGCATACCATGAGTCAATACCATGGGTTGTTTTTATAGTTTAGTATTATTTTTCTTTTTTATTTGATCTAGTTAAAATGTTCATTACAATATGTTAATCTTTTATTTGTGAATCTAATGTCCTAAAACATTTCAATCATCTAACATTTGATCCAATGGCTCAGACATTGACACAGTGACACCTAAGGAAGTTGTTTTCAAATAAAAACATCTTAAGACTTAAATATAAAGTTCCGTCTTAAAACATTTTTTTATTTGAAACTTCTTTTTTTAAAACAATTCCATTGATATTAAATTTTAATTTAAAATAACTAAAATAAAAAATGACTTTTTAAAACAAAAAATTTCTATCATCTTAAAAAATTGTCATAAAAGTTCACCACATGCATAGGTAGTCAATTTTTTGGAATCGATCTCACATAGAACACTCTACCACCCAATCGCTTAAGATGAAAACAATTTCATAGAAGGTAAAAGTACCACTATTCGGCATGGCAAATTGTAAAAGACACCAACTGTGCCAAACTGGAGAATCATAGTCTATAGAACGACTTTGAGGTGAAGGACTCACGCTGCTTCGATTTCAATGGTGATAATCATGCTTCAAACTATGGCCATTGCTAAATTGCTATAATTCTTTTGAGTTTGCAATACACGTTACTTAGTGAGATAGCTTCTTCTATATTTGAAGAGAACGCTTAGTGCTTTAGGATGCGGAGAAAAAAATGAATTCAACAATCTGTTACGCCGCATGTATATATAGGGATTGGGGATTGCAATTCGCCAGGGGTATGTTAGCCATATTAGCTCTCAGTTGAACCATGTTAAATAAAGTTTCAAGAACCGTACATAGAGGCGGCTATCCCTTTGGAATCTGAAACGAGCATTACATGTTTCACTAGCTCTGATACCAGATGAAAGAAACAAAGCACATCGTGTGCTCTCTGATATCATAAGAAACTCAGAGTTCACAACGGAGAAACAATAATCACAAACCTAAAAACGTAGAGAACACAGCTCACACAAAAAACCAGATATTAATTTATATAAGCATGAAAAAACAAAGTAGCAGTTACAGCTGCCTACAACACTCACTGGGAATTGTTGCGTTACAACCTTGATCATGCATTTCTCCTATGTCTCATCTCAATTTATACACAAAATAAGTTGGGTAATTGTCTTCTCAATTTGAAATGGTTATGGCGGTGATGGCCTTTCGAAACTCAACAAGACATGGCAGTGGCGCCTCTTCGAGCATGAACAAGTCATAGCGGTGATAGTGAGCGATGAGGCAATCTGTCAGTGAGTTGTGAGTTGGTTAATTGACCGGCGTAATTAATTTCAACAATCACAGCCCTGACTCTTTCAATTTGAAAAGGCAAATAACCCACTTAGTTTTCTGTATAAAAGTAAAAGCAGAGGAGGATGCACGATACAGATGAATAGTTTGTGTTGTACGCAGTTGTATCTATTTTGACATTTCAGAGTTTTCTGTTTAGTTAACAGTTCTCGTTGTGTTTTGCCATATGCTTCTACGTTCTGTACTCTGAATTACATACAATTACAATTTAATAATGCTTCCATGATAATGAAATATTGTTGTGAAATTTAAAGATTAAAAATTGCAATTCCACAATGTTTTGAATAACTGTTTTATATTTTAATGTATACGCATTTTCTATTGAATTTTATGTTCAAAAATATTAAATTTTTAAATTCTAAATCTTTAAAATGAATTCAAATTTTTTAATATTATTTAATTATTAAATTGTTATATATAAGAAAAATAATTAAAATATATTAAATATTAATAACACGTTTAAATGAATTAAATAAAAAAAATTAAACTAATGTTTTACCAATAATTTTTATTATAATATAAAATTTCAAATATGTAGAAAAATTATAAAAATTACATTTTCCATCAAATAATTGAACATGTGATCATATTCGACTCATTAACGAGTCGTTTATCCGCCTACTCACCGACGCAATGGACCAAGAGATTTTGGGTGCAAATTTTGCAATAATTTTGTTATAGACTTCAAAGCCGTTCCTCATAGCGTTGTAGACCTGCAGAAACCATGGCCTTTCCACTGGAACTTTCTCCAATTCATTTCCATTTGCATCGCAGTAACATTTCACTAAGAAGATATAGCTATTTGGATTTAGCTTATCTCGGTGATGTTGGAAGTCATAATACTCTCACACAGAGAATTAAAAAAATTGCTGGCTGATAGAGAGATGGCACAAAACTTTCTACTATTTCATAAACATAAAAGTATTAAAAAAAAAAACTTCTTTCCACTATTGGGAGATTACAAAATGACACTGGTTCGACACACAGTGTTCTCTCTATTCTATTCTTTGCTGATTCTCTCTCTCTTTTAACACACTATTGTATATTTTTCTATATATTTTTCATCAAGCCTTTGGGCTTTTTTACATATGTGGCACAGCACATATTTTAACCAACATACAACTACAAAATAAATAAAATAAACTCCATAGGCTTTCCAGGCCCACATTACAGTGGCGTGCATATAAAAGAAACTAAAGAAATATATATATATATATATATTATAAACTATATAGCTTATGTATTATAAACTATATAGTTTATAATACATATTCATATTTGTATGAAACGTATTACATAGCCAATAGTCAAAAGACTTTGGTCGTGCGATAACACAAAACATTTAATTTTATCCTAAAGTTTTAAAACTTAATTCCTTTCATGCTTTCCGGGGGCTACTTCAAAAAACCATTTCGTGAGTTCCCTTACCCCCTCAGAACTCTTTTGTTTGGTGGATAGGTGGGTCCCGTGAGGAGTGACGTCAGTTCTTCCAAATTCCATGCGAACGAAGTCTGATTGGCTAGCGATGGGTCCCATCGGACTTCAAACCAAAACTGAGCCATGTTTAATAAAATCTTTGCGTAACACTTTGGCCCCATGATGTCAAGGCCATTTGTTACGCGAAAAACTTTAGACTGTGATTTATAAAGGGTTTCGGATCTGGTTCTCCATTGTGTTGACTCGGCTTCAAACCTGCGCGATAAAGCGCGATTGGACCACGTCACTAGTGTGCTGGCAGTGGGATCCACTTCCAACGTGGCTCTATTCAAAAATAAACTTTGCCGGGTACATAAACTGTAAAACCTTTTAACCTCGAATTGACTATTTAATAAAAATGGAAAGCGACGTTTGATAGAAATCGTTGAAACAAATTAAAAAGTGGTTGTGTGCAGAGCAGTTGAAGTTAACATTTCAACACTCCCCCTTAAGTTCAACTATTGGGTTATTTGTCGTACCCATGCATTTCCTCAAATATTCAAAGCTTTTCTGCCCCAATGGCTTTGTCAGTATATCTGCAAATTGCTCCTAAGTTCTGCAATGTTTTAAAATAATTTCTCCATTCTTCACTAGCTCCCTGATGTAGTGAAACTTAGCATCTATGTGCTTTGTTCTTTTGTGAAACACAAAATTATTTGGCAATGCTATGGCTAAGCTATCGTCACAATAAATCACTGTGTCTTTTACTTGATCTTGACATAAACTCTTCAACATTCTTCTCATCCACACTGCTTGACATGTTGCCGCTGTAGCTGCCACATACTCTGCTTCTACTACAGACAATGCTACAATAGGTTGTTTTTTAAAAGCTCATGAAATAGCTCCTGAACCCATATGAAAAACATAGCCAGATGTATTTTTCTGGTCATCTACACTTCCAACCCAATCACTGTCAGTGTATCCAATTAACTCATAATTTTTTGAAGTAGTATACAAAATATCATATCTTTTAGTTCCTTTCACATACCTCAGAATTCTTTTTGCTGCCTGCCAATGTGCTTCTTTTGGCCTCTCCATAAATCTGGAAATCAAACTAACAGCATGCATAATATCAAGGCTAGTTGCAGTCAAATATATGAGGCTGCCAACTATGCTCTTGTACGAACTATGATCAAAATCCTTATTGCAGTCCTCTTTGTTAAGTTTCAATCCCATTACTGTGGGAGTAATTGTTGCCTTGCAATCCTGCATGTTAAATCTTTCCAAAACTTCATTTACATATTTAGCTTGAGAGATAAATATTTTATTCTCATTTTTCTCTACTTCTATTCCTAAGAAGTATTTCAGCAAACCCATATCAGTCATTTCAAATTCATCCTTCATGACCTTTTTAAAATTTTCAATGAGGTAATCATCATTACCTGTGAAGATCACATCATCAACATATAAGACAACAATCAGCATCTTACCATCTTTCTCCTTGATATATAATGTGGGTTCTCCTTCACACTTTTCAAACCCATTTTCCAGTAGATAGGAATCTATCCTACTGTATCATTCTCTTAGTGCTTGTTTCAGCACATAAAGAGCTTTCTTCAATCTACAAACTTTGTGCTCTTGGCCCTTTTTCTCATAGCCTAGAGATTGTTCAGCATAAACCTCTTCCATTAAAACTCCATTTAGGAATGTTGATTTTACATCCATTTGGTAAACCTTTCATTTGTTTTTTGCTGCTATGAACAACACTGCTCTCATTGTTTCCATTCTTGCAACCGGTGCAAATGTTTCCTCATAATCTCTTCCATGTTGTTGCTTATATCCTTTGACAACAAATCTGGCCTTGTGCCTTTCAATCTTACCTTCGACATTTCTTTTGTTATTATAGACCCATTTCACTCCAATGACTTCCTTACCTTTTGAGAGTTCAACTAGTTCTCATGTCTTATTTCTCTCTATGGCACTAATTTCTTCATCCATAGCATCTATCCATTTCTTATCTTTTATAGCTTATTCAAAATGAATAGGGTCATCAACATGACAATACAAAGCAAATAAAGAGTTCATACCTTCATTTTTTGCCTCATGCTCATAAATATCATTCAAATTTCTGAATCTTGTTCCTTTTTCATTTGGTGTACATGTGCTTGAAAAAGCACTCTCATTACTTCTCAAGGGTGTTCTTACTCCAGCTTGTGGTGTCCCTTGTTTTCCTTGTGTTTGTGGAGGTAGTGGTGCTAATTATGGATGTATTTCAGCCATATCATCGTCATTTTCATCATGAGACAAACAGCTCTTTGCAATGACTGTTTTTTCAATGCTTCCATCCCAAGCTTCTTCTTCAATAAACTGAACATATCTGCTCACAATAAATTTCTTGGTGGATGAGTTATACAACCTATAAGCTTTAGATTTCTCACTGTATCCAATAAAAATACACTTCTCCCCCTTGATGTCCAACTTCTTTCTTAGCTGATCTGGAATGTGTGCATAAGCCACACAACCAGAAACTTTCATGTGGGTGACACCTTGTTTTATCCCACTCCATGCTTCTTCCAGAACTCTTTTCATCACTACTTTTGTTGGGAATCTATTTAGTACATATGATGCATAATGTACAGCTTCAGCCCAATAATCATTTGGCAAATGTTTTGCCTTCAGCATACTCTTTACCATATCCATGATTGTTCTATTCTTCCTTTCAACAACTCCATTTTGCTATGGTGTGTACCTTGCTGTAAATTGCTTGTGTATGCCATTTTCTCTGCAAAAACGCAGAAATTCTTTAGAGATATACTCATCTCCTCTATCGGTCCTTAAGACCTTGATATGCTATCCACTTTGGTTCTCAACAAGTGCCTTAAAGTGGCGGAATTTTTTAAATACTTCACTTTTATATTTCAAGAAATAAACCCAATTTTTCCTTGTGAAATCATCAATAAAAGTCAGCATATAATGGCTGCTTGTAAGTGATGGTGTTTGTATTGGTCCACACAAATTTGAATGGAAAATCTCAAAGGGTGCCTTTGCTCTTATGCTTTTTCTTGATGGAAAATTTTTTCTGTGTTGTTTACCTAAGATACAACCTTCACATAGGCTATCTAGTTTCTCAATCAATGGTAATCCTCTTACCATTCCTTTCCTATGTAACAAATTAAGACCTCCAAAGTTGAGATGTCCAAATCTCAAATGCCATAACCAGTTTTCATCCTTTGCTTCTCTTTGGAAAGTCTCTTGTGTCACTGCTGCCATTTCTTCTCCTTTCTTCAAATCTGCCCTCATCTTGAGAGGGAACATTATATTCCTTGTCATTCTTACTTCAGCAATACATTGTTTTCTTGGTGTTTTATCCGTGATGGTGCATAAATCATCTTCAAAGAAAACATTGTAGCCCTTTTGAATGAGATTCCCAATTGTTAACAAATTACATTTCATACCTGGTACATAATATACATCAGATATGCTCTTCTTTTCTCATTTCTTTGTCAAAACATTTACTATGCCTTTTCTTGTGACAGAAACCTTACTATCTATTCCCAATGTGACTTGAGACTTCACATTTTCATCTAAAATAGAAAATATAGCAATGTTTCCTGTCATATGGTTGTTACATCATGAATCTAGAAACCATAAATCTTCACTCCTTTCCTCAGCCATATTACATGCTAAAAACAATTTATCTTGGCTGATATTTTCTCTAGTAAAATTGGCACTGGGTCTATTACCCATGTCATTCTTCTTCTTCCTACATTCATTTGCATAATGCCCATATTTTTTGCAATAATGACACTAGACATTGGATTTGTCATATCTTTGTCCATGAGCATGTTGTTGTCCACCTTGCTGGCTATTGCTTTGGCTTTGGTTATGATTTTGATTGCTGCCCCTTCCTTGAGTATTTGCAGGGTTGTTTCTTCCTCCTCTGTTTTGGCTTCTGCCTCTACCTTTTCCTCTGTTGTTTCCTTTGCCTTGACATCTTCCTCTTCCAAAGGACATTTGGGTCTAGAAGGCATGCTCCAAAGATGTGTTTTCATTTCTACACAATCTTTGTTCATGTGTCATCAGTGATGCATGAAGCTCGTCAATTGAAAAATTTGAGAGATCCTTTGTCTCTTCTATGGTTGTGACTATAACATCAAACCTTGAGGGTAATTTTCTCAAAACTTTCTCCACTATCCTTCTTTTTTCAAGTGTTTCTCCATGAGATCTTATTTGTGTGACCATCCCAATCACATGTGTGAAGAATGAGTATATGTTATCAAACTCTTCCATGTAGAGAGTCTCAAAATCTCTCCTCAGTAATTGTAACTTTGTTTTCTTCACCTTCTCCATACCTTGATAGGCTGTTTGGAGGGTATCCCATGCATCCTTGGATTTATTAGCTGCTGCTATCCTTGGAAACACACTCTCATGTACTGCTTGATAGAAATAGAAGAGAGTTTTTGATTCCTTCTTCCTATTGCTCTTCAACAAATCCTTTTATGCCTGTGTCAAAGCATTAAACTCTTGTTCATCTACTGGTTCTTCAAAACCATCTTCAACAAGCTCCCATAAGTCTTGAGAGGCAAACAGGGCTCTCATGGTGATTTCCCAATAATCATAGTTCTTCCCATCGAACTGTGGGAGCTGAGCATTTCCAATACTCATGCGTGTGTTGTCTCCTGCCATCGCTAGCACTCTAAACTATGCTTTAAATCTTGACTGTGATTTTTAAATAAACTGATTATCTTCAAATAGTAACACAAACTCTGTTTTGAGAAATACCTTGGATTTTAGCTGAGCCTTCACACTGCTGGAGAAACTGTTGCAACAAAAAATCCTTTCTTCAGCTTCTTTGACACCTTCAAAGAGCCTGGACTAGCTTCAATACCATGTAGGAATTTCTGATAATTCCAGAACAAAGACTGAGAGAATAATACTCTCCTTTAAACACAGAGAATAAAAAAATTTCTCACTGATAGACAAAGATGGCACAAAACTTTCTACTATTTCATAAACATAAAAGTATTACAAAAAAAAACTTCTTTCCACTACTGGGAGATTACAAAATGACATTGGTTCGACACACAGTGTTCTGTCTGTTATATTCTTTTTTTCTAAGCCTATGGGCTCTCTGTCTCTTTTAACACACTGTTGTGTATATTTTCTATATATTTTTCATTAAGCCTTTGGGCCTTTTTACATATGTGGCACAGTACATGTTTTAACCAAGATACAACTACAAAAAAATTAAAATAAACTTCGTAGGCCTTCTGGGCCCACATTACAGTGGCGCACATATAAAATAAACTATATATATATATATATATATATATATATATTATAAACTATATAGTTTATAATATATATATATAAACTATATAGTTTATAATATATATTCATATCTGTATGAAACGTATTACATAGCCAATAGTCAAAATACTTTGGTCGCGCGATAACACAAAACATTTAACTTTATCCTAAAGTTTTAAAACTTAATTCCTTTCATGCTTTCCGGGGGCTGCTTCAAAAAACCTTCCCGTGAGTTCCCTCACCCCCCTGGAACTCGTTTGATTGGTGGACAGGTGGGTCTCATGAGGAGTGACGTCAGCTCTTCCAAACTCCACACGAACGAAGTCTGATTGGCTAGCGCTGGGCCCCATCGGACTTCAAACCAAAATTGAGCCATGTTTAATAAAATCTTCACATAACACTTTAGCCCCATGATGTCATGGCCATTTGTTACGCGAAAAATTTTAGACTGTGATTTATAAAGGGTTTCGGGTCCAGTTCTCCATTGTGATGACTCGGCTTCAAACCTGCACAATAAAGTGTGATTGGACCACGTCACTAGTGTGTTGGTAGTGGGGTTCACTTCCAACGTGGCTCTATTCAAAAAGAAACTCTACCGCGTACATAAACTATAACACCTTTTAACCTCGAATTGACTGTTTAAAAAAAATGGAAAGCGGCGTTTGACAGAAATCGTTGAAACAAAATTAGAAAGCGGTTGTGTGTAGAGCAGTGGAAGTTAACATTTCAACAGGAGATTCCACATAAATACATGAAGCCTTTTTCCACCACTCTCCCTCTCCCTACCCTGCGATATCCACAAGGAGGAGGAGTCAAATTCCACATGGAATGAACAGCCACCGATATCGTTAGTGATAAAACTCAATATCCCACGCTCGAAATAGCCAATGTCTATCTGCCATTCGAGTGTCCAACAACGTTGGTTGGAATCCTGTGAGCTTGTATTAGACACAAGATTCCCCCTTTCAAAGTGAAAAGTAGATTGAAGTTCAAACATTTTCTGTTGAATTTGTCCTTCGTCCTGCACAAGCATTTCAGTTGACCCATTCAAAATTCAAATTATATATTTTTTACTTTTTCTTCAAAAGAATTTTTTTCTTCTAAAAAAATGAACACACGCCATTTAATCGTCCACTTTTCTGCTCGACATCAAATTTGATAAGTATTCGCTAGATTGTGATTTCTGCACAAATTTGACAAGTTCCATTACAACAAGAAAATGTATAAATTGTAATAGTTAGAGTTAGTTAACACACCCATCCATGGGCGGCCACACATCAACCAGAACACCTCTAGAAGACTCCAAAGTTTCTTAATTACCACAGAATATTACAGAAAATTAAAATAAATAAATTGTATGAATTAATGTTTGGTGTAATGAGCATAGATATTCACCAAAAATTTGCAAACATCTTCCCAGAAAATTTGATTATCTGTTGAAATCTTCAGACAATTCAAACATTTTAGGCTATTCATTCCTTCTATTCGCTTCAGCTTCCAACACCTCTCTGCTTCAATCTCTTCCACAGATATCAGACCTCGTACACTAAGGGTTTCCAGCGCGATGCAACCATTTATGTTGAGAAATTTAAGGTTCACGAGAATTGAAAGATTATCCAATGTATCCAATTCCTAGCAGTCTTGCAAGTTCGCTCTTACTAATGCTGATGGCAACGCAATAACCTGCTTTAGCTTAATATTTTCTGAAAGATCAATAGTTTGGAGCCAAGGGTAAACACGGCCATCACCCATACATATCTCGAATATGGATGTTCTCTTCAAAGTGAGATCCCTTAAAACACCCATTGTCTGCTGATCCTTTTTGAAAACTAAAGTTTGCTATTGGACAAAAGTCTACTACCAAAAATTTGATATTCGGTGCTGCAATTCTTTCTGGTGAAAGGCACTGTAGACGGCAGCATTGGATCACAATCAACTCTGTTAATCCCCTCAAATTGGCCAGAGAACGTGGTAACCTTGTCAACTCTGGGCTCCCTATTCTTAGTTGGTTCAAGTTGCCGAGTTGTTCCATCTCCTCAGGTAACTGTGACAAACATGTAGATAGTAAATTCAGATATCTGAGATGCCTTTGATATGGGATTCCCTCTGGCAACGCTACTAATTGAGCACATCCTTTGAAGTCAACATACTCTAGTGTGGAAATTCGTCCCAAAATATCTGACGGGATGGACAAATCCCTGCATCCTCGTAATGCCAGATACTGCAGATGCAATAACTTGGAGAATGATGTTGGCAATTTTGTCAGGTTAGTGCAACCTGATAGATCTAAATGCCTTAACCTTGCAAGTTCCCCAAAATCAACTGGGAGTGATTGCAGAGATGCAAGATTTGTTAAGACCATCTTACACAAGTATTCCAATCCAGTCCATTTTAGGAAACTGCTTAGATGTGGCATGGCACCTTCTTGCTGTATGGCAGACGAGCTATATTTTTCTAAAGGTCCAGTATCAAAAGTCGAGCTGCTCATCGAGGTACTTGGAACTTTGTCGTCAACTCTGGTAATATTTGTTGGAATTTATGAACAATTCCTTAATACGCAGAGGAAATAAAATTCCTCAACTCAACACAGAGATTTAATTTAAAAAATGTGGACAGAGATGTGTAGAACATATATTTCATTAATAAAAACTGGACTGTTACAAAATGAGATCTTCAAAACTGCAGTGTTCTGGATTTACAAAAAAAATGACTTTTTTGACTACTACACACGCAGTGCTATTCAAATTCTGCTCTCTGGCTTTTTCACTGCTACAGACACAGTTTTCAGCTCTCTGTCTTTTTTCCTTCGGGATTTTTCACAATACATTGTTGTACTGTTCTCTGTTTCTCTTAATACACAGCCACACTCCTCTTTTTTAATGTGCATAGCATATTACATTATATATAAATATATATTATAAATATTCCATATATATATAACCAAACCTTAAAACAAAACATAAAACTTATGTTGCGGCTCTTATAAAAAAAAACATAAACCAAAGTTTAAAATCAAAATGTGTCGCGGTAAAATGTAAATAATAAAAACATTAAAGCAAACATTCCTTTATACTTTCCGTGGGGTGCTTGGTAAACATTCACTCCAGCTCTCTTACTCCCCCAGAATGGCTTTTAGTTGATTTGGAGAAGTGATGACATCACCATCTCCGGTGGGTCATCTTCCCCTTTGCCTCCTCATACCTTCTGCCCCCAGAATATATTGTTGGCTATGCATTTAATGAGTTAGGTGGAGAATTCATTTCTGGTGGGTGTTGCAAATAATTATGCGGTTGCGTGAAGATCAGAACTGGGGATTTGCTGCTCCCGTAGTCCTTCAGATTTCCCATCAGACTTTAATTTTGTCGTCTTTGCTCTACGTGCAGTTAGAATTAAATTCCAACACTCCCCTTTAATTTCAACTGTTGGATTCTTCCATACCCAGACATTTTCTCCAGTAATTAAAACTTTTCCACCCTAATGGTTTTGTCAGTATATCAGCAAACTGCTCTTCTGTTCTACAACGTTGTAAAACAATTTCTCCATTATTCACTAATTCTCTGATGTAGTGATACTTGGCATCAATGTGTTTCGTTCTCTAGTGAAACACTAAATTCTTTGATAATGCTATTGCTGAGCTATTATCACAATAAATTGTTGTGTCTTTTACCTATTCATGACACAAACTCCTCAACATTCTTCTCATCCAAACTGCTTGACACGTTGCTGCTGTAGCTGCCACATACTCTGCCTCTGCTGTTGATAAAGCCGCAATTGGTTGTTTCTTAGAAGCCCATGAAATGGCTCCTGAACCCATATGAAAAACATAACCAGAGGTGTTTTTCCGATCATCTATACTTCCAGCCTAATCACTGTCAGTATATCCAATTAACTCAAAATTTTTGAAGTTGTATATAAAATACCATACCTTTTTGTTCCTTTCACATACCTCAGAATTCTTTTTGCTGCTTACCAATGTGCCTCCTTTGGCCTTTCCATAAATCTGGAAATTAAACTCACAGCATGCATAATATTCAGCCTAGTTGCAATCAAATACATGAGGCTGCCAACTATGCTCTTATACAAACTAGGATCAAAATCCTTCCTGCTGTCTTATTTTCTGAGTTTCAATCCCATCACTGTAGGAGTAATTGTTGTCTTGCAATCCTACATATTGAATCTTTCCAAAACTTCATTCACATACTTTTCTTGAGAAATAAAAACTTTATTTTCATTTTTCTCTACTTCTCTTCCTAAGAAGTATCTTAGCAATCCCATGTCAGTCATCTCAAATTCATCCTTCATGACTATTTTAAAATTTTCAATGAGGTAAACATCATTACCTGTGAATATAACATCATCAACATACAAAACTACAATGAGCATCTTACCATCTTTCTCCTTGATGTATAATGTGGGTTCTCCTTCACATTTTCAAACCCATTTTCCAATAGATAGGCATCTATCCTACTATACCATGCTCTTGGTGCTTGTTTCAACCCATACAGAGCTTTCTTCAATCTGCACACCTTGTGCTCTTGGCCCTTTTTCTCATAGCCCAGAGGTTGTTCAACATAAACCTCTTCCATCAATACTCCATTTAGGAATGATGATTTTACATCCATTTGGTAAACTTTCCACTTGTATTGTGCTGCTATGGACAACACTGCTCTTACTGTTTCCATTCTTGCAACTGGTGCAAAAGTTTCTTCATAATCTCTTCCATGTTGCTGCTTGTAGCCTTTGACAACAAATCTGGCCTTGTGCCTTTCAATCTTACCTTCAACATTGCTTTTGGTTTTATAAACCCATTTCACTCCAATCACTTCTTTGCCTTTTGGGAGATCAACCAATTCCCATGTCTTATTTTTCTCTATGGATTTCATTTCTTCATCCATAGCATCTATTCATTTCTTATCTTTTACGGCTTCTTCAAAATGAATAGGATCCTCGACATGACAATACAATGCAAATAAAGAGTTCATACCTTCATTTGCTACCTCTTGCTCATAAATATCATTCAAATTTCTAAATATTTTTCCTCTTTCACTTACTGAACTTGTGCTTGTAGAAGCACTCAAATCTGCTCCTTGTGATGTGATTGGAGAAGCACTGTTATCACTTCTCAAAGGTGTTCTCATACCTTCTTGTGGTGTCCCTTGCTGTCCTTGTGTTGGTGGAGGTGGTGCTGCTAATGAGGTGTTTCTTTCAACCATTTCTTCCTCATCATCATCATGAGACAAACAGCTTTTAACATTCACTATTTTCTCTATGCTTCCATCCCAAGCTTCTTCCTCAATGAATTGTACATCTCTGCTTATAACAAACTTCTTGGTGGATGGGTTATATAATCTGTATGCTTTGGATTCTTCATTGTATCCAATAAAAATGCACTTCTCCCCCTTGCTATCCAACTTCTTCCTTAGCTGAACTGGAATGTGTGCATAAGCCACACAACCGAATACTCTCATGTGGGTGACATGCTCCTTTATGCCGCTCCATGCTTATTCAAGAACTCTGTTCATAACAGATTTGGTTGGGCATCTATTTAAAATATACGCTGCACAATTTACGGCTTCAGCCCAATATTCATTTGGAAAATGTTTTACCTTCAGCATACTTCTTACCATGTCCATGATGGTTCAGTTTTTCCTTTCAGCAACTCCATTTTGCTGCGGTGTATACCTTGCTGTAAATTGTTTATTTATCTCATTTTCCCTACAAAAACGCAGGAAATATTTGGAGATATATTCTCCTCCTCTGTCTGTCCTTAAGACTTTAATACGCTGCCCACTTTGATTCTCTACAAGAGCTTTAAAGTGGCAGAATTTCTCAAACACTTCACTTTTATTTTTCAAAATAAACCCATGTTTTTCTTGTGTAATCATCAATAAAAGTCAGCATATAGTGGCTGCCTGCTAATGATGGTGTTTGCATTGGTCCACACAAATCTGAATGGACAATTTTTAAGGGTGCTTTTGCCCTTATGCTCTTTCCCGATGGAAAACTTTCTCTATGTTGTTTGCCCAAGATGCAACCTTCACATAGGCTGTCCAGTTTCTCAATCAGTGGTAATCCTTTTACCATTCCTTTTCTGTGCAACAAGTTCAGGCCTCCGAAATTGAGATGTCCAAATCTTAAATGCCATAACCAATTTTCATCCTTTGCTTCTCTTTGGAATGTCTCTTGTGTCATTGCTGCCATTTCAGCTCCTTTCTTCAAATCTTCTCTCATCTTGAGAGGAAACATTATGTTCCTTGTCATCTTCACTTGTGTAATGCATTGCTTGCTTGGTGGTTTATCCATGATGGTGCATACATCATCTTCAAAAAAAAACATTGTACCCATTTTGAATGAGTTGTCCAATGCTTAAGAGGTTACACTTCATACCAGGCACATAATAAACATCTGATATGGATCTTCCTTCTCCTTTCTTTGTCAAAACATTTACTCTGCCTTTTCCCATGACAGAGACCTTACTGTCTGTCCCCAATGTTACTTGAGACTTTACATTTTCATCTAACATGGAAAACATGGAAACCTTTTCAGTCATATGGTTGTTACATCCTGAATCTAGAAACCATATAGCTTCACTCTTTTCTTCAGCCATATTACATGCTAAAAACAATTTCTCTTGATTGATATTTTCCTTAGTAATATTAGCACTAGGTCTATTACCCATGTCACTCTGTTTCTTCCTACATTCATTAGCATAACAGCCATATTTTTTACAGTAATGACATTGGACTTGGGATTTATCATACCTTTGTCCATGTGCTTGATGTTGTCCACCTTGTTGGTTTTTGCCTTGGCCTTGGTTCTAATTTTTGTTGCTACCCCTTCCATTTGTATTTTTTGGGCTGTTTCTTCCTCCTCGGTTCTGGCTTCTGCCTCTACCTTTTCCTCTGTAGTTTCCTCTGCCTTGACCTCTTCCTCTTCCAAAGTACATTTGGGTCTTGAAGGCATGCTCCAAAGATGACTTTGTTGTTCTGCTCTATCTTTGTTCATGTGTTATCAGTGATGCATGAAGCTCATCTACTGAAAACTTTGTGAGATATTTGGTCTCTTCTATTTCCACTACTATGGCATCAAATCTTGTGGGTAAAATTCTCAAGATTTTCTCCACTATCCTTCTTTCTTCAAGTGTCTCTCCATGAGACCTTACCTAGGTAACCAACCCAATCACATGTGTGAATAATGAGTCTATGTTATCAAACTCTTTCATACAGAGAGTTTCAAAGTCTCTCCTTAGAAATTGTAGCTTTGTTGTCTTCACCTTCTCCATACCTTGATAGACTGTCTGGAGGGTATCTCATGCATCCTTGGACCTCTTAGCTATTTCTATCCTTGGGAATACACTTTTATGCATTTCTTGATAGAGATAGAAGAGGGCTTTTGTGTCCTTCTTCCTATTACTCTTCAACAAATCCTTCTCTGCCTGTGTTAAGGCATTATATGCTTGCTCATCTGTTGGTTCTTCCTGACCATCTTCAACAAAATCCCATAAGTCTTGAGAGGCAAACAAGGCTCTCATGGTGATTGCCCAGTAGTCATAGTTCTTCCCATTGAACTGTGGGAGTTGAATATTTCCAATACTCATGCTTGTACTGGCTCCTGCCATGGCTAGCACTATGAACTATGTTCAAATAACTTGACTATGTTTTTAAATAAACTCTCTCTGCCTAAGAGACAAACTCAGTCTTCAAAAAGACTTCCCTGGACGACACTCTTTTACAACAAAACAAAATTATGTTTCTGAGAAATACCTTGGACTTTTACTGAGCCTTCACTCTGCTAGAGAACTGCTACAACAACCTCCTTCCTTCAGCTTCTTTTACACCTTCAAAGAGCTTGGACTAGCTCCGATACCATGTTGGAATTTCTGAACAATTCCTTAACACACACAGGAAATAAAATTCCTCAACACAGAGATTTAATTAAAAAAAATGCGGACAGCGATGTGTAGAACATATATTTCATTAATAAAAACTGGACTGTTACAAAATGAGATCTTCAGAACTGCAGCATTCTGGATTTACAAAAAAAATGACTTTTCTGACTACTACACACGCAGTGCTATTCAAATTCTGCTCTCTGCCTTTTTCAGTGCTACACACACAATTTTCAGCTCTCTGTCTTTTTTCCATCGGGCTTTTTCACAATACACTGTTGTATTGCTCTCTGTTTCTCTTAATACACATCCACACTCCTCTTTTTAATGCACACGACATATTACATTACATATAAATATATATTATAAATATTCCATATATATATCAAAATATATATATAACCAAACCTTAAAACAAAACATAAAACTTATGTTGCAGCTCTTATAAAAAAAACATAAACCAAAGTTTAAAATCAAAATGTGTCGCGGTAAAATGTAAATAATAAAAACATTAAAACAAACATTCCTTTATAATTTCCATGGGGTGCTTGGTAAACATTCACTCCAGCTCTCTTACTCCCCTGGAATGGCTTTTAGTTGATTCAGAGAAGTGATGACATCACCATCTCCGGTGGGTCATCTTCCCCTTTGGCTCCTCATACTTTCTGGCCCCCGAAATATGTTGTTGGCTATGCGTTTAATGAGTTAGGTGGAGAATTCATTTCGGGTGGGTGTTGCAAATAATTATGTGGTTGCGTGAAGATCAGGACTGGGGATTTGCTGCTCCAGTAGTCCTTTAGATTTCCCATCAAACTTTAATTTTTTCGTCTCTGCTCTACGTGTAGTTGGAATTAAATTCCAACAATATTCAGCTCATTTAAGCGCGAGCATGGCTGCTTGCAAATGATAACGATTTTAAAAACTTGTAACATGATGAAATCTTGGATGTGTCAAAGTACACATAAATGTGAAATTGGAATATTTTTAAGTGTATCTATTCTTTAATAGATCAATCAGGATTTAAGATTATACGATTTTTAAAATTTATATCAAGATGGAATCTTGGATCCGCCAATGTGGAGAG
The DNA here is from genome assembly GCA_034641835.2 of Pinus albicaulis. Lineage (NCBI taxonomy): Eukaryota > Viridiplantae > Streptophyta > Pinopsida > Pinales > Pinaceae > Pinus > Pinus albicaulis. The sequence goes on along the minus strand of CM076582.1, from coordinate 1,110,432,800 downwards.
AAATTTGAACATGGGATTAATATTGTATGTGTCTATGCTTAATAGATCCTCAAATGTTTAAGATTATGTCACAATACTTGTATATTGGTTAGCGGCACTGCCTTCAACACTCAAGTCGTTAGATTCATTTTCTCATGATAAAATAATGTGCAGTAATTGAATCGTTCAAGACGTGCTACCTTACTGAAATTGTGATCCATAGTAGCCAGATCGAAGGTTTGGAAAAACTGATTGATATTGTCTATATGGCCCTGAAGTTCCAAAACTCTCAACTTTGAAAGACGAATGTAAGAATGAGAACGTATGTACCCAAACCGGAAATTGCGCAAGCGATGCCATACCAATTCACCCCAAAGCTTCCTTGATCCCACCAGTGACAAAAAATCTACTGAGACTTCCAGCACAAATAGATGGGCACATTCGCAAATAGTTATTCACTTCTTTATTGGAAGATTCACCATAATCAACGAGGACTATTGTTCAATTCACCAATTCAAAACTCACTTTTTAGTTACCATTCACATGTGTCTCATTATAGTGGGATTCACCATCTATGCTACAATGGGGTTCTCGAGCATCTATATGCTCTTACTCTACCTCACAGATAGGGGCTTCAACTTCTTACTCTGCAAATTTTTTTGTGTCTTCTTCATTCATATGCATGTCTACATGATGGGGTTCACTTTTATAGTATTTATGACAATCATCCACATTTGAGTGGGATTCTCCAAGCTCCATTTTCCTCCTAGTGTCTTGCTCATTTACTCTCATAACTATAATTAATTTTCTATTTATTCTTCAACATACTGTAACATAATTTTTTTCTTTATGTCACTTTCTTTTATACCAAATTCTACTTCCAAGGTCTTCCATGCTTCCTAGGAAGATGTAGCTTTTGCTACCTTGCATAAGGATTTCTCATCCAATGCATGTTTTATAAGATTAAATACTAAGGTGTCACATATTTCATCATATGGGTTATTAGATCGATACTTAATCAACTATTTACATCGAAGAAAAGTTTTCATTTTGATTAAATTTTTACTAGTAAATTTTGGAAATGTTACCCGATTTATCCTGATCCATTCATCCTCGAATTTTTCTACTTCATCTACTTGTCTTTTAGATGCATTGACTGTGGAAGAACCTCTATGAGATCTTCAAAATAATTTATCTTTTCCTTTCGATTTTTTTTCTCAGTTTGCTTCAGTCTTACTTTGTGACCCATGGTTGTAGTATTTGTTTTGTCTTCTACATTGTTTTCTTATTATGTCAGCCTTATAGAAATGAACGTCACGTACACTTGATTATCTTTAAAAATAATCATTTTAACCTTCACTTTAACAGTTGCTCCCAACAACTACTAGCAAGTTTGCTAAGCTCTTCTATGCATATTCGTATGGAAGCTCATGGCTACGACTTACAGTGGAGACTCCTTCTTTGTTCAATCGTGGTGGCTCTTTCCTCTTGATATGGTGGTGGCTCTATAGGCTACTCAAGCTAATCTTTTAGTAGTTGAGTTTACAAACTCTGAACGAGCTCTAGTTTCTACTTATGGATAAATGGATGCAAAATTTGATTTGCAAACTACTCACAATAGCTAAGACTCTTAGTGAAAGTAGCTCATGACCTTCTTAACCTCTTTGGTTCTTTAAAACCTTGCTAAACCTTGCTTTCATATCACTTGTTATTTAGATGCAAATATAAACATGAAAATAAAAGACAAATAAGTACACAAGCTTCTTTTTGAATAAATAAGTTATATTCATTAATTATTCTCGCATATACATCCACTGAGTTGCTGCTATTCTCTCTTCTTACTTCACATTACAATGACCCAACCAGGAGTATATAAGCACTAAACTTTCTAAATATGGAATCATGCAAACTCTAACTTTCTTTTCTTCATGCAAACTCTAACTTTCTTTTCTTGATACAAACTATGACTTGAAACTTTAAATAAACTTTTCTAAGTTCACTTTAACATAAATCGACATTTTTCTCTTCCTTCACTTAGTTTTTCTTGACAAGGCATTACATTTTTAACTTTGACTCACTTGACTTCTAATATTAAACTTAACTTGCTTTCCTTCACTTAACTTCTTCATACATTGCATATATACGAGAGTACTTACTATTTCTATCAAGTGAAACGATTTTGATCTATGGCAAAGTTGTGATTGATGACACTAAATGAAATAGGAAATTTGTTGATACTATTTTTAACAAATGAAACGATTTTGATCTATGACAAAGTTGTGATTGATGGCAGTAAATGAAATAGGAAATTTGGTGATAGGTTTGTATGAATTGTGTGCTTTTATAATTTCAATTGCTATATGAGACTAGAGTTCACTTGATTGTAACACATTTGAATATTTGACAATTTTTAGGCCACTTAGGTTGTTTATTTTATAAGCCTACTTTCATTCATATTATTTGCATATTGGTTATGTTAAGGCATAATTGTATGGAATGCTTATCTACATACTTCAATAAGTGTTAAAGTTATGAATTTTAATAATTGTAAAATATAAAAAGTGAGGTGTAGTATATAATCACATAGTTTCATATTGATAAAATCAATGAGATAAATTGAGTCACGATGCACCACAAACCTATAGTGATGGGCTATTTGGCTGCTCTAAGTCAACCTTTGATGTGGGTGACTATAGGGGTATGACAATGTCTTTTTAGGTTAAAATAAAGATTATGCTAGAGGTACTCTTTCAACCTCCTTCACAATTTATTTATATATATCTCTACCAAGTAAGGAAGATAAATCACATGGTAATTATTCCCTAGTTTGAAATGATATCAATTACTAATATTACTTGGTTTCTTATCATGGTTTTCTAATTACTAGATGAAAATATTTACCAACATATTAATACCTAACAATAAATTAATATAAAAAAATATTAAACTGCATTTTATGTATATTTATTATTACAATATTAGTAGAAAATTTTTTTACAATCCCAAAAAATATAAATACTAAAATATTATCTAAGAAATAATTAAATTATTGTTATTCTCTTTGATATATTTTTTCAATTGTGAAAAGAAAATTGAGATGCGAGTATAAGACATATGCAATAATCAAAATTTTTAATTTTTATTTAGAAAAAAAAAATGATGTTTTAAAATGCATATATATATATATATATATATATAAAATAATGGACAAAATAGTTAATTTTTTGTATCTTTATACAATATCTAATTTCTGGTTAGTTGGAGTAATTTAAAATTTTTCACATATTTAAAAATAAAAAATTTAGCTCATAGAGTGTAACTTAATTTACAATCACCTTGTTATGAAGTATTATGTAAAAACACAAAATCAAATAAATATAAATTTAAATTAAATACTTAAATTAGTTAAAAATATTCTAACTTTTCAAAATGTTATATTTTAATTTTATAAATAACTAAAAATTTAATATAATTTTATATTTAATTAAAAAAAAATATATATAATATAAAAGAAAGAAATTGACATGATCAAAAATTAAAAATAAAATTATCCACTATCTATTTATGGAATTTCATTGCAAATTTCCGTAATAGTTTTGTTGAGGGTAAGAATTTCAAATGGAATTTCAAATCTGAAACACCTTTTTCTGTAACTTCACTACAAGTCTTGATGATTTTCACAAAGAATATAAGTTTCTGTAATTTCACTACAAGTCTTGATGATTTTCACAAAGAATATTGACAGTTTTGCAAATTTTTTGGCTGTATTTGACAGCCAAATCACCCCATAAAGAGTAATTTTCCCTTCAAATTCCATCCCTGCTTTTATCTTAATTGCTAAATTCTTAATTGGTGATCCTAAATTTAAAATTTCGTTTTAAAATATTTTTGTCTTAAACTGTTTTTGTCTTAAATATAAAGTTTTATCTCAAACTATTTTTTTCTTAAATTTTACAACATTTTATGTCAACATCAATTTTGACAGATTTATATATATTTATTATAGAGTTCTTCTATTATCCTGGTTCTTTTTAGGACTTATTCAGAATTCTTCCATCAAGGGGATGTTTCGAGGAATTCCTTCAATCTTCGATTTCTACCTGCTCCAAATTGATTGGAAATTACACAACAGGGCTTCTTGGAGAATTCTGTTATAATTGGAAATACTTAATACATAGATAGCTTATGTAAGATGAGAATTTTGAATTTCAATTCTTCACTGCGTAAGCAACCAAATTCTATAAAATGTAAAACCAAATATAAATGTTTGTGCATTAAACAATAAAATAAAATGAGAAACATTTTATAATAATGAAACATGGTTGTGAATCTTACGTTGGAAATAGTTACTCCCCACAACGCACTGCCTTCACCTCCCCATACGTAATTTTTAAATTCTAAATCTTTAAAATGAATTCTAATTCTATAATATTATTTAATTATTATTTTTATATTAAAAAAAAAACCATAATTAAAATATATTAAATATTAATAACACATTTAAATGAATTAAATAAAAAATTAAACTAATCCTTTACCAATATTTTTTATTATAATATAAAATTTCAAATATTTCGAAAAATAATCAAAATTACATTTTCCATCATATTATCGAACCTGTGATCATATTCCCCTCATTAATGAGTCTTTTATCCGCCTCCTTAGCGACGCAACGGACTAAGAGATTTTGGGTGCAAATTTTGCAATAATTTTGTTACAGACTCCTAAGCCGTCCATCCTAGAGAAGTAGAACGGCAGAAACCATAGCCCTTCCACGAGAACTTTCTCCAATTCACTTACACTCGCATCGCAGTAACATTTCACTGAGAATTTATAGCTATTTGTATTTAGCTCACCCCGGCGAGTCCACATAAATACATGAAGCCTTCTTCCACCACTCTCCCTACCCTGCGATATCCACAAGGAGTCGTGAAATTCCACATGGAATGAACAGCCACCAACATCGTTGGTGAAAAAACAGAATATGAAACCTTGGATATGGCGAATGTCATCTATCCCCCATTCGAGTATCCAACAGCGTTGGTTGGAATCCTGTGAGCTTGTAATACTAGACACATTTTGAAATTGACGTTCAAACATTTCTATTTGAAATTGAAGTTCAGACATTTTCCGCCTAATTTGTCCTTCGTCCTGCACAAGCATTTCAGTTGACCCATTCAAAATTCAAATTATATATTTTTTTACTATTGCTTCAAAAGAATTTTATTCTTCTAAAAAATTGAACACACCATCTGATCATCCACTTTTCCAGTCCACATGAAATTTGATAAGCCGTTGCTAGATTGCGATTTCTGCACAAATTTGACAAATTCCATTAGAACAAGAAACTGTATAAATTGTAATATTGTTTGAAGTTAGAGTCAGTTAACACACCCATCCATGGGCGCCCACACATTAACCAGAACACCACTAGAAGACTCCAACGTTTCTTTATTAGCACAGAATATTGCAGAAAATTAAAATAAATAAATTGTATGAATTAATGTTTGGTGTAATGAGCATAGATATTCACCAAAAATTTGGGATCATCTTCCCAGAAAATTTGATTGTCTGTTGAAATCTTCAGACAATTCAAACGTTTTAGGCTATCCATTCCTTCGATTCGCTTCAGCTTCCAACACCCGTCTGCTTCAATCTCTTCCACACATATCAGACCTCGTACACTAAGGGTTTCCAGCGCTATGCAGCCATTTATGTTGAGAAATTTAAGGTTCACGAGACTTGAAAGATTCTCCAATGTATCCAATACCCTGCAGTCTTGCAGGTTCAGTCTTACTAATGCTGATGGTAACGCAATAACCTGCTTTAGCTGAATATTTTCTGAAAGATCAATAGTTTGGAGCCAGGGGTAAACCCCATCAGCCACACATATCTCGGATATGGATGTTCTCTTCAAAGTGAGATCCCTTAAAACGCCCAATGTCTGCTGATCCTTTTGAAAACTAAAGTTTGCTATTGGACAAAAGTCTACTGCCAAAAAATTGATATTCGGCGCTGCAATTCCTTCCGGTGAGAGGCACTGTAGACGGCGGCATTGGATCACAATCAACTCTGTTAATCCCCTCAAATTGGCCAGAGAACGTGGTAATCTCGTCAACTCTGGGCTCCCTATTCTCAGTTGGTTCAAGTTGCCGAGTTTTTCCACCTCCTCGGGTAACTGTGACAAACATGTAGATAGTAAATTCAGATATCTCAGATGCCTTTGATATGGGATTCCCTCTGGCAACGCTACTAATTGAGCACATCCTTTGAAGTCAACATACTCTAGTGTGGAAATTCCTCCCAAAATATCTGACGGGATGGACAGATCCCTGCATCCTCGTAATGCCAGACACTGCAGATGCAATAACTTGGAGAATGATGTTGGCAATTTTGTCAGGTTAGTGCAACCTGATAGATCTAAATGCCTTAACCTTGCAAGTTCCCCAAAATCAACTGGGAGTGATTGTAGAGATGCAAGATTTGTTAAGACCATCTTACACAAGTATTCCAATCCAGTCCATTTTAGGAAACTGCTTAGATGTGGCATGGCACCTTCTTGCTGTACGGCAGACGAGCTATATTTTTCTGAAGGTCCAGCATCGAGAGTCGAGCTGCTCATCGAGGTACTTGGAACTTCGTCGGCGTCCACTCCGCTAATATTCAACTCATTTAAGCGCGAGCATCGCTGCTTGCAAACGATAACGATTTTAAAACTTGTAACACATAAATGTGAAATTGGAATATTTTTAAGTGTATCTATTCTTTAACAGATAGATCAGGATTTAAGATTATACGATTTTTAAAATTTATATGAATATGGAATCTTGGATCCGTCAATGTGGAGAGAAATTTGAACATGGGATTAATATTGTATGTGTCTATGCTTAATAGATCCACAAATGTTTAAGATTATGTCACAATATATACTTGTATATTGGTTAGCGCCACTGCAGTCAACACTCAGGTCGTTAGTTTCATTTTCTCATAATGAAATACTGTGCAGTAATTGAATCATTCAAGACGTGCTACCTTACTGAAATTGCCATCCATAGTAGCCAGATCAAAGGTTTGGAAAAACCGATCGATATTGTCTCTATGGCCCTGAAGTTCCAAAACTCTCAACTTTGGAAGATGAATGGAAGAATGAGAACGTATGTACCCAAACCAGAAATTGCGCAAACGAAGCCATACCAATTCACCCCAGAGCTTCCTCGATCTCACCAGTGACGACAAATCTACTGAGACTTCCAGCACAAATAGATGGGCATATTCGCACCTCGCGATCAAACGCGATAAATCCCGTTGATCATCACCTTTCGAGATTCGAATTCCCCGTATTGGTAGATGTGATGAGCCCTGACAATCACATAAAGTTAACTAAAAACGATCACATAAAGTTAATTAAAAACGAGGAACTTACTGGATTAAGATAATTACAGAAGGAAGGCCAATCTGGACGATAATAAACAATAAATAAATGAATAATGCTAAAAAAATAATAATTACACATACGGAGGAGGAGGTAACCCAAAGCGAGGTAACCCGAAGCAGCCGTTTACTCAATTCGACCATGTCTACGGAGGAGGTAACCCGAAGCGGCCGTTTATGTCGGGCAATATGTCGTGCCAGTTCCCTAAGTTGATAGTGCATTGCAAGTTTATAACCCCGATACTTTACGGAGGGATCATCGTCACCCATCAGCTGAAGAAACAAATTAAATAGTTACGGCAAAGGCAGTCATCTAAAGAAACAAATTAAATAGTTACGGCAAAGAAGGTTTGTAAAGCTAAAAGAGACATAATACTTACTGGACCCTCGGGTATTCTACATTCAATTTCATCATAATTTCATCATCAGAATGAGGTTCATAATAAAAGTCGACAAGGCATTTTTGATTGAGCCTTTCAAGGGAGTGAACGATGTTGTTGCCATATAATCCGTTCAAGACTCTAATTGCTAATTCTGTCTCTTCTCCCACTAAGAAGCAACCGATGTCCAAAAATGCTTCCTTCTCCTCATCATTGAGAGCATCGTAGCTAACTTCTAATTTTTTCATTAATTCTTCATCCGGTGTTGTAGAGAACATTTTCAAGTCCCGCTTCCAGTAATCTTTGTCAGACTTGCCAACAAAGTGTCCTCCCAAAACTTTTAATGCCAAAGGCAACCCCTTACAAATTCCCAAGAACTCCTCCACTAAATCTTCGAATCCTTCGGATGGTTTGGATTCACGAAAAGCATATTGGCAGAAGAGCTCTTGGGCATGCTGTTCATTTAATGGTTTAGCATCATACAAGAGAGTTTTTGGAGAAGAGCGTCTCAGTAAATCTTTATCACGGGCTGTGATCAATATGAGACTCCCACGCCCCACTGAATCAATGTCTAAAAGATCATATATTTGATCGATATCATCAACATCATCCAAAACAAGGAGAATGCGACATTGTCGGAAAAGATGCTTCCCGATACTGTCGATATGATCCAAATCCTGATTATAGCCAAGCAGATCAGAAAGGAGCTTCTTTTGCAACTTAGGCAAATCATTCCTTCTGACATCAGAAAGAAAACACGACTTTCCATTAAAACTTAGACGTCTCAGGTTGTATAGATGTTTAGCTAGAGTTGTTTTTCCTATTCCGCTCATTCCCGCAATCCCCACAATCATCGTGTCGCTGACATCGCTTTGTTTCAGAATTTCATTGATCAGGGGGTCCTCCGCTGCATGGTCGAGGCCGACTGGATATTTGGCGACATCTAATGATCCCCAATTGAATACCTCTTTTAACACTTTTCCCACAATATCCTCCAAAATTTTCCCATGGTCACTGAAAATGCCATACAGAACAGATATATATATCTATATTGACTCATTATGACTAGAATTGAGAAAAGTAGCCAGGCTTTGGTGTTGATCAAAGGCATGTTTATAACATCCGCTGTCAATGTGACGAAGGTCTTTAGGCTCAACATCACAGAAGACTGGAATAACCTTCCTGTTGTGCTTATGATATGATCTTAAAATCCAGTACAGTTCCTCCAAGCACCACCACGATCCGGCATAGCGCTCAGAAAAAATTGTAATATGAACAGAGGCACTCTGAATGGCGGTGTGGATTGCATCGGAGATAGTATCTCCAGTGCGAATCTCATGTTTATCGAGGAAGACACTGAGCCCGTGATACTTTGTGAGGCGATTGTAGATGAGGCTGGCAAGGCTTTTCTTCACATCGCGTCCCCTATGATTTATGAAAACGTGGTATGCACCTGGTTCCTGCTCCATTATAAGTACGACCTCCTGCACGCAGAGAGATATGTTGTCACCGATTGAAGGCGGGAAATGCTTCGCCTGAAAGAGAGATCGATGGGCGCAATGAGAAAAGATTGACAAAATGAGCATTGATATTAATGAATGAATACAAGTACGGTTTACCACGTTTAATTGTAAAAAAGAGCGAACTTTATATTTGGCAGTTAACTTGTATCTAAAATAATATATTTTTTTAATTTAGCGTCAATAACCCACATCCCACTCCTCAAGGGGCAGGATTAAGAGAACTTCCACAGCATGTGTCTTCAAACTTAAAGCGATAGGCTGAGCAGGTTGACCGAGGAGACACATGCATGCTTTAAAAATTCCAAACATAACATTTACGGAACATACCTCTATTCACTGCTAAGCTATACCAGGTTTACAAATAGCTGAAAACACAGCTTCTAAATACTAGAGCACGAGAGTCGGTAATATTTTACAATTTTGAAAGAATTCGACGTTGATGCGATGCAATGCAACCATCACATACAATTATGAAAGAATTTGACGTTGATGCAATGCAACCATCCCTATCTCAGGAGGGTACTTTACACTTACTTAAAATTAATTAGAAAATATGAAATAATTATTATTATTATTGGTTAAAATTTATCTTATTATACCTTTGGGTTAGGCACTATAGTAATTCACTTTCAGCCATGTACTAATGCGCAAGGGACTATAGTAATCCATTTTCAGCTATGTATTAATGTGGACAAGTATCAAAACTTTTTCCAAAATTTTAAGAGAGTTTTAAAAATTATATAATTTTTTAAAATTATCATGATGATTTTAACTAAAGTTTAACTAATGTCTATGATCTATGATCTGAAGTTTTATTTGGTTTTTTCCCAAAACAACAATCCATATTAGCTTATATTAGCTTAGCTTGTAAAACTAGTAGATCCAATACATTACCAACTTGTTTTTTTTCCCATTACTCACAATAAATGTTTAGCTATAAATGTTTAACTCCATCAATTTTCCATTCTTTCCATGCTTATGACATCTAAGTTTGATAACCTTCTCTCTTGATGACATATGGGCTTTCTCATCCTTTGTCATTTCACATAGTTGACAACATATTTGAAAATGCTTGGCACGCACGAAAAATACTACACCGCTACAGTTGATGCAGTAGACAAGTAAACCTAAAATGAACTTACAAACTTGATATGTTGCATCTAATTTTGATAACCTTCCATCTTGATGACAAATGGGATTTATCATCCCTTGTCATTTCAGATCTTTGACAACATATCTAAAAATTCTTGGCAAGCACAAAAACTACTACACTGCTACAGTTGATGCAGTAGACAGGCAAACCTAAGATGATACTATAGACTCAATATGTTGCATCTAAGTTTGATAACCTTCAATCTTGATGACATATGGGCTTTATCATCTCTTGTCATTTCACATCTTTGAAAACATATTTGAAAATGTTTCGCAAGCACGAAAACTACTACACTGCTATAGTTGATGTAATAGTCATGAAAACCTAATATGATCCTACAGACTCGATATGTTGCAAGAGTTGCACAATATGTAGTTCCAATTCCAAATGCAGGAGCAACATAACCAGTAAAACTACCCAGATTGGCCAAATGTTGAGGAAGAAAGTGGAATACCCTCTATTAGAAAACATGAGCAGATATTGTGGTAATTTTGTATCCTTCTCCTTGTATCCTGGTAATTCCATATCATTCTTATTTGTGAACTTCACATGCAAATAAAACTAGTCATACTCGACGACTCATTGGCAACAACATAATCCATTTCTCTAAATCATGCAACCAATTTTTGAAAACCCTTGTCCTTCTAAGGTGAACTTCTAAAACTAAAATCTAAATTTCTTTTCTTAGGTTAGGTAGACGATACATGACAAATGACTATAAAATATAAGAGGTCATAACTGCGAGTTAGTGGTTTCATTATAAGAATTTTGCCCTTTATTCCCCACTCTTGCTAGCTAGTCAAACACTCAATATTGTTTTTGCTCTCAAGTGCCAATGTTCATGTCGGCCAACTTGAATAGTCAGTTTCAAAGCCGAGCCAACATCTTTTTGTTATCAATATGCCAATTCGTGCATTCCAAGGTGTGGGGCTTCTAGATCTAGATCTTCCCTTGGATATGCTACTGTTATAGATGCTTCACCCTTCCTACCATGGTGCTTCTTAACCTCCTACTAATGGTGTTGTTAATGATCTTGTTGGTGGTTCTATTAGATTTACTTCTACTGGTAGAGTTGCAAGATCGACTGCACCGATTGGATCAACTAGCTTTGCCTTTGCTACTACCTATGTTACTGGATTTGGCTTACATTCCTATAGAAGAACAAGCTGACTGCACAGGTAACAAAAACCAGTAGCCTATGAAAGAGAGATCAGGAAAAAATATCTTTGACTTCTTTCACTAAGATAAAGAAGGAAAAACATGCTTTATCTCCTCCATCAACTGACTCTATGCTCCATCAAACTGTTCTCAAAAGCTAAAATCTAGAAATCGAGCACACATTCGATCCACATTTAGCCAATCCTGCTTATGGAGCCTCATGGAATAAGCAACCATATATGGCACGAAAAGAAGAATTCGGTATTCCCTATTCTCGAAAGAAGGAAGTGGAAACTCGATGGCTCCTAACGATACACTGCTACTATATGAGGTGGTGGTGGGTTTGATGCTAATAATTCAATTTCAATGGCTTCTACTCATTCGACTGGGACTAGATCTACTGGTAGATGATCTTAAAACAATTTGAAACCATGCACCTTATCGAATATGCATGATAGATGTTATAGTATGTTGGACAAGTGGTCACAAGATGGGCCAAAAATTTATTTAATGTTTAATTAAATTAAATAATATAAATTGTTGATAAATTGTTTTTAACACGAACATGGAGCACCACTCATCTATTACAAATGGAGCACAGCACATGTATTACAAGTGTTAATTCCAAGGAAATATATGTATCATTGACTGATGTTTTCATTTTTCATGGAGTCATTGCCGATAAATTCTAAGAATATTTGCAAATGACCCTAGAATGAGGTGAATCACAATGGAGTCCAAGCTTCCGGCCATGAAGGGGAGGTATTTTACCTTCGTATTGATATGGTCACCGTATTTTCTGAACATCGGGGTTTTATTGTTGAATAAGTACTTGTTGGGCAACTATGGTTTCAAGTATACCATATTTCTTACAATGTGTCACATGATTGTGCGTGCATTGCTGTGCTACATTGTAATCGCATGGTTAAAGCTAGCGTCGATGCAGACGATTCAATCATGGTCTGAACTTGTCAAAATTACAACTTTGAGGATGATTTTTTCAACTTTTGTTATTCGTGGGAATATTTCACTACAGTTTCTACCAGTTTATTTTAACTACGTTATGGGAGCTTTTGCGCTTTTTTTACTACTCTCTTTGTGTACCTAGTGACCTTCAAATGAGAGGTGTAAGTTCATTTCTTTTATATTTTAGAGGTGTAAGTCTATACAATATGTGTAAGAGTCAATATTGTAGTAATTGTTTGGACTTGGAATGGGATTACTTGATTTGGATTATATACGGTTGTTTAATATTGTTGTTTTATATTGTATTTTGCATAAATTTGGTGACAACATTTCATTGGTGGATACATTGTCTACATTACTTCCAAACACTATGTCAGACACAATAATATCATTGGTGAACATATCGTTCTTCTATGAAAGATTAAAACACAGGTGTCGTCTTCTAAAATAGAATCGCAAAGATTAAATCTTAGTTAAATTGCAGAACTAAAATTGAGCTAAAACTCAAGCAAATTTATTTAGAATAAACAGAGTAAAATATAGTGGTTGCACAGTAAAAACCAGACGTTAAATTTCCAGAAACATATCGCAATAAACTATACTTTATATTATGATTTCAAGACATAAGAAAATACATTCCCATGAAAAATGGAGATTGTATCTCCTTCACCAAGTAAAACATGAGTTTTGCCGAGATTTACACTTCACCAGGAGTTGCAGAGTTACTCACTGTAAAGCCTGTAACTTAGATGTTTTATGTGACCACCACAAATTTCTCCACGATTTTATGTCTAAAACTTTTGAGACTTACCTTTGCAACCATGTAAAAGACTTCTACCAAGTTGCTTTTCAAAACATACATTTCTAATACATTAATTCATGACAGATTCAAAATATTAAGACATGGGATGGATGATTGTACAAAAATTATTTTCTATGTTGCAGAGTACATATATTAGTTGCGAAATTAATGTATGACCATACATTTTGACCAACCCTGCATTAGATGTCCACTTGACTTTGATTATCTGATGTGTTGCGGAATGGGAAATTTGTACTCCTGCTCAGAACTTCATTTAAGCCATGTCCTTGAGCCTGCAAACAAAATATGCATCCTGTAATAAAACTCCACTTGCTTGATTTACTTGTGTACCAAGTGTATGGTTGTTGTCAGTTTATTTAATGCAGTGGTTGGGATTAATTTTCTAACACTCCCCTTTAATCACAACTGTCGCCATTTACAATTCCCAAACAATCTCTGAGATAAGCAAAACTTTCACGTGCCAATGGCTTTGTGAATATGTCTACAAATTGTTCTTGTGACCTGCAATGTTGCAACACAATTTCACCATTGTTTACCAATTCTCTTATATAATGATATTTAGTGTCAGTGTGTTTGTTCCTCTTGTGAAAAACATAACTCTTTGATAGTGCAATTGCAAAAAATTTGTCACAGAAAATAGTTGTTGTTCCCTCTTGTTAATGGAATAAATCCCTCAACATTCTTCTCATCCAAACTTCCTGACACATTGTTGTTGTTGCAGTGACATATTTAGCATCTGCTGTTGACAATGACATTATGGGATGCTTCTTGTAGGCCCATGAAATGGCTCTCGAACCTAAATGAAAAAAATATCCTTACGTGCTCTTTCTGTCATCAAAATTTCTTGCCCAGTCACTGTCTGTAACCAACCAACCTAAAATCATTTGTAGGAGTACGCAAAATGCCATACCCCTTTGTCCCATTGACATACTTTAAATTCCTTTTGGCTGCTTTCCAATGTGTCTTCTAGGTGTCTCCATGAAGCTTGAAACCAAACGCATTACATACAATATATCAGGCCTAATTTATGTCAAATACATCAAGTTGCCCACCATACTTTTGTATAACGTCAAATTGACATTACTGCTGCAATCCTCCTTGCTCAAATTCAACCCCATGATAGTTGCAATTGGTATGACCTTGCTGTTATGCATATTAAACCTCTCCAAAATGTCTGCTACATACGTTTCTTGAGAAATAAACATACAATTTTATGTTTGCTTCACTTGTATACCCAAAAAATACATTGACAACCCCAAGTGAGTCATTTCAAACTCACTTTTCATGACTTACTTGAAATAAAAAATGAGGAAATCATCACTTCATGTAAAATTCAAATCATATACATATAAAACAACAATAAGAAGCTTACCATCACTCTCTTTGATGTAGAGAGTAAGCTCACCATCACATTCCTTGAAGCCATTGTCCATCAAGTAAGCATCTATCATGATATACCATGCACGCAGTGCTTGCTTCAGCACATAAAGAGATTTCCTCAACCCATACACCTTGTCTTCTTGGAATTCTACCTCATAACCAAGTGGTTGAGAAAAATATACTTCCTCTTCCGCACTCCATTCAAGAACGTTGATTTTACGTCCATTTGATATACTTTCCATTTATGTTGTGTGGTAATAGACAACATTGTATGCATCATCTCCATCCTCGCAACAAGCAAAAATGTCTCCACGTAATCTCTTCCATGCTCCTTTGGCAACTAACCTTGCTTTATGCCTTTCAATATTTCCTTAAAATTTTCTCTTGGTCTTATAGACCCACTTCACTCCAATTGATTCTTTTTCTTGCAGAAGGTCCACTAACTCCCATGCGTCATTCTTTTCTATTCATTAGGGGAATTTTGAGGTCTAAAATGGGCCTCCTAAGAAAAATGTACAACAAAAATAAACTTTATAACAACCAATAGGATTCAATATGATGATGTCAACCATGGGGGATGATTTACCATTTTTTAATTAAAAGGGTAAAAATATTAAAAAATAATAAAATAATAAAACTACCTTTTCAACTCGTATTTTCAACTTATCTCCCAAAATTTTTACTCAAATTTCAAGTGGGAATACTCGTTGGATGAAAAATTTAATTCCTCATCCAAGGAGTACCCATGTTGCATACTTTCGATGAACCCTGCTACATGAAAAATGAGAAATACATTAAAAAAAACGCGATTATAATCATGTTTTTTATGTATTTCTCATTTTACGTGTAGTAGGACCCATCGAAACTATGCAACATGGGTACTCTTTGGATGAGGAATTAAATTTCGCATCCAACGAGTACTCCCGCTCGAAATTTGAGTAAAAACTTTGGGAGATAAGTTGAAAATATGAGTTGAAAAAATAGTTTTTTCATTTTTCCCTCTAAAATTTGATGATGTCATCAAATCTTATTTGATTCTTTCCACTATTATTTTATAATTTCCTTAGGAGGCCCATTTTAGACCTCAAAATTCCCCTAATGGCTTCTATTTCTTCATCCATTATTGTGATCCATTTTTCCTCTTTGACTGCATCCTCAAAATGGATTGGGTCATCTACATGACAAAATAATGCAAACAAATAATTCAGAACAACACTACTATCAACTTCATTTTTCTCATAAATTTCACTTAAATTTCTGAAATTTTGTCTTCTTATGCCTGCAGAAGATGGGCTTGACAAGTCACTTGATGTTGCGCTGAAGTAGATGACACTATTGGTATTTTTGGTGTGTTTTGAGAAGTGTTTTATTTACTATGTGATATTGTTCTATTATTTGTTGATGGTGTACTTGGTGACAACTTTATTGAGGTTGTATAAGTGTAGGAGCCGTCACTATTGAGGAATCACTTGTTGTGGTCAATTCCTCTCTGTCTTCATGTGGTATACATGTTTTCACATTGATTGTATTGTTAGGTCCCTATATTACTAGTATAGTCTCTTATTGTTTTTAATGTAACCCCCTTATTGTTATTGTTGTACCCCTGTAACCCCAATATTGTTATTATTGTGCCCTTACATTATTATTATTAGATCGGCTAGGATTATATTGTGACCCATAGACTCCTATATATAGAAGGAGGTTTTGTCATTTGTATCATTCAAAAATTGTTCATTTATGTAATGTATTTGGAGGTTTCCCCCTCGAAGTGGCTATTTCTAAGGCATTGATCTCTCTTTTCTTCTATTTTTGGAGCTAGTTTCATAACATTTGGTATCAGAACTTTGGACTCTAGGGTTTCGCTACTCCAAACAGGTCATTGTGGCAGTTTCACTATAACTTTGTTTCTACGAAGGTTCAGAAGCTGAAATTTTTACAGGGTGAAGTCGAAATCCCAAGGAACGTCGTGTAAAAATTTTAGATCTTGGTTCGCAATATTTATGGAGATATGATCTGTAGAGGTTTTTTTCAGGCTTCCAAATTTCACCTGAACAGGTCATTGTGGAATTTTTGCTATAAATTTTTGAAAACCCTTTTCCTTCTAAGGTGAACTTCTAAAACTAAAATTTGAATTTATTTTCTTAGGTTAGGTAGACAATACATGACAAATGACTATAAAATATAAGAGGTCATAACTGCGAGTTAGTGGTTTCACTATAAGAATTTTGCCCTTTATTCCCCACTCTTGCTAACTAGTCAAATGCTCAATATTGTTTTTGCTCTCAAGTGCCAGTGTTCATGTCGGCCAACTTGAATAGTCAGTTTCAAAGCCAAGCCAACATCTTTTTGTTATCAATATGCCAATTCGTGCATTCCAAGGTGTGGGGCTTCTAGATCTAGATCTTCCCTTGGATATGCTACTGTTATAGATGTTTCACCCTTCTTACCATGGTGCTTCTTAACCTACTACTAACGGTGTTGTTAATGATCTCGCTGGTGGTTCTATTAGATTTACTTCTACTGGTAGAGTTGCTGGATCGGCCGCACCGATTGGATCAACTGGCTTTGCCTTTGCTACTACCTATGTTACTAGATTTGGCTTACATTCCTATAGAAGAACAAGCTGACTGCACAGGTAGCAAAAACCAGTAGCCCATGAAAGAGAGATCAGGGAAAAAATATCTTTGACTTCTTTCACTAAGATAAAGAAGGAAAAACATGCTTTTTCTCCTCCATCAACTGAATCTATGCTCCATCAAACTGTTCTCAAAAGCTAAAATCTAGAAATCGAGCACACATTCGATCCACATTTAGCTAATCCTGCTTGTGGAGCCTCATGGAATAAGCAACCATATATGGCACGAAAAGAAGAATTCGGTATTCCATATTCTCGAAAGAAGGAAGTGGAAACTCGATGGCTCCTAACCATACACTGCTACTATATGAGGTGGTGGTGGGTTTGATGCTAATAATTCAACTTCAATGGATTCTACTCATTCGACTAGGACTAGATCTACTGGTAGATGATCTTAAAATAGTTTGAAACCATGCACCTTATCGAATATGCATGATAGATGTTATAGTATGTTGGAAAAGTGGTCACAAGATGGGCCAAAAATTTATTTAATGTTTAATTAAATTAAATAATATAAATTTTTTATAAATTGTTTTTAACACGAACATGGAGCAATGACGGCTCTTAAGTAAGTCTATACTGAATGATGGCTCCCATGGCAGCGACTGCAACCCTAGGAACAACTGAACCCTCTAATGGCGGCATCTGTTTACCTGTACTGTGTGGCTGGGCCCATGTATGGTGGTGAGGGGTTTCTGCATACCCCACAGATTTCGCTGTTTTCCAAGCACTGTTCCTATGGGATTTAGGGTTATCGGCTTGGTTCTTGTATTGAGCCAAGTCCTGGGGTTTCACTGTCCAGTTGACGCGGCATAGACTCGACTATCATTGGGTCTTTATTTGATTATTTTACAGTTTGGGGTGAGCTGCTGCCTTGGTCCGTGGGTTTGGAACACTTCTCGCTGTGTACGAGGACCGGTTTTCATCTCTCTTTGTCTTGGGTTTTCGGTTTTGGACTGTCGACCCTCTGTTTGGGTGGGGCCTTTACAGAATTGTGGACCCTAACAGGATAGTTTTTGGGATGTTTTCTCTTGGCGTTTACACTGATCATCTCTGGCACTGTTGTCTTCGCATTCTCAGTTGGTCAGATCACTCCTTTGCCACTATTATTGGGGGTACTCTGTCTCCAACTGCATGTGCTTTTTGGAACTCGCCGGGGCGCCTACTCACCGACATGAGAAACTATGAGGATGAGGTGGACTATTCGGAGGATCCACTGGAGGGAGTCGACATTTGGGGTCTTGAGGCTCACGGTGAGGTGGATGTGATGTCCGATTCGGACCCGGCTCCTGAGGGGGTGCAGCCTATGCTACCCAACCTATCCAACGTGGATGGTAGCTCCTCCCCCAAGGGTGACCTTGCGCAGTTTAGATTTGACACGCCCTTGGAAGCGGATATTGAACTTTAGGATTTCTCTCAGGCTGAACATGACACCCTGGCGACGGACGCCATCGGATGCGCGGAGCATTTCTCGGAGGTGGGTTTACATGATATTGGGGAGGCTTCCAGATCATTGGCGCAACTGATTATTGGGGGCCCTATCCCTCAATGTGTTATCTCGCACTGCACTTCTAATATTGGTGGTGCGACTCCTGCTTGCTCGGTCCCCATTGAACCATCGGTGGCCTCTGGGTATTTGCAAACATACCGGTGGACCTGACCATCTCGGAGAAGAGTCTTACTTCCTCTAATTCTGACACTTCTGTTGAGCCGGGGCTGGGATGTAGTATTGCCAGAAAGCAGCACAAAGTCACCAAAAACAAGCTCAGCTACATTACTAACTTTGGTTGTGAGAGCGGTATGGAGGACTGGGGCCTCATTGCAGCTAAGACTTTGGAGGGGAAGGTCCGTGGCCGAAAATACTCTGCGACGAGATTACAGAGGTGGACTCATGAGATCTGGAGTGGGACTCTTGTTCTTCTTTCGGAAGTTCAGGTAATGACAAAAGGATGGTTCTCACTTACATTTGCACACCCTGACCAGTCTGACTAGGCACTCAAACACTTCTGGCATATTGAGTTGCACCCTGTCTACCTCAAGAGAGGGGTTCCTCTGTTTGATCCCAAGAAGGAGAATGCGGGGGCCGGCCCCATCTGGATGCGGCTGCCGAGACTGCCTTTGCAATTTTGGAATGACTCTGCTCTTTGGAACATTGGGGGACATTTTGGTCTATACCTGGATCATGACCGCTCCTACCTGACTTCTGGCAGTCGAGCAGTGGCTCGCATATTAATTTTTCTGGACACCCGGGATGGATTATATGACAATTTCAACATGTTATTTGATGGGATGATGTGGCAGCAGCCTCTGGAATACGAGGGGGTACCATTTCGCTGCAGGAAATGCCACGAGGTGGGTCATTTGTATAAAGACTACCCGATGAAGGGAAGGGGCAAGCTGGTCTCAAAGAAATCCTGTTATATTGGCACACAGACTGAACCTGCTATATGTACTGAGTCGGGCACTGCTGATCTGCCGAGGACAGCTCCTGTTTCTCCAAGCGTCGTTGGGGTGTTGTCGACTAACTTTCCATCGTGGACAAACACACATCCCAGATCCTGCCCACAGATCACGTCGGTGCACTCTCAGGGAGTTTCGTCCATCCCGAGTACTACTCCTTCTACCACCACTTTGTTTATTGATTGCTCTGTCTTTTCTCCACCATTTACTATTCCTGTTATTTCATCTGAAGATGTTGGCTTTAAACTGTCTTCATCCTTTTTTGTACCTTGCACTTCATCGATTTTGCCTAACCAGTCACTGAAGCTCCCCTCGATCTGCTGCACCATCGCTTTGGATCCTCCGTCTTTCTCTCCCATCATTCAGCACACTTCTGCTGAACCTTCATACTGTCACTCTTCCTCCTCATCGGATACTCCCTCCTCGAGACATAATTACTACCTTAGATCACTATCCCTACCACACTCTAGTGAGGCCTTCGGTATTGGTTCGGGTTAGGGCAGTATACCCTCCAAGTCTCGTGGGAGACCATCTGCTTTAGCTAAGGCCATCAAAAGAGCCAACCTCGAAGTGGAAGCTGGAACTCAATCATCTCTCATGTGGGTCCTTAGAGATAGAAGACCCTTGGTGGCTGTTTCATCATGATTTGTCTCTCCTACAATTGCAGGGGACTGGCCAACCCCGATAAGAGATTGGCCCTCAAGGATTTGATAGCACAAAAGCCCATTGATATTCTTTTCCTTCAAGAGACGCTTGGTGCGGGCTCGGAGGTAAAGGATACCTTAAATTCATTTCTACCTGCTTGGACTTTCATTACACTTGATGCATATGGGAGATCTGGGGGCTGTGCATTGGGAATCAACGACAAAACCACCCGGATGATTAACTATTGGGGCTGGACTGGGGTGCTTGCTATGAATGTTCTTTTTTGTAATTCTGAGATCGAGTTTACCTTGATTAATGTCTATGGGCCATGCACAAGCAGGGAGATTTTCTGGAACTCCTTATTGTCCTATACCTTACTGGATGCTCCCCACATCATTTTAGGTGGAGACCTGAACTTTTCATTAGGAATTGCAGAGTCTTGGGGCCCCTAGGCTACCATGGATCCTTTGGCTGAGTTTTTCAACTCAAATCTCGGCGCCTCAAATCTCATTGACACTCATACCACTATGGTTCAACCCACCTGGAGAAACAGAAGGACTGGAAACGCTACTTTGGCTTGCAAACTTGACAGATTTCTTATCAAGCAGTCTCTCCTATCCATTATGTCTCAAGCTCGTCAATGGGTGGGGACGAGTGGTAAATCTGACCACTCTCCTATATTTCTGGAATTCTATTGTGGTCCTATTAAGGCTCGTCCCCCTTTTAAATTCAATTCCAGAGGATTGAATGACCTTGAGTATCACTCGATGGTCACCCGGGCCTGGCAGCACTGTAGACCTTTGAATGATCAAGACCCCGGCCGGATTATCAACGACAACCTCATTCGCATCAAAAACCTTACCATTTAGTGGGTTCGGAACAAAAAGAGGTTGGAGAGGGAGGCTCTGCACACAATTGAAGCAAAAATTGCCCTACTTAACAATGTTGATCTGTTGGGATATAAAATTGAGGATTCCAGGGATCAACTATTTGCACTTGAGGCCGATAAGGCTAAAATTTTGAGACAAAAGGAGGAAGATTGGAGGCTTAAAAGTCAGGATATTTGGCTTCAAGAGGGTGATGAAAACACTAGATTTTTTCAGCAGCATGCAAATGGTCGTAGGGCTGCAAACGCCATTTGGGAATTAACTGATCAAAATGGATTTACTGCGAAGATGCAGTCTCAACTATCTGATCTGGGTACCAGACATTTCACCAATCTATATAGGGCGCCAATGAACATTGATCTCCCGGATATCATGCATATTACACAGCACTTTAAACTATTTGTGGAATAAGAGCAGATGGATGATCTCAATGCACCGGTCACTTTGGGTGAATTAGAGGGAGTTTTGAAGTGGTTCAAGCGGGACAAAAGCCCTGGGCCTGATGGCTGGCCCATTGAGTTTTTCATCCACTTTTTTGATCTCATGTCTACTGACCTTCTGACCATGATTGAGGATAACAGATCTCGGGACAGAATATACGATGGCTTCAATTCCACATTCATCGCTCTTATTCCAAAATCGGACAAATCGATCAGCTTCAATGATTTTAGGCCCATTTCTCTGTGTAACTGCATATACAAGATCATATCCAAGATTATCGCTAACCGCATCAAGCCTTTCCTATCCACTCATATTGAAAAGGAACAATTTGCATTTCTGAATCATAGGCAAATTCATGAAGCCATTGGTACTGCCTAGGAGGCCCTTCACTCCATTAAGACCCGGCACCAAAAATCCACCATCCTCAAGATTGATCTCACAAAGGCTTTTGATCAGGTTAACTGGAGTTACCTACATCTCATTATTATCCACTCGGGGTTTCCTCATACTTTTATTAATTGGATTATGGGATGCATCTGTCATGCTACTTTCAGCATTTTGATCAATGGCACTGCATCTTTTTTCTTTCATGCGGGGCGGGGTCTTCGTCAGGGATGTCCACTCTCACCATTATTATTTGTCCTGGTCATGGAGGGTCTCTCTGTACTCATAAAAATGCTAAAGATAGAGGAGATCTACAGGCACTTCGGATCAATGATATATTACATCTCACTCACCTATTATTTGTGGATGATGTACTTATATTCCTAAATGGTTCTAGACAAGACTCTGTACAATTTTATCTGCTACTAAAGTGTTTCTGCAGGGCTATTGGAATGGTACCAAATAGCACCAAATCCTCTATTATCATGACTGGCTGCTCGGGACTAGAACAAGGCATTTCTTTGAATCTTTTTGACTATATCTGCACTGATATCAATGATGGACTCAAATACCTGGGGTATCATATAAAACCAAACGATTACAAGATCAAAGACTGGAATTGGATCTGTTGTGGACAATTTTGTCACCCCCTAGAGACAGTCTAGAGTTGCCATAGACTAGTGCCTAAGACATCTTAATATAGCAAGGGGCTCGTCATATAGCTTGGGTTGTCAATCCAAAAGCTCCCTTACTATCTCTTGTAAAACAAGGAAATAAGATTGAATGGGACCAATCTCTCTCAGAAGCTGGTACAAAGATAAGAATAATGTAGGAACATGATGCAAAACTCCAATATGAAGGCGTCAGACAATTAAGAGACAACTTACTATAAAGAGGGCCAGTTCAAATAATATATCACAGAAATCAGATATCAGAGAGTGGATGCAGAGAAAGAAATAATGAGAAAATACCAGTTGACATTAGACTGATACCCAGATATACAACAAAACCATGCATGGGCTTGTCAATTCAAGAATCCATACACAATCCTGGCATTTTAAAAGCACCCTCCTAACACAACTGATATAGCAGAAAATATGGATAAGGTGAACATGGAACAGTATATCATGACTAGGCCTATTTAAAGCGCTTGACTAATTCCAGAAAGGGCATCAACAAGGATGAATCCTTACTGCAAACTAGTGAGCCACTCGCATTCTAGAACATGATACAAGAAGATAAAGAGCATGAAATGAGATATTGTATTAACACATAAGAGAAAATTACATACTATGAGATACCAAAGACCAGAATCCTCATTACAGTTATAACTCCTCCTCACTGAGACCCTATGGGCTCTGAACCGTCATACAGAAATATTACAAAATGTATACAAAAGCCTTTTCACTGCACAATTTGCTGATCGAAATCTAGAACCCTTACAATGTTTTTTTTCTGGGTTTTTATAGAAAAGATAGAGAACCCTCGAGAAGGAGGTAGATGGAGTACATTTAATAACTTAATTTGAACAAAATGGCGGAAAACATTCGCACCTACACTTTGATTGACTAAATATAAATGACTATACTTTACAATCTGTCTCTAGAAATAAATGCTGGAGGATGAAAATCTCCTTACGAACAAGACACAAATAATAAAATATACAATGCTCTGCCCTTCGCCAAGGGAAAAATCTGCTGCCGTAAAACCCTGAGATAGCTTGTGATTATGCATTGTACCCTCGGCCCTTTTAATTTTGAATTTAAACTCCAGATCTTCAATGCAGGTCGATGTGTCTCTTGATTTTCTCTTGAGGGTTCTGTAGATTCATATCTTTGTTTTCTTTAATGATGGTCATTTCACACACCTACCCTCGGCTTCTCTCTTGAATTTCTTCCTCGAAAACAGTCGAGGGCAATGCTCCTGATTACTGCGCACAAAGCAACAAATTATGATGAGTCTTCGACCGTGACAAACCCGCGAAAACACAAACAATTTAAGAAAAACCAGACAGGGCTGGAGACGAGGATAATGGAGACACGGTCAAATGAGAGGAACATGCAGAGTGGCGGAGGAAAAACAATGGAGGCCTTGATTAAACAGACGGAGCGCGAATTTTCCACGTAAAACAGTTTGAACGTGAGGAATGAATAAAAACAAAGGATATGAATGAAAACACACACACTTATATATATATATATATATATACGACGGGAGAAAATATCTTAGGCACGCGGGAGTAAGACACGTGGATGCACGTGAGACAGGTGGGAAGGTGGCGTAGCTGCGAGGTCAACAGACGGAGAGGACTGGGTTCTGGGCCGTTGGATTTTGGAAGACAAATCAACGGCTCAGAGATGCTGGGGTGACGCAATGGTGGGCCATGGGACATACCGGACACGAGTTAACTGGCGAGCAGCTTCAGAGGATATCTGCCATCGGATTGAGGCCAGCAGATCCAACGGCTCGAATCAATTCCTCTGCCCGGCCATTGTACAAACTTTAACGCGTAGAAAAGTGGTTTAGGAACGTCGTACAAGAGACGTGTGGCGCGTTTTTAATGGAATCGCTGCCCCCATGGTAAATACCGCCGGCCCGTCTAAAGCTGTGCGGAATTAACCGTCGGTTTTCTACGCGCGGGGACCACCACGGATGGTTTGATAGTGGGTTGTCGATTGGCTTCGGATCTGACGGTTACGATTGCGCCCGAAAATATTACTGCTAAGCCCCCTCCTCTCTGGCACATGGTTTTGCGCTCGGGACATATGGAAGTTAACGCATGGGGGCTAAGACCTTAGGACTGGGCCCGATAAATTTAAATTATGGGTTTTTAACTTTGGCAAAGCGTATTTTCTGAGCGGGGATGGTAATATTAAGCGGGAGCATCAGGATTTTAGGCCACGACAGAGATGTGAAATGGATTTGAATGAGGCAGCGGACCAAAATTTTAAATGCAGGGGTCGATATGTACAACATCGGCTCCATCTGGGGACGGCATGTTCGTCCCTGGACATGCCAAGAACGCGCAGACCATTGAATATTTCATTATGTTTTTCAATTCCCCTGCGCTTCTTCTTCAGGTAATTGCAAGCATCCTTTTCTTTATGAAAATAAAAACTAAAACAACTTATATACAATATAATACAATCAGGCATTCCCAACCTGGGTCAGAATTGAAAGTATGGCTTGAGGAATTGGCCATTCACAGGGGCATCTAGTAGATCACCTTGTAGGTTTTCTAACATAAAAGTATTATTTCCTCCTTGATTCACAATTTTGAATGGGCCAAACCACAACGGATCAAATTTAGCATGCTTGCCTTTCTCTGCTCTTCGAACGTCCCATCTGAGAACCAGGTCTCCAATTTGGAATTTCCTGTCTTTCGCATGCCGATCAAATACATCCTTCATTTTCTCCTGATATTCTATCAATCTCTGATTTACCTGGTTTCGTGTTTCCTCTAATTCGACCAATTTATTAATCCTTCTGACCATGTCATCCCGTTCTTCCTGGCTTTCCTGCATAAAACGTGCTACTGGCAATGCCAATTGCACAGGAAACACAGCTGCTCGCCCATATACTAACTCATAAGGAGATTTACCTGTTGCTCTTTTGCTGGTTATCCTATTTGCCCATAGAGCAAATTTTAATTGAGAGTCCCAATTCTTCTGATTCTCATTTATTGTTTTCTTCAAGGCCCTCACCAGGGTTTTATTGTAAGACTCTGCTAAACCATTTCCCTGGGGGTAGTATGCTGTGGAATGAATCAATATGATGTTATACTGTTGGCAGAAATTTACAAATCTAGCAGACTTGAAAGCCTGTGCATTGTCAGTTACAATCCTAGCAGGACAGCCAAACCTAGATATGATATTTTCTTCCATAAACTTGATTATCATAGTATCTGTAGCATTTCTTGTAGGTATGGCTTCCACCCATTTTGTGAAATAATCTGTGGCTGTTAGTATCCATTTATATTGGCCACTTGATGGGGGATGTATTTCTCCTATGAAATCTAATCCCCATTTTTTAAATGGTTCATTTACATGAATAGGAATCAAGGGTAGAGCTGCTAATTTCTGTCTTTCTGCAAATCTTTGGCACTTGTCACATGCTCTGACCCAAGAAAAAGCATCAGCAAATAATTTTGGCCAGTAGAAACCAGCCTTCAAGATATTATGAGCTGTAGCCCTCCAGCTGTAATGTCCTCCACATATTCCCTCATAAAATTCTGTCATTATATTTTCAACTTCATTTTCTGTGAGGCATAACAGTAATATACCTGAAGGGTCTCTCCAATATAGCTGTCCGTTAGCAATTATGTATTTCTGGGATTTCATTCTTATAGCTCTGTATTTTATCTTATCACAACTTAGAGGACAGCTAAGTGTTAAAAGATATTCAACTATTTCTTTATACCAAGGACTAATGAGATATTTCATGTGTACCTTTTGAGTAGCCATCTCCAGCCCTTGCTGTTCTTCTCCTTTCTCAGATTCTTCATTTTCTATCATGGATAAATTAATGCCCAAAGCTTGATGATTTGATTCAGATAACATTTTAGCAAGTCCCTGTCCTTTAATCAGCTTGGTAGGCCTTATGTCCAAATCGTACTCCTGTATTTTTGCAATCCATCTTCCTCTTTTTCCTTCGCTATCCCCCTGAACAAGAATGTCCTTGACAGCTGTTGTGGGGACATATGCAATAATGTGAGATTGCAAAACATAAGTTATAAAGGCTTTAAGGGACTTGACTAGGGCATACGCCTGCTTCTCCAATATATTATATTTCAATTCAGCATCATGCAACACTTGACTGAAGAAGGCTATAGGCTGCTCATATCCATTTCTCTGTAACAGTACTCCAGTAATGGTATGGGGAGAAGCAAATGAAAATATCATAAATGGTTTTGAATAATCTGGCCCAGCTAGCATGGGAGCTTCAGCGAATGCCTGTTTTATCCTGGTGAATGCATCTCTAGACTCCTGGGACCATTTTACTTCATTCTCCTTTTTCAACATATCAGTTATATGCCTAACTATCTCAGCATAGCTAGGAATAAATCTTCTCAGAAAATTAATTCGGCCTAAAAACACCTGCACTTCCTTCTTATTCCTAGGTAAAGGAATGATGTTTATTACTTCAACTCTCTTAGGGTCTATTTTCACACCATCTTTAGTTACAATGTGCCCTAAGAGTTTCCTCTCATCTAATGCAAATAAAGATTTTTGAGGATTAAGGGATAGGCCATACCTTCTTAATTTTTCAAAAGTTCTTCTTAAATGCTCAATATGCTCGTCATCATTTTTTGAAAACATTGTGATATCATCAAGATATACCACCAAAAACTTGTCCTGTTCTCCAACAAAGGCTATGTCCATTGCCCTCTGAAAAGTATCTCCTGCATTAATTAGCCCAAATGGCATTCTAGCGTACATAAATGTTCCCCATGGTGTTGTAAATGCAGTTTTCTTCTGGTCTTCTGGAAACACAGCTACCTAATTATAACCGGAAAATCCATCCATCATTGACATTCTGGATGCTCCTACCACTTTCTGCAGGATGTAGTCCATCTTAGGCAGTGGATAATTATCCTTTAGAGATGCTCTATTTAAATTCCTGAAATCCACACATAGCCTTATTTCTTCGTTTTTCTTTCGAACAGGAACAAGGTTTGCTATCCATTCTGAGTATCTCAATGGCACAATTATTTTGGCTTTCAGTAGCTTCTTAATTTCTTTTTCAATAGAGGGAAGCAGTAGAGGATTTATCTGTCTGAGCTTCTGCTTATAAGGCTTTGCATCTTCCCTCAAAGGAATTTTGTGCTGCATTATATTAACATCAAAAGTTTTTAGGTCCTGATAGGACCATGCAAATACATCTTTATAAGATTGAAACAACTTCAAATACTTTTCTTTATATTCATATGGGATTCTTTTAGATAATTTTACAATTTTGGGATCAACATATGTACCCAGATTCAAATCTCCCACTTGGTCTTCTTCTGTCACCTTGTTTGGCTGCAACGGAATGTCATCTTTGTTAAATAATCTTTCTAGAGGTACCAACCCTCTAGGTATAACATTACCTTTCAGCTGCAGCACTCTTTTACCTGCTATTTTCTCTTCCCATCTGTTTTCTACGATATTTTCAACTTCTTCCTCCTCATTGTCATCAATCTCCGTATTGGAGAATTCTCCCACTGTCTCCATGAATCTTTTCATTTGTTCATCATCTTCAAATACCTGCCAATGCTTTATATTATCTGGAATGGATGGTTTGTAACGTACTTCCACTTCATATCTTAAAAGTGGATTCTGAGGAGGACGGAATGTATTGGCAGCTACAGCAAGAGAGTCTGCTATTCTGTTTTGCTCCCGGGGCATGAACTGTATGTTAAATGCTGAGAAGAAATTTTCTATCATGTCCCATACTTTGTTTCTATAAGCTCTCAGCCGTGGATGCTTAGTTTGGCATTGATTTTTGATCTACCTTACCACCAGCTCAGAGTCTCCCATTACTTTCAGACTTTGGATGCCCATGTTTCTGGCTGTCTGTAGTCCCAATAATAATGCTTCATATTCAGCTACATTATTTGTAGCCTCATATTCCAATTTAAAGGACAATGGCACCCATTTTCCTGTAGGAGAGATTAATAACACCCCAGCTCCATTGCCATCCCTTGAATTTGCTCCATCAAAATTCAAAGTCCAAATTTCTGACTCCTGATCTTCCTTAGGTTGCTCAGCTTGGATTTGACCAAAAAGGGGCTCATGGGCATAATTTTGATTTTCTTCTAACATTAAACATGAGAAGTCTCCCTCTTTGTTATAAACCGGGGAATTCTCTGAGCAGTCAGCCTTGGTTACCAATTTAACAAATCTAGTCTCCCTGTATAACCTCCTCTCCTGGCCTCCAAAGAATGGGACAGTCACATATGTTAAATCCAATTTAATTGACCCACCAAGTTTTGTACCCCAGGACCTTGACAGCAGCATGCCAAAGCGGGCTGGGATATCAGCAACTACAATGTCCATGACCACACTCTTTGCTGGAATTTGGGCCAAATTGACCACTAAATCTTTAATCATTCCCAAGCATTTAACTCTTTTAGAATCAAATGAATATAGGTCTTTGTATGGTCTTGTAATTTGCAGTCCTAGTTGTTCCATGACAGACAGAGGCATAAGATTATGGGAAGCTCCAGAATCTAACATACAATTGTGTAACAGCAGGTCATGAATAACTAGAGACACATAAAAAGGAGGAGTAGAGGGGTCTATCTCCTCGACATGTGGGCCAAAAACTACCATGGGTCTTTCTTCTTGAAGGTTTTAACTATCAGGTACAATTGGTATTTCAGGAGGAAGTATGAAGGAAGTAACTTGAGACTGATACACAGGTTGTTTTAATAGTTCGGTCAGGGGGACTGGAATCTTGATTTTCTCAAGCTCTTTTTGCAGATCGAAAGCAGGAGGGGGCTTTTCTATCACTACTTCTCTTGACTCTTTATTTTCAGCTGAAGATTTAATTTCATTTGACACAGGCTCAGCATTAGGACTGACTATTTTTGAAGAGGAAGGATTCTGATCATTAGGCTGCAAGGGAGTACTTAGAGGACTCTTACCTTTTTCTATGCTTCTCTTTGTTGTTGATTCCTTCTGAGCAGATGCTTCTTTCTGAGGTGGCTCCTCTTCTTGTCCTTGAGTTCGGGTCCTCTTCCATGAAGACCTGAGATAATATTTTACATTGAATTGTGCTTGCATGCAATCAGCAAATTGCTTAAAATAATGGTCAATCTCTGCTTCTTCTTCTTCGTCTTGCAGTGGGCATTCTATATCATCATTATTTGAAAAAGCCAGATTTGAATCTTCTAAATGATAAGTGGCATCTTCAGTGGAGTCTTCTGCTGGACCTTCCAGGCACAATGGATGAGGTACCTGGTCTGGTTTCTCCTTTGCTTCTCTCGGCAATATCTGCAATGGTGGTCTTCTATACTGGGGATTGTATCCTCTGTTTGGAGCATTATAGTAATTCTTGGGAGTTGCATTTTTAGCTTCCAGTTCAAGCTTGACCATCTTCTTTATCATTTTTCTTATTTCGTCCATTTTGTCTGAATCCTTTTCCTGATTCGAAGTAGAAACCTCTTCTTTGCCTCTCCTCCTAGTGTCTTGTTCAGCTTTTCCTTTTAATTTCCTAGTGGAGGCAAAGTTTGCTTCCAACTCCAGAGCATCTGACTGTGCATCATCTAAAGTGGCAGGTTTTCTTTCTCTCAATGAGAATCCAAAATCAAAATCAAAGGCTGCTATGAAAATTATCTTGGCAGCAGCTTCATGGGGCTTCATTTCAGGAGGCAGGCTCAAATATAACTTGTTAAATATTTTAATAAACTCTGACACTCCTTCATTTTGCTTCTTCTTTATAGTATTGAAATCAGTGAGACACTGACCATGATCTTTCTTTTCTCCCCACTTCCTAAGAAAAATATTCTCCATGACATCCCAGGTGGTCACTGAACGATTTCCCAATGTCTTGAACCATTTTCTGGCTTCACCTTCCAAAGACTGCACAAACAATCTTAACACCACATCCAGATGTTCAACATTTAAGTTTTCTGCAAAAGAGCAGAAGGTCTCGAGATGTTTCTGAGCATCCATTTCATTTTCACCATTAAATCTCGGCAGGATCTTCAAGTAATCCTGTGGCATATCATTTAGCACTTGGGGCAAGGCCAGTGGAGCATATTTGTTTAATAGAAAAGCAGGAACATTAGCCATGGGAGGAGGTGGAGGTTGTGTAACAATCTGAGGTACAAATGAAGGGAGAGGAGTAGGAGGAAGTGGAGTATGAATAACAATGGGAATATATTGCACAGAAGCCTGAGGTGTGGATGGGAATAGTTCACGGTTAACAGCAGCTACTTCTGTGACCTCTTTGATTTCCTCAACCTCGGGAGTACGATGAGAATTTTCTTCAATCCAGGTACTTACTCTACGTGGGGTTGCTGAGTAAAACTCGAGATTTTCTGTTCTGATCTCTTGAGAAGAAGAGGGCGGATAATCTTCAATGGAATATTTAGAGTTTTCAGCACGAACTGACTTCCTCTCCTTCCAAACTCTTTTATGAATGATCTTCTCTGGGTCAGACACGTAAGGTGTTTTTTACTGAGATGTATCTGACCTCAAATGTGGTTTACGAGGAGCCAGGACTACCAATAGATTTATCAAATAAAAGCAGTGGAGTCGCCAAGGTGAGAGATACACAACTCTTCAACTCTCTGTGCTCACCTGATTAGAGAGTGAAAACAATTTGTCGAGGCCCAGGGAAACTGATATTCTTGAATTCGCTCCCCGGCAACGACGCCAGAAAGATGTTGTGGACAATTTTGTCACCCCCTAGAGACAGTCTAGAGTTGCCATAGACCAGTGCCTAGAACATCTTAATATAGCAAGGGGCTCGTCATATAGCTTGGGTTGTCAATCCAAAAGCTCCCTTACTATCTCTTGTAAAACAAGGAAATAAGATTGAATGGGACCAATCTCTCTCAGAAGCTGGTACAAAGATAAGAATAATGTAGGAACATCATGCAAAACTCCAATATGAAGGCGTCAGACAATTAAGAGACAGCTTACTGTAAAGAGGGCCAGTTCAAATAATATATCACAGAAATCAGATATCGGAGAGTGGATGCAGAGAAAGAAATAATGAGAAAATACCAGTTGACATTAGACTGATACCCAGATATACAACAAAACCATGCATGGGCTTGTCAATTCAAGAATCCATACACAATCCTAGCATTTTAAAAGCACCCTCCTAAAACAACTGATATAGCAAAAAATATGGATAAGGTGAACATGGAACAGTATATCATGACTAGGCCTATTTAAAGCGCTTGAATAACCCCAGTATGGGAATCAACGAGGATGAATCCTTACTCAAGATTAGTGAGCCACTCGCATTCTAGACCATGATACAAGAAGATAAATAGCATGAAATGAGATATTGTATTAACACATAAGAGAAAATTACATACTGTGAGATACCAAAGACCAGAATCCTCATTACAGTTATAACTCCTCCTCACTGAGACCCTATGGGCTCTGAAACTTCATACAGAAATATTACAAAATGTATACAAAAGCCTTTTCACTGCACAGTTTGCTGATCGAAATCTGGAACCCTTACAATGTTTTTTTTCTGGGTTTTTATAGAAAAGATAGAGAACCCTCGAGAAGGAGGTAGATGGAGTACATTTAATGACTTAATTTGAACAAAATGGTGGAAAAAATTCGCGCCTACACTTTGATTGACTAAATATAAATGACTGTACTTTACAATCTGTCTCTAGAAATAAATGTTGGAGGATAAAAATCTCCTTATGAACAAGACACAAATAATAAAATATACAATGCTCTGCCCTTCGCTGAGGGAAAAATCTGCTGCCGTAAAACCCTGAGATAGCTTGTGATTGTGCATTGTACCCTCGGCCCTTTTAATTTTGAATTTAAACTCCAGATCTTCAATGCAGGTCGATGTGTCTCTTGATTTTCTCTGGAGGGTTCTGTAGATTCATATCTTTGTTTTCTTTAATGATGGTCATTTCACACACCTACCCTCGGCTTCTCTCTTGAATTTCTTCCTCGAAAACAGTCGAGGGCAATGCTCCTGATTACTGCGCACAAAGCAGCAAATTATGATGAGTTTTCGACCGTGACAAACCTACAAAAACACAAACTATTTAAGAAAAACCAGACCGGGCTGGAGACGAGGATAATGGAGACATGGTCAAATGAGAGGAACATGCAGAGTGGCGGAGGAAAAACAATGGAGGCCTTGATTAAATAGACGGAGCGCGAATTTTCCACGTAAAACAGTTTGAACGTGAGGAATGAATAAAAACAAAGGATATGAATGAAAACACACACTCATATATATATATATATATATATATATATATATATATATATATATATATATATATATATATATATATATATATACACGACAGGAGAAAATATCTTAAGCGCGCGGGAGTAAGACACGTGGATGCACGTGAGACAGGTGGGAAGGTGGCGTAACTGCGAGGTCAACAGACGGAGAGGACTGGGTTCTGGGCCGTCGGATTTTGGAAGACAGATCAACGGCTCAGAGATGCTGGGGTGACGCTATGGTGGGTCATGGGACATGTCAGACACGAGTTAACGGGTGAACGGCTTCAGAGGATATCTGCCGTCGGATTGAGGCTAGCAGATCCAATGGTTCAAATGAATTCCGCTGCCCGACCATTGTACAAACTTTAACGCGCGGAAAAGTGGTTTAGGAACGTCGTACAAGAGACGCGTGGCGCGTTTTTAATGGAATCGCTGCCCCCATGGTAAATACCGTCGGCCCATCTAAAGCTGTGCGGAATTAACCGTCGGTTTTCTACGCGCGGGGGCCACCACAGATGGTTTGATAGCGGGCCGTCGATTGGCTTCGGATCTGACAGTTACGATTGCGCCCAAAAATATTATTGTTAAGCCCCCTCCTCTCTGGCACATGGTTTTGCGCTCGGGACATATGGAAGTTAACGCATAGGGGCTAAGACCTTAGGACTGGGCCCGATAAATTTAAATTATGGGTTTTTAACTTTGGCAAAGCGTATTTTCTGAGTGGGGATGGTAATATTAAGCGGGAGCATCAGGATTTTAGGCCACGACAGAGATGTGAAATGGATTTGAATGAGGCAGCGGACCAAAATTTTAAATGCAGGGGTCGATATGTACAACAGGATCATTGCAAAAATTGAACGCAGAATAAATGTTTGGTACAACAGATGGTTATCCAGGGCTGGTCGACTGATCCTCATTAAGTATGTGCTTGAAGCCATTTCGGTCTACTGGATGACCCTGGCTTGGATACCTATTGGTATCACTAACAGAATAAAAAACATTTGCAGACAATTCCTTTGGCGCAACCAGGGCAGGGCCTCTACTTTTTCTTGGATTTCCTGTGATCGCATTAACATTCCCAAGCAATGGGGTGGCTGGGGGTTAAAAGATCTCCATCTCTTTTCGAGGGCTCTTGCAGCAAAAATGTGCTGGCACATAATCTCGGGACAAAGCCTATGGAAAGAGGTTATTGTTGCTAAATATATCTCGCCACAGAACCCTCTTGATTGGATCCGGGGCAGGATAAGTCAGATTCTTGGTGCCTCGATCATCTGGAAGGCAATCACTAAAGCGGCACATTTAATACAAAATGGCTTATCCTGGAAAATTGGCAATGGAGCTACTATCCGCATCAGCATAGATTCTTGGTCGGGGAGTGGTGTCTATTACAAGCTTCCAGATTTCTTAATTGAGCACCTTGCTCATAGAAACATTCTATATCTCGCACAGATTGCGGATATGGTCAATTCCTCTTGGCGGGGTCAGGCCTGGCTTCAAGCAGATGAGCTCGCAATACCATAGGTTGGCAGTCAGGTCTGGCAAACTTATATCTGGGCTCTAAAAGCAACAAACACCCGCATTACGGAACAGGAAGACAAATTGATTTGGGTTGTTTCACCCAATGGTCTTTATACCCCTAAACTTGGATACCTCGCCCTTATTCGTCAAAAGGAACCCCCATTAAAAGCATGGTGGTGGCACAATATTTGGAAATTGAAGGCCCCGCACAAGCACAGAACCCTTTTCTGGTGCATTCTTAATCAGTGCATTCCCACAATGGAATTCCTCCACAGGCGGGCTTATCAAGGGGCATCTCAATGCTGCTACTGTCGTGCAAACTGTGAGGAGACGACCCATCTATTCCTACAATGCATCACCATCCAAGGCATTTGGCAGCGGGTCATCACTGGACTTGGAAGCAGATTTACTTGGCAGGGCGGAACAATAATTGAGGCCTGGACTAATTGGTGGGAGAATTATGCTTACAGCCCATGTATGCGCAACCTCCCACTGATTGTGGCTTGGGAGATTTGGATCGGCCGCAATAAACAGATTTTTAATGACTCACCTATAGATTGTGACCGAATATGCGCTGCTTCCATTGCAACTTTTCATCTCCTGCCCGTGGACTGCACTCACAGCAATCCTACACAAGTGACACCTGAAACAATTGATCATAACCGTGCATGGGCCTATTTCGATGGTGCGTCCAACGCACAGGGGTGTGGGGGAGGAGCCATACTATATTTAAATGAACAGCACCATTACAAAATCAGAATGGGTTTGGGACCTGGTACAAACAACTATGCCGAACTGCAAAGCCTTAGACTACTTCTTACATTTGCTCGGGATATTCACTGCAACTCCATCCAGATCTTTGGTGACTCACAACTTGTGATCAATTGGTCTAATAATCTAGCACATTTCCACTCGCACACACTGTCTGCACTGCTGCGAGAGGTTCATCATCTCAGAGCCCTATTTGACTCCATCTCAGTGACTCATATTTTCAGGTCTCGGAAAAACGTGGCTGACCAACTATCCAAAGAAGCTTCGGAGCTAAATTGGGGTACATAGCATATAACTGAACATACTGGAGGACAGGTATACAGATATTTTCATCGGCCTTTTATAGAGGAGGCACCTGCAGGTTTGGCTGTCTAGATGCATAGCTGTTTGGGAGAATTTTGTTACTATCTTCCTTGATGTTTATTTCGGCATGTATTAACTTAATATTTATGTATTTTGGGTTTCTTTTTGCTAGTAAGTTATGCACCGAACTTACTAGGTGAACTTTAGGTTCATACTAATCGATATATATTATTTTGGGGACTATATACTGCCTACATGAAGGCATAGTGACAGTTTTGAAATAGTCTTTGGACCGATAGTAGTATATACTACCAGCAGATGTAACATGTAACCTATCTTAATGAAAAGTTAAGAATTTTTTCTTTGTGAAAAACATGAACATGGAGCACCACTCATCTATTACAAATGGAGCACGACACATGTATTACAAGTGTTAATTCCAAGGAAATATGTGTATCATTGACTGATGTTTTCATTTTTCACGGAGTCATTGCTGGTAAATTCTAAGAATATTTGCAAATGACCCTAGAATGAGGTGAATCACAATGGAGTCCAAGCTTCTGGCCATGAAGGCGAGGTATTTTACCTTCGTATTGATATGGTCACGGTATTTTCTGAACATGAGGGTTTTATTGTTGAATAAGTACTTGTTGGGCAACTATGGTTTCAAGTATACCGTATTTCTTACAATGTGTCACATGATTGTGCATGCATTGCTGCCCTACATTATAATCGCATGGTTAAAGCTAGCGTCGATGTAGACGATTCGATCATGGTCTGAACTTGTCAAAATTACGACTTTGAGGATGATTTTTTCAACGTTTGTTATCCATGGGAATATTTCACTACAGTTTCTACCAGTTTATTTTAACTACGTTATGAGAGCTTTTGCGCTTTTTTTACTACTCTCTTTGTGTACCTGGTGACCTTCAAACAGGAGGTGTAAGTTCATTTCTTTTATATTTTAGAGGTGTAAGTCTATACAATATGTGTAAGAGTCAATATTGTAGTAATTGTTTGGACTTGGAATGGGATTACTTGATTTGGATTATATACGGTTGTTTAATATTGTTGTTTTATAATGTATTTTGCATAAATTTGGTGACAACATTTCATTGGTAGATACATTGTCTACATTACTGCCAAACACTATGTCAGACACAATAATATCATTGGTGAACATATCGTTCTTCTATGAAATATTAAAACACAGGTGTCGTCTTCTAAAACAGAATCGCGAAGATTAAATCTTAGTTAACTTGCAGAACTAAAATTGAGCTAAAACTCAAGCAAATTTACTTAAGAATAAACAGAGTAAAATATTGTGGTTGCACAGTAAAAACCAGATGTTAAATTTCCAGAAACATATCGCAATAAACTATACTTTATATTATGATTTCGAGACATAAGAAAATACATTCCCTTGAAAAATGGAGGTTGTATCTCCTTCACCAAGTAAAACATGAGTTTTGCTAAGATTTACACTTCACTAGGAGTTGCAGAGTTACTCACTGTAAAGCCTATAACTTAGATGTTTTATGTGACCACCACAAATTTCTCCACGATTTTATGTCTAAAACTTCTGAGACTTACCTCTGCAACCATGTAAAAGACTTCTACCAAGTTGTTTTTCAAAACATATATTTATAATATATGAATTCATGACAGATTCAAAATATTAAGAAATGGGATGGGTGATTATACAAAAATTATTTTCTATGTTGCAGAGTACATATATTAGTTGCGGAATTAATGTATGACCATACATTTTTACCAACCCTGCATTAAATGTCCACTTGACTTTGATTATCTGATGTGTTGCGGAATGGGAAATTTGTACTCCTACTCAGAACTTCATTTAAGCCATGTCCTTGAGCCTGCAAACAAAATATGCATCCTGTAATAAAACTCCACTTGCTTGATTTACTTGTGTACCACAAGCATGGTTGTTGTCAGATTATTTAATGTAGTGGTTGGGATTAATTTTCTAACACTCCCCCTTAATCACAACTATCGCCATTTACAATTCCCAAACAATCTCTGAGATAAGAAAAACTTTCACGTGTCAATGGCTTTTTGAATACGTCTACAAATTGTTCTTGTGACTTTCAATGTTGCAACACAATTTCACCATTGTTTACCAATTCTCTTATATAATGATATTTAGTGTCAGTGTGTTTGTTCCTCTTATGAAAAACGTAACTCTTTGATAGTGCAATTGCAAAAAAATTGTCACAGAAAATAGTTGTTGTTCCCTCTTGTTAATGGCATAAATCCCTCAACATTCTTCTCATCCAAACTTCTTGACACATTGTTTTTGTTGCGGTGACATATTCAGCATCTGTTGTTGACAATGACATTATGGGATGCTTCTTGTAGGCCCATGAAATGGCTCTCGAACCTAAATGAAAAACATATCCTTATGTGCTCTTTCTGTCATCAACATTTCTTGCCCAGTCACTGTCTGTAACCAACCAACCTAAAATCATTTGTAGGAGTACGCAAAATGCCATACCCCGTTGTCCCATTGACATACTTTAAATTCCTTTTGGCTGCTTTCCAATGTGTCTCCTAGGTGTCTCCATGAAGCTTGAAACCAAACGCATTGCATACATTATATCAGGCCTAATTTCTGTCAAATGCATAAAGCTACCCACCATACTTTTGTATAACGTCAAATTGACATTACTGCTGCAATCTTCCTTGCTCAAATTCAACCCCATGATAGTTGCAATTGGTGTGGCCTTGCTGTTATGCATATTAAACCTCTCCAAAATGTCTGCTACATACGTTTCTTGAGAAATAAACATACAATTTTATGTTTGCTTCACTTAT
This sequence comes from Pinus albicaulis, assembly GCA_034641835.2. NCBI lineage: Eukaryota > Viridiplantae > Streptophyta > Pinopsida > Pinales > Pinaceae > Pinus > Pinus albicaulis. Next base: position 1,110,394,194 of record CM076582.1, on the reverse strand, counting down.
ATGCCCAAAAAATACATTGACAACCCCAAGTGAGTAATTTCAAACTCACTTTTCATGACTTATTTGAAATAAAAAATGAGGAAATCATCACTTCATGTAAAATTCAAATCATCTACATATAAAACAACAATAAGAAGCTTACCATCACTCTCTTTGATGTAGAGAGTAAGCTCACCATCACATTCCTTGAAGCCATTGTCCATCAAGTAAGCATCTATCATGATATACCATGCACGCAGTGCTTGCTTCACCACATAAAGAGATTTCCTCAACCCATACAACTTGTCTTCTTGGAATTCTACCTCATAACCAAGTGGTTGAGAAAAATATACTTCCTCTTTAGCACTCCATTCAAGAACGTTGATTTTACGTCCATTTGATATACTTTCCATTTATGTTGTGTGGTAATAGACAACATTGTATGCATCATCTCCATCCTCACGACAAGCGCAAATGTCTCCACATAATCTCTTCCATGCTAGTACTTGTATCCTTTGGCAACTAGCCTTACTTTATGCCTTTCAATATTTCCTTAAAATTTTCTCTTGGTCTTATAGACCCACTTCACTCCAATTGATTCTTTTCCTTGCAGAAGGTCCACTAACTCCCATGCGTCATTCTTTTCTATTGCTTCTATTTCTTCATCCATTGTTGTGATCCATTTTTCCTCTTTGACTGCATCCTCGAAATGGATTGGGTCATCTACATGACAAAATAATGCAAACAAATAATTCAAAACAACACTACTATCAACTTCATTTTTCTCATAAATTTCACTTAAATTTCTGAAATTTTGTCTTCTTATGCCTACAGAAGATGGGCTTGACAAGTCACTTGATGTTGCGCTGAAGTAGATGACACTATTGGTATTTGTGGTGTGTTTTGAGAAGTGTTTTATTTACTATGTGACATTGTTCTATTATTTGTTGATGGTGTTACTTGGTGACAACTTTGTTGAGGTTGTATAGGTGTAGGAGGAGTCACTATTGAGGAATCACTTGTTGTGGTCAATTCCTCTCTGTCTTCATGTGGTATACATGTTTTCACATTGATTGTATTGTTAGGTCCCTATATTACTAGTATAGTCTCTTATTGTTTTTAATGTAACCCCCTTATTGTTATTGTTGTACCCCTGTAACCCCAATATTGTTATTATTGTGCCCTTACATTATTATTGTTAGGTCGGTTATGATTATATTATGAGCCATGGACTCCTATATATAGAAGGAGGTTTTTTCATTTGTATCATCCAAGAATTGTTCATTTATGTAATGTATTTGGAGGTTTCCCCTTCAAAGTGGCTATTTCTAAGGCGTTGATCTCTCTTTTCTTCTATTTTTGGAGCTAGTTTCATAACATTTGGTATCAAAACTTTGGATTCTAGGGTTTCGCTACTCCAAACAGGTCATTGTGGCAGTTTCATTATAACTTTGTTTCTACGAAGGTTCAGAAGCTGAAATTTTTACAAGGCGAAGCCGAAATCCCAAGGAACGCTGTGTAAAAATTTTAGATCTTGGTTCGCAATATTTATGGAGATATGATCTATAGAGATTTTTTCAGGCTTCCAAATTTCACCTAAACAGGTCACTGTGGAATTTTTGCTATAAATATTTCTCTACGAAGGTTTAGAAGCTGAAATTTTACAGAGTGAAGCCGAAATCCTGAAGCACTTCCTATAAAAATTTCAGATCTTGGTTTGCAATATTTTCAAAGATATGATCTGTTGAAGTTAGGGTTTGTTCAAGCTCCCAAATTTCATCTCAAAGAAGTGATTGTGGGAAAATTGTCATAACTCTCTCTCGGAGCATCGGATTGGAATTCTCTAAAAATTGGCCACAAGTACACGGATTTTAATTTCCTATGTATCAATTTCAGAGCTGAAGGAGGAAACAGTGACACATGGCACATTATACAAGTTTGCTCTACTGAATCAGTACATAATTAGGTCATTGTGGGAGATTGGGCATAACTTTGCTTTGAATAATCCAAATCAGGTTAGACCTGTGGAATTTGAAAGATGATTCAGAGGGCTACTATAGGGCCGGATTTCAGATATTGAAGATTTGAAATCACAAAGATAATTCAGTTTCAATATCGAAGTCCTCAAAAGCAAGAAAAAAGTGTGTAATTTTTTTCTTCGAATTGCATAAGTCTTGTGTGACAAATCAGTTTGAAGTGATTCCAAGGGAATACTGAAGCACAGATATCACTATTGGGTTCTAAAATGCCACCTAAAAGGAATTCAACACCCATTAAGCCTTTAGAAGGCTCTACTATGACTCATGAAGAGGAAGAAGCGCAACATGACATATCAAAATTACAAGAGCAAGTGCACCAAATTTTGCTCTCGCAAAGAGCAACAAAAAATGAAATGGAAGTTTTGAAGAAAGGTGTGGAAGCTAAGATGGATGGTTTGAAGAATGGCATGGAAGCTAAGATGGATGGCATGGAAGCTAAGATCGATGAAAAAATGAAAGTCAACATGGAAGACATGAAGAATGATCTAAAAGTAGACATGAAAGGTTTGATGACAAGGTTAATACAAGAAATGATTCCTAATGGTGGAAAGATAGTAGAGGAAGCTCATGATGAGAACAAAATAAATGTTAATCTTGGTTTCATAAACTCTAATTTTGGATTGAAGAACCATCATATTCCAAAGATGGATGTGAGGAAGTTTGATGGCAAGGATCCCGTAACATGGATACTACAAATGGAGAAATATTTTGATCTCGGTAATGTGCAAAACACACAAAAGGTACGCATTGCAACTTTACATTTATAACAAAATACATTTGTATGGTATCGATGGCTTTACTCCCATAAAAAAATTGTCACTTGGTCAATTTTTACAGAGGAAATGATAGCACATTATGAGGATACAAAGAGCAACACCTTCTTTAGCTAATTGATAAATCTCAAACAAAAGGCTTCAGTGGCGGAGCACATTGAGGACTTCCAAAAATTGAATATAATGCTAACTGATATTCCAGAGGAACACAGGATTGATGTATTCATAGGAACTTTAAAGGATAACATCCAACATGAAGTTCACGTTTGGGAACCTAATTAGGGTTGGGAAGAGGATATACACCAGGAACCAACCCTAATTAATGTTTGAAGCAATGGTCTTGATTCAATTTAATAAATTTTGGCTCTGCATTTATTTGTTTTTTTATGTAAGCATTGTAATTTTTATTTTCAACGGTTGGGTTAGTTTCGGACTTGCTCCAAGGACTAGAAAGGATCCACTGCGACCTAGATTTGAGTCCTCATTTTTCATAGATTTAGGAATTGTTTAATTTATAGAATTATATTTTGTTTTAAATTGTTTTTCAATAGTATCTAATATTTTTTAATCTAAATTGTTTAATTTATGTTTTGCTTTAAATTTCTTTTCAATAGTATCTAATATTTCTTAATTCTGCACTTAGATCATTATTTAGTTTTTCAATTCTTGAGTTTGATTAAGGAGTTAGAACAGATTTTAATACTTCAAGTTTTAGTAATGGTTTGCCTTACTTAATTTGTTTGAATATTTGCAAATTTAATGTTCATTTAATTTGTTTATTTATTGATTTAATGTTAATAATTAGATTTAATTTTAGTTAGAATCATTTGTGTTTTCGTAGTGTAATCATTTCCTTAAGAGAGCAAGTTTGAAGTGCAGGTAGAGTGATTTTTTTTTCATTATTAAGTTACATGGTTTGCTTGATTTATTTAATCCAGATTAAAATGTTTGAAAGTTTATCATAGGTTATTTGCAATACTATTTTCAATAGGATCTTTTTAAGTGTTATTTTACATAAAGTAAAGTAGTTGTGTTTTAACCATAGTCAGGATTGTTTCTTTTGTTATTTTAAAATCTTGAATTTGTTATAAGGAATAGTTCTCGTTAGTTTAAGGTTTGAATTTATTATTAAAATGAACTTTCTTTTGTTAATTTAAGTCTTGAATTTGTTATCAAGGGTAGTTAGTTTAAGGTGTGAATTTATAATGTGTGATCTTTTCGCCTATCTCAAGATTAGTTTAGAGTGTTAGAGAGGAATAATTAGATTACGGTTTTCAAGATATCATAGGAGATTTTTAAAGTAGAATTTAAGTGCAAGAATGTTAGAGGATTGCTTTGTATTTCCTCGTAGTTTAATTGCATTATGAAGTTTGCACTGAACAAAATTGGTTAGGTAGGTTTCCTTTTCGAGATTGTTTATTTGCGAGAAAATGTGTATTTCATTTCAACACCTAGTTCATCATTAATAAGGTCTGACCATTAAGCTGAGCCAATACGCAGTACGACTCAAATTTACGACTCCCGGATTGATAATTAATATTGAGAGGTTTAATCCAACAATTAAGCTAACCAACAGACACAAGAAAGTGGTGTGAGTTCCATAAGAGCTCCACTCACAACACAAGTGAGTGTTGGGCCAAGCAGTCACTCGTGGCCGAGCTATAGGATTGTGAATTAGACGCATGTTATGACTCTGAGTCATGACTTGACAAGGGGAATGAAAAAGGGAATCAAATAATTGATGCAAAGCTGAGTGCCACCGTGGCTACTACCAAGATCCATAAGATTGAGCCTGAAGATCTAGAGGAGGGGGAACACCTCCTCCACTCACAGATGCGGCTGAAGGGTTCTTCATTGTAGTTCATTATCAACATCGGGAGCCAAAATAACCTCAATTCAGCAGAGATCGTGAAAAGGCTGGGCCTACCGACTACAACACATTCACAATCGTACACCATCAGGTGGATTCACCAAGGACGAGATCTCTGCGAAAACCAGTAATGTCGCCTTCCCTACAGCATAAAGCCCTTCATAGATGAGGTAATGTGTGATGTTGCTCCTCTTGAATATTGTGATGTATTATTAGGAAAACTATACTTATCGAAGCGACATTCTAGATATGAGACTAGACCTTTCTCTGTTAATTTCTTTGGGTAATAAGCTATATAGGATACTAGAAGTAGCCTCGCCTATTTCCATCTCTTTGGTCTCTGCTAAAAAATGCAGTAAGATCATCTCTAAGACTCGGAGATTTGTTTTCTTTTTTATTTTCTCTCAAAGTAAGTGGAATATTGTAGCCACATCCATGGCCCCAGGGAAGGGTTCCTCCACGCAGTAGAAGCAGGTGGATACAGTTGTGGAAGAATAGAGGGACATATTCTCCTCACCCACAGGGGTACCCTTGCATTGTCAAGTCAAGCATTCAAACGATCGGACTCCCGGAGAACCTCTAATCAATGGGTCGATATATCGTCGCTCCACTCTAGAAAATTAAGAAATCAAGTGGCAAATTCAGGAGGATATGTAAAAAGGGCACATCTGACCAAGTTTCTTTCCTTATTGGGTCTCATTTGTACTTGTACAGAAGAAGGATGGGACCTGGAGGCTCTACATTGATTATCAGACACTAAACAAAATTGTTGTCAGGAACAAGTATATAATCCCACAGAATGATGACCTTCTAGACCAACTCAAGGGGGCCAAGTATTTCATCCAATAAATCTTAAGTCTTCCTATCACTAGGTTCCAACGAAGTTCACAGATGTATGGAAGAACACCTTCAAATCCAAGGAAGGCCTTTTTGAATGGTTGGTTATGCCCTTTGGGTTGACAAATTCCCCTGCTTCTTTTATGAGGTTAGTGGATGACATCTTGTGACCCTTCACCAACTCATTTGTGTTTTTTTATCTGGACGACATCCTCACCTTCAACAAGATTTGGGAAGAACAACTGCAACATATTCGACAAGTCCTTCAAACCCTCTAGAAACACATGATGTGTGCCAACTTGGAGAAATGCACCTTTAGCATGAGACAGGTCCAATATCTGAGTTACATCATAGATGAGTGTGGCTTGCATGTGGATCTGACTAAGATCGAAATCATTTGGGATTGGCCAGCCCTGACCACTCTAACAGAGCTTCACAACTTTTGGGGGCTTGCAAATTCTTATCGGTGGTTCGTGTTGGGATTCTACCATATCACTTGGCCTTTGAGTCGGATTACTAAGGGAAGGGTGAAAGAAAAGTTTTCTTGGTTTGAATCCCAACAGAAATCATTCATTGAGTTGAAGCATCGCCTCTACTCTGCACCGGTACTCACACTACCAGACCTGCAACAATATTTTGAAATTGAGATAGATGCCTCTGACTATGCTATTGGTGCAGTTCTCACCCAACACGGCATCTAGTGGCCTATCATAGTGAGACACTTTCCAATACCACACCTATGATAAAGAGATGTATTCCATCACGCAGGGTTGTCTGCAATGGAAGCATTACATTCTAGGGAAGGAGATGGTCATCCACACGAATCACCGACCTCTTCAATTTATATAGACACAAGGGAAGTTGAAAAATGATTGCTATCAGAAGTGGTCTACATATCTGCAACAATTCCACTTGAACATTTTAAAATACAAAAAGGGATGCACCAATCATGTTGCAGACTGCCTTAGTCGGCCCCCAATTTTAGCACTGACTATTGTTCTCAACTCTTGTGACCACGAGACCTCTGGATGGTCAAAACTATACAAAAATGATCCATAGTTCACCTCCACATAGCAAATTCTAGTAAGATGGAAAGCAAGTTCCCGATTTCCACCTCCAGGATGCATTACTATACTACTTGGGCTACCTTTGTGTTCCTTCAAGCGAGGGTGGCAAGCTAATTTGGGAGGCGCACTACAATCAGGTCGCAAGACACTTTGGTGTGGAGAAAACTATGGTTGTACTACAAAAGTATGTTTATTGGAAAAAAATCCAACTGGATGTTTGGAAATATATCAAATCTTGAATTGTATGAGCCATTACCAAGACACCATCAAGAAGCAAGGCTTGTACACTACTTTACCTACTCCCAGCCAGTCGTGAGAATCCATCTCCATGGATTATGTGGTTGGCCTCCCTTCTGAAAATAATGCTAATGACTATGTATTTGTGGTCGTGGACAAATTTTCTAAGACGACTATATTGGCGGCCTGCAAGAAGAGTATCACAAAAAAGGACATTGCCAAACTCTTCTTTGAACAAGTGTGGGTAAATTTTGGGATCCCACATACCATTATATCATATCGGGATAGCATGTTCCTGAGCACATTATCTTCAGGCCTCTGGACAATATTGGACACCAAGCTCACCAATTCAAATTCCTTCCACCCTAGACTGATGGCCAGATGAAGGTCGTCAATAGGATGATAGTGCACATACTCCGCATGTACAACTCCAAACATCCACGAACTTGGGATGAGAGTCTTCCCTGTGTGCATCACACTTATAATAGAGCACTCCATGGATCGATTGGTCGCAATCCCTTTCAAAGTGGGTCTAGGATTTCAACCATTATGTCTGATTGATGTTTCCATGCCTCATGCAACTACACAGACATAATCCACACATGTATTTCCCAAGGCTAATAAAGAGACCAAATTTATTGAACACATCCAACACATATGCCAACAGGGTTAGGACAGATTGGAGAAGTCAAATTCCAAGTACAAGCAGTGGCATGATCCACATCGAGTGCCACACAAGTTTCATGTGGGCAACAATCTTTGGTTTCATTTATAGAAATAATATCTTAGCGTAGCCCATTGAAAGCTCATACCACTCTGATATGGCCCTTACACCCTTACCAAGGTTGTGGGAGATAATTCTTTTGAGCTCAGCATTCCCCCATTCCTTGGCAGCCACCCAATGTTCAACGTGGACCGCCTTCGACCATACTTCCCACCATTAGTGGACACGTTAGACATTGCAAAACAACTCACACCAACAGAGTTAAACCCAAACTGCATGGAACATGCCACAATTGATTGGATTACGGACACACAAATCAAGAACACTCGCTAGCTGAAGATCCAAATATATCAAGTTGTCAAAGTTGGCCAACTCCTACACCAAGGCAAGTGGCTCACCAAGGACCAAGTTTAGCAGAAGTTTACCCATCTCATGGAGGCACTCAATGCAATGGGGAACATTGCTTTATAAGGGGAGAGGGTTGATCTAGGTGGATCTTAGTGGCCACCCACCTATTCCACACCAAGGTTAGGTAGACAGAATGGAAAATAGAGGCTTCATTTTTATAGCCCAATAATCATATTTTTTTTCCATTAAACTGAGGTATTTGAGGATTAGTCAAGCTTTTTCTTGATGCTACCATTTGATACTATAAAATTTTTACACCCGCTCTGATACCATGTGAAATATTAAAATACAAGAGTATTCCTCTAAAACACAATCGCACAGATTAAATCACACTTGACTTGTGCAATTAAAATTGAGTTAAAATTGAAAATTAAATCAGATTTGACTTGTGCAATAAAACAGAGTGGTTGCAGCTTACAACAAACTATACTTTATATTATTATTTCAAGACACAAGAAAATACATTTGCAGGAAAAATGGAGGTTGCAACTCCTTCACCAAGTAAACACGAGTTTTACTGATATTTACACTTCACCAGGAGTTGTGGATTAACTCTTTGTAAAACCTATAACTTAGATGTTTTACACGCCCACCATAAATTGCTCCACGATTTTCTCTCTAAAACTTCTCAGACTTACCTCCAGCACAATGCAAAAGACTTTTACCTACTTGCTTTTCAAAAAATACATTTCTAATACATTCATTCATGACAAAGTCAAAATATTAAGACACGGGATAGGTGATTGCACAAAAATGATTTTCTATGTTGTACAATACATATATTAATTGCGGAATTTAATGTATAAACCCTGCATTAAATTTCCATTTGACTTTAATTATCTCATGTGTTGCGGAATGGGGAATTTGTACTCTTGCTCAGAATTTCATTTAAGCCACATCCTTCATGTGCAAAAAAAATCTGCAACCTGTAATAAAATTATGTTTTCTTGATTTACTTGTGTACCACAAGTATGGTTGTTGTCAGTTTTTTTAGTAGTGGTTAGGATTAATTTTCCAAAATTCTATACTATATCAAACCCAAATAATTTTACACATATTTAAACTAAATTACCCGAGTGGAGATTATAAAGCACATAATCAATGGGTGTTGCTTGTAGACAATTCTTTGCAAAATCTCAAAACTAAAGGCTTAACTCATTTTATCTTTTTCCAAGGCCTCAAAATTTAGCTTGGATTTGGTAAGGAAAAAACTTGATAAGGTGGAAGGGTAAGAGTTCAAATTTGATTCAGCAAAAGATTCACACTGAGATCATTAGAAAGGAGGTTTTTCTTTTCCTTTCTGACATTTATCCATTTTCTTTTTCTTCTGTAATTTATATTCAACACTAGCAAGTGTTTCCTTCCATCTCTTGTATGTTGGACTTGGAGGGTAGAGAATAGCACCTAAATTAATAACAGGAAATGAGGGTTTACTTTTCCTTTCTGACATTTATCCATTTTCTTTTTCTTTTGACATTTATCCTTTTTTTTTTCTTATGGAATTTATATTCAACACCAACAAGTGTTTCCATCTGCTTGTAAGTTGGACTTGGAGGGTAGAGAATAATGCCTAGCAAGCCAGGGTCTGGACCGCAAGTGTCGATCTGACTCGCTTCTGGCAAGTTTGACTTATCAGCAGAGAGTTAGACTCACGACTGAGTTCACCAAGCAGCAGGGATTTGTGTGTGATAGACTTTCTCTATGTTCCAAAATATGAAATCAAGGTCATCATTGTATTGTCCCTTATTTTCAAAATGCTCATTGATACTATCTCATACATAAAAAACCCTCGTAGATAATTATAATAAGTGACTCTTTATTTTGCATTTATTCTTGATCTCACTTTTTCTTTTGTTATTGTTACAGGTTGATTATTGAATCATTCATGGTATATATATTTGGTTATTTCTTAAGTGTGAGTGAACATTATATGTATCATTTACTTGAATTTTGAAAAATGAATCTAAGTCTTATCGAATCAAATGACCCTAGTCTAACAGATGACGAATTTTCCATTATTTTGTTTGATATTTTGATAAGTTTAAAATATTTGAATTATATGCATAATATCCACTGTATTGGCATTTGATGTATTTTAATTCAAGATCAATACAAAATTTGGTGAGTTTTTCTAGATGAGAGATACAATATGGTCAAACTTATTTTTCCTAAATTTTATACTATAAAACTTCCAAGTTCCAAAAAAACAATCCAAAAACCTCACTAATTTACACACAACAACAAATACACACTCATTCCATAATTTGAATGGATTGAATAAATTTTTGTGGGTTATTGCACATTCATGAGGCTGAAATCCTTCTAATTATGGAATAAGATGCATATTTTTGTATTGATGCCAAGTATACATGAAAATCATGCAAATCATGCATATTTGGCTTCTTCTTCAACTATACATGCAAATAATGAGGCATGGTTGATTGATTCAGGTGCATCATATCACTTCACTCTCCCTAGGGAGTGGTTCTGCGAGTATGAGAAATATGATGGTGGTAATATCTTCCTAGGGGATGATAGGAAGGCCATAATTGTTAGACGTAGAAAATTCAAGTCGAAGTTGCAAGGTGGAAGGATTAGAAAACTTCCTAGAGTTTTTCATATTCCTACATTGGCTAGAAATATGATTTCTAGAAGGAAGATGGATGATGCAAGTGTAAAAACAATGTTCGATAAGGATACTTGCAATATGGTTCAGGGTGCAGTGGTATTGATGCAGGGAGTTCATATTGAAACTCTTTACAAGCTTCTGGGTAGCACTATTATTGATGGGTGCAACAATTCTATGGATTTTGAAAGTGGAGCAGAAAACCTTGTGGTCTTTATAGAAACGACCATGTTATGGCATCAAAGGATTGTACATATTGGAAAGAAGGTCCTTCAAATACTGCATGGTAATGGTATGGTAGAAGGTATGTCTAATTTCTCTCTAGATTTCGATTTTTGTAAACATTGTGTATATGGGAAACAAAATCGAGTTTCCCTTCTGGTGCTAAGAGGGAGAAATGGATATTGTAGCTTGTGCATAGTGATGTGTTTGGACCTATGTCAGTTCCATCATTGGGTACGTTTGTGTAGTAGGTATAATTTATAGATGAATTCTCAAGGGATACATGGATATATTTCCTCAGGAAGAAATCTAAAGTCTTTGACAGGTTTAAAGAATTTAAGGCTCTGGTGGAAAACCAGACAGAGAAGAAGATAAAGGTGTTGAGGATAGATAATGGTGGAGAGTTTTGCAAGAAGGAATTTGAAGATTTCTATAAGAAGTATGGTATAGCACGACAAAAGACTACTCCATACACGCCTCAAAAAAATGAAGTTGCAGAAAGAATGAACAAGATGTTGATGGAAAAGGAAAAACACATGCTCAGTGGTGTCGGGTTAGGACAATAATTCTGGGCAGACGCAATGGAGACTGCATGTTACCTGGTTAATAGATCACCTTCATCAACGTTGGAGGATTAGACTCCACATGAGGTATGGACTAGTAAGAAACCATCCCTTTCACACCTGAGGGTATTTGTATTTGATGCATATGTACATGTTCGAAAGGAGAAAAGAACCAAGTTGGATAGTAAATATGAAAGGTGCATATTTATTGGGTATAAGGATGGTTTAAAATTTTATAGGCTTTGGAACCCAAAAACAAGGTTGCGTACAACTGAGATGTGGTGTTTAGAGAGGTGAAATATGTTATTAAACATGAAATCCTACCAAAGGAACATGAGAATATAGAGTTTGAGCTAAAGGGGGAAGAATAAAACTCTACAACAGAAAAAGAATAAGAAGAGGAAGAGCCACAAACTCCAGCTTTGAGAAGATCAATTCGAGAAATAAGGCAGCCAGAAAGGTATAGACCATCTGATTTTTGTTCAAATTTTGATTTATCTATTACTCATGATGATCCCAGAACTGCTTGGGAGGCAGTAGATTCAGAGGATGGAAAACTCTAGAAAGAGGCCATGGTTGATGTAATGGCAACTTTTGAAAAAAATGAGGCTTGCGATCTAGTGGAGTTTCCAGCTAGAAGGAAACCCATTGGAAGAAAATGGGCGTTTAAGAAGAAGATGAATGTAGAAGGCAAGGTGGAGAAATACAAATCTTGGTTGGTAGAAAAAGGTTATTCCCAGGTGTCGGGAATTGATTTTGGTGATATTTTTTCTCTTGTTGCCAAGGTAACTTCTATTAGATTACTTTTGTATGGTATTGCTACTTTTGATTTTAAGGTAGAACAGATGGATGTGAAGACAACATTTCTTCATGGGGATCTACAAGAAGAGATATACATGAAGCAACCCGAAGGCTTTGCGGTGAAGGGTAAGAAAGAGCTGGTATGCAGGTTAAAAAAGTCTTTGTATGGGTTAAAACACTCACTAAGGATGTGGTATATGAAATTTGATACATATATACAGGGACTTGGCTTCACTAGAGACAAAGCAGATCATTGTGTGTATTTTAAATTAATTGGTGACCCTGTTATTTATTTGGTATTGTATGTGGATGATATATTACTAATTGGAAATGACAAAGAAATTATCCAGGATTTGAAGACCCAATTGTCCTCCAAATTTGACATGAAGGATCTTGGTGCTGTAAACTATATTTTGGGCATGGAAATTAAACGAGATCGGGCGAAGAGGAAGCTCTGGTTAAACCAAAGTATTATATTGAGACAATATTGCAAAGGTTTAATATGCATGATAGTAAATCGGTGAAGGTTCTTATTCCTGTAGGTGTAAAATTATCTGTTGAACAGTGTCCCAAGACACAAGAAGAGGAAGAGGACATGGCTCATGTTCCATATGCAAGTGCAGTCGATAGCTTGGTGTATGCAATGGTCTATACTAGACCAGAAATTGCTCATGCAATGGGAGTATTGAGGAGGTTTATGTCAAAACTAGGGAAGGAGAATTGGACAATAGTGAAGCGGGTTCTTAGGTATTTGCATGGCACTAGTGATTATGGTTTGTGCTACCGAGTCAGACCATGATTGGACAAAGTTTTAGACATTCATGGCTTTGTTGATGCAAAATCGGCTGGAGATCTAGATCATAGAAGATCTACAAGTGGATATGTGTTTAACCTATTCAGAGGAGAAATCAGTTGGATGAGTAAGAGGCAGTCTGTAGTGGCTATTTCAACTACATAGATTGAATACATGGAAACCACTCATGCAAGAAAGGAATCATTTTGGTTGCAGAGATTATGTTCAAGTATGAGGTTGGTACAACAAGCTATAAGGATAGACTGTGACTACAAAAGTGCAATGTTCTTGGGAAAGAACCATGTTTATCATTCAAAGACAAAGCACATTGATGTTCAATATCACTTTGTGAGGGATATGGTTGATGAAAAAAAGGTGTTACTGGTAAAGGTGGACACTTTGAAGAGTGTTGCAGATGCATTGACTAAGTCTTTGAGCACTAAGAAGTTTTCTTAGTGTAGAGAAACAATGGGCGTTGCAGGGTTGGAACAATGACTACGCTCTCTTGTGGCCCCCTGTATGGAAATGAAAACAAGTGGGGGAATATTGGGTGTGTGTTATATTCTTTCCATGACTAATCGCACGAGCAGGGCGGGGGGTCACAGGGGGGTAGTTAGGCCTCCATGTTCGTTGCGTCAGGAATAGCAGGGGGGTCACAAGGGGGGTGTAATAGGTTGGAAGACCTACCTATGGTTTTGTGCATGGATTTTGCACATGGTTTTGGGCACGATGGTTTTCTTCCCATGGCGTTTTGTAGATCTGGTCAAGGGAACTACGATTATGTTTTAATCCATGGTTAATGGATTGGGGTTTATGAATGCTTCGACATATATATATATATATATATTGTAACATTGAAAGGAATATAATGAAAAATAATTCTGGTAGTCCCGGTTTTGGGATCTAGGGGAAAATATTTGTGTATGTGTTTTATGTTCTCGTCATTATATAGATAATTTCGAAGTTGTTATGAAAAAATAATTTGAGATGGAAAACCTTGATATCGTGGAGCATGTCTTAGGAATTGAAGTCAAGTAATATGCTTAAGGGATTTTCATATGTCAATGAAATTATGCTACAAATATCCTAGAGATTCAGGATGGACAAATGAAAACTAGCAGAGACACCTATTGCAATAGCAACAAAATTGAACAAGCTAGATGATGGAAAAATAACTGATTTGTATTTATAAATAAGGCCTGTAGGCAACCTCATGTACCTTAATACGACTAGTCCTGATGTTATGTATGGAATTGGTCACATATATAGATTTATGGAGCCTCCCAAGGAATCTCACTTGAAAGTTGGAAACAATATTTTGATGTATATTGTAAGTACAATTGATTATGGATTTTGGTACACAAGTTCTAGAGACAACACACTTACAAGATACTCAAACAATGATTTTGCTAGCAGTATTGATGATACAAAAATAACCTCAAAATATGCTTTTCATATGGGCACAAATTTGATCTTATCAACTTCTAAGAAACAACCCATTGTCTCCATTTCTTCTGTGAAACCAAAAGACGTAACAACTACTACAATAGCATGCTAAGAAGTATGACTAAGAAGACTTTTGAAAGATAATACACCTGTAAAGAAGGAACCAACTCCCTTTTTTTGTGACAACAACTCAACAATTGCATTATCAAAGAATCATGTGTTTCACAAGAAAATGAAGCATATTGATATTCGTTGTCACTTTATTCAGGAGTTTCAGAAACAAAACTAAGGTATTGCAAATGCTAATAAAAGTAGTAATTGAGATTAAGGGATGGTGGCAAAAAATAATCTCTCCCATTGTTAAGTGAGTTATTCAATCGGGTAGTTGTTAGTCTTAGACATTTTTAGAAAGATATCTTTATTTGTTGTCAGTCCAAAATAATTATAGAAAGTTCTTAGTTTATTATAAAATCTGAAAAGGGAAAACAATGTCCCATAAGTTTTCAATTGGTTTTCATTTTTATCTCTACTTCTAAATTTTAACAATATCAACAATTAAAAATATTGTAAGTCAATGTGACAAACTTTACTTACCATCAACCATATGATATATGACACAATCTCCTTTCTAAAGAGTATCCATAAGGTGCAAAACCCTATAAATATCACTATAGAAAGATTTCTAAGACAGACAAGCCTCAAAAATCCATATACTATGAGCACAAGAATCTCTTGAAACATGTATACTTCATGGGAAAATACATACACCCTAAAATATTAGATAAAATGCTAAAGAAAAAAAATGATCAAAAAACTTCTTTCATGGATATTTGAATTATTATTTTAAAATCAAAACTGCTTATCATCTTTTATGAAATTTAATGATGATGAAATAATTAAATAAGCATGATTATGTTGATTTGAAATTAAATTTTGGTAAAGCTTTTATATATATATATATATATATATATATATATATATATATAGCTTTGAAGTTTAATGATGATGAAATAATTAAATAAGCATGATTATATTGATTTAAAATTAAATCTTGGTAAAGCTATATATATATATATATATATATATATATATATATATATATATATATATATAGTCAATAATATGTTGCTTTGAATTCTATTCTAAAAACTTTTTTTTTTTAAAATTCAATAATATACCCACTTGAGATGTAAACTATGTTATTCTAACTTTCTTAGGTAAGTTAATACCTAAGAATAAATTAGATAAAGGATCTGCTAAAAATGCAAATTAGAGTTGGGAAAACTAAAAAAATAATAATATAATATTTTGGGATAGAAAAAGGTGTATTTTTAAACTAAACTTTTTCTTTAAAATAAAGATTTTTTATTTTGAAGAATTTAATAGAAAAAAATTTAATGTTGTCGTATATATATGTCAAAATTATAAATTAATAATATATATATATATATATATATATATATATATATATATATATATATATATATAATTGTAATAAAATTTTCTATAAAAATTAAATATCAAATAATGTATGTTGATCATTTGAAAACATAAAATAATATATTTTAATAGTTTGAAAAAAACTTTACAATTGTAGTATTATATAACTGGTATACATATGAAATGAAATTTACAATCCATTTTTCTTAGAAAATAATATTAAGAAAAAACTTAAAATAATATATCTTATTTGAAAATAACTTTACAATTGTAATATTTATATCACTGGTATAAATATGAAATGAAATTTACAACACATTTTTCTTAAAAAATAATAATAAGAAAAAACATAAAATAATATCTCTTAATAGTATGAAAAGAACTTTACAATTGTAATATTTATATAATTTGTATAATTATAAAAAAAATTGTGAAACAATTAAAAAAACACAAATGTGTCATCAATATTTTTTTTATATAAATTTTATCAATAAAATGATTATAAATAAAATATTTATCTCATAAATATATGAATTGAGGGTCAAAACTTTTTTACAAAATTTATCCATAAAAATATAATTAATAAAATATTTATCTAAAAGTAAATAAAATACTTACATAAATTCACCCACACAGTTTATTTATGAAAGATTAAATCAAATATCTTTCATTTAAAGAAAAATTATTTCTAAAAGGACTAGTATACAAAATATTCAGAACTGAAACTTTTAACATATTTCTAACTGAAAAACAAATATAATTTTTATTTAAATTCCAAATGTTATAAGGACCACGATCAGCATCAGCATTGCCACACAACGACCATGATTCAAATATCTGTTGAGACTATTTGTTTCAATGATCAAATCTGCTATTGGTTAAACCTATACTCTGTAAATTACTTTGTTCAACATGCTCACATTCAGATATCTGTCAGAGGATATGCTCCCGTAATCAGATCTGTTATGGGTTCGACTTATGTTTTGAGTTACAGTTTAATATTTCTATTATTTTTGCAGCTTAATTTTATTTTTCTCTTAAGCTTGGTACCTGCATCATCCATGACCGAACTGCACAAATGGATATCTGCCTTGTTATAGCAAACAAATCACCACTCTCTTTTGAATGGAAAACAGCTAACGGATGCAATTGTGAATTGATAACTACTTCAATGTCTACAAACCCTACAAATATCCAGCTTGCCATCCAACCTACAAATCTATGCTGTTTGCCAAACAGAGTATGCAGTTAAAAGCACATGTCCAATCTCTTGATCGCAAATGATATTGGAGAACAGCCACGACAACAAAAACAAAATGATAAAAACACATAAAAGACAGTACCTGATATTGTAACCTGAACTTAGAAAACCCCAATATCAATACATACCACACTGCATCATACAAAATGTCTGAAATTAAGGTGAGCTTTATTTTTTGGGTTATTAGCAATTTAATGCACTGTGGCATATATTACTCATTCTTATGTTTAAAGTGGTTTAAATTGGTTTAAATTTATTAATAGGCAGTATATGCAACAACACATTAAATGGAGATAGCCCAGGAAATAAGCTTTGCTCCAATATCAATAAATATTCCATGGCATCATACAAAATGTCTAGCTATCCCCAATTTAATGGGGTGTGACATATACTGTTCATTTAAATTTAAAGTAGTTTAAATCTAACTGTAAGCCGTATATACACAGTATATGCAACAATGCATTAAAGGGAGATAGCCCAAAAAAATAAGCTTTGCCTCAAATTAATTATAATTAAAAGAAAGAATTAAGGTAATTGTGTACCAATTCATAGAGATGCCATAAGCAAGGCTCTTTGGTATGAACCACAAGCAGTCAATACAAAAGATAGGCGAGCCTTATATCCCAGTCTATCAGCCCATAAATGCACCGAGAGATGAAATGGCCACCGTAGGCCCAGTGTATCGGCCCATAAATGCACCGCCCAGTGGCCATTTCGTCTCTCGGTGCATTTATGGGCCGATAGACTGGGATATAAGGCTCGCCTATCTTTTGTATTGACTGCTTGTGGTTCGTACCAAAGAGCCTTGCTTATGGCATCTGATGAATTGGTACACCGCCCGGCACATAAATGCACCGCTCGGTGGCCATTTCATCTCTCGATGCATTTATGGACCGATAGACTGGGATATAAGGCTCGCCCAAAAGATATGCGAGAAAACGCAAAATTTGAACTTACAGATCGCGGCTGTTTCAAGTCCGGCCGACAGTTCTGCGATCGAACTTACAGATCACCGTTGTTTCAAGGCCTGCCGACAGTTCTGCTGCCCGGGATCGCAGGAAGTTGCACGGATTCGAACCAACGTATCCAGAATATAGAATCCACTGGAAACTTGCAGAACCGACCGTCAAAGAGTTTGTAGGCGCGCTGGAGACCACGTCGCTGATATCAGAAGAGAGGGTTGTCCAAATCGTAAGGAAAAACAGAGGAATCTGACTCTAAAAAGAATCATAAGACAAAACAGAGGAATCTGACTTGTAAAAAGAAGGTTACAATCTGATCTCAGTCGGCAGAAATAAAACTTACATTCAGCAAAACAAGAAATCCATGGAGATCCAAAGACAGCAAAGAATAACAGGATCAAACAAAAGGAAATATCAGTTTGTGATTTCAGAAAGAAAGGGCATACCTTGCTTAGGGAACAAAACATCCAAACCCACAAAAGAGGGTCCACGCAGGGCTGAGAGGGTAGAGCCCAACAGAAACTGTATGTATGGGTTCACAGTTTTCAGCTACCCACAAAATACACACACACACACATATATATTAAATCTATATGCTTGGAAGTTGGAAGGGCATGGAATTACAAACCAAAGTAAATGAGAGCAGTTGGAGGACGACGCACGGTCCGCACTAGTTGAACTACCCATCAAATTCCCCCTGCAGAAGTTCGACGCACGGTCTGCAACGCCTTGCGTCCTCTCTACGCCATTGAATATATGAGAAAAAAGAACAAAACAGTCTACTTTTCATTTCGTGAATGGCCAGATAGTCTTTACCTACATAAGATTTGCTCAATCTTTTGTACGTAATCCATCCATCACGGGTTGAGAAACAGAAATCATTTGTACCTTTCCTTTCCTATTCATCAATGGCCGGGTGGTGGGCCCAATCATTTTACATATTATTTTTTATTGAGTCGCTGAAGGTATAAGAATAATTTGATTGGTAAATTATTAAATGTTTTCTCTTAAGGTTTAAGATTAAATTATTTATTTATTATTCAATTAATTAGAAGAATAAAATAATTATTTTTATAATAATTCAAAATAAATTAAAGATGATGTGTGTTTTATGTGTTTATTTTAGAATAGAGTTTTTATAATTTTAATTTAATTATTAATAATTATTAATTAGATGGTAGGGATTTAAATTCCATAGAGTATTTTTTGTAATAGATAAATAAAAGCTTAAAATTTATTCAAAAAAATTATGATATTTTTGATTTTTTAATTAAATTGATTAATTTTAAAAAATGGCATATGAAGTGAGTTTTAGAATATTCTTAGTAGTAGGGGAGAGGCTTCTATTATTGTGCAAAGACCAGTAGTAGTTATAGTATGTTATGAAACCAGCTACAGCTCCAATAACAATAAGGGCTACACTAATAACAATAAGGGACTAAACTAGTAATATAGGAACCTAACATGCCTCTCTCCTTCAAAAAAAGTGTTGTCCTCAACGCTTGAGTAGCTCTGGGTGCTTCTGTATAAAATTCTCATCCTCCCATGTAGAATCTTCAGTGGGTAAGTTCTTCCACTTGATGAGATACTCTGAAATTGATCGATTTTCAGAGTCGTTTTCAAGTTCTTTTGCTTTCCAGACCGCTTCAAAGTTCCAACAGCTCTTTCCTTCCTTCACTTCCAAGTTCCGGGAAATATTGCTTGAACCGGAAGATTTTCACCTATTACCTTTTTTAAGCATGAAACATGAAACTCGGATGCATTCGCAAAGAAGTAGGAAGCTCCAATTTGTATGCCATAGTACCACCTTGGAGCATAATGTAAGGACCATAGTACTTTACGATACTTTATTATTTCTCATCATTGAGGACATTTGTTTGTATGGTTGTAGCGTAAAATACCCCTACCTCCGCTACATCAAAACTTATTTCATTCGATTTTGCAGCAAATTTAGGTTATCCTTTAAGAGTTGGAGAACTTCTGTTGATGCTCGATGTGATCTTCCACTCGCTTGAACCTTAGAATTTTCTCTTAAAGATGATGTGATGGACGATGGATGATATCCATAAAGTGCCATAAATGGGGTCATTTTTGCTGCAGTATGGAAGGAAGTGTTATACCACCATTCAGCGAGAGGTAACCACTTGACCCATTGTGCTTATTTATCAGATACAAAACAACGAAGATATCCTTCCAAACATTTATTCACTATCTCATTTTGACCATCGGATTGAGGAAGATAAGATGAGCTATGAGCTAATTAAGTACCCAAATAAGAAAATAACTTCGTCCAAAAATTTACAGTAAAAATGGGATCTTTGTCGCTCACAATAACGTTTGGGTTTCCATGTAGCTTTTGAATTGTGTCCATAAATATAGTAGCAATTGTACCTGCTTTAAATGGATGAGATAATGCACAAAAGTGTGCATACTTGGTAAGTCTATCAACTATCACCATGATGACACTCTTTCCTTCAGACTTAGGTAAACTTGTGATAAAATCCATTGAAATTTCCTCCCAATGTTGACCTGGAATGGATAAAGGTTGTAGAAGACCTGGGGTCTTAATTGTCTCAACTTTATTTTGCTGGAAAACCAAACATTCCACCACAAAATTTTGAATATCAGACTTAAGGCCATCCCAAAAAAATTCTTTCTTCACCCTATGGTAAATTTTTAAAAATCCTGAGTGTCCTCCTAAAGGAGAAGTCTCCAATTCCAAAAGAATCTTTTCTTTTATTTGAGAATTCTTACAAAGATATAAGCGATCTTTGTACCATAAGGAATCATTTTTCCAATTAAATGTATCAGATGTACTAGGATCTTGCTGCAACTTTTGAATGAGTGACCACACTTCTTCGTCCTTCTTCCATTCATCCCTTGCTTCAGTTATCCAATTTGGTTGGATAATAGAAATGGCACAAAGAAATGCTTCCACCTCCTCATTCTTTCTTGAGAGTTCATCTGCAACAACATCTTTGTGACCCATTTTTATGCTCTTCTGAAGATAGTCTTTGTTCCAAAAAGTTTTTAAGACTATCATGATTAGTTTTTACCTTGAAGTGTCTTCCCATTAGGTAAGGTTGCCATTTCTTTAGTGCATGTATTATTGCTAACATTTCTTACTCATAAATAGCTTTTTGTAAATACTTTCCTTTGAGTGGACAACTTTCAAAAGCAATGGTTCTTCCTTCTTACATTAAAACAGCACCAATTCCATTTCCTGAGGCATCACATTCCACAATAAAGGTTTTTGTGAAGTTTGGTGTAGTTAAGACCGGTGCTAGGTACATTGCCTCTTTAAGATGTTCAAAGGCCTTAGTTGCTTCAAGAGTCCATGAAAATGCATCTTTCTTCAATAGTGTTGTTAGAGGTGCTGCTATTCTCCCATAATTCTTAACAAACTTGCGATAATACCCTGTTAACCCAAGAAATCCTCACAACTACTTTATGGTTGTGGGGACTTTCCATTCCTTAATGGCTTTAATTTTGTTAGGGTCTACCTTAACACCCTCGTGAGATACAATATGACCCAGATATTCAACCTCTTGTACTCCAAAGAAACATTTGGATGTTTTTGCATATAATTGTTTCTCCTACAATAGTTTGAGCACCCTGTCAACATGTTGAACACGATCCTTCCAAGACCTGCTGTAGATTAGTATATCATCAAAAAATACTAGCAAAAATTTTCTAAGGAAGGGTTTGAAAATGGAATTCATCAACCCTTGAAATGTAGAAGGTGCATTAGTAAGGCCAAAAGGCATGACCAAAAATTCATTCTAAAGGGTTTGACCCTGATGAGTTCGAAATGTTGTTTTCGAAATATCTTCAGTCTTCATTCTAAGTTGATGATATCCTGAATGAAGATCCAACTTGGTAAAATAAATTGCTCCATGTAATTCATCCAATAATTCATCAATCACAGGAATGGGAAATTTATCTTTAATGGTAAGCTTATTGAGCTCCCTATAATCCGGACACATGCGCCATGATCCATCTTTCTTGTGCACCAATACTACTGGAGCAGAGAAAGAACTTTGACTAGATTGAATTATACTAGCCTCTAACATTTTTGCAATCATACGTCCAATTTCGCTCTTTTGGAAATAAGGATATCTATAAGGCCTGATGTTTGGAGGAACACTTCCTGGAATAAAATGAATAGCATGATCATGATCACGAATAGGTGGGAGTCCTTTGGGAGTTTCAAACACCTTGGAATGATTGTCCAAGACTTTTTGGAGATCTGCAGAAATAGATGATTTTGATGTTGGAACTTCTATTGAGCATAATTGTGCAATTACGCCTCATTTTTCTTTCTTCAAAAGCTTTGTCATGAAATTAGAGCTTATTATATTTCCCAACTTCCCTGTGATACCCCATAATTCGACTTCCTTTCCTTCTGAAAAAAAATTCAAGAAAAGTTCTTGAAAATTAAGAGCTACCGTCCCCAAATATTGTAACCATTATACTCCTAGTACAACATCAGCACCTCCCATAGGAATGGAAAGCATTGGACTATTCAATACATATTTCCCCATGGTTAGCTTGATATTATGGCTTTTTCCAGAGTAATTTATAGTTCCTCCATTTGCAACCATCACTTGACATTCTGGTGCTAGTTAGAGGAAACAATTCAATTTCTTGGCTACCTTACAATGAATAAAATTATGGGTACTACCCGAATCAATCAACACTATTACCTTTTTCTTCTTGATATCTTCTTCTACCTTGAGAGTTTGACAAGTGGTAATTCTTGCCAATGCATTACATGATATGGTCAGGCTCATTTTTTTGTCTTCTAGGGTTGGTTCCTTGTGTATATCCTCTTCTTTTGAAGATTCTTGTTCATTTTCTTCTTCCTTTTCACAATCTATGTAAAATAATTTCTTCTTAGCACACTTATGACCTTTAATGTATTTGCTATCACAACTGTAGAAAAACCCTTTTGCTCTTTTTTTTCCAATTGCTGTGGTGTCAACCTTGTAGGTTGTGGAAGTCTAGGAGTAGCAACACTTCCATCTTTATAGATGTGAGTGGTAGGCTTCCTTGTTGCCATAATTTTACATTCAATTTTTCTTGCCAACTTGAATGCCTTTTCCAATGAATCAGGTTCCCAAACGCGAACTTCATGTTGGATGTTATCTTTTAAAGTCTCTATGAAGACATCAATCCTGTGTTCCTTTGGAATATCAGTTACCCTTATATTCAATTTTTCGAAGTCCTCAATGTGCTCCGCCACTAAACCCTTTTGTTTGAGATTTATCAATTGGCTAAAGAAGGTGTTTCTTTTTGTATTCTCATAATGTGCTATCATTTCCTCCATAAAAATTGACCAAGTGACAATTTTTTTATGAGAGCAAAGCCATCGATACCATACAAATGTATTTTGTTCTAAATGTAAAGTTGCAATGCGTACCTTTTTTGTGTTTTTCACATTATTGAGATCAAAATATTGCTCCATCTGTAGTATTCATGTTACGGAATACTTGCCATCAAACTTCCTCATATCCATCTTTGGAATATGGTGGTTCTTCCATCCAACATTAGAGTTTATGAAATCATGATTAACATTTATTTTGTTCTCATCATGAGTTTCCTCTACCATTTTTTCACCATTAGGAAACATTTCTTGTATCAACTTTGCCAAACCTTCGATGTCTATTTTTATATCATTCTTCATGTTTTCCATGTTGTCTTTCATTTTTTCATTGATCTTAGCTTCCATGTCATCCATCTTAGCTTCCATGCCCACTTCCATGCCTTCCATCTTAGCTTCCAAACCATTCATCTTAACTTCCACCGCTTTCTTCAAACCATCCATCTTAGTTTCCACGCCTTTCTTCAAAACTTCCATTTCTTTTTTTTTTTGCTCTTTGCGATAGCAAAATTTGGTGCACTTGCTCTTGTAATTTTGATATCTCACATTGTGTTTCTTCATCTTCATGAGTCATAGTAGAGCCTTCTGAAGGCTTAATGGGTGTTGAATTATTTTAGGGGGAATTTTAGAACCCAATACTGATATCTATTCTTCAATATGCCCTTGGAATAAATTCAAACTATTTTTTTTCAAACGAGACTTATGTAATTCGAAACAAATACACACCTTTTTCTTGCTTTTGAGGAGCTCAATATTGAAACTGGATTATCTATGTGATGTAGGATCTTCAATATCTGAAATTCGGCCCTGAAGTAGCCCTCTGAATCATCTTTCGAATTCCACAGGTCTGACATGATTTGGATTCTTCAAGGCAAAGTTATTCCCAATCTCCCACTATGACCTAATTATGGACTGGTTCAGTAGATCGAATTTGTATGACTTGCCACGTGTCACTGTTTCCTCCTTTGACTCTGAAATTGATATACTAAAAACTAAATTCCGTGTACTTGCAACGAATTTTTACAGAATCTCAATCCGATGCTCAGAGAGAGAGTTATGACGTTTTTCACATGGTCACCTCTTTGAGAGGAAATTCGAGAGCCTGAAAAAATCCTAATTTCCACAAATCATATCTCCAAAAATATTGTGAACCAAGATCTGAAGTTTTTACAGGAGGTTCTTCAGGATTTCGGTTTCGCACTATAAAAATTTCAGTTTCTGAAACTTTGTATACTAAAATTTATAGCGAAAATTCCACGATGACCTGTTTTAGTTGAAATTCAGGAGCTGAAAAAACCCTAACTTTCCCAGATCATACCTCCAAAAATATTGTGTACCAAGATCTAAATTTTTTACAGGAGGTTCCTCAGTATTTCGGCTTCACGTTGTACAAATTTCAGCTTCTGAACCTTCGTAGAAGAAAATTTATTGCGAAAATTCCACGATGACCTGTTGGGAGTAGCGAAACCCTAGAATCCAAAGCTCTGATGCCAAATGTTATGAAACCAACTCCAAAAATAGAAGAAAAGAGAGATCAACGCCTTAGAAATCAGCCACTTTGAGGGGGAAACCTCCAATATATTACATAAATGAACAATTCTTGGATGATACAAATGACCAAAACCTCCTTCTATATATAGGAGTCCATGGACGCACAATATAATCCTAGCCAACCTAACAATAACAATGTAAGGGCACAATAATAACAATATTGGGGTTAAAGGGGTAAAATAAATAACAATAAGGGGACTACACTAATAACAATAAGGGACTAAACTAGTAATATAGGGACCTAATATAGTACCCATCCCACACATCCATCAAACAAAAATCATAAACTCACTAATATATGCACATAAATACTTTATATTAAGTTATATAAGTTATATAAATATGTCCAAAATGGGCCCAGTTTTTTATTGGACCAACAAGTGTCATAAACCAAGTCTTAACATCACAAGTTGACAAGACCTATTGTCTCAAGTACCTATGAATTACTAACTAAGTCAAAATGCACTACAAAACATTACAATGTTTTCCATCCAAAAGTAGAGCTATCCCATCAAACAGTCACCCATTGATTTTGCATTGGGGCAATGCATCCCATTGTTGGGTAACACCTGCACAAGAACTGGGTAACACCGACACAAAAATAGGTGAAATGTGTGTCAGCCATATGTACATGTCTGTTTAACCATTCAACCTATTGAAGACATTAAATGACACCATTCAATTCAGGAAATAATTCACCCAACCTTTCAATTCAAGAATTAAACACAACAGCCCTTTTAATTCAGGAATTAAAATCAGGAAAGCAATTCAATTTAGGAATTAAATTTAGGAAAGCAAAAGGATCAACCATGAAAGATTATCAGCAATTACCAGCGATTGGATCATGTAAAAATCAACCCACAACACATAATTGAATTTGGGAGATGGCAATCCATGCCAATCTTCCCTACCAATTAAATTCTAGATCATAAAACTATAAAACATCAACCCTTACTACATTTGAAGCATTCATTATACTCTGAAGCTACTACTGACATGCATTCAGAGTTTTCACATACAATCAGAGTTTTCAGACAGTGTTCCATTCATTTTGCAGACATACAATTGTTTTCAGACAGTGTTCCAGACATACAGACAGAGTGTGCTTAGTGTTACATTCCAGACAGAGTGTGTGCATAGTGGTACATTCATTCTTTTCATCCAGATAGAGTGTGCTCAGTGTTACATTCCAAACAGAGTGTGTGCACAGTGTTAAATGCATTCTTTTCATCAGTTGCTGGAGACATAAAAGTTTTTTGTTGTTGTTGAATAATCTTATTATATTGAGTACTCTGTCATTATTTTAGTTGAGAAACCATGTTAATCTTATAAGTTATAGATCATATACCTGCTAGTATCTGCTTATTGGAGCTTAGTTCATTAAAATTATGGCTTCTATCCTCACACCCTAGACAAACCAATCAAGGAAATCCCACAACCATGCAAGAGAAAGATAGAAACAATGTAGGGCTTTCTATAGTTTACAAGCTTGAGTTATGGTAGTGAACACTAGTAATGAGAGTTATGTTTATAAGAAAATAACATAGATTAAAGAAGTTGTGAGTATTCAAACTAGCTTACTAAAACACGACTTGGAAAGCTTACTATTCTGTTCATTAGCTTAGATTGACAATGTAACATCCTTATAAGGTCTCACTATTATGAAGAGACCCAGTATACATCATTATACTATCTATTAGTTCTTAGAGCTAATAGTCTAGTATTCTAAGTTATAAACTAAAGCTAGTAGTTCTACTCAGAAGCTAATAGTACTTATTGTTGCCGTAGTTCTTTCTGAACTGAAGCTTGAACCCTAAGACAACAAGTTACTTACCTTAAGGCATGGGACTAAGACTAGAGTTAGTCCATTCTCGAGTCTGCCTTTAGTTCGTAATTTCAAATAGAGAGAGCTTTTTAATTAAAGCATGGTCGTTGTTATAAGAATGGAAAAATACTAACTACATAGGAGTTAGAGAGATTGCAAGAGTGGAAATACAATTAATTAGAAGTCTCATTTCAGTTTCACTACAACTTCCTTCTTAACTACTACTTCTAAACTGTTGCTTAGCTCAAGCTAAGAGCAACAAGTTGAACTACACTAGTTGTATCACAGGCTTAGGCAAATAGAATAAATTGTTGTATCTATTTTGTTCTAAATAAACAGGAAACATTAACACATATTTGCTGAGAATGTACACACTAGGTAGATAAGTCCATGTCCAAAGTGTATCTAGAGCTTATTGACATGGACTAAGCCTAAGGTCGATAACTAGTATCATTGATAGGAGGTGGACTTTGCCAACAATCATATAGCCAAACATAGGGAATGTTCATTTCCATAAGGGCATTTGATAGTCGATCATTGGAAGCCATAGCTGCTAGACATAGCTCTACATTTCATTAGTATAACCTAAACCAATAGCAAAGGCAAGAGCAGTGGTTCCAGCACCAAGAGTTTAAGTAGCAGCACCAATAGTCAATAGGGGATTTCCAGCCATAGGTGAAAACAAGGAACCATGCGCTAAATTTTTTGAAATTAGCCCTAGAACTACATAGGTACATACTTAAGTATAGAACAAAAACAATAGGTGGTAGAAATTATTCAAAAATATTATGGTGAATTTGCTTGGGACTGCTTGGACATGAAAGGAATTCATCTTGAAACTTCCATACACTTAACCAGAAACTATGAATGTCCTGTTAGTAAATACCTCTACACCAATACAAAATTCTTCAATATAAACTTAACTAGAAACTATGAATGTCCTATCTAGTTATTTTTTCTTACCAAGTCAATACCTCTATTCAACCCTTGCCCCTAATAGATGGAATTTAATGAAGTCACCAAACTTCTCTTAATGAAGCCAAAAAGTATGTTGCTTACAACCATGTTAACAACCTAAACCAATAGCAAAGGCAAGAGTAGTGGTTCTAGCACCAAGAGTTTAAGTAGCACCACAAACGGTCAATAGGGAATTTCCAGCCATAGGTAGAAACAAGGAACTGTGCACTAAAATTGTTGAAATTAGCTTTGGAAAAATACTCTATATAGGTATATACCTAAGTACAGAACAACAACAACAGGTGGTAGAAATTATTCAAAAACAGTATGGTGAATTTTCTTGGGATTTCTTGGACATGAAAGGAATTCATCTTGAAACTTGCATAAACTTAACAAGAAACTATGAATGTCCTGTTAGTCAATACCTCTACACTAGTACAAAAAGTATGTTTCTTACTGTCATGTTAACAATCAAAGATGCCATGTTAACTTACAACCATGTTAGCTTACAACCATGTTGCTTACAACCATGTTACCTTACAACCATGTAGCTTATAGCCATGTAGCTTACAGCCATGTAGCTTGCCATGTTAGCTTACAACCATGTTAGCTTACAGCCATGTCGCTTACAACCATGTTACCTTACAGCCATGTAGCTTACAGCCATGTAGCTTACAACCATGTAGCTTTCCATGTTAGCTTACAGCCATGTTAGCTTAAAACCATGTTGTTAACAGTCAATAGGTATCACTTATATTTCTCATGTTGATATTAGAAGTCATACATAATTGAAATACAATATAATGAAAATCATTCAATAATTCAAAGTAACAATGTAATCCAAATTCAACTATCCAAGTAAACCAGTTTTGTTCCACTTCAATGTCAATTAATTCACAAAATTATTCATTGATATGAATGGATTACTAGGTTTGGTTTTATCATTAAGATAAAACCTTGTTGATAACACAGTATACACTTAGATGCAACCTGAACTGTTTTGGGTAAAATACCAAGTTGCCTACACAAATGGAAGAGTTCACAACAAACAACAAAAGGTTTCATGTTGTTAGCATTCAATAGGTATTACTTATTGAATCTCATGTTAATATTGGAATTCATACATAAATATAGTTTACTCTATACATTTGTACTGTAATACTTATCAAATTTCTTACTTATGTTGTACTCAAATACAATTTTAAATTATAATTTCGTGGTAAATTTGCAGGTTGTTGGAGCCATGCCAAGAGTTTCGATTACATATCGGATAAGGAACAGGAAGCGAGGGACAAGGGGGGCCCAGCTGCGGAGCAGTTCATCGTATGAGGATGTCAATTCTCCCAATGCTCCTAGCAATGTCGTTGAAAAGGACTTTGTGGTAGTAGATCATCCCAACCCACCATCAACCACAGAGCCACCTTCAACCATAGTACAAGGTGCAAGTTCAACAAAGAAAATCAGTGCCATCAGAGGCTGAAAAAATCAATACATGCTCGATGCAATTGATGACATCAAGTTTAAGGGATATTCAGTCTGCTTATTTGCAAAAAAACATGGTATTGCTGCCTCTAACATACATTATTGGATAAATGGGTTGACTAATACAAAGCGTAGATGGCCTGTTATAGTTATGAATGAAGAGGAGGAGGATGAGGTGGTCAAGTGGTGTAAGGAGATGGCCCAATTGGGACATGGGTTAGAGATTATACAACTTAAATCCATTGTAGTTCAAATCTGTCAAGGGAGGCCAAACCCTTTTAATGATGGTTTTCTTGGTAAGTCATGGTGGAGTGGGTTTAAAAAGAGGCATCCAGACCTTGTGTTACATACAACGAAGGGCCTTGACAGAGACCGGGCTTTAAATCTACACCCTGCAATTGTTTCCAAGTTCTATAACACTCTTTCTAATGCATATGACCAATAATCATATGCCGCGGACCATATATGGAACTGTGATGAAACATGCTTACAGGAAGGAAGGAATTGTGGTATGCAGGTAATTTCCAAGAGAGGGAGTACAAATGTGCCTAAGATACTACCTAAGAGCAGGGAGTGGATCACAATTCTTGCTTGTGTCAATGCAATTTGTTCATCAATACCAGGATTTTATCTATTTAAAGGTAAAACTCAACTAAAAAATTATATACAAAATTGTGAACCAGGTGCATGCATGGGCGCACATCCACATGCATGGATGACAAATGAACTGTTCCTGAATTGGCTTTGCCACTTTGCTGCTTCTGTACCAGGTGGTGTCTCGCCTGAAAATAGGCACTTACTGATTTTAGATGGCCATGGAAGCCACATGGCTGTCCAGACAATCAAGGAGGCCAATAAATTTGGAATTGACCTATTAACATTGTCGGCTCCTACCACTCACAAATTGCAGCCCCTTGATGTGAGTGTGTTTGGGCCCTTTAAGAACTATTTCAAGGTCAAGCGAGCTTCATGGATGGCAAAGAATCCAAGGGTGGAAGTAAAGAGGTTTGAGCTAGTTGAGCTTTCAAGTAAAGAATTTAAAAGGGCTCTCACACCTTCTAATATCAAGGCTAGATTTAGGAGGACTGGTATATGGCCACTTAATTTTGATGCTCTTATGCACGATACCAGTTGTAGCCAATAATTTGAAGTGGAAGGTCAAGAAGCAGAGAACTTACAAGATCATGTAGGTGTCCATGAGATGTAGTTGTTGCTGAAGGTATAATGTCCCTTTCTGAAGGGTTGCTCTATGGTGATGATGATGAGCATGTCAGTGAGACATAGTTTAGTCATGAACCAACTAACAATACCAATGAGGTTGTCACACCCACTAAACCACCTGTGAATTATGCATGTGATGCATCTCACAATGAGAAATTGACCATGCCAACCCAAGTAAGCACACCATCATGGTTGGCAGAGGCCGTGATGAATATCACTGGAAATGATGTATCTACCACCAATGAGGAAAGCATGGACATGCCTTCACAACCATCAGGGTTGAACATCGAAATTTTTCATTATTTTCTAGACAATGAATCAATGGAAGAGGAGCCTATTCAACATGAAGTGCCTGAAGAAGACAACAATGGGGGCCAGTCAGTTGTCCCAGAGGATGAAATACAAGGGTCAGGTCCAGAGGAGCATGGGGAAACAAAACAATAGAGATTACTTGGTGCATTCCTAAAGCTACCAGTAGAGAGAGTGAAGGCCTCATCAAGGAACTCAACATCAGATTATCTTTGTTTAGGGAGGAGTTCACAATTTTTCACATATGAATATTATATGAATTTAATGTTCGAATCTGAACGTAAAAAGAATGAAATTCAGGAAGCTAAAAAGAGAAAGAAGGAGTTAGCCAATGAAAAGAGGGTTGCAAGGATTGCAACAACAGAAGCTCGAGCAAAGGAAAGATTGGAAAGACAAAAAGCAATGGAAGATAAGGAACATCAAAAGAAATTGGCAAGGCAAGAGAGAGAGGCAAGAAAGGTTCAATAAGAGTTGGAAAAAGGAGGGGTGAGAAGCAGGGAAGACCATGGTTCAAGCCAGTTTGAGGCAAATACGTTGATGTCTAACATGGTGGACCACATTTCAGAGTAAACACCATCATTCCAAGACCTGATTAACATCCAAGTCCCCAACTATCAGGTAAGGGTTAGGCCCACCTCTTATACCCCTACTAGTGTAGGTTTGAATCCTAACTGTGTCTATATGACACCTACAATCAGTGCTGGGGTTAGTAACACAAGTGGAAACTTGGGCTACTTAGTCCCACCATGGCTACATGGAGCAAATTGGAGTCAAGCATATGGAAACATTCAGGCACCTCCTAATCATCCAATGTTGGGCAGTCCACCATACTTGGGTCAGGTAGTCAACTCAACAATTTTGCGCAATGCAGGAAATGGAAGCCATCAAGCATAATGGAAGCCATCAAGCATAATGGAAGCCATCAAGCATAGGGGTGGCATGACTTAATTTCTGTAACCGCAAGACATTGTGATTTTGGTAAGGATGAAATAGGTTTGTTAAGGATAACATCCATGGGTGTTTGGGAAGCTACAAACAATTTCAAATTAGTATGTATCAAATAGTTTCTAATTCCTACAAGTTTGTTAATTTGTTGAAGTTATAATTGCTTATTTAAAATAACACAACACTTGCCACAGTCTATATCATAATTTTAAATTTTTAATTAGTATGTATCAAACAATTTGTAATTTCTACAAAATTATATCTTGTATTCCTCGAGAGTTAACCAATTGATAGTGTAAGTCATTTCTAACTTGCTCACTTGCAAAGGCATAATCCCAATCATCAATGACACCATTAAAACAAGTGATAGCTGGTGCCATCATGTTTGTTACTTAAAGTGACAAGAAAACCCATATTCATCGATAGAAGCCAGTGATAATCTTTATGATTAGTGATTAATAACAGAGTTATGATAAATTTTGCCAAGAATACAAAAGAAACAAAAATCCCTCCATGTACATTTTCTCTGTTGAAAATATTATATGAATATAAACATCACAATTTCAATTTATATTACATCTAAACAAAATATCCCTTGAACATTACATGCTCTTTAATGAACAAAAAAAGATACTAATAATCCTGTTAAATCATAAGGATATCAACACGGGGAGCAAACTAGCAATCTCATATAAGGAAATTGTGTGAGGGAATAAGATAAAACAAATAATGCTAAAAAATTCAATTAATCAGATTAGTGGGCAACAAACCTGTATCATTATACTCGTGCAATGAAAATTACTTGCTAACTTCGTCAATAAAAATCACTCAATAAAGGAGGAGACTATGAACAAAGAAACTAAATTCATAAGAAAAAAAGGTCTATAACACCAAATTCCATCTTGGATTTTGGCCCATTACCCCACTCTGAAAATTTGTATCTTGCAATGAGAACGACCTTGATTGAATGATCCTACCTCTTAATTGATTAAAACTAAGTGGAATATAAAAATCATAACTGCAAACCAATGATACCCTAAAACCTTTTACCGCGTGACCAAAAGGAATTCCATGTTTCTGAAGAGCTGCTAAAGTGCTTTAAGCAATTTTATAACTATTTCAGTGCTTTTGTAACTGCAAATAGTGGGTGTGAAAAAAGAAATTGAATTCATAAATGAAAAAAATCTAAGGTAAATTACCTCTATGGAAGTCACTATAAAATTAATACCTCGACTCTGTGAAACATGAATGCAAGACCGAGACTTCACATGCAAGTCAAAAACCTTAAGAGAAACTAGGAACAAAGGTGGTTATACCTTGTTGGAGTGAAATAAGAATGCAATATTGAGACTTCACATGCAAGTCAAAACATGTGCATATATCAATGTAAATAACACAGTATGAGAAAATGTCAACATTATTAACAACACAGTATGAGAATTTAGAAAACATTATTAACGACACAATATGAGAAAATGTCATAAAATTAATTGAAAACATTTACAGAATATTAAACATTATTAACATACTTCGGTTCTGTGGTGGTTATGCCTCAGCTCTGTTGTGGTTATACCAATATTTAAACATCAAAATCTCAATTTACAGAAAACCCTAAACCCTAAATGTGTTGAAAAACAAAACCCTAAACCCTAAATATGTTGGAGTGAAACAAGAATGCAAGACTGAGACTTCACATGCAAGTCAAACCCCTCAAAACCCTTAAGAGAAACCAGGAACAAAGTGACTGTAAAATTAAGGTTATTGAATAGAGACAACTTCATTTGTTTTACATGTGCATATATCAATGTAAATAACATAGTATGAGAAAATGTCAACATTATTAACAACACAGTATGATAATTTAGACAACATTACTAACATAGTATGAGAAAATGTCATCAAATTAACTGAAAACATGTACAAAATATAAAACAGTTATACCTCGGCTCTCGGCTCTGTGGTGGAAAAAAATATTTAAACATCAAAATCTAAATTTACACAAAACCCTAAACCCTAAATGTGTTGGAGTGAAACAAGAATGCAAAACCAAGACTTCACATGCAAGTCAAAACCCTCAAAACCCTTAAGAGAAACCAGGAACAAAGGTAAAATACCTCTATGGAAGTGACTGTACAACTAAGGTGATTGAATAGAGACAACTTACATGTGCATATATCAATGTAAATAACAGAGTATGAGAAATTCTCAACATTATTAACAACACAGTATGAGAATTTAGACAACATTATTAACACAGTATGAGAAGTTATACAACATTATTAACACGGTACGAGAAAATTTACACTAAAACAAATTCCTTTTAATTAACACAAAAACCCTACCCTAAATCTAAACCAGTCAATTTTCCAGTCAATTTTCACAAAAAAACAGGACATAGGAAACAAGCTCAATAAGAACATATCCTTCAAGTTAAATGTGTTAAAAAACCAAAAAATTTACGGAAAACCCAAGTGTTTAAAAACACAGTAAACAAGCTCAACATAGAAACATATCCTTCAAGTTAAATGTGTTTACAAACACATACATATGACTGGTAGGACAGACTCCTACCTAAAGAATGCTCTCCTTGCCTTCCTCTCCCTCCTCGCCTTCCTCCTTGCCAACTGCATCAACCTGCAAACAATGCAAAAACCCAATCAGAAAATAACCATCCACAGAGCACAAAAATTTAAAAAAATAGAAAAAACATTTAAAAAAAGGAAAACCAACACTGAAAAATGCACCTGAAAGCACAATTCAAAGCATCCAGACATGAAAAACGCACCTGAAAACACAATTCCGAGCATCCAGACTTGAAAATGACATAGAGACGAATGCAGGTAAAATCACCACAGAGCCGAGGTAAAACAACCACAGAGCCGAGGTATAACCACCACAGAGCTGAGGTATGACCACCACATATCCGAGGTATGACCACCAGAGGGCTGAGTATAACCACCACAGAGCCGAGTAAAACCACCACAGAGCTGAGTAAAACCACCACAGAGCTGAGGTAAAACCACCACAGGGCTGAGGTAAAATCGCCACAGATCCGAGGTAAAACCACCACAAAGCCGAGGTATGACCACCACAGAGCCAAGTTATGGCCACCACAAAGCCGATTATAACCACCACAGAGCCAAGTATAACCATGACAGAGCCGAGGTATAACCACGACAGAGCCAAGTATAAACAACATAGAGCTGAGTATAACCACCAAAGAGCTGAGTTATAACCACAGAGAGCCGAGGTATAACCACCACAGAGCCGAGGTATAACAAGAAATTTCAGCCACCGTGGTCAAACCAGGACCACAAGATCTCGAACTAAGAGGGCACAGGCGCCTTAACCTGGGATGTAGCATGCGGAGGGCGGAGGTGGAGGCATTGGGCATCGGTGCAACGAATGCGCAACAAACGGACAAGCAGACGACTAGTGACCAACCCCAGAGTGAAAATGGGGGCTTCTATGACAAGCCTCTGGTTAAACGCAGAAAGGGACCAATTTCAGGAGGTTAATGATCAGCTGGATAGGTTACCTGTACCAGTGACACATGCACGTAGCATGTGGATAGCTGTCATACACACATGTGGCATCAGACGTGGCGTGGGGGCCCAGTCACTACCGAGGTGTCCAATGACTGACCCCTCTCCCCTATACATAAATCAAAGTTTGAAATTTATTCCAAAGTAATTATGTACATGTTTTACTTTTTTAATTAAAACAATTAATTAAAACTTTTTTTTCATTGTGAACTAGTGGCATATGAAGCTAGTTACAATTTTATGGGAATGTGGTATTTGGCACAAAGCCTATTTATAGCTCACAAATTAAGAATATCCATTTTTATGAATCTCCATGGTAAAGTGAGAATGGATTTCATAATATCTAATTTCTATACAACATGGAATAAGTTTTTTCATAGTTATTATGATGATGATAGTTGTCGTCTGTTAAGACCAATGGGGTCTATAGGACCTTAAGAGAGGAGAAATAATCTAAGTTTGATTCTTCAAATCTTATTTCTATGGTTAAAGAGAAGGGAAATAAGTGCTCCAAGATCACTATAGTTGGGTTGGCTTAATAGGTCGAGAAGATTGGAAGTGTGACATAGGGTAGGGAAATGAGAGTGAATGTGAGTAAGAGTTGGGCAATCTAAAAGGAAGTTCTTTTCATCTTCTACTTGCTTAGAATAAAAAATCTGACATATTCCATCGTTCCAATGGATCTTGGGAATATACCACCACTCGGTCTCACTCAGAAGCTCATGAGAATTAGTTCTTATCTTATCAAAATTTACCAATAATTACATTAATGTTAATAAATTTTTAACTTACCAAAACTATACTTAAAAATAATCATCAAATTAATAATAAAAAATTTCCACGATTTCCCACTAGGACCAATACCCAACCTAGAGTAGCTAGATGTCAAATTCAATATATTTTGATTAATCGATTGACAAAACTGAGTATGGGGTGTCTGAGGGGATGGATAGTTTAAATGTACACAGAGTTAATGGTCAAATTATGTCTAGAATTTCACATCCCATTCACCAAATCCCATTTGCCTGAAAAATGAAAAATTGATAGGATTTTGAGGATATTGTGCCTCTCACTTTGTTATTTTTATTTATAAAATTCCTTTGCTACTTTATTGAAGATTTGATCCACTATTTAACATATCCCGTGCACAGTTTCAGATTTGGCCATCCTTTCTCACATTTTTTCTGAGCTAATAAACCAAGGTTACAAGGTTACCTGGTAATGTTCTTTAACTTTGATAAGATGTCGATAATATTGATTGGAAGAGAGATCCTATGAGTTCACGGTGAAGAAGAGACGAAGAGATTGGTGGATGAAAAAATAGAACTTTCCTAGAAGGTTTATATAAAAAGCCAAAAAAATGGGGTCCAATTTTAGTGAAATCGATTGTCACATGCGACATGAACAATAGTGGGAGAAAATAGTGGAAGAGATTATATAGGAGTTACTATTTTTATGGTTTCATATAATTTTGGGAGAAGAAGATTTCATTTCATATTTTGTTTAGATGATTTGTTTAGTTATATGAGTCTTAATAATTTATCAGTATAAATTCATTTTAATCAAGGATTTACCAAGGGTTAAGTGATTAAATTTCTTCACTACAACATAAAAGGGGGTTTTAAGACAATATTTGGGTAAATTGTTTTTACTTGAGACAAAGAAAAAACTTGTATATTGTCTTAACTATTGTCTTTAAGCGGGTGTCTCAATTTATTTTCTTAAAATATTGTCTCTATAAAGAAAATATATAACACAAGCATTTTTGTCTCATAGGAGACAATTTCGCTTTTGTCTTTGGAGAGACAATTTCATTTTTGTCTCTCTAGAGACAATAATTGGAATTAAAAACATATTGTCTTTATAGAGACAATATCTTTAATCCTAGCTATTGTCTCTCTAGAGACAATAAAAAATTAGATTCAAAGACAATACAACATCACTTTTGTCTCTTCAAAGACAATACAAAATAATGAATCTAGAAAAATATCTCACCATTGAAATAAACCAATATAAAAAACATTTAATTAAAAACAAACTACAATATCATTGATTAATTCATGTTAGGGCACAGTGGAATCGAACCACCAACCCCCTTCTTATAAAGCAGGTTCTCTTCCATTGAGCTAGCACCGCTTCAAGAATGATGTGAAAAGTTATCGTAGTCCTTGAAATTGCATATATAGACATTGATTTTAAAAAAATGCTTGACAAATAATGACAATCTTTGTAAAATTATAATCATGCAACCCTTACTTTTAACTTAATAAAAATAAATCAATGGAGTTAGCTCAATGTCATACCCCTGTAGCATGACTGACATGACAAGCTAATAATCCACAATAACTTACAAATTATTTAATCTATTCATAAAAATAAAAGTAACTAGAATTAGCACAAGTCATTAATATCTTGCCATAACTATAAAATGGTTTCTGTTTAGTGTGTTTCCCCAATTCATATATTCCAACAATATGAATTTGTAGATCAGTGCAACTCAGGTTTTCTATTTTGATTTTTAAATATTGATTCTTAAATTGAAAAAAATAAAAAACGGTATTTTCTTTCAAAGAAAAGTTTTTAAACAGAAACTTGCGTGGTTGGTGTTTAGCATGTTTCCATTGTTCATATATTCCATTGGTTTTGATGGGTATTCTAGTGGAGTTTCATGTCAACAGAAGATGCTGGCACAATCTTAAACTGATAAAAAAATTTCTTCCCCTCAACTGGTTTGACAATAAACCTAACCCAAATAGAAACCTCTGCATCTTATTCATCGTGCTGCAGAGTTTCTTTACAATGTCTTCTATAATTGGCTCGTGTATGGGCATAAGTAGGTTAAGGTACCAAATACCCTTACAACTATTATAAATCTACCTATCTTAAGTATCATGTACAAAAAAGGGTTGAACATTCCCAAGATGGACATGAACTGAAATTATTTATTAGAAGCAATGCAAGCATAATAAAAAAATAGAAATAAAAATAACCAATCCAACAGTTGTATGTTTAATGTTACTTCGCAATATGTTTCTCAACAAGATGGAAGATATATAGCATGTGAGTCTAATGACAAGAAAGAAATGTGGATGATTATTGAGCATTTTTTTTGGATCCGAATGGGAAGAGATGGACAAAATATAAATATTTTATATTTCCAAATAACTGTTAGGAAACGTAAATGGTCCGATGGCTCGAATGGTTGTGGAGATGATGATCAAGTTAGAAAAATGAATGATTCCATTGAGGATGTTAGTATGAATTCTTCATCGAAGTGTACGAAAAAGAACCACTTTAGCTATGCATAACTAATAGCCCTAACAACAATAATGGCTGCAAAACATCTTCAGATCTGCAATTAGTAGTTAAAGTGCTGCAACAAACAGATCTATAAATGGAAAGACATTAAGCAGTAAAGTAAAGAGTTTGCTCTATGCATCCAACAGACAAGACAAGAACATGATTTTTGAATGAATTTTTATATTACAGGGCACCTGGGAGGAAACAAGAAGGTGTATCCAGATCTCCTCAATGGGATGGGTTCTTTGTAGTCCTCAGCACTTCAGATCTAAGCTTTCTCTCTCTCGTAGATGTAGAAAACCCAATGTAGAAGGTAGAGCTCAATGGGAGCAACAATGGCAGAAAATGAGACCGAGTGTATAGATCCAGAGTGATCTAGTATGCAACAAAAGGTGAAGAATGATTGGGAAAACCCTCCTATTTATAACAAAATATTGGGTCCTTCTAGATCTTGGTGCATGATTAAAATAATGTTAATCACATCTAGATCCACCTCTATGGAATATTTTATTATTATTTGTTGGAGGAAAAGGGTGTTTGACTTGGGTCAAATCCCTTGATTAGTGAAAAATAAATAAATAAATGATTTATTTATCTTTTTAAGGAAGTGGTTGGGATATAATCAAATAAATAATGATTTAGTTGATTAATGGTGGTTGATTTGGTCATATTTAACAAGGAATATTATTTAAATAATTATTCCTAGAAAACAATAAGATAACTATGGGTTTATCTCATTAATTTCTTTGTTTTTGGGTTAAACATGACTGGGAATAATAATTAAATTATGGTTTAATTAATTATTCCTTTTGGGGTTTCCTAATTAACACAGTGAAAGCAGTTTTACTTGGGGTAAAACTGGTCTTACATGGTGTACTTGGGTCCATCTAATGATGAAGAGTTAGATGACCAAAAAATGGTGTAACAGATTGCCCCCCAGCGTGCGAGTGTCAGGAGCAAATCGTATGACCGAAGTACGTTGTAAGAAGACAATCACTAGACAACAAAAAGGGTATGTCAGAGAGAGAAATATGAGGTAGATAGTGTGCTGAAGGACTAGACCCTGAGGAGACGAGACTCGCATGTGCAACAAGTCTCTTTTTATGAGAGGGTACCTGTGCTGAAGGCGGCGGGGGAGGCATACCTATGCCCGCCGTGACAAAGTACAAAAGAATAGTGTGTCCAGTAAACAAGGGACCGAACCATAGAGTACAGCTGGCATAAACAAGGGCCAGATAAAAATACAATGGAGAGTCTCACATACATGTTGTGCCTGGGATAACAGCCAGGACTAGTACAATAATATCTGAGTACATGAGATAAATACAACCCAAATGCCCCCTGTAAATGGGGAAGGGCTCACAAAATCTGACTGATACATGCAAATCACAGGGGTGCTGCAAGTGGCTAAGGCCAACATCATCAAAATCTGGAGCGGCATCAAAGGCTGCAAAGAAGAAGTCATCCGGGCATGTGGGGGGCTACCTGTAGGGCCACCCCCTCATGAGGGTTGAGACATCTCACACACACCCGGGAATCATCAAGAGCTGCTGCTGGGTCACTGGACTGTCCAAGATACGACCTCGACTGCGCGAAAGTGAGTATCGAAGAACCAAGCTGACCCGGATCATTGGGAGGGTGGCTCTACACCTACTGGACACTTTGGCGAACAAAAGTGGAAGTCGGAAACCGCGTACACCGCCTTCAGACCTTAGCTCTGGAAACAACGTCGACATGTCGACAGAAGGAGGTCTGCCGTAGGTGAGGCAATGAGAGATCCTCAACCAAGGCACGAGAGAAGAACAATAGAGCGACGGACAGACTGACACTAATGATGATAGTGGAAATGGGAAGGATGGAGTGGCGAATGGACGACTTCCCTTGTTAGAGCATAAAGGGCATGAATGACATGGCAGCGACTGACACAATATCGGAAGGGACAGGGGACAGTGGGGCTGAAGGTCATAATGTGCGACGCAAGAGAGGGACCAAGCAATGAAGGAGGGAGGGCTATAGTGGGGTGTAAAAGGACGCAGGATAGACTCCATGAATGCAATGATGACTCGACTTGGATGCTCTAAACAAGGGCGACTTTTATAGTGCTGCCACACAGTAAAGGCCCCAATGGGGGGTCATGGAAGCATGAGTACAAGGTGGGCACTCATGACGAAAATCGACACGAACATGGACAAGTAAGGGAGCGATATGGTGTCCCAAGTACAAGTGGCGTAAGTGAGGAAATTCGATTTTAAGGAGCGGTGAAGTGACCCTTCGTGGAAAAAATGTGTCCGGGTGAAGTATCAAATCACCAAAAACTAACTAAAACCCATTTGAGAGCTCGGTGAGATCTGTCCAGCGGTGCTGACGGTTCGTCGAACGGGGCTACGGTGTGGTCGCAGCAGTGGAAAGGAGAAACATGGGTTCTCTTTAATGAGGCAGTTTTCCCTCCAAAATCATTCATTTGCTAGTGTTGCTGTGGTGAATGTGGAGAGGAGAGAAGGCCCTAAATCTTGCGGCGAACGTAGGGGACAAACCGACCGTTGGAAGCGAGATCTGTCAGTTGGAGGTACGAGGCCTAACCTTGCTCTTGCATGTTGTTGGATGACATTTGCAGTTTAGGGCCCAAAACCCCTAGAAACAGCCCCTCCTTCATCTCTATGGCCGGGTCGCCCTTTTTGGGGCAAAAAGTACGACCCAGGACGCAGGTTTGGGGGCAAAAAGTGTGACCTGGTCCAGAAAATGGCAGAAAACTGCGACCTGGGAGACGAGGAGGGCTGGGTGCTGTTTGATGGCTGGGAGTTGGGTTGTGGTGTGTGGTTATGGTTTGCCCGATCTGTACCCTGCCAAAAAGAATGTGGTTGTGCAGGTATGGCAGAGTTGCGGGTCAACGGGAGAGAGAGGGATCTGGGAACACTTCGGACAGAGATCCAGGCGGATCAGGGCGTTCGTCGTGTATTGGCCAGATATAGGGGCATATGGTGCCCTCTCGGATGTGTGTAGGGGCAAGTGGTGCCCCCTGGAATGTATGGGGGGGCATATGGTGCCCCCAGTTTTTGGATTGTGTTTGTAACATGCTATGGGCATGTCGGATGTATATGAATGGGGGGGCGTATGGTGCCCCAAGTTTTTGGAACATGCTATGGGCATGTCGTAAGTATATGTATGGGGGGGCGTATGGTGCCCCCAGTTTTTGGAACATGCTATGGGCATGTCGTATGTGTCAGAGTAGATGGACTCATCAATATATGGTTTGCGACACATATTATGGATATGCATCGTCTTTTGACGTAATTGGCTTGTATGACTTGTGTGTGATAAATGCCAATCTAGAACATGGTTTGCAATACTATCTACGTAGTGATTTTGGTCTCTGGGTACATGGTTGAAAGTGATGGTTTCAAACGCACGTATTAAGACTTTCGCTCGTAAATAGCGTCTAAACAGCACAGGGTTATGCACATGATAAACACCATTTAGTTGCATTACAAGAAGCAGGGAATCCAAACGAACGTGCAGATGGCGGATGCGATGCAACAGGGCATCAGCTAATAGGCCACGCACTGCATCATATTCGGCCTGATTGTTGGTGGCAGAACCAATGCATACCCCGTTAGACAGAATGAGGTCGTGCAAAGGGGTGAAGATGGCCCACCCTGCCGAGGCAAGATTCCTGGAGTAGCGACTTGCACCATCGGCGTAACCGATAAATGGTGTGGACGAGGGGTCCTGCAAAATGGTGTGACAAGACAATAAATGAGGAGGTGAAAGGAAATGACGGCAGCGTGAGGGTACAAAAGTCATCGAGCAGTAATGGCAGGGGGAAGGGGCAGGATGATCAAGACTCAAACAAGGTGGTGTATGAGAGCTATCGGAAACAGGGCGAGGACTCGGGCTGTGGAGGTCAACAGAGACACAAGTGGAGTGATCGCGGGTATCAAGGGACACAATGGGGGAGGCAGTAGACGAGCTAGGCTCCGAGTGTCGTGCAGAGGAGGATAGGTAAAGAATGGTGACTGTAGACTCCGTCATCTGAACATCAGGGGGGGGAATGTGGATGGGAGCGGGGGAATCCTCAGGCTGGCCTGAAGCATACTGCGCGAGAATGGGAGAGGCGGATTGATTTTGTTCAACCTCATACTCGCGGATCACCTCAAGGGAGGCGCGGTAATGTGTCAGGTGAGGACAATAATGGGAGTAGTGGCCATGGACACCGCACAAAGCACAAGGCTTGTTGGTGCGGAGAGTCTTGGCGTTCTTGGGGACGGTCGAGGAAGGAGTGGGAGTTTCAGGGACCGTAGTGTCGGGGAACGCGAATTTTACCATGGGTCGG
The DNA here is from genome assembly GCA_034641835.2 of Pinus albicaulis. Taxonomy (NCBI): domain Eukaryota; kingdom Viridiplantae; phylum Streptophyta; class Pinopsida; order Pinales; family Pinaceae; genus Pinus; species Pinus albicaulis. Next base: position 1,110,351,298 of record CM076582.1, on the reverse strand, counting down.
ATACGAGGTAACTCGGGACAAGCATGGGTGGCATGACCAATGATATCACATAAGGCACAAGGCTTCGCGGGCGGAGAAGGAGCCAGGTTGGTTGTGGTGGTTTGGTCTTTGGTTGCCCCCTTGCGGGCTTTGCCTTTCTTCCCGGGAGCCGTCACAACAGGAGAAGGGTCCTGCGGAGGTGCTGGGGGCACAGGGGCTATGGAGGAAGCGAAGGGGACCGGTTGAACCGGTGTCAAAGCCATGTAAGGTTTGGGGTGACCAGGGGGGGTGGCGGCTGGGGGGTCAAGGTACCAAACCGGAATGCCCAAGGTCAAGTTAGGGAGAGATAGGGTGGCCATGACGGGGACAGAATATACTCCGGGAGGGGGAGCTAAGAAGGGGATCTGTCCAGCAGGGTAATGACCAGGAGGTACGGCTCCGAGATGGTTAAGGCCAGGGGGAACCGAGCCTGGAGGATAAAGAGGTTCGGGGACACCAGCTGTAGGGGGAGGGCCAGAAGGAGGAGGTCCGGCTGGCTGAGATGGATGGCTAGGAGCGGGTTGCAGAGGGCGGGGAGGAGGGTGCGGACTAGCCGAGGCAGGCCGTTTATGGGCAGCCTGAGATGATTGCATCATGCAAACATTCGACAAGTTGGGATCAGTAACTGGAGGGGGAGGAAGGTGAGGAAAAGTACCCAGCAGGGTGGAATCTTTATAGACGCCGGGGGAGACACTGGTCAAGGAATCGACGGTTTGCTTGTTGGTTACAGAAGAGATGGTGGTCTCGGAGGAGGTCTGATATGGCGGCTCATGATAAGATAGCTGGTCAATGGTGACTATCTTCCCATTATGCGGAAAAGACATCTTGCGGAAAACCGCGGATGGGACAGCAGACATGGCATAGGTGTAGCTTCGCCCCAATAGAATGTTGTAGTCTAGAGGGGCATCAATGACTTCGACATCAACGCAAACAGTCTTACCGGCGAGGGTGATGGGGCAGTTACGAAACAGGCCAATAGGCTGGGAGGTATGACCGTCCCACGCTCGAAGGGTGATCATGGAAGGGGCCAGCTCAGGGGATCCGAGTTGCTTCCAAACCGAAGCGGACATCACACAGGTGGATGCCCCCTCATCAATTATACACCGGGATACAGTGGCGTTCCGGATTTTGACCGGGATTTGGAAAGCAACGGAAGGAGGAAGATAGTGATGAACCGATTGAGGAAGGCCAAAACAATCATTCGTCATCGGGAAGAGATCAGCGGCCCTCGACGGCAGAGCAGGCAGAGCCTTCGGAGAAGGGCACGACTGGAGGAGTTCCAGTGTGGAAATGGCGGCAGGAGATTGCGCCAAATCATCTACTATACTATACGATTGAGCGGCTCGACCGGAAGCAGCATTTCGGCGTAATGGGCCCTTTGGGATCTTTGGATGAACCTCAACTTTGGGTTGAGGGATGAGTAAGGGGCCTTTGGACGTCGAAAGAGGCTCCGTAGAATCTGAAGATGGAGGCTCGGAAGCAGACTGAGCGGGAGGCTTGGGGTACTGGCGAGATCGAGTTTGAAGGTGAAGGTCGACGGAAGGGGAAAGATCGGAGCGCATCATGAGGATCTGGTAATCAGAGGAACCAGAGATGGACGAGGGGGTGGCTACATGACTGTCGGGGGGTTGGGTAGCCACGAATCCTTGTTGAGGGAAAGGATCAGTGAACACAGCTGGCTGGGTAGTGGCCACATTAGGAGGAGCATGAGGGGAGGCGTGTTGTCCGTGCAATGTGGCTGGAGACTCCCACATCTGTCGCATCTGGGGTAAGAGAGGACAATCGTGCGTGTAGTGACCGTAAACACTGCAACACGAACAGGGCCTGTTTGTGCGAAGCGGCCTGTCCGACCTGGGCGGAAAGCCCTGAGGCTGGCCAGTGTTAGGTCCGGCACTGCACTGGGTCCTGGGTCATCGCGTATGGGTTCTGGTTGCCTCTCCGCCTTCTTTGAGAAGAAGGGGGAATAAACGCACCCTGCTGTGCAAATACTTGCCCTGGAGGGGGTTGTAAGGGCTGTTGCAGGTGGTGAGGAGGCAAGGGAGACGGAAGCGCATATGCTGGAGGAGCCGGCGCACCAGGCTGCGGATAAAAGTAAGGGTTGGGTTGGGCAGCATTGAGGTAAGCAGGAGGTTGGGCAAAAGGAGGAGGCATGCCGTATCCTGGATACATGTTGCCGGGAGGGGGCAGAGTGCTAGAGGTGCTGGCCCCTCCCTGAGGAGGGCCATGGCTCATAGGAGGATGAGCAGAGGGGTGGGAAAGAGATCCAACAATACCGCCGGCGGAATGAGATGCCCCCGGGGCGTTAGCGCCACCGGGCCGGGGGATGTCAGGAAGAACGGTATAAACATAACCAGATTGAGCATAGATCAGGTCATACTTTAAAGCTATTTGGAGGGCGGCTTCTTCAGATTGAGGGGAAAGTAGAGGCGGGCATCTTTTCGTCGTGGCTGGGAGATGTGGAGGGTGCGAAGGAACCACCTGGCGAAACCCGACCTCAAAGGAGGGCTCGACAAGCTCCGTCTTCGTCGCCATTCCCCGAACACAAGCAACAAAGGCGTGTGGAAGAGGATTGCCGAAATGAAGTCAAGAGTTTCGTACTGTGCTGTCGCATCGCAAGTGGGCATGAAGTACGACACATGTCGAACCATGACAACGTGGTATGGGAGGAAGTGCACTGTTCGACATACCATTTAGAAGCTTCGCCGGTAAGCGTGCGTTGGAACAAACGAAGACGGATGGAGTCATCGGCAATGGAGTTGGAGGAACACCACATGTGGAAAGACCGGACGTGATTGGTTGGGTCTTCGCCATTAAGGCCCTCGAACTTAGGGATATCGGAGGGTAACTTGGTAGGCATAGTGGGCCAGGTAGTATTATGGTGAATGGGGTCGTTAATCAACTGATGGAAATCGGGGAGGCTGAGGCCTGCAATGTACGGCAGCACAGGGGTGGCCGGAGTAGTGGTTGTGACGGTTCCGCTAGAAGTAGGGCCGGCATTGGGGCCGGGAGAACTGCTAGCATTAGGCCCTGGTCCAGACATGGTGAAGGTAAAAGGGGGAGAACCGGAAGGAGAAGGGGGACCCGATGAATCAGGAGAGGAGTCGGAGTGCGGACTCGAAGGTGGATTGGCTCGACGACGGCGGTGCGGAGCAGGTCGATCAACCGGAAACTGAGGGTGAAGGCCAAGAAGTCTCCGGGAAAGGCGCCTTGGGGGCGCAATGATGACAGGAAGAAGGAAACCGACAAGGGTAGAAAGGGACAAAATCAAGAAGGTCAAGGGCAGAAAAGGTGCAGTGACAATTGATTTTAGAGTCTTTGCCAGGCGGTGTAAACCAGGCGCTTCTTCACTTAGGGTCAGTGTGTGGCGTGCGTTAATTTTAATTTTTAAACCCTTTCCGTTGTTTGAGAGCAAGAAAAAAGTGTGCGACGTAGCTGAAAAATAAACCTACAGAGAACAGAATAAAATGCTGAAATAACAGAAAAATAACAGCTACGTAGGCATCTATCGAACCCAAGAAGGTGAGTCTCTCACAACTATGCTGAAAAGAAAGGGAAAAACGATGGAAACACACACAAAGGAAGCTCAACAGATCTAGGGTCAAAGGGGACAGAGATCTGGAGGATAAAGCTGCAGACAAGGGGTGCAGATCACAGCCAAGAGACAGAGGCAAGGTGGCTGGAAAAAGGGAAATCAGAAAAAAACCGGGGGGGGCAAGGCAGAGGCCTTTAGAAGAGGTCCAAACAAAACGACAAGAGGTGATTTGAAAGGAAAAGAGGCTGATTTCAATGGATCTGAAAGTGATGTAACAGATCTGGAAAAAGAGGGGGCTGAAGCTCTGAAACCGACGGCTGAAACAGCTGAAACTCTTCCACAAAAAGTGGAGGGTACTAAAGCCCTAAGGGACTGGGTTCCCACTTAGATGAGTAAAAACAGACGAATCTCACGAAGGAAGTGTCGAGACAGCAGGCTGGAAAACCCCCGTGAGCCACACTCGGTAAAGATTGCGAAAAACAAGCGAAAGGCAGTGCTCGGCACCTCGACCTCGATCCGAGTTGAGGCCAGGAACAGTTGTGCAAGTGTGTCTGTGTCGCAAAAGTTTTGGGCCAAAAGGTGCGACCCCCCCGTTCCGGTTGTTTCGGCGGCAGATTTTCTGAAAAGTTGCCGTCTCAGTTGCGGTTGGTGTCGCTTACCTGCGCAATAGGGCCAGAAACACACGGAAGTTAGAAATTTTAAGTTTTTAGGGTTTTATGTGAGAAAAATGACATAAAAAGAGGAAAACTAAGCAACTGAAAAGAAGCCCTAGGGCCTGAAGTAGCTGGATATGCAGGAATATGAAAAACGACAGCGGTCGTAATTTAAAACCCGTGTGGAGTCGCCATTTGTTAGTATGAATTCTTCGTCAAGGTGTACGAAAAAGAACCACTTTAGCTACGCATAACTAATAGCCCTAACAACAATAGAGGCTGCCAAACATCTTCAGATCTGCGATTAGTGATTAAAATGCTGCAACAAACATATCTATAAATGGAAAGACATTAAGCAGTAAAGTAAAGGGTTTGCTCCATGCATCCAACAGACAAGACAAGAACACGATTTTTGAATGAATTTTTATATTACAGGGCACCTGGGAGGAAACAAGAAGGTGTATCCAGATCTCCTCAATGGGATGGGTTCTTTGTAGTCCTCAGCACTTCAGATCTAAGCTTTCTCTCTCTTGTAGATGTAGAAACCCAATGTAGAAGGTAGAGCTCAATGGGAGCAAAATGGTAGAAATGAGACCAAGTGTATAGATCCAGAGTGATCTAATAGGCAACAAAAGGTGAAGAATGATGGGGAAAACCCTCCTATTTATAATAAAATATTGGGTCATTCTAGATCTTGGTGCATGATTAAAATAATGTTAATCAAATCTAGATCCACCTCTATGGAATATTTTATTATTATTTGTTGGAGGGAAAGGGTGTTTGACTTGGGTCAAATCCCTCGATTAGTGAAGAATAAATAAATAAATGATTTATTTATCTTTTTAAGGAAGTGGTTGGGATATAATCAAATAAATAATGATTTATTTAATTAATGGTGGTTGATTTTGTCATATTTAACAAGGAATATTATTTAAATAATTATTCCTAGAAAATAATAAGATAACTATTGGGTGTATCTCATTAATTTCTTTGTTTTTGGGTTAAACATGATCGGGAATAATAATTAAATTATGGTTTAATTAATTATTCCTTTTGGGGCTTCCTAATTAACATAGTGAAAGTAGTTTTACTTGGGGTAAAACTGGTCTTACATGGTGTACTTGGGTCCATCTAATGATGAAAGGTTAGATGACCAAAAAATGGTGTAACAAAGGATACACCACCTAGGAAATATAACTTATTACTTCTTTTGCTGGATCTAGAATCAAGTCATGTCTCAAATTTTGAAGCCATTTGTTCATCATGTCTATGCCAACAGTTATTATCTGCTTCCCACCATTGCCAAATGGCAGTTGAGCCTTGTCCCATAACATATTTTTGATGTTGGCAAGATTAGAAGCCTAGACAATACACTGGAGTGATAGATGTCAATTCAAGGTTATATGTGAAGATCACTCGCATATAAAAATTTGGGAAAAAAAACAACGGTATGGTCAATATCCACTATACAACATGCTTAAAGTTAAATTATGGACACACGAGCTTGGACATTTGAACCACACCTCGATTATGACCATGCCTCCGTGTTCCCATTGAATGATTATGTAATTGATTCTTGAAGACTATATTTAGTTGTTCTAGGAACAATTTTCATCTACTGAGAACCATTGCGAATGTCCCGATAAAGACTACGACTAGACGAGTACAATGCCTCCACTACTTGCATCATCTTGCCCTCTCAAGATACTAGAAGAATCTACAGTTGAATGAGATTCATTCTGTTTGTCTAGGGCTTACATTTGGGGATATTGACTAATCACATTTGGTTGATCTTCTATTAAACCCTTTGTCATGGACCAAGTGGACTGTCCTAAAAATTGTCGCGATGAGGCTATAGAAGCTACTCCTAAATCTCTATTAGAAGGTACTTATGCTTGTTCAGATTGAGCAAAAGTTGCAGCCTTAGTCAAAGTATAATTTACATCTGCCCTTTGCACCATATTGCTTATACTTGGCACCAATGGTCATCTTCTGACCTTGCTACAAAACCTCTGTTGTTTCTAACTCGCCCTCTATCAATATCCATATGTTCGGACATTGAGGCATTGGAATTTTCCAATGATTCTCCCAAACCTTATATTGTGCCATTTTCCAAAGAAGCTCTAGTAACTGCTTCACATTGCCACATTTCTGAAAGGGAATATTCCAAGCACTCTTTAGCTTTCAATATTTCTGCAATGGGTAGGGGATAGTTGGAACCCAGCGTAACTCTACCAGACTAAAGAATTTCTTGTGGTGCATCCCATGGATGATGTATCCATTGTGTGGGAAATCTAGCCAAATCTGGAAGCCAATAACAAACATATTCTCCTACTGGATAAAAATTTATAGCCTTCAAAACTACGCATAATCCCAAATACCCAACATATGAACAATCAAAATATTTAAATTAAATCCTAATATATTTTCATCCATGAATAAGTTAAATGCAAGAACTGTATCTGTGTTTAGTACACAAATTCAGATTGTCATTATGTAACATACCTGAGGATTATCTATTCAATCCACCTCACGCCCATCTAGAAAGAAACCAAAAATGTACCGCCATCCAAAAGAATCATACTCAATATCAAAGTCTAGGAGCGTGTCCCAAATATACTTCATACCCCATCTTCAAGGAATCTGGAGAACCTTATCAATGAAATTAGAGATCACCACCATGATTCAATCATGAAACCATCTTGTTGCCCAAGGTTCCCGCATTTGAGCATCAACTAGTGGATAACCGGTCCTACCTTGGCTCCAAGATTTAAAGTAATCCCTGTCAACCCTCCATGGGAAATAATTAAAATGTGAAAGAAAATGCTTCTCATGGCTCCAGGGAAAATTGAAACTCAAATATATAGAATATTCCTGGAGACTAGTGACTTGAGAAACATAATCACAATGTGTTATCCCTGAAGTATTTCCCTCATTAGCCCACAAGACATGTTTGAGGAAACACATTTCTAACACTCAACTCCCCAAAATGCAGATGAGGTGATAAGAAAGAAGTTGTTGCATTGCCTATTTTTCCTTGACGGGGGCTACTTCACAGTCAAGAAAAGGTCCATTGATAAATGCGATTAGAGCCTTGTCAAGATCAAGCCCTCCAACCGAGTGACCATGCCCTTGCCAAAAGTGCATTGTTGGCCTTTTCAGATTCATCCTCTAGGTTTATATCATCTGATTGGTAGTTAGACACTTCACCTGAATATACATGATTATGCATTTAATAAGTGTTGGATTAATTTACTGTGTAAACTAACGCAAGTATTTATTATCAATCTGGGCTAGTGGAACTTAAAATCATCCCCAAAGTATATGGGTTTCAGTTATGATAAATTTAGAAGATGATTTATGAACGATTAAGGAAATGCATATTACAAATATAAATATAACTTAAACAATTTCTAAATTCAAGGATGCAATTAGAAGCAGAAGAATCTCCTAACTTAAGGAATTTGTTTGTCCTTCTCTAACAAGATTACTTCATGAATTAGAATAAAAAACTACTAATTAAGGAATAGATTAAGATACATGAAACAATAATTGAAGAGGCTCTTCACTGAAGAGTTCCTGGTTGTCCTTCATCATATATTCAATTATCAATAATGCTATTGTTAGAAATAGGAATTTAGAAAAGCATTAAAAACATGTAAAGATGAATTCTAGCTTAAGATCTCAATCAGATAGAAAGAATGTTTAACTTAAACATTTGTTTGTCCTTTCATATGTAGAATAAGAATGATAATTAGATTCATCAAAACTCATAAATCATTAGCTTAAATCAAATAAACAAGTTAAACATAAGCAAACTAATTCAGAAATTGCAACTACAAATAACTAGGAAAAGCACTTAGCTCAGTGTGGGGGCCCTCCAGCCTTGCCTAACACACTGAAGGTGTTTTCAGCTACTAAAAACTTCAGTCAATCAATCAGCATATAACATTAGAAAATTGAATAGAACAAAATTTCAATTAGGTCTCCAAAGTCTCAGAAATAATAATGTTAAGTCATACATATTCTACATATCAATGCCTTCAAAGTTTGAGGCTTAAATAGATAAAGTATCTAACAAATTCATCTAAAATATCTCCTATAGTCATGACTATCCTTATATTATCCAATAAGATTGAATTCATCCATCAGATCCATCAAAATCTAGAAAATCCCACAAAATAAGAATTTTGACCTAGTTTCTAGGGATCCTCCATAAAAACATGTCCTGTTTGATTGCCTTGACCCAGAGCCTATTAAAGATCGGTTTGGATCGTACCAAGATGTGTAAATTTAATCTTAGTTCCCAAGCTTTTTAGAAATATATCTAGCTTGAGCCCAACCTGCCCCGCTAAAAATATGCAAACCATGAGGCCATTATGGGAATTTCGATGTTGTCCAAAAAATGCACTTAAAATTCAATTTTTACAAAAAAAATTCTAAGAATTTAAAAACATTATTTAAATACATGTATATGCATTTATTGGTCAAAATAAGGTGAATATGATGGTGTATAGATGGATAATATGGAAAATAATATGTATTTCATAAATAAAAAGAGATAAAAACGAGGGCCAACAGTAAGCACATCAATAAGAAACTAACACAAGTAGAGCTAGAAATGCAACAAAATAGGAAACTATGCAGCACAATATTTAGTGTTTTGAGCCCTTAGAAGGTGTCAGTGCTAAGCTCCAGTAAGGTGTGTTCACCTTGGTCTTAGTTAAATACGATATGTTAGTAATCAGCCATCACTGTCTATTGTTATGTTATGCATTATGCATTATGTTAATTCAGGGATTCAATTAGCTAGATTTTTCTTGTCTCTACAAATTGGATTTCTCATTGAAAAAAAAGAAAAAAATACCCTTCCATTATGCTTGATATCCAAGATACATCCTTGACATTACATGTAGGTCAGCAATTAAAAAGTATTGGTGATATAGTGTGGAATATCCATTAGTATGTTTAGGAACCACACTAAAAATTACTTACCATATAAATTGAGGTCCTAGATCCTTGTTGTGGGCACTCAACGAGTGGCAATTGATGTATACTATCCTTTCAAATTATGTGATTCCTTAAGGTTCAGCTCTGCACTAGATATTTCAGCAAGAGTTCAAATCTAATATGTCCAAAATAATGTAAGATAATTAGAGGCTTCTCTTTCTTGACACTCTATGACAGTCGAAATTAATTCTTTACACTCTATGACAGTCGACATTAACATTGAAATTAATAGTATGTTAAATAATAATGATAGTTCCATTTTAAAAAGAATCTAAACCAGAGTGTGAACTAGCAACAATTCTTTTGGAAGGTAGAAGGGGAGCCGAAAGATCATATGGCATGTTAAGGCACTTATTACAATCAGATTGAAACTGTATAAAATGCACGTCTTTCCTCATCATTAACCTCCTAGGGCTCATAGAGTAAATATGAATTGAATGATCTCACCAATATGCCTCAAGAAGAAAGACCATGCTTCAACTTATGATCACAAACAAGTGACAAAGGATTTGATTCACCGAAAACACATAATGTAAAATCAGTTGTTATAGCCTGATCAAGTTAAGTACTAACACTACAGAAGCCAGGGTTTTAAAAAATTATAGAACCTCTACAATTATTTGTACATCTGATATGCTCTAAAACTTAAGTAATAAGACAAAAAATTTGTTGTTCTATGATGGCTCTAACTTTTGAAGAATAAAAACACTCTGAAAGTGATTTATAATTTCCATTGTTCCAAGGATGAAATTGGACAATTGCAACACTCTAAATGTAAGAATTTTATCAATGGATATGTTACAAAGCTTGCACTAAGTGGCACATATAGTTATGGAATTAAATTACCCGATTGATGATGCTCCGAAACAAAATTTATTTTATGATAGGGAAATGTTTGTAAAAGATAACAATAACGATAGATGGTGTTCCATGCTTTGACTTTTATGACGGCTTGAAGTTGGTCTTCTTAGGTACTCGATAGGGAATAAAAGATAGAGTAAGGGGTCACAAAATCAAACCCTATATTTAAAAAAAGACCTAACATATTATACGTAGTGAACAATATTACATTCATTTACAATAACAAAGCACAAATACAATATTACCTATTACTTTATATCAAAGTATCCGCACTCCGGCTTCAATTTCTTAAATAGGAAATCGGGATCCATGATGTGCCTCCCACAAAAAAGACCTTATAGGATCTCGTAAATAGTATGGGCTCACAATATTAGGACCTTCTATTTAAGTGACCTAATATATATTGAATAGAGAAACATTATTACATTCACTTCCATCTACAAAGCCATAACACAAAGAGACACAATGCTACCAATTAGCTTGTATGACATTACAACACTCTAGAGGCTGGATTTTATTAATTAGGAATAGAACCCATTATATCGATTACAAACTCGCGAAACCAGGACCCTATAAATTTATGATTGAAGAGATTTAGTTGCTCCCCATTGTGATCAACAACGAAATTCAGATACATTATAACAATAAATATAAATCAAAATTCAATTTATACATAGTACAGATCACAAGTCAACCAATGTAGCATAAAATAACCAAACGCAGAAAATTGTGCATATGAATATAAAGTTGTTGCTACTAATTACTACGCTTACCTGAGAGAGAAGTTATAGGCCAATACTCAAAAGCAAGGAAAACCCCAATTTTCATTTGGAGTGGAATATGAATTCCTAAAACATGTTAATCGATGACTGAGAAAAGAGCATACAAAAATGAGAATCTAACTCTTTGAAGCTAATTCTAGCACCCAAACTATAATCCAAACAACTTAAAAAGCAAAACTTATAATGACTCTAGACAATTTTTCTCGTCCGCATTATCTATCTACTCCAAAGGATGACATATAACTTAGATAAAATTTCAAGCATAAACTCGAAGTTTTACTGCAAGATATAGACCAAAAATAAAAATAAAAAAAGTAAGTACCTATGTTCTAGGTCGGTCCTCTACTCTATGGTATTTGTGTATCTCTTGATTCTTCAAGCTCACCCAAAAACCTCGTTCCGTAATCCTCCCCTCGCTAACTATTTTTTTGGAAGCTTATACAATACATCCACAACCATCTTTGCTCCCGATACTTGAATGGAAATGAAAAAAATTTCACCTCTTTGCTAGAGGTTTCCTTGATCTAGTCCCCCGTGAATTTACAACCTTAGGGCGTGATTCGAAACAACGATTTATAGCAGTAAACAATAGACAATATTTCAATTCTTTTCAAATCCAATCAACAAGGCAATCCAAGAGAGAAAGGATACCCAATGTTTGCCAACAAGTTTCAAATACTCTAAGGAAATCTTATCTCGCATAAACCAAAATTGAAATTCTCTTTATGACATCGATATTATGGTAGTAAATCTTCCTAATGTCCTTCAATATCAATATTACTACTCTTAACAATTTTAGGCTTAACTTATGCCAATTCAATGAGAAATAAAATGCTAGAAATTACCAAACCAAAAAAGACATTGATAACCGAAAGTGAAATGCAGCACCAAGGCAATTTTGGATAGCGAAAACATCGTATCCATATATATATAGTTCAAGTACATACTCGATAGCTTTTAGATACATTGATGCAACCCAATCTCTCCAAAATTATCCAAGGAACAACGTGAAAAGCCTAGCTCCACCAAGTATCTTTCACAAGCTAGTATCAAAGATAATGTCTTCTCTTTCCTCTTCTTCTCAAACTAGTACAACTCTAGGGTTTATCGTTAAAACTTGACCCTAGACTTCAAGAATGGCCAAGAAACCCTATCACTCCAATAGAAGAGAGATAAAGTACAACAAAGAATGAAAAAGAGAGAGATTAAAGCCTTATTCTTCTTGCGTCTCTAAACATAAGATGATGATGATATAAATGAAAGGACTCTTTCCTTCCTCTATATATATGAGAGATAAGGGAGATCAACAATATGAAAATGGGCCTAAACCCTTACAAGTAACCTACTACAAACAATTAGGCCCACACATGTGAAGTAAGTGATACATGTGAAGATCCAAGGGGATGATGATCCTCAAGTAAGATTCGAAGCAAAGGGCACTCCTCATCTAAAATTCCAATGCTCCTCTAAGGGCTCCGATGATTCAATTCTCCTCCAAGTCAATGTGTTATATTTGTGTCCACCCACGTACATCTCCAGACCCTCAAATCAAGCTGTCAAGTACAAGCCTCCACGTAAGCGATCTAAGTAAGCCCATACTATCTAGGGCTCAACACCCTTCTATGAAATGCAAAAGTATCCTCCTCCATTGTGTCTAAGGTTTTAACTCCGTAGAGATTTTATAAAATTTCTGGTTAAATTATCATTGCTTAGATGTCAAAAATATATATCTAGAAGTATATTTGCTTGAATTTTAATATAAACTTGGCCTTTCTCTAGATTGGTAGAGTCGAGGATTTTATGTGCCTTCCAGTGTAGATGCATTTTTCATTGCTTTTGAGACACTAGATGTGCTTAATATTCTTAATTTTCGATGCACATGCTAAATGTGCTCTGTTTGTTATATATGGAATGTTTGTGATTACATTTTCATTTAATTATGTGTGATATTGTGTCGATATCCTTTTAAATATTTTTCTAATCCCTAAGAAAAAAAACCCATTATCTTTTTTCTTTTTTTTTGTGTCTTTCTAATCGATAGCTTATAAGTAGATAATAACTGAAATTGTTTTTTGCTCATCTCCCTCTAATATTTTTCTTTGGGATTCTCTTAATGGGTTTGTAATCTTTGAAATTTCATTTTGTAGGTGCTAGGGCCTTCTATAGTGGTGGAAGACAGTGAATTCCATAGTTCACTAAATGAAGGCACAATACTATGGATAACAGAGAAAAGGTTGTCACTAGGTTTAATAGATGAAGTGTTTGGGCAAGTGAAGATGGCATACTATCTTGTTTGTTTAATACTATTGTTGATGCCCGATTATGAATGGGAAGGGGTACATGTTTCATAATTTAAAATTGTGTACAAATAATTTAAAAAAGTCTAACCACTCATTCAATTTACTTTGTTCTCAGGAGGATAAATCAAGGAAAATTGAATTTGAGACAACCTTACTTCGAAGACGTAAACCGACAATAATCATTGTTTTTTGCAGTTCTTTTGATCCTTTCATAAGCTAGAAATTATAAAATCTAAATGGTATTATTACGTTCAAACCACAAAATCTAAACTTACATGTATAAATATGTGAACTACTTCATAATGAAGGATCAATTATGCTTCAAAATTATTATTTATAAGTAACGAATACTAAATAGCCATCTAGTACATTCCAGATCACAATTAAACTCAATTAAAATATTAAAATTTATTATATATGAATGATAAATACAAGATAACTATATAATACATTATAGGTTGCAATTGAACTCTAAACTTTATTATTCATGGTATAGATTACATTGTTTGGCTTGATATAGACAATAGAATACATATATAAGCGGTTATTCCTATACAAGCCATTTTTTTTGGTAAACTAAAAGCCTTTATTAATTGGAAGTAGTGATATTGATTTGTTGGGAGGAAAGTGACCATCAACATAAGATAAGAATTTTTGTGAAAAAAATTATATAGATGCGATAAGTACTATAATTCTTTAAAGATTTGTTTATCAACTATGAAAATTAAACTATGTTGCCAGGAAACGTGGATTCGAGGACGAGGACAAGGACGGGGACATCACTTTTTGAAACAGGGTGTGTGGGTTCGTCGTGGATGATATATATATATATATATATATATATATATATATATATATATATATATATATATATATATATATATATATATATATATATATATATATGAATATGAATTTGTATATTTTGAATATTCCAACTTTAAACAAGAAAAATAAAAATATTTATGATTTAAAAAAGTTTAAACTTCAAAAATTTAAACATGCACATCATTGAACATTCAAAATTCACATAGGAAAATGAAATATATTAGAAAACAAAAAATCATAACAAGAATTATCGAACCCTATCTAAACTCTTCAAAAAATCTTACCTCACCTCATTTATTAAGAAATGCTTGCATTTGGAGAGTTTGTGATTTGGTGAGTAAAAGCCTACTTATTTTTTTGTAGCCGATATAGTAGGGAATCCATTTGTCTATCCATTGGATTGCGAGAGGAAGAGGACATTTGTTGATTTCTACCCATGGAGTGGTTTCCCATTATGTCTAAATCCATTAATGTAATAAATTGTTTATTTTATGTATCCCAAAACTCTTAGTTTGTATCTCAAAATGATTTGCTCCCATTTATACGGACCCTTACATGCAAGTCAACAAACTTACTACTCGTGGGCTTGACTAGTGGTCAAGGGTGGGTGGTGATATTACCCACATCGATGTTCGATTCTTCGAAAGGGTGTGGTATGTTTAACCATACATAAGAACATGGTATGTCATGTATGCTTAAGTAGGATGGGTGTGGTGATGAATATAGTTTCTAGCCTAGTGCCAACAACAATTTTTCATCGATCACAAGTATGAGCCACTAGTCAAAAGAAAAAAGAAAAAAGAAACTTTCTACCATTGATTCTAGTTTAGATAATGTTAAGATGCATAAGGACAAAAATATTAAAATTTAACTATCACTCCTCACTACAAAGTTTAGAATATCTTTTATTTTTTGTCACAGATGAACATTGGTAATAAACCTTAAAATCAAAACCATCGTCGTGAAACAATTCCTAGTCACTATGACACCATATCAAAATTATTGTTTCCATTCACAAAGTTCGAGCTTTGTGAAACTCATAGCATTTACAGTATAGTCTCATTTTCAACGTGCACTGGACAAAAACAATCCCAAAACTTGGAACAATATTTGTTGTAAATCTTAACCATGGTAGATACATGTAATACAAGGCCACATTGATTTATCTTTGTAAAGGACGAGGCAAAGAGATGCAAGTATGGAACGTACAAGTTGGATTGTGGAGATTAGTAGTCCCCATATAACTATGCACTAATAGAAGAGTTGAATGACTTAGTTAAATCAGGGTTGGAAAACCCTTGAAATTAGAGTTGAAATCAGTGACCAAACTTGGAGTTTCTTGGGAAAAAAAAATAGAATATTCAAAATTAAATTAAAAAAATATAAATTCATGCACAATAATGGAAATAGATATCATTAGAGACCAAATATTCTAGTTTGTTGATATTTTTCTTGAAACTTCCACACATTATGATGCAGCTAGCGTACTGGAGTGACTAGTCAAATTAAATCATTCAGAGCAGAGCCCCAATCAACTAGAGTGCCACCCATGCAACAAAACTCTTAAAAATGGTGTTACAGTGTAATATCCTGGAGTTGGCTTCTTAGCATTTTGAAGTTGGCAACATTTATATCGAGGGCATATTTTAGGTTTATAAACAGTGGAAAAATTAAAAAAATGTGTTGTAAAATGCTAAAAAAAAATACCATTAGTCTGCTCCAACGCTACAACCAAACACCAGTGTCACAAACTCGCTCTGATGTCCGAGTTTCTTTTTACGTTGTTTTCTTAGACTCTTCGGCAAAAAATGGACGTCGTCTTAGACTCTTCACTTTGTCACCTATACCTATGCTCCTATCGCCAACACCGTACGCCTTCCCGTCGTAAGAATGGAATCATCGTCACCTGTGCTCATTGCTGGGAGAATGGGCGCTGCAAGAATGGGCGTTATTGGCGTTGGGTTGTAGTTCGAGTGGGCTGGACATTCGATAGCCAGAGCAAATGAAAAGTGCATTGATCAAATGAACGGGGAACCCAATGACTATGTGTAAAGCCTAAAGGTCAAAGTGACTTTAGATTAAATAAATAATTACTTTTTTTTCCTCCTCGTGCCTCCGACGAATGCAAAAAGAACCCTTTTTTGGGGTTCTCCGTACCCAATGCATGAAAAGAACCCAATTTGTGTTAGCGAAGTCTCAGGTTCTTATAAGAAAAATCAGGTTTTCTAGGGTTCTTCTTAGAAGTACCCATTCCAGCACCCAGAACATGGGGGCGAGGACCCGGAACGTGTTCGAGAACCCCACCCTTGGGTTCGGGAACCCATGCAACACATAAATTTAACAAATATAAATAATTACAATAGGCTTAAACATACTAAAGTAGCAGACACAAAACGATAAATAATCACAATAGGCTTAAAGAGACTAAAGTAGCAGACACAAAATGATAAATAATCACAATAGGCTTAAACAAAACTCGAAGTAGCGAGACATAAAAAAGAGACATCATTATGCGAGAATTAAGATGAGGTGGAAACATCCACCTCACACGGCACTACATCACCTAGACTATTTAAAGGAGTTGGTCCATTGCCATGACAGAAATGAGAAAATGACAGGATTCTTCTGGTGAACATGATGAAGACCTTTCTGATGGAGTGGAGTTCTTGGATGATTATAACGAGGCAGAGTATAAAATAGTAAGATCACTTGTGAATAGGGGGGCCAATTCAAGAGAAAATCTCCAAGAAAAGAATATGGAAGATGTGGGAGAAAACAAGAGTTTGTGGATAGAAGGAAGAGATAAGATCATGGTGGTCACTTACAACACAATTTGAACAGTGTAAATGGATTGAGGCATTAATCTCAGGTATGTATAACTATTTCTTCTTGTTTAATAGATTTATAGATTGATCATAGTAGGATCTTATGATTTTTGCTTGTAAATTCTATGCAGACTAGATTTTCTTTGAAGAACCATTTCATAATAGTTTTTTTGGCTAGCCACCATTCTCAGTTGTAAGTCGGACACAAAATTGCAAAAGCCCTAGAACCCCAACTCCATCTAGACCCTCACCTGTCTAATCTCAATGCATGTGTCAAACTACTAGAAAAAGCCTTACATAACAACCTCCTCAAATTTCAAGCTCCACAAGTGGTCCCTCAATACCACCTACAACTCTATTGGCATACTCTAGAGAACAAATTCAAGGATTGATTACGTTTGCAAGTGAACCTCCTCCTTGGGGAGCATTCCATAGAAGTCCCAATCAATATGCTACTGAAGGATGTGTCCTACCTAGCATCCTATTGTCGGGTGACATGTTTGTGATAGTAAAATTATGGCAAACCTAGTAAGTGCGCGTTCATTATGGGCCGCGTATATAATCAAGCCTAAGGGATATCTGCTCTTGGTAGCGACCTCTCCCCGCTAAGCATTTTCATGATCCATTCGTACAAAATATTCACTCACGCGACTTGTTCGAGGCCTCAACATCATCTAGTTTGCGGGATTCAACCAGGGAAGCCTTCTTCTAGGCCATCTTTCCCAGACTATACTAAAGGTGTTCACTAAGTCCAACCCCTTATTCTTGGTGCATCTATTCTTAGTGGGAGCTAGATGAATTTCCAACCTCATGAATTTCCCTTACCGGCCAATGAAATTTTCTTTTATTTGAGAACCAACACAATATAATAGCATTCATCCCTACCACAGCTACGATGAATTTGGACTAGAAAACACTCGGCCAAGTAGCTAAAGTACCATCATTGGATGCAAATCGAGAGGGTTGTCAACCCTATGTTGTTTAATCGGATGCAAACTTATGTTGGAGTTCCAAATTACACAAAATTCAAGATTGTATGCCAGCCTTTAGAATGAATATTTGCAACATTGGATCTCTTCCCGAACAAAAATATTCTTCCATGTCCCATGCCATGGGGACAGATTGGCACTTGTATTTCGGGGAATCCAAAATCAATAATTTCAAAGTGGCATTAAGGAAGATAATGTGAGTGTTCCTTTATCTCACCAAATAATATTTCAAAGGCAGTCATTCCAACAATAGTTTTAATTTCTCTCAACCAAATAATATGTTTAGCGATCATTTCAATGGGAATTTTCCTTTTTGTTTGACAAACTATATGCCTAGAAATAATTCCCGGATCAATCCTTCGAGGTGGACACCCACCCTATGCGGTCAATCATGGACATTCATGACCAAGTTAAATGGCTCTCAATGGACATTCTTTACTTTTTGTCGGTTTCGAATTGAATGCAAACTTCCATAGGCCCTTTGCATACGCTTGCGTTTTATGGACAACACTTTGGCTCATCTTGTATCTTGATATTTAAGACAAATATAAATTTATCTAGCAAGCAGAGATAGTTTAAAGTTATGCCTGCTTTATTTAAAAAAGAGAATCCGGTGTATCAAAGTACTATTTTTTCTTGTATGTATATTTTTTTGTATTATCACGTAAGCTAATTATCCAGACATGATTCACAACTTTTTTCTCGCTTCATGATGCACCATGTACTTGGAACAATATAACTAAAACACATTTCAACAGAGGAGGTATTAGTAATTAAGTCTCCATCGATAATGAACATAATATATATTAGAGCACATAAAATGTGTGAAGTATGCATTATGTGCTTTAGCACCTTTAATATATCTTGTTTTAATATTTTCTTACATGTGAGACTAGTGAGAAGATTCGACATGGATTTTGATATGATTACTTTCCATAGAATATCAAAAAAAAGAAAAAATATTTGCTTCAAATTCTGGGCTTACGCTTTGGTTCCTAAGTGTTAAGTACCCGAACAATATTAATTGCCAACTAATACTTTTCCCACCTCGGAATGTAGTTATTGAACTATTAATACGTGACATGCATTTTGAAACAAAAATTGAAAAATGGAAAAAAGATGTTCAAAGTATCATATTAAGCCCAAACATTAAGTTTCGTATGACTTCTACATGAAAGTAGAGTTCATTTCTTAAATTTTGTTCTAATTTAGAGGAAATGGAGCTCTATAAAGTACCATTGTGCACTTCTATCTTTCATCATTCCAATGAGATGTGAGCTTGAAATCTAGCATGTATCTCTCAGTTTTCACTTCTCGATATCATTTCTACCATCTAATATTGGTTCACTCAAGCATCTGGAGGAGCTTGATATCCTTTAATAAACTAAATACTTTACCAAATCATATTGCCAATTTAATGGCTTTAAAATTTTTGAAGGTAGCAAGCAAAAAACTAGTGGACTTTCCATTTGTGCTATCAAGTCTACCATACCTGCAAACTATTGATGTTTTGAACGATAGATTGAAATCTTTGGAATCTATAAAGTTGTTTTCCAAAATAACAGTCAGGCAAATTAGCATACATGAGGAAATATTATCTTCTAAATTAATGGATTAATGTCCATTGTATATTGCTAAATTTCGTTTTTAGCAAAAGATAATAAACTCTGCAAAAACTAACAAATTCTTGTTTGGATGAGCTATAATTTGGAAGGAAACAATGCAGTGGAATAGGAGGTTATTTAGTGTGAGCTAATAAACTCTTCTATTGAGGAAGAGGTCTTTAATTCAAATTTACGTAAGGGAAAAATAAAAAAAATCTATCTCAAGGATATTCTAAAATGTCTTTGTCAAACCTTTATTCTAATAACATGTCAACTATCAGATATTCTCTCACATTCAAACCACTCCTCTAAGAGCATGTCAAATAATAGATGTTCTTTTAAATTCATACCAAGAAAACTATGGAAGCAGTAGCACCATGATAATAAAAAATTAAAGGCTCGTCAAGAGTGATTGAACAATAGTAGGAAGCTATGTGTTGAAGGTCATAAAGAAAGACATAACACAACAATTATAGTAGAGTTAGTGTGCTCGTGTCAAATGGGAAATTATATCATGGAAAAGAGAGTGGTGAGGCACCGATAAGAAAAATTCTTGCAAGTGAAAAAAGAATTGGATCCTAAGATACAAGGGATGTGGTAATGAGAGGCAAAGATCCAAGATCCAGGTGACTCTAGGTGCATTAATGCCAAAGAAAATGATTCCATATCTCTAGTGAAAAAATCAACATTAAAAGGAATATTTCCTTGGATGATCTTAATTGTAAGTTTACTGATTCTAGTAGTAGTAATTTTGGAATAGTCATTTCTAATGTCATGTTGATTATAGATCAGAGTGGAACATCCCTTGCTCTTATGAAGGAGAGTGGTTAATTAGAATATTGCTATCACTACAAGGAAAAGACCCTCTAGTGGATGTTTTTGAGGAACCCCTTATGAAAATACCCCAGACATCCGTTTGTAGCGGAGGTTACTAGAGGAGGTTGGCGGGTGGAGGTTTTCACAGATGTTTTTATTCTAGTGCGCTTATCACCCTAAACCGCACCGGTGTGTTCAACTAGAGAAAGCACCAGTGCGCACAAAACATTAGCACACCGGGACACTGTGCACTCCGTACAAACCCGCCCGGTGTGTCTTATAACTGTAGCGCACCAATGCGTCCTAAAACCCCACACCAAAACTGAAACAACCCGGTGCGGTCTTAAGAAACCGCACTAGTGCGCCTCTAAAAACCCGCACACTGGAACATGGTTAAAAAAAAAAAAATCATGGCAAAAAATCTGCATTTTTCACTTTTCAGTGCTCTAGAGCTCTCAAGCACCGGTGCAACTTTACCTTGTGTGAGGTGCCCTACCATCGGTGTTCCTATTGCACGCACTGTTGTTGTCCATTGCCCACCATCTCCATTTTGAATTTTTCAAAACGGTGGACAAATTTAGTTTTCAAATTCTATAGCAAATATGCCTCCTTGACGACCAAATGTACAGGTATTTTCCTTGTTCTCCATAATTAAATCTTTTAGCGGATTATTTTTGTAAATTAGCTTAAAATTCACCTTTTAAAAATAAAATAAAAATTCTAGCGCAGTGTGCTCGAGCCGTTCGGCTTGCACCGGTTCGCGGTGCTGCTTGTAAATTTACAGGCCACACCGCAACCAGTGCTAATGGTATCCACACCGGTTCCGCGGCGGTACCAAAAGGTGTATTGTGATTTTTTAAAATTTAAAAAAAGAGTGGTGCAGTGGGTTACCCGACCGCACCATTGACCCTGTCCAATAGCGGGAATGCGGTGCGTTGACGGAAATATCCGCCCCAGGGTGGGTAACTTTTTCAGTGCACTGCATTTTGACATTTCGACATGGTCAACGGTGTGGCTTGGTAAAATACTACACCGTTGACTATGTATTGATGTCAGGAGGGCAGTGCACTGACCAAACTATATGCCCCAGGGCATATAGTTTGGTCAACGCACCGCCCTCCTGACACTGGTCCATAGTCAATGTTGCAGTCTGTTATACCACCACACTGTTAACTTTGGAACAATGCTAGGAGGGCAGAGTTGAAAATTTTCAGGTGCATCACCTCCGGTGCGTTGAAAATTTTCTGGTGCTCCGTCACCCGGTGTGCGACAAAAAAAGATGTACTGTTACCGGTGCATGCCCTCGTTTTTTTGTGGCACATCAACCATTTTTTTTTTTCAAAAATATTTATATTGTATATTCCTAAATACATGTCTCATTTAATAAAAACATTGTATTTAATATGTCAATCATTCATAGACATGAAAGGACAGAAGAGAGGGAACAACGGCAACAACAGGGTGGACCAGAGATAACATGGTTCGCCTGTGGGAGGCACGAGAGAGGGACATAGGTGTGTACCCTCACCCTATTATAGTAGCTATCGAGGGGCTCCTAAGGCAGGTAGGCCTCCTCAAGTTCTATGAGGAGGCTACTTCCCTAAAGGGCCATGGTGTGTTTTTTTGCGACATCTGCATCTGCTGAGTGGAATGCCCACCTACGGGTTTTTCGGGTTAGTCCTAACCAATGGTACACGCCCATCGAGGAGGAAATATATTTCATTACCGGGGCTATCGAGGAGAGGGGTGGATTTTCCCTCGTTCCCAAAGGTTCCGCTTGGTTATGCAATGGGAGTCGGCTGGTGTACTCCTAGAGATACATTAGCGCGGATATACTATCTCCTTCGCATTTTTAGGTCTCGCAGGTTAGTTACGTATTGTTGCATTTTGTAGTGAGGAGGTGAGGTGCCTCTCACTTCTGATTTCAACCATTTCACACAACACCAGTGACGTGAAACGCATTAGTTTCCCACTTCTATATTATGTTGATTCTTTAGTACAAGAGCCACGACTTGTCAAGTGGTACCGCCATTTTTTTGTGAGCGGTCTGCATGCACTTAGATAGATGTCATGCTCATGCACAAGGGAGGGTCAACTTCCATTTTGCTTCAGAGCTATTTTGTTTACTTTTTGAGAGGTTTCTAGAGATGAGGCCTTTTTTTCGGCAACCACGTAGGTTGATGCTGCATGCATAGATGCACATGTGGGGACAGATGATGCCCAAGAGGGGCGAGACTAAGTTTTCCACGAGGATATCACATGATGCATTAGATTTGCTAGCCAATGTTGACGAGCATCCCTTTGTTATGGTCCCCTGTCCTTATGCTGGTTTGGATTGGCGAGGGTGTGCCAACATCCTCTTCACAGATGATGAGCCACCAGATAATAGAGGTAATATTACTGTTTTATTTAAATTTATTCTAACGTGTTCTTTAACTTGTTTTTATTAAACCGTTTAATGAAATTGTATAATTATTATTGTGTACTTATATATATATTTTGCAGACATTAGGTATTTTGATGGCAATGAGATGCCAGCACCACCAAATGATCCAAGTGTGGATCCTGATGACGATCATGATATGGAAGATGCCAAGGATCATGAGGCTGATGAAGATATTCCTGCTCCTACTGGTGCGTCAGTACCGCCTTTTGCTAGGCACAAGTTTGATAGTAGATTGAGGATGGAGTTGGGCGACCAACTCTATGCATTGTTTGTTGAGGCGGTAGTCAGGCCCACCACTATGAAAGATATACAGGCCGATGGTAGCCTGATACATATGTGGAGAGGCATGCCGCGTGATATGCACAGCCTGATGCACATGTTATAGGAGCTACAACCTTAGTTACGCAATTGAGGAGGGCCCTTCAACGTTATAGGCGTGGTCGAGACATAGCACGTGATCGACAATCTGCAAGCAGAGATGCATCATCTGATGATCATGATCAAGGGAGTGATCATCATTCACCTCGCACCGTGCCATATGAGCAGCCTGTAGCATCGACCAACAGTCATGATGGAGAGCAGGCTGGACCATCAGCCATGTCGAGTCGACCGCCGCAACATCCAACAGGCACTCATGATCATGATCGAGTTGGACCATCGACCATGTCCAAGTCATCACGATGAGAAACCGACAGCATTGATCAATATCAGCATGGGGCACCCGTGACCGGATATGTAGCCACGTGATGATCAACATGTATTTGAGCTTATCGAGGCCGCACCATTAAACCGAGTAGGCCTCGACTAGTACCGCTATTGATGATGTACCACCAAGCCGATATATGACATTTATATTACGATTTTTGTATGTTTTTATTATATATATATATATATATATATATATATATATATATATATATATATATATATATATATATATATATATATATATATATATATATATATATATATATATATATATATGGTCCATGTATTTTTTTGTTCATGTTGCAGTTGTACTTAATTGACATGTTGGTGATCACCATGATGTGTATATTGTTAGGTCATGTTAGATATGTTCATTTAATGTGTAGCTTGTAGATAGATGTGTATGTGATAGCAGTTATTTGACATGAGATGTATATTTGATGTTTGTGTTATGATGGTGTTATACAATGCTAATTGTGTTTTTTTAGATGATCATGATCACGATGATGTTAGCGATTTGAATGTGTTTTTTAGTCGAATATGATGTTTGTACGATGGTAATCATGATCGTGATGTTTATTAATTAATTTAATATTAAATGATCATGATATTAATTAAATATTATGTCGTGATTGTAATTGAAATTTTAGTTTTAATTGTATGTAAAATTGTATTTGTATTTGTAATTGTATGTAAAATATTTGTAAATTTTTAGTTGTAATTGTAATATTTAATTTATTGTGAAAGGATTGTAATTGTAATTGTATATATGACAAATTGTAAAATTGTAATTGTAATTCTAATGGTATGTAAAATTCTAAAATTGTAATTGTATTTGTATGTAAAATATTTGTAAAA
This sequence comes from Pinus albicaulis, assembly GCA_034641835.2. NCBI lineage: Eukaryota > Viridiplantae > Streptophyta > Pinopsida > Pinales > Pinaceae > Pinus > Pinus albicaulis. Next base: position 1,110,327,068 of record CM076582.1, on the reverse strand, counting down.
TTTTAATTGTAATTGTAATATTTAATTTATTGTCAAATGATTGTAATCGTAATTTTAATTGTGATTGCATATATGTAAAATTGTAAAATTCTAATTCTAATTCTAATTGTATGTAAAATTTTAAAATTGTAATTGAATGTAAAATTCTAAAATTGTAATTGTAATTGTAAGTAAAATTCTAAAATTGTAATTGTACGTGAAATAGTAAAATTGTAATTGTAATTGCAATTCTAATTCTAATAATTGTATTACTGTGAAATTATTGTAATTGTAAAATTGTAATTATAATTGTAATTGTATGTAAAATTCTAAAATTGTAATTGTAACTTTAATTGTAATTGTACGTGAAATTGTAAAATTGTAATTGTAATTGTATGTAAAATTTTTGTAAAATTTTAATTGTATTAATGTGAAATGATTTTATTAAAATTTGTAAATTTGTAAATTTGTAAAATTTTAAATAATTGTAAAATAATAAATCTAGAATAATATGACTTTTTGTAACATAATAAAGTTTAGAAAATAATGCAAATAAATTCATGTACTTTAGAATTATCATTATTTTACTATGATCTTACATAAAAAAAAAGAACTTTATACAGTACGCCATTGTTTTTTAGATCAACATAATTGCAAATTATCAAGTGAAATATTGATTAACATTAACACAATGCTAATTACCAATTAATTCAAAATAGATATTATAATGTTTCGAAAAAAAATAGTCGACTTATAATTTATAAGGTAGTTAAGTCCTCCTCTTTATAAAAAAACCCATCTTAAAAAGTATAAATGTTGATGAAATAACACATGTACTATATCGGCCTCGGCTCTCATGATCACCCTCATCATCTTCTAGCTCGCATGGCATGATAACACTATTGTTCTCAAAAATATGTTTTGATCTAGGGTCATGTCTCAATACGAACCACCAATCCCTATCCAACACATCTAGGTAAAAAAAACACACGGGTTGTAGTGTTTGGGGAAAACATAGGGCTCCTTAGCTTCATCCCACATATTTCTAGAGTTGATACATATCAACCTACTATCGTGATTTTCCTTTACATTATTCCGATCAAAGGTGTCCCACCACTTGCACCTAAAAATAACACATTGGAAAGAAGAGAAATCTACTTCAATGATTTCTTGTATCTTTTTAGACGTATCCCTAACGTCCCTCGTACTAGGTTTTGATCATGGTGGCTAGATCAACTAGATTGGTTAAACTCGACTTCCACTCCACGACCTTGTGTGATGTGTCCATCATTGGCATTTTATTTGTGAAAATGGTGTCCATATGCCCACATAGATAGGAAAAAAATGCACCAATAAAAAAAGTTAAAAAAACATAGTGTCATGTGTCTTATAAAAACACAAATGATTAAAATACGAAATATAGATGTAATTAAATTTGAAAGGTGCATTATTAAGTTCAAATGTACATATAAATTAAATAGATTATTACCGAGTTGCTCGCACCCAATCCCTACGTTTAGCCGCATCCTCATCGAAGACATGCGGGTAAACTACCGGTTGCACCGTATTTCTCTCTGACGTTGTAAGCAACCCAACTATTGTGGCATATTTTATTTTAAATGATCGGGATAAGGCACACTTCTACCATTCACCCGTCTGAATTATTTCTTGTCACTATCTCATTTCATCCTCTTTTTGTTCGTACTATGCGACCTCACTGGCTGTGTCACTTCGGAATTGTAAAGAATGAATTTATTGATTGCTTCAATTTCTACGCATTCACCTGTTGAAATCTACCGACATTATATAGTACACTAGAGATCAAAATATACATTATATCGAAGTTCAACATGAATATTTACTTTGTAGTAAATTTGAAAAATTATAAGTCGCTTACTCTTTATCAAGCGCTTTTTTTCCATTCGTTTGGAGAAACTCCCCCTTCTCTTTTGTCTTCGTCCCTTTCATCATCCCAAATCACCACACTTGGTCTATTGTTTATCTCCTTGATGTACTCACTAGTATAATAGAAAGAATCATATGATATTTACTCCCTCTATGATAGACCCCCTCAGTTTTTCCCTTTGTCGAACAAAAACCTTTCAATTTCTTCATGTACCTCTCTAAGAAGAACATCCAATGACAAGAAACCACCCCAACTAATTCAACCTCATCTACTAGGTGGATTAGAAGATGAACTCGCAAGTCCATGAAACTCGTGGCCAGCTTCCTTCTCAAACATACAAACAATCTCAACTATCTTTTGACACCACCATGGAGTGCTAGCCACATGAATCTCCTTTGATGTGATCCAATGTACAAATGCATATAATTTAGATATGGCACATCCTAGTTCTTAAGGGAACTCATGTTTCACACACCAACGCACGAACAAAGGATAATGACAACGCAAAGTTATAAACACGTGCAATAATATACAAAAGCAAAGTAATGTTTTATTATCCCCGCATGGGATAAAATTTATTAATATAAAAAATAATAAAATCATGCTTTTGAAATTATACATACTCTTAGAAGATTCAAATGGTCATGCGATTTCAACCCACGAAAAATTTTCATCGATTAGGGCGAGGAAAAGGTACATTTTACCCCTATCTTTAGTATGATTTGTCATTAATTTTTTATATTTTTTTCCTTAATCTTAGTAATAAATTAAAGGATAACAATGTAAAAAATAGGGTAGAATGAATTATTGATAAAAGTTGTGTTTAATAGTATGAAAAATGAATTTTGTTGTCTTTATTGATAAGGAATCGAAACAACCAAGCTGGCCGACTAGAATGACCACATAACAACAAACAAGAAAAGTAAACGGAATCACGTCGATTCCTATGAGTCGATGGAATATGTAGAAGCACGCCTATTCTTGAAGCATTCGGTTGATAGTTACGAAGCCTCAGGTGATCTCCTAATCCCCGAGGATTCAGTTAGTCTTTTTATTTCACCTTTAAGCTATATAAAGGTTGTGGGTGAAAGAGACAGAGAGGTTTCTAATGTATTATAATTCTCTTGTAATAAACTTATTCGTACATAATCGTCGAACTCATGATGATGTATTGCTCCATTGATTAATGAAGAAATTGGAATTTTCCTTATAAAAAAATATTACGAGTATTTATTTGCGGAAGACTTCTAGAGGCTTCAGAGCCAGTCCCCAGGGAGTTCTCCTATTGTTCTCGTGTTATACGTTTATTTACGAGTCTTGCATTTTTTAGTTATCCTTTGTGTTTTATAGCATTATCATTCAATTCATTAATTGTAAAGTGTGATGTGTTACAATTCCCTTTTCAATAGATTGAATTTATCATTAATGTTCTTTTATCATGAAATGACACTTTTACATTCATTAGACTAGTTTCAACGTGTTTAAGTATTTCGTCGTTCGATTCTTCATATAATTATTTATTGGGTCTTTCCATCATTAGTGTGAATGTTTGGTTTGTCGTTTAATTTTGAATGATGCTATTAGCTAAGTTATAGAGATTTCCATTGAAAAATGTTAAACAATTGAGTGATGTTCAATTCATTAGGATTTTTGTTCAATTCATTAAGGTAGTTGTTCAATTCATTAAGGTAGTTATTCAATTCATTAAAGTGTGTTGTTCAATTGCCAAATATTCCTTATTTCGGTATTGAGTGGTTATTTCTCGCATAAGCTTAGAACAAGATTTTTATTCCTTTGATTGATCTAAAGTATTTCATATTTTACTTTTGAGTTGATTTGATTGAACTTCAAGAATTATATAACATTTCTTACAACTATTTGGATTAGTTAACCTCCCGACTTCACTCACATATATTTTTTCTTGCACTTTTGAAATAGAATGACTTGCCCCTGCTTTGATGATTAATGTGTAAGATAGGGTTACCTTTAACAATTTACCTTCTTGACTCAATATTTTGCCATCGTTGCCGAGAGAGAGTGTTTAGGAGTGATGTCTTCTATTTTTTTTCTTTCTTTTATTTGAGAAAAGAGTTTAGTATTGAAACAAGAGGTAAGAACCTACGTATTTAGCAAGCGAAACATTTTCTCTCTGACCCCACTTCTCAACAATCATGTAAAGGTTAATACGATAGGTGTTTTGTTTTTTTATGACTAGGAAGAAAAATATAGAATTAGATCAAAACCCCCCACCTAAATCCATAAAACCCAAGGGGTCGGTGGTTCTTGGCAGAAAAACATACATAGACAAAATCATTAAGAAATTTGAATCCCGGACATCTCAGTAGGACCCAAGACCATTCCTAGAAAGAGTCCTACTATAATCCCCCGTAAACTGCCTCACCCATTTGCAGCCCACGCACGAGATTCACGACTGAAACATATAGAGGGTCCGAACGGAGCTTTCGCACTATATAACACTTAAGTCCCCGACCCTTCATGAGAGAGAAATTGTTGCAATTTGCAAGAAGTAGAGGGAGAAACTAGTAGCACGATACGAGTAAAAAACTCCAGAGCCTAGATCTCCCCGAGATAGTGGTTGACACGAGAGACACCCAATATTCCCAGTTGAGGTAGTGTTTTGCAAGGCCTCCTCTAAATCCACCCCCTAATTTCACTCGAGATTATCCTCCCGGACTAGGAAATACTTTAAGGTTATTGGCACATTTTGATCGGATGGCACACAATCAACCGTTAGAGACATACATCAACATTGGAGTATACCATTGTTGATTTGGTCGAAAATGCCCCTATGAAAGCTATTCATTACAAAACATCCCCACCTTCCATGGGCTTTCCCCTCGAAAGATCCGGATGCATTTTTATTGGAATTTGATGTTTTTTTGTAGGGGATATGATCGCACGACCGACCCTCAAAAGATCGAAACTATTCCCCATATATTGAAGGGGCTAAACACTACACTAGTTTATGGGGGCTCGTGGAGGAATCATTAATAGTTGGGATTAGATGAATTTTTTTTCTTAATAAATATCAAGATTACTTGTAGACTCGATAACTAAAAGACAAAATATTCAACATGTCCGGGAAAAAGACAATGAGACATTAGAAGAATATGTTGAACGATTCCATTATAATTTGCAAATATCTCCATATACTACATTGCCTAAATATATGTTGATAGTAACAATGGTTAAAGGAATGAAATACAATGGGTAGAAACACTTAAAATAATGGGAAAAGGGGACATCTATCAATAATATTATGATGACATTGTCATGCATTGTGTATCGAGTTCTCTCGAGGTAGTACGCGTGAGTAGACCAACTAGACAAGATTCAATTATGAGGAATTACAAACGATCAGTATAGGCAGTAATCGGAGAAGAATTCGGTAATATTTTAGAAGATTTTTAAAACCAATATCTTAGGCACCTCACAATGCATCTAGATTTCCTACACGCCAAGCGAGACAAGCTTTAGCGGGAACATAACTTGGATGTTTTTTGTCCACGCTATTGGAAGAAGCACGGTCACGGGAGTGTCCATTAGACATGGTCTAGACATGTGCTATTTGTACCAAGGACCTCACCACTAGCAAGTGCCCTTGAATTCCGGATTGAAAGCGGTTTTTAAAGAGGCAAAAGAAGAATTAGAACCAATGTATTTAATAAATCAATGTCGACGATGGAAAGCGCGACTGTGTATGTCACAAGACCCGCCTCCGTTCTTTTCTTCTCCACAATTTAATCAACGAGAACTCTGAATAGCATGGAAAACACCCAATCACCTTTTTTTTCCTAGCCATCCCAATCATTTTCCATACCTCCTTGGCTCGAAGAAATCCCCTTTAGGTAATATTTGGCCAAGTTTTTCCTTTTGTATCTCCTCCCATATCGGCAAAACAATCCATATCGCTCTCAGTGGCCTACCTCCACTTCGCTGTAGAATACAGAATTGGTCTCAAAACTAGCAGCGACTCCCACTGGAATGAACAATTTACCTATGGGAACAGGGGCTCGGACTCAACCCATATTATCACGGCTCGCATACCTGCGTCAACAAAATTCTACCTGGATTATACGCCCTCAACTACCGCAGCTCAACCAGAAATCCTAATCCTAATACACAGAGACCACGTTTCAGTTGATCCAGATGTTGATAACCTGACTTCGAAACTAAACAAAAAGGAATGCAATGAACTTAAGTTGAGATCAGGGGCGTGTTATTTGCATCCTACGGAAGATCGCCTTACGACAAGTTGAGTACTGAATTTCCAACGGTACCTAAATAATCGATAGTGACTGAAACAAAGATAGAATAAGGGAGGGACACAATCGGCCAAAAATATCACTTGAAAACCTTATTATTTTCTCTCCTCCATTCCCTGCGAGATTAAAAAATACCTAAACCAATGGTCTCTTCAGATTTTGATCTCTTGGGGGAATTAAAAAATATTTGCATTAAAAATTCCTCTCCTACAAGCTATACAATACACCTATCTATACCAAAACAATTAAAGAATTATCCATAAAAAAAACATGTGAGGAAAGAAAAGACTTTTCCAACTTGTTCATGTAGTGGGAACACCGTCTGGACTACTCTTGAGTAAAGAGACACCAATAATATACGAGGATCCAGAAACCCCATAGTCACAAGTACAAATCTATGGTCGCTCCTTTTCAAACACATAGTTGATTTGGGGGTAGCTATTAATGTCTTGAATACGTAAACCCACGAGACGTTGGGTATAACAACCTTGGAATCCACATCTACCTTGCTAGAACTTGCCGACGGATCTATTGTCAAACCGGAAAGGGTACATTAGAGGACATCCCGGTTTTTTGTAGACTCATGGGAATACCCACAGCATTTTTAGTTATTAACCCAAAAAGTAGGTTAAACGTGATATCCCCCGATATTGGGACGACCTTAGTTAGTGACAGGCCGATGATTACATAGGCTGTCGAATAGCTGAGCATGACCATTGCTAGAGGAGATGCTATAAATATTATTGATATATACCCCCCTTCCAAACCAAGTCTTCCCACTCTAAATATTCACAAAAAAACCACATACATACTGGAACAAAACATTCATTCACCATTGATAATAGTTGAAGCACTCGAATTCAAAGATCAAACTGAAGATGATGTTAAAAATAACTTTATAAACCAACTATCTACTTAGAAAAATTTAAAGAGTGCCAAATGTTAAAAGAAGTTCTTGATAATGAAGCACAAGAAGACCCTTTAATAGATATCGATGACCAACACATACTCCACAACCGTTGTTCGCAACAACATACCAATTGAAAAATGAGCCAAGAAAAGTTTTAAATATCAACGATGAAGCCCTAGATAGTGGCCGACGACGAAAAGCTCGTTAAAATTTTACAAAAAATAGAAGGGAGCCTTTGCTTGGGACTACCCAGTACATGAAGGGTATAGATCCTCAACTCCGTGCACACATCACATTTATAATAAAAAGGATGCTTGCCTTATTCAACAACCTCAACGAGTTTGCTGAACCTTCATCTCGCAAAGACATTGTAAAAAATGAATTACAAAAAGCTACTAGATGTAAACTTCATTTATCCTATTTTAGATAGAAAATGGGTCTCTCCTTTAGTAATCATTCCTAAAAAGAATGGTAAGTGGCGAATCTGTGTGGATTACTAAGAATTGAATAAAGCCACATAAAACACCACTTCCCCCTCCCCTTTATTGATCGGGTCCTTGATACATTGGCAAGAAAGTGGTTCTTCTCTTTTCTTAATGGTTTCAGTGGTTACAATCAAATCCGGATAGCCCCTCGAAGACCAAGATAAAACGAAATTTACCTCTCACTTCAGGGGTACATTACGCCTATAGGATATTGCTATTCGGTCTATGCAATGCCCCAACAACATTTCGAGAGGGCCATACTCAACATTTTTTTCTGATTTGATAAATGAAGGGCTCAAGGTCTACATGGATGAATTGTACTCCATATGGAGATGAATTTAATTCGGAACCGCAAACACTAGAAAAAGTATTGGAATGATGTATTCCTACCACAATATTCTTGGAGCAAAGAAAAGTGTCACATGATGATGACCGAAGGAATGGTCTTAGGACACTACATCTCCGCTGAGCTAGAATACGAGTAGATCCGGTAAAAGATAGAGTAATTCTCTTGTTGGCCACAACTTTTACCTGCATGCAGGTACGCAATTTCCTTGGATATGCGGTACTACCGTAGGTTTATAAAGATTTTTTTCACAAATTGTTGCACCTTTGTATGCATTAACTGGAAATGTTTAATTCCATTGGATCGACAAATGTGACACCGCTTTTTCATATTTAAAGAAACCGGTCTCGACTTCACTAGTCTTATGTGGCCCCATTCGGGAACCCTGCCCTTTCACATTTCCTCGGATGCATCCGATAAAACGATAGAAGCGGTTCTCGATCAAGAAGAGGACAAGAAGCTCTACGCTATTTACTATATCAACAAGAATCTCACTCCTGCTGAATTAAATTATACAGTGACTGAAAAGGAATTATTGGATGTCATTTATGCTATCAATAAATTTAGACATTATATAACTAACTATCAAGTGTTCATGTATATCGATCACTCCACCATTAGATATTTAGCTAACAAACCTATTACAAATGGAAGAGTGACCCATTGGTTGCTGCTTTTATAGGAGTTCGATATAACTATTAATGACTGTCCAGGAAAGGAGAACGTAGTTGCATATTTCCTGTCTAGAGTTCCAAAGACAAATGACCCACTAGCAGTAGATGATCAGTTCCCTTATGAGAATTTGTTTGCCTTAGCGGGTAAAAGCACCATGGTACATAGATGTAACGAATTATCCGGCAATAGGAAAACTACCAAGACACTTGAAAGCAAAGGAATGGAAGCCGATTGTTCAACACAGAGTGCTAGATTCTCCTCGGGATTGGTGGATATATTTTCCATACGGGGAGCTAATATGCATATACGCGGATGCATCCGAGAAGACGAGATTTATGAAATCTTGAAGGCATCGCCATGAAGAACCATGTGGCGCTCATTTTGCGGATTGCAGGGATGGGGCACATACGGGACTACAAATGGACTACTATCTGGCCCACAATTTTTAAATATGCCAAGAAATATGCCTAGACTGCGATATTTGCCAAAGAATGGCCGCCCGGGCCAATCCGACGAGATGCCATTGCAAACAAATTTGTAGTAGAACCTTCTCAAATGGTGAGGCGCTAGACTTTGTTGAGCCATTCAACCCGCCATCGAATCGGAAGGCCTAGATGTCAAGTTGCGTAGACTATGTGACAAAGTGGGTAGAAACGAGTGGCTTTGTCAAGAGCTATAGAAGAGTCTATGATCAATTTTATTTTGAGCTATTTGTGCGCATATGGATTACCTAGGGAAGTGATAATTGATGGAGGGGCACAAGCTTTGTGGGAAATAAATTATGACCAATCCTACGGAACCACCATGTCACCCATAGAGTCACCCTCTCCTTACCACCCGTGAGTGACGCAGGGCGGGTTGAAAGCACCAATAAATTCCTTGAGGAAATTCTACACTAAAAACGGCTCTCAACACATCGCCGGGATTGGGATACTAGGATTTGCTAGAGGCCTTGTGGGCTTATCGTACAACTTGGCGAAACACCACCGGATATTATCCGTACCATATGGTATTTGGAAAGGAACCAATTTTCCCCATTGAATTTGAGATAAAGACTCGTAGAACAACCCGTGAAGTGGGGCTAGATTTGATAGAGGCCCGAGTTAGAAGACTCCAAAAAAATAAATGAATTAGATGAAGTACGACTACTTTCTCTACAACGCAACGGAATTATTCAACAACAACGAGCCAAGTGGCATGACAATCTCATAAAAAAAAGGCATTCCGTAAAGGAGATTGGGCACTCCTCTACAACTCTGAATCCAAGACTTCCCGAGGTAAGTTAAAAACAAGGTGGCTTGGGCCATACAAAAATTCAAGAAGTGGACAACAATAGTACCATTGCCTTGACCACCGTGGAGATTGATCCGGCTCCGCCTTTCGAGTCAATGGATACCGGGTGCGCCTCTATCTTAAACCACTTATGAAAGAGTATTTTTTTCTAGCGAGGTGCATGACGACCCCACTATCCAAATTTTAGTTGTAGGGAATGATGGCCATGGACAACTTTTAAGCTCATAAAAATTTGTTATTTTCTCTTGTAAATAGTGTATATATGTTTCACTGCAATTTGCGTTCTTTTCATTGTTGTATACAAGAATTCCATTTTCTTTTCTTTTTTCATTATTTTGATGCTCACAGCCGCATTCTTTTTCTTATTTTGTGTGTTTGATTGTATTTTTTGCTATTTAATCCATAGAATGGCTTTGTTGTTCAATTGAATCAAACATCTCGCCGTTCAATTCAATTTAACGATTGTTATTTTTAGTGTGTTTTTATTTTTGATGTTCAATCCACTGCATCAGCTTGTTGTTCAATTGAATTGATGGTCAATTGAATTGAAAAGCCGTCGTTCAGATCTAATCGAACGACTATTTGTATTTAGTGTGTTTTTATTTTTTTTGTTCAATCCATTGAACAAGCTTGCTATTCAATTGAATTGAACAATTGTCGTTCACTCCAATCGAACAACCTGTTAGAGTGTTTTTATTTCTTCTCGTTCAATCCATTGAACAATTTCTATTCAATTGAATTGAACGACCTTTCCATTCAATTCAAGTGAAAATTTGTCTCTTTTAACGTGATTTTATTTTTGGCAAGCTCAACACATTGAACATTTGTCGTTCAATTGAATTGAACAACAATCGTCGTTCAATCTAATTGAACGAATGATTTCTTCTTTTCTAGCATGTTTTTTCTCTTTTCCGACTTCAAAATAGCAAATTTTTTTGCTCTTTTGATGATTTCCTTTCGAATATCCAATCCCTTCCTTTACACATCCTCGCCATAAAAACCATTTTTATAGAAAAGGAATTGGTACCTAAAGAAGAGAAAAGCAAGTGATATTACTAATATTATGATCTTTCGAAATTTTGATGGAAATCTCTACTTAGAGTCGACATGGTTTAGCTCGATATAATGAAGGTCTGATATTTTCATTCGGACATATTATTGCACAATTCATTACCGTATTCTTATGTTGGTGTTTCTTTTTACACTCTCATGGTAATTCTCTTCGGCACGAGGATATAAGAATAAGAGCATCAATTGTATTGCAATTCTTTTTACTTCTTACACCATCCATAACTCTTAAGGAGTTAGTGAGCCTCCCTCCATTTATAATAAAAACAAAATATATCTCTAGGTGCAAATTTTTAAAGAAGAGAGAATAGGGATCACATCACGAGCCAACCTAACACCATGATCATGAGGGTTTAACAAAGGTGGCATTCCCACAATGGCCAACACACGTGCAGTAGTGACCTTCTCGAAAACTAAAACTCGCTTGAAGAACAGAGGTACTCATCACGAGTCGACTCGATCACTCTATTACATCAGACCATGAATGGCACTATGACTATACTGCTACCAGCACCAACATAGTGGTCTCTCCATAAAACAAGAAAAATGTCTACTTTAAATAAAAGGGTTCTTAACTCACTCTCACGGGTTAAAAATTGCAACCCCGTTGAGGCTAGTGGACGCTTGCATGGTAGTAGTGGCTCGCTTGTGGTATTGGAGTATTTTTATAACAACAACCAATTACTTTTTATATTCCTTATTTCCTATTGATCCATTCCTAAAGATAAAATGCACTCGCTTAAATAAGTGTTATCGTTATCAAAACTTATCCGCATAATCAACTATGAGTGAATTATCTTATCATGCCGAACCCGAGTGATGACAACATCAATCATAATTTGTCACTCCGTCATGCTTCCGTCATACTATGCCGTCAAAATAGGAAATCTTTTTCATAATGATTGCTACTCCGATTTTCTCCTTTTTGGTCATTTCACCTCGATGTACATTTGTGATGTTACCAACTTCTCGAATTCTGACTTCTGTGTGCATTCGATGATTTCTACCACCTTTCCTCTTTTCTTGAGATTAAAGGCCGTGGATGTCGTTCTCTTAGTGGAGGGGATACGAATCACTCTGTTACTGACTTAAGAATGCGAATTAACCATGCAACTCTCGTATTTGATGATTGGACGATAGAATCATTTCATTTACGTCATGCAGCTCACATTTTTAATAATATATTTTATACTTTCGCATGCGTGTTTATGTTCTTTTAACTACCGCAGTCGAAAGGAACACATGTAGAAGGGTGAAAAAACCAATTCCGAAAACAAAATAGCCATAGGTGGAAATTCTCTTTGGCCATGAACCCACAATATTTCAAGCCCTCGTAATTGGCTTGCACCGTTCTCTACCAAGCTAGCTAGATTCCATATCTACATACGTGACTACAAGGGTCAAGGTTAATACAGAGACAACAATTGAATTCCTTGCAAACTCGGCGGGACAGGGGCATACCAGTAGTCAAAGGAAGAATCATACAAGTCTCCGATGAAATCATCGTTGAGGTCTCCGGACCTCCCAATAGAAGGAGAAAGATGGAATGATAAACATGTCCTCATACAAGAAGCGCTCGCACTATTAGGATCCGTGAGCAACTTGAACGAAAAGGAAAAAGTATTGACCCCGGCGTTCCCACAGCGCAGCCTGGGCAATACTGTGCGCCTCTCATTCAAAAATAGTATCACATGTGACGAACACTAGGATGTGGTAAAGTCCCATCAACTTAAGCAATTAGCTGTTCTCAAGAGAAATATTTCAATTAAATTTCACTTTTTCATGAATTATATTGTTGTTCGGATTAGGAGAGCTAAAAACCCTCAAGCAGTTGTTAGCCACCATGGATTGATTAAATTGATTATTATTCATGAGTTAAATAGAAATTAGTTAACATGGGATAGCTTTGTTAATTCTGCCCTACCTACCCCTGAAGAAAACCCTGACAGAGCAGAAATTTAACTTCCTAGAATAGCCATACCCAAGAGAGCTAGAGGGAAGAGAACCCATGTTTTGACCACAGAACCAGGAAAATGAAGAGGTTCTGAAAGGTTACAACTACAATAAAACACCTCCGTATTGCCAAATTAGATGAGACCATCCCATACACCACCTCTGAGCCCTCAAAATATGTCTTTACAAGACTATGAGGAGGAAATGGCTCAAGTACTAGAGAAAATGAGAGCATATTGCGAAAATGGGAACCCATATGAACAATTCGAGGAACAGAGGGACCATTTGAACCAGTATGCATCTGCTGGCAGCTCTAGCCATACTAAAATCCCACCTTCCCATGATGAATTGCAGGATTTGATGGTTTTATCTCCCTCTAATAATGAATGGGTGAATAGGGAAGATCAGATAGAGAAAATATCTGAGTCTAGAAGCTAGTCAAGGGATATTGTTCTATTATAATGAGACACAAGTATTGAGACAGTTCCTCTGACACCTGAAGGAAATATTATTCGACCCAGTCAGGACATCAATGTTGAAATAACCTTTTGGACACCTGAAGAAAACATCATTTATGATAACCCTAAAATTGGCACAACATTTCCTGAATCCCAAGCCACTGCCATTCCTTCTCTTGCCAAAACCCTGCCAAAATAAAAATCAACTGAGATTAAGTTGAGAAAAATAAGTAGGAAATGCAAAAAAATGAGCAGGAAATGTAGAGAATTGAGGAAAATGGTAAACGGTTAAGGGAATGGTTGAAAGAAACAGACAAGGCTTGGAAGCCTAAGAAGGAATTAGCTACCATGAGAACCCAAATAGATTTTGTTACCCAAACGGTAAATACTACTGAAGTCTTTGTACAAATTGATTTGATACATACTGTTGAAGTCTCTGTGCAGACTGAGTTGATACATACTGCTGAAGTCTCTGTGCATACTGATTTAATACTTACAGAAGACAAGGAGACTCAAATAGAGGTAACACCTGCTTACACTCCTTTGGTAGAAAGAGATGCCAATCAAAAGCTTTGCAACGAATTAACTCAAGTTCAACATGAATTGGCCCAGTATAAGAAGGAAGTAGTGCCCTTACAAGAACATCAGGAATTACTAAAATGATTTAAAGATATTTCCGCAACTGAAGACGAAACCTTTGCCCAACTTAGGGAAGAAAGGGAAAAAGTGAAAAAGGCATTGGATCAATTGGAACAAGCTAAGAAACAAATCAGTGTTGTTTGTTCTCTTTACTCAAATGTGTTGTCTTGCAGGGCACCAGCCACCAATTACGCCTTATTCTTAGTAGAAAGATATTTTTGTTGAAGATCAAAGTTGCCAGAGAAGGGAAACTCACTACATTCAAGACCATTTAAGAGCTTTTCCAATGTTGTAACGATCAGGATGAAAAAACCCAACACCTTCTGTGCGAATTATATTTGCACAATTTATTTTTAGAAGAGGACAAAGATAGTAACCCCAACCCCTTCATAGGGGAAATTCAGTTCCAAGATTTTCTGTCCTTTTCCAAAAATCAGACTATATGGGCTAAAGCCTACAATATCTTTCAGAAAAGAGAATATGGCTTAGATCTATGGGTGAGAGGGGAACCTACCAAACCCCTATATTTGTTTACTCAACATAAGAAGTTTATGCAACAGGAAGGGGTGATAGCGAAATTGGGACAAATTCACAAGGATATTATGCAGAATGGGCGAGCATACTTCCAGGATATTTAGGAAGAAGCTTTATCAGTAGCCAAATATAGATGGCAAGATTCTGCAAATAATGTTAAGAATAGAGAACCATTTGGGTATAGGAACTTTAAAGCTATTGCTTCTCGTTTTCTTCTATACAATAATCTAATTTTGAACATGGGTCCTACATGAATAGGATTCAGATACAGATGTCCCATCATATGGTACCCTCCTAAAGACTGTCATCATGATTATGAGTTACCAGAGAGACACACAAACTCAACATTTGCAAAAGTGAAATAGAAACATGGTTTTAGAATTTACAAGGAAGAAGTATACCCTACCTATTCCTTAACTACACTACACCTCAATCATATGTTTGCATGAGGACATGCAAAAAGGTAAGCAAGGGAGTATGTTGGGCCGAGGAAAAGGTACATTTTACCCCTTTCTTTAGCATGATTTTTCATTAACTTTTATATGTATTCCTTCACCTTAGTAATAATTAAAGGAGAATAATGTAAAAGTAGGGTAGAATGAATTATTGATAAAAGGTGTGTTTAAAAGTATGAAAACTAACTTATGCTGTCTTTATTGATAGGGAATCAAAATAACCAAATGGATGAATAGAATGATCACATAACATCAGACAAGAAAAGTAAACAGAATCGCGTCGATTCCTACAAATCAGTAGAAGATGTAGAAGCATGCCTATTCTTGAAGCATTCGGTTGATATTTATGAAGCCTCAAGATCTATTGATCCTGAGGATTCATTAGTCTATTTTATTTCCCCTTTAAGTTATAAAAGGTTGTAGGTGAAAGAGACGGAGAGGTTGTTCATGTATCATAATTTTCCTATAATAAAATTATTCGGATAGAATCATCAAACTCGCGATGATGTATTGCTCCATTTATTAATGAAGAAATTGGTGTTTTCTTTATAAACAGATTCTGAGTATTTCTTGGCAAAAGAGTTCTAGAGGCTTCGGGCCCGGTCCCTGGGAGTTCTCCTACTATTCTGTGTTATACGTTTATTTACGAGTCTTGCATTTTTAGTTATCCTTTGTGTTTTATAGCATTATCATTCAATTCATTAATCGCAAGTGTGATGTGTTACAATTCCCTTTTCAATAGATTGAATTTATCATTAATGTTCTTTTATCATGAAGTGACGCTTTTACATTCATTAGAATAGTTTAAACGTGTTTAAGTATTTGCTGTTCAATTCTGCATACAGTTATTTCTTAGGTCTTTCCATCATCAGTGTGAATGTTTGGTTTGTTGTTTAATTCTGAATGATGCTATTAGTTGAGTTATAGAGAATTCCATTGCAAAATGTTAAACAATTGAGTGTTGTTCAATTCATTAGGATTGTTGTTCAATTCATTAAGGCAGTTTTTCAATTCATTAAAGCGTGTTGTTCAATTGCCAAATATTCTTATTTTAGTATTGAGTGGTTATTTCTACATAACCTTAGAAAAAGAGTTTAATCCTTTGATTGATCTAAAGTATTTCATAGTTTACTTTTGAGCTTATTTGATTGAACTTCAAGAATTAGATAACATTTCTTACAATGATTTAGAGTAGTTAACTTCTGACATCACTCACATATATTTTTCTTGCATTCTTGAAATAAAAGGACTTGCCCTGGGTTGATGATTAATGTGAAACATTAAGGTTACCTTTAGCAGTCACCTTCTTGACTCAACATCATCCACAGTGAAGCAGTTCCGTAGTGAAGATCCATATGAAGATGGCACCCTCACACCCATTATAACTTTCTTTGCCAAAGAAAGATCATATTTTTTAAAAAATCCATGGGACATCACCTTCTTTGGAATACCATGAATTAGAGGGACCATCGCCTGCCTCTGATCCTGTACTTTCTAATCATCTTCGCCAATGTTTCTTTTTAGTTTTTGAAGTAATAATATCTTTCCTAACAACCAATGTGTCACTTTGTTTTGATGATATGTGCCTCCATAAAGAAGATGAAACATTTTTAAATATATGCATGGGATCTAATAAGTGGTAATATTAAGATGCTCCCAATATGAGAGGTTATAAAAGATAGATTTCCTTTTCATCCCAATGGGAAATTTCTCAACATAGGTATTGAAGAATTATAGATCATCGAACATAGGCTTCCCATTTGAATCGAACATTTCTATGAACTACTTCTCCTTCTCTCTCTCATATGTTCTAAGCCATTCAGCTGGTGTCATTATTGGAGGCCTTTGGGTTCTCTCTCGTTTACCATTGAAAGTGTATGCTGCTCTTCTGTAAGGGTGTTCTTCTGGGAGGAATACCCTAGAGCAATCATACACTAGCTTTCATAGGTCCTTCGACCATCTAGCTTTCAGAGAAGGTCCACAACATTTACATCCAAAATACCCTTTTATTACAATACCTGCGAGATTATTGTATACAATTTATATGCATGGCACGTTAAATAATACCATGAAGATCAAAGCAATTACAACGAATTAAATAAAGAATATGCGAAAGAATATTGTTACTTATATAAACAAATCAATAAACATGTAATTTACCAGAGCAAACTCCTAAGCCTGGATAATCATGTGTCGTGTAAGCGCATATGCCATACAATGAAAAACTCCTCTCCACTATGATGGGTCTTGATACATCATATCATTTATCCCATCCCATAATTCCTTCAATTCATCTACCAGTGGTTGTAAGTAGACATCCATATTCTTCACTTGTCTTCTACTAGGGACTATGAGAGCCAACATAAGATGTTCACTCTTCACGAACAACCATGGGGGGATATTGTTATTGATCACTACTACAAGAAAAACATAATAGTTGGTGTTCTAGAGGGAATATGGGTTGACACCATCCATGGCTATGTTGAGTCGTAGACTTCATACTTCATCCTTGAATTTTTCGATCCATGTATCCTCTATATGCTTCATGGCTATTGAATCAGTTAGGATTCACATAACTCCCAACTCACTTCTGTGTGAGGTGTTACACCATTTTTTGGTCATATTACCTATTATCATTAGATGGACCCAAGTACACCATGTAAGACCAATTTTACCCTAAGTAAAATTGCTTTCACTATGTGAAATAACTTAATAAAACACATTTATTAGGTTGTTTATGGTCTAAACAGGAAACCCCAAAGGGAAATATTAAACAAATCTATATTTGTTTGATTTTTCTAATGGAATAATTAATTAAACAATATTTTAATTATTATTCCTGGTCATATTTAACCCAAAACAAAGAAATTAATTAGATAAATCCTTATTTATCTTCTTATTTTCTAGGAATAATTATTTAAATAATATTCCTTGTTAAATATGACTAAATCATTTATAAATAATTAAATAAATAATTATTTATTTAATTATCATTCAACCACTTCCTTAAAATAATAAATAAATCATTTATTTATTTATTATTTACAAATAAAGGGATTTGAGCCAAGTCAAATGCCTTCCCCTTCAACAAATATAATAAAATATTCCATAAAAGGTGGATCTAGATTTGGTTAATATTATTTTAATCATGCGCCAAGATCTAGAATGACCTAATATTTTGTTATAAATAGAATGGTTTTCCCATTCATTTGTCACCTTTTGTTGCCTATTAGATCACTCTAGATCTATGCTCTTGGTCTGACTTTGAGCCATTATCATTGTCAAATTTTCTATTATTTCATTGTGAGCTCCCTTTGAGTTCTACGTTTGTCTAGGTTTTCTACACCAACAAGAGAGAGAAATGCTAGATCTGAAGTGCTGAGGACTTTCAAGAACCCATCCCATTGAGGAGAATTGGAAACACCTTTCTTGTTTTCTTCCCAGGTGCCCTTAATATAAAATTCTTTAAAACATATTATTCTTGTCTTGTATATGGAGAAAAACCTTATTTTTTACTGCTTAATGTCTTTTTATGCATAGATCTGGATTTGTGCAACATTTGTCTTGATCAACTAACTGCAGATCTGAAGATATTGTTAGCCATATTTGATGTTAGGGCTATAAGTTATGCGTAGCTAAAGTGGTCTTTTTTTGCATACTTCGACAAAAGATTCATACTAACAATTGGCGACTCCACACGGGTTTTCAATTACGACCGCTGTTGTTTTTCATATTCCTGCATATCCAACTGCTTCAGACCCTAGGGTTTCTTTTCATTTTTTTTTTTTTGCTATTTTTATGTCGTTTTTTTACCTATAAAACCCTCAAACATTAAAATTTCTAACTTCCGTGTGTTTCTGGCCCTATTGTGTAGGTAACAGACATCAGCTGCAACTGAGACGACAACTTTTTCTAAAATCTACCGCTGAGACACCCGGAGCTGCAGGTCGCATTTTTTGGCCCAGAACCTATGACCTGGACTGCAGGACGCACTTTTTAGCCTAGAATCTATGACCTGGATAGAAAACAGGTCAGAACCTGCAACCTGCACTTTTTTTTGCAAATTTTCAACAATTTTTCTGGGTTTGTCTAAAGCTTCTGTCAGGGTTTTCCAGCCTCTGTCTCAGCCCATTTAGACCTTTTTCTGATCTGTTTACTCAACTAAGTGGGAATCTTTCCCCTAAGGGCTTTAGTACCCTCCACTTTTGGTGGCAGAGTTTTAGCTGTTTCAGACGTCTGAATTTTCAGAGTTTCAACCTTTTTCTTTTCAGATCTGATACCTCACCTTCAGATCCCTTTTAGAACAGCTCTTCTCCCTTTCAAATCACCTCATATAGTTTTCTTTGGGTTTGCCTCTACTGTCTCCTTCTTGTCCCTTCTACCTTTAGTTGATTTCCTCCATTTTTGTAGCAACCTTGCCTCTGCCTCTTTACTGTTTTCTGCACCTCTTTCCAGTAGATTTCTCCTTTAGATCCCTGTCCCTCCCAACCTTAGATCTATTGGCCCCTTTTTAGTGTGTTTTGACTAGATTTGTCCCCCCTTTTAGACTAGTTTTGAGAGACCTGCCTTCTTGGGGTAGATCGATGCATTGGTAGCTGTTAATTTTCTGTTATTTCTGCATTATATAATGTTATCTGCAGATTTATTTTCATTTACGTAGCACACTTTTTTCTTTTACTCTCAAAATGTCTGGGTTTAAAAATTAAAATTAACACATGCCACACACTGACCCTAAGCGCAGAAGAGCCTGGTTAACACCGCTAGGAAAAGACTTTAAAATCAATTGACGCTGCACCTCTCTGCCCTTGTTTCGACATTGTAATCACTTGATTCTACACCTCCCTGCCCTTGTTGGTTATTCTTCTTCCCTTTGTACTGTCATCATTGTGCCCCCAAGGCGTATATCTTGGAGACTTCTTGGCCTTCACCCTTAGTTTCCAGTTGGTCGACTTGCTCGTTCCCGCCGTCGTCGAGTTAGTCCTCCCCCGAGTCCACACTCCGACTCCTCTTCTGATTCTTTGGGTTCTCCCCCTACTTCTGGTTCTCCCCCTATTACCTTCACCATGTCTGGTACAAGGCCTAACGCTAGCAATAACCCCCCGCCCTAAAGTTGGGAATGTTACTAGCGGAACCACCACAGGAACTACCTCGACTGTCCCTTTGCTCCCCTATATGGCAGGTCTCAGTCTCCCCGATTTCAATCGGTTGATCAATGATCCTATCCGCCACAATGTTGGTTGGCCTACTATGCCAACCAAGCTCCCCTTTAACATTCCCAAGTTCGAAGGCCTTGCTGGAGAAGATCCCTCCAACCATATCCGATCTTTCCACATGTGGTGTTTATCCAATTCCATTACTAATGATTCAATCTGTCTTAGATTGTCCCAACGCACGCTTACATGCGAAGCTTCTAAGTGGTATGTTGATCAGACTGCCTCTTCCCATACCACCTTTGCAACCATTGCCCAAGCCTTCTTATCTTATTTCTAGCTCCCTCTTCGATACGACACTGGTACCGAACTCTTGACTTCTTTCCGTCAATCATTTGCGACCCGCCTTTTCGCTCATGTCCAGGAATGGCGGAGAAGAAGGAGCTTATGTTAGGCTCCTACCTTTGAAGATTGGGTCTACATGGATTGGTTCCTTAGATCTCTCTTACCTTCCATCGACAAAGATGTCGCATCCCAGTTCCCTCAAACCGAAGAATCCGCCCTCTAAATAGCCTTGCAATATGACCTCATTTATGCTCAATCTGGTTATGTTTATACCGTCCTTCCTGACCTCCCCAGACCCGGTGGCGCTAACGCCCCAGGGGCATCTCATTCTACTGATGGAATCGTTGGAGCTCCTTCACATCCGTATGCTCAACCTCCTATGGGCTATGGTCTCCCTTCGGGAGGGGCCAGCACCTCCAGCACTTTTCCCCCTCTAGGTAGCATGTATCCAGGATATGGCATGCCTCCTCCTTTTGCCCAGCCTCCTGCTTACCTCAATGTTACCCAACCTAAGCATTATCCTTATCCACAGCCTGGTGCCCCAGCCCCTCCCACATTTGCACCTCCACCTCCCTTGCCTTCTCAACCCCCGCAACAACAACTTCCACTCCCCCCCCCTCCCCGGGGCAAGTATTTGCATAGCAGGGCATGACTAATCCTCCTTCTTCTAAAATAAAGAGGAAAGGCAATCAAAATCAATCTGCCCCTGGTCATCATGGATCCAATCCTTCAGGTATTGACTCTAACACCGCTAATCAGCAACAGGGCACTCAGCCCAAGCCAGACAGGCCTCTTCGTACAAATAAGCCTTGTTCGTGTTGTGGTGTTTACGGTCATTACACTCACGATTGTCCCCTATTACCATAGATGCAGCAGATGTGGGAGTCTCAGGCTACATTGCGAGGATAGAATGCCTCCCCTACTGTTCCCCCTAATGCGACTACTTCTCAACCGGCTGTGTTTACCGATCCTTTCCCTCAGTAAGGATTCGTGGCTACCTAACCACCTCACACACCGGTAGCCACTCAACCTTCCCCTTCTGGTTCCTCCGATTACCAGATTCTTATGATGAACTCTGATCAACCTCTAACCGCTGACCTTAACCTTCAAACTCGGTCTCGTCAGTACCCCAAGCCTCCCACTCTGTCTGTCCCCAAGTCACCTTCTTTAGGTCCTATAGAGCCTCTTTCGATACCCAATGGTCCTTTATAGATCCCTCAGCCCAAAGCTGAGGTTCATACCAAGGTTCCTAAGGGCCTATTACGTCGAAATGTTGCTTCTAGTCTAGCTGCTCATTCGTATAGCATAGTAGATGATTTGGCGTAGTCTCATGTTGCCATTTCAACACTGGAACTCCTCTAGTCGTGTCCTTCTCAACGGAAGGCTCTACTATCCGCCATGGGCGCTGTAGATTGTGTTGATGACCAATTGATTGTTTTTGGCGCTCGTCAATCAGAACATCATCCCCTTCTTGCTTTTGTAGCTTTCCAAATCCTTGTGAAAATCCAGAACGCTAACGTTTCTCAGTGTATTATTGATGAGGGGGCATCCACCTGTGTGATGTCTGCTTCGGTTTGGAAAAAACTCGAATCTCCCGAGTTGGCCCCTTCCAAAATCACCCTTTGTGCATGGGATGGCCATGCCTCCCAACCCATTGGCCTATTCCGTAATTGTCCTATCACTCTTGCGGGAAAGATTGTTTGCGTTGACGTTGAAGTCATCGACGCCCCTCTTGATTATAAAATTCTTTTAGGGCGTAGCTACACTTATGCCATGTCTGCTGTCCCGTCTACGGTCCACCGCAAGATGTTTTTCCCTCATAATGGAAAGATAGTCACCATTGACAAGTTGACATATCATGAGCCAAAATATCATACCTCCCCTGAGTCGACCATCTCTTCTGTAGCCAATAAGCAAACCATCGATTCTTTGACCAGTGTCTCTCCCGGTGTCTACAAAGACTCCTCCTTTCTTGGAACCTTCCTTGGTCTTCCTCCTCCTCCTGTCTCTGATCCTAGCTTAGCGAATGTGTGCATGATGCAATCATCTCGGGCTGACCTTAAGCGGCCCGCTTTGACTAGCCAGCAACCTCAACCTCAACCTCGCTTGACACAACCTGCTCCTAGCCCTTCGCCTCAGCTAGCCGGACCTTTTCCTTCTAGCCCTTCTCCTACAGCTGGTACCCCTGAGCCCCTCTATCCTCCTGGTTCGGTTCCACCAGGCCTCAACCATCTTGGAGCCATCCCTCATGGTCATTACCCCGCTGGTCAGATACCTTTCCTTGCTCCCCCTCCTGGATTCTGTTCGGTTCCCATCATGGTCACCCTTTCTCTCCCTAACGTGACCCTAGGTATACCCATCTGGTACCTTGACCCTACAGCTGCTACCCCACCTGGTCACCCCAAACTCTACCTTGCTTTGACACCGATTCAACTGGTTCCCCTAGCTTCTTCCGTTGGTACAGTGCCACCAACACCTCAACAGGACCCTTCTCCTATTGTGATAGCTCCGGGAAAGAAAGGCAAAGCTCGCAAGGGGGCATCCAAAGACAAGGCCACCCCGACTGACCTTGCCCCTCCTCTGCCCGCAAAGCCTTGCACCTTGTGTGATGTCATTGGTCATGCCACCCATACTTGTCCCGAATTTCCCCATATTAAACCCATGGTTAAAGTTGCGTTCCCTGAGTCTACAGTCCCTGAAACCTCTGTTTCTTCCTCGACTGTAGCCAAGAACCCAAAGACTATTCGCACCAACAAACCATGTGCTCTGTGTGGTGTCCATGGCCATTATTCCCACCATTTTCCCCACTTGACGCATTACCGCACCTCTTTAGAGGTAGTTCGAGAATACGAGATTGAACAAAATCAATCCGCCTCTCCCATACTTGCGCAATATGCTTCAGGTCAGCTTGAGGATTTATCTGCTCCCATTGACATTCCCCCTCCCGATGCCGAGATGACGGAGCCTACTGCCACCATTTTTTACCTATCATCATCCATGAGACCCTCGATGGAAGTCCCCTTGGAGACTTCTCCTGATGTTTCGCTTGACCTCCCTTCAGCGATCACCCTGGGCTCAACTTCGGTAGATCCTTTATCTGCTTACTCTTTTATCACCCTTGTGACGATGCGCATGTGAACCTCTCTTCTCATGATGACGAGTCAGGTAGCTTCGCCACGTCAGGTGGTTTTTCTTCCACTAGTCACCCCATCTTCTATCACGATGATAACATTATGGAAGCAATCACCACCCCTGAATTTATCTATTCCCCCTTACATCGAACCCTTGCATGAGAACCACATACAACTTGTGGCCATTACATTGAAACCCAATGTTTGGGTAAGGGGGTACCCATATTTGAGAGACTAGGAGAAGCAATTCTCCACAACTCTCCTAGTGTATCTGGTCGTGTCGACTTTAGTACCATTCTTCTTCCACATTTAGAAGAACCTTTAGAGTCCCATATCATTTCAGATCACTTTAGAGATGATACCCCTTATCATTCCTTCATCTTACATCAGCAACCCAGTCTCTTAGACATTGTTGTTGACCAACCTATGGGTTTCCTAGGAGAGCATCAGTTCATTATCTCTAAATCCTCTCTTTGAGATAGTGACACTAGGTATGCCAACCCAGAAACTTAAATTCCATTTGATTCATATATGCAGTACTAAAAGAGATTTGTAATCCTTCATTTCCTTTCTCAAACTGCATAACCATAACGAAAACAAATGGCGCACCACATTATTAAAATGTGTTTAGATTCCCATTTTTCTAAATAAATTTTGGCATGACCACAACATTCTTGGGGGCACCTATGCCCCTCAACCATAAAAACCCCAGATCTCAGCCAAAAACAGCATTGAAACCCCTTTTCTCTGACAGGTCGCACTTTTCAGGTCATTTCCTGGGACATGTCGCAATTTTCTGCCCAGTACCTGCTACCCAGGTCGCAGAACAGACCCCAAAAAGTGCGACTTGACCTGTTCATGAGCTCTGAGTACCTGTTACTTTTTAGTTACTTGATACTTCACCAGGACACATTTTGTCCAAGAAGGGTCTCTTCACCTCTCCTCCAAATCGAATTTCCTTACTTACAACACTTGTACTTGGGGCACCACCTTGCCTCCATACTTGTCCTTGTTCGTGTTGATTTTCATCATGAGATACCATCTTGTACTCATGTTTTTATGGTCCCCCATTGGACCATTACTGTGTAACAACACCATCGAGTCGCCCTTGTTTAGAGCGTCCGAGTTGAGTCATCACCGCATTCATGGAGTCTATCTCGAGTCCCTTTGTATCCCGTTATAGTCCTCCATCCTTCATTGCTTGGTCCCTCTCTCGTGTCGCACATTATGGCCTTCAGTCCCACTGTCCCCTATCCCTCATGATATTGTGTCAGTCGCTGCCAGGTCACCCATGCCCTTTATGCTTTAACAAGGGAAGTTGTCCATTCACTACTCAGTACCCCCCATTTCATCTTCATCATTGGTGTCAGTCTGTCAGTCACTCTAGTTTCATCTGATTTTACAAAGATCTTGGTTTGGGTTTTAAAAATTTTCTTCAAAGTTTGGATTTAAGAGTATTTCTTGGAAGAAAACTGATTTTACAAAGAATTGTTTTGGGTTTAAAGAATTTTTTTGGAAGACATTTCTTGGAGGCAGCCTGATTTTGCAAAAAAAAAATTTGAACTTAAAAAAATTTCTTGGACGTACATTCAAAAGACATTTCTTGGAGGTATGTATGTGTTTTGAGTTTAAGTAAATCTTTTGAGCTTCGTTTCATTTTTATAAGACATTTTTCTCTCGAATTTTTTCAAGTAAGTGTTTTGGATTGGAGTATGTATTTTTTGCAAAAAAATTAAACTGAATTTTTTTAAATTAAATATTTTATGATATTTTTTGTAATCGAGTTATTGTCTAATTTTTTGAAGGAAATTTTTTGAACTTCATACCCTATTATCATGGGAAATCGAAGAACTTGTGCGAGAAAATATGATGGAAAAAGAGACCCTAAGGAACATAGAGAAGAGACGAGACAATCTCGCAAAAGAAAGTTAGAAGCCCTCTCAAATATTGAAGAGGAAAATCAACCTCAAGCAGAAATTGAAGCAGGTATTTAAATATAAATATTATGATGTATTGATATATTTAAAATTTTCCTAATGTAAAATGTGAAGCTTAATTTTTATTTGATGAACTAATTTGAAAAATATTTTGTTTAATGTATACAGACAAAGATATTCCTCAAAATATTGAAGAAGAAAATCAACCTCAAGCAGAAATTGAAGCAGGTATGTAAATGTAAAAATTATAATCTATTGATATATTTACAATTTTCCTAATGTAAAATGTGAAGCTTAATTTTTATTTCATGAACTAATTTGAAAAATATTTTGTTTAATGTAAATAGACACAGATATTCCTCAAAATATTGAAGAAGAAAATCAACCTCAAGCAGAAATTGAAGCAGGTATGTAAATGTAAATATTATGATCTATTGATATATTTACAATTTTCCTAATGTAAAATGTGAAGCTTAATTTTTATTTGATGTACTAATTTGAAAAATATTTGAAATTATAGATATATTTATTAATTTAGTTATTTATTGAATATGTGCTATTTTTTCGAATATGTACAGATGAAATCACTATCGATTAGAGATGTTAGAAAATGTTGACACTCACACATATGGAGATAAAAAACCTGACCATGTTATATGATATCGTGTTAACTGCATTTTTGAAAAGTATTTCTTAAATGAGCGGGTGACAGTTCAGGCTCAAATGTTGAAAGGTCTCCTATCATCAAAGAAATTAAAAGAAGCTACGACACTATTGGGTATTCGAAAATCAACCAAAGATAAAAAAAAATGAAAGAAGAGGTGATAAAAAATATGAGTAGTGCTATAAAGTCAATTAAGAGATCTAGAGAGAAAGATGTTTCAATTGTACGTAGAGGAAAATAGATGGCAATGGTTTCATCAAGTACTCAAGAGAATCGTTTGGTAACATCTATGGCACGAGCACTGGGAACTTCGCGAAAAAATTTGCACAAACATCGGAAATTTCGGCTGCAAATAGATGTAAATGATGAACTCGCTTGTTGGAGAGCTATTTGTAGGCAACCATACAAAGATAGACTTGGAGAAAATGTTAAAAAAATAATATATGAATATTGGAAGAACAATTCGCGTGTTTCACCAACTACAAGACATGTGATACGAAGAAGAATAGCATGAAATCAGTATGAAGAACATGAAAAATATCTCTTGGAAACCACTTAGATAGAGTTATTCAACAAGTTCAAAGAAGAGAATCATCAAATTCATGTTTCACTCAGTGCTTTTGTTCAACAAAAACCATGGTATGTAAAACCTATCACCGTACGCGACACTTGTTGTTGCCGTTATCATGTGGAATTTGAGTTATATTATGACACATTCCTTGATTTCGCTAGAACATTATGGAAGGATTCACCTCCTCCTTCCACTATCCGTGAATTCATATCTCAAATTCTATGTGAAAGAGAAAGCGATGAACTATTTTACAAAAAAGAAATGTGTTGGTGGTAAAAAATGCGATGATTGTGGAAATTTGACTAAATTTCAAAACAAATATCGTATTGATATAAATGATCAATCATTGTCCAGCATGAAAGTGAAATGGAAGAGATATGAATATATCGATACATCGATTCAAGGTGAAAATAGTGTTAAAAGAATTGAATTACTAGAAGACGAAATTTTTCTGATAGACTTTTTGAGAAAGTTTGAGGCAGAAATTTACAAATACACCAAGCATTCCCATAGAGCTCGATGGCAAGACTTTCAATTCAAAAAATCTTGTGAAGTTTTTCCACCAGAGACCATTTTGTCAGTGATTGATTTTGCAGAAAACTACACATTTGTTCCACAAAAAGAAATTCAGAGTGAATACTATCATTCTGACCAAGTCTCCATGCTCGTCCATATTCTATATAGACATGCTGAACAAAATGTTGATCATATAGAAAACACGAGTGAAAATCGACATATCATTAAAGAATATCACTTTTATATTAGTGACGATCGTACACATGATACATGTTTTGTACAACATTATTTTGGAAAAAATTATGATTCATTGAAAAATCGTGGAATAACATTCAATGAACATTGGATATGGTCAGACGGATGCACAGGTCAATTCAAATCTGCACGATCATTGTTTTGGTTGTGTTGTCTTCATAAGAAAACCTGCATTAAACATTGTTGAAATTTCTTTGAGACTGGCCATGGAAAAGGAGAACATGACGGTGCAGGAGCATGCATAAAACGAACGCTTCGAATATATCAAATGAACCACTCTGCAAGTCGACTTGTGAACGCTGAAGAAGTTGTTCAATGGTGCATCGCTGCTCTAAGCCATGAGAGAAACCCATCAAGAGAAGTGTGAAGGTACATTCAATTTAATTTATATTGGAAATCTAATTTTAAACATTTTACATTTATCATGCAATGATTATCTTTGATTGTATTTTGATATCATATTTACAAATTTTTCTTCTAATTTTCCATATAAAAGTTTTTCTGGCATATTGGAATCGAGGACGTAGATAGATCAATTGGAAATGATGTTGAAATAATAAAAGGGACTCGAAAATTGCATTCAATTCAAACAAAGTCGTCCAGAAATGTGTTTACATTGGATAGAAGAAAATATTCTTGTTTTTGTGATGTTTGCATAGACAACACAAAATCCAATGACGTTTGTGAAAACGAAATGTATGTGAACGATTGGAAACATACAGAGCTAAATACAAAGGGAAAAATGTCTGTTGCAATGTTTGAAGAAATGCAATCAAAGGAAACTACAATATCATCTGATGGTGATAGAGTTTCTGATCTTGTTAGAGAAGGTAACATTTGAATTACTTTCTAATGATTTAAAAATCTAGAAATAAATTTAAATATGTATAATTTTGTTAAGTTTATTTTATTATGCAGGAGATGTTTTTGCTGTAATTTCACCTATTGAAAATGATGAAAATGTGAAGTATTATTTGATGTGTTGCACTGAACGAAAAATGAAATTATTACAAAACTATAATGATCACGGATTTCAATATGACAGAGGGTCTATTATATTGAAAGGTTATTTTTTCAGACAAACTCATCAAAGTGGATACTTTGTTTACTTTGAAGACTATGAACCTGATTCCATAAGTTGTCAGTATAGTCACTTGGTGTGTGCAACACGCATAAATTTGCTAGAAGTTCAATCAAAGAAAAAATAAAAAATTAAGAGATGGAAAATGTCAAAATCTGATCATGAACGGATTATTGAAGATGGAATTCCATTAGATTTTTTTTGAGTGAATTGTCCAACAATTTATTCTCTTTGGATTAAATATGTTTTAGAACTTCCAGTGCTGAACTAAAAATTGAGCTGCTTATGTTATTTGTGCAAGTGTTTGTACATGTACAAATTGTTTTGGTACAAGCACGTGCTCTAGTATCAACTGAAAGTAGCTTTTCTATACATATGCATTGATGAAAAATGCTATTTTGATATATATATATATATGTTCTAGAATGAAATTAATTGTTCTAGTTTTACTATGTGCATTGATGAAAAATTATTTACGTACTCAATATATATGTTCTAGAATGCAATTAAATAGAACTAGTTTTTCTATGTGCATTGATGAAAAAATAGTTGGATTTTCTGGTAAAAAGTATGGACACAATGTAAATAAATCATCTACAGTATAGTTTTGTATGAAAATTCCTTTCAGACAAGAGACTCGGAGCACTTCTCCGACTTTTGGTGGGATTTGACCCACATCTCTAATCCTGATTGAAAATCTAGTACAAAATTTGCTTGCCCAATGGTCGGATATGTTCAATGTGCATTGATAAAAAATGTTACTTGTCTTGGATAGATATGTTCTAGAATGCACAATTAATTGTTCCAAGTAGTTTTTCTATGTGCATTTATGAAAAACTAGTTGGATTTTCTGGTAAAAAGTTTCCATAATGTAAATAAATCGACAAGGCTACATATTTAAGTGCATTAACGACATTGACCCAAATTCAACAAACATATATATATGTACTAGACTTATATTTCTAATCAAAATTAAAGGGATAATTTGTACATATCTACTTCTTTAAACTCTTTTTTCAATTAGAGCTCAATTGATACATGGTTAGTTGCATTGAAAAGCTATGTTCTTCCTATTGGAAATTTTTTCATTCAAACAAAACTACATGGAGAGATCAAAAGAAAACTTAAAATTCCAAATGTACTTCAACCATCAAAAAGGGATTTGTGCAACATTACTTGACATGCCATGCCAATTATAGTGAACAACTATCCAATAGAAACATTTAACATTATATACCACACGTGCCAAATGTAGATTGAAACCATCCAAAACTTTAAAATTTTAAAAACTTTTGATAATATATCGTGCAACATTAAAACATTAAACATCACATGCGAAATGTAGATTGAAACCGTTCAAAACTTGAGTTTAAAAAACTTTTTGAGCATATATAGATCTTTACTTCACATGCCATGCCAATTATAGTTCAACTAGATGGACAATAGAAACATTTAACATTATATACCACATGTGCCAAATGTAGATTGAAACCATCCAAAACTTTAAGTTTTAAAAACCTTTTGATTATATATCATGCAACATTAAAACATTAAACATTTAAAGTTCATTAAATATCACATGCAAAATGTAGATTGAAACCATCCAAAACTTGAGTTTTAAAAACTTCACATGCCATGCCAATTATAATTCAACCATCCAACAAAAACATTTAACATTAAATATCACATGCCAAATGTAGATTGAAACCATAAAAAACTTTTAACTTTTAATTTAACAAAAAAATATAGATCACAACATTACTTCACATGCCAAATGTACTCCAAGCATCCAAAACTTAAATTTTAAAAACAAAACAAATTATAACACATGTGTCATTACATAACATGCCAAATGTAGTTCAGATGACAACATTAATTTATAGATGACAACATTACTTCACATTCACATGCCAAAAGTACTAAAACCATCCAAAAATTAAATAAAACAAATTATATTAACAATGTAATAAAATGTGTCCAAAAATTGTAAATCTGACAAGTATCAAACTGTATCAAGTTTAACATATTTTAAGACCATCTAAATTTTGAAATCAAATCTACTGTAAATCATGTCCATCAAATAGAGACGGATCTAGCATTTTCTCTACTAGAGTCTCAGTCCACGCCCTATCATGTGAATGGGAAACCTACATACGCAATGCACATGTACTTGAACATTAAAATTTGATGTTTTAAAAATGAATGAGAATATATATATCTAGAACTTCATGTAAAAAACAAAATATAACAAAAAAATCATGCAATACCTCATAAGGTTCCCTCTCCATTTGATGAACAGGTTCTCCCATAGGAACATCTGCAGTGGTAAACTGTACAATATACATGTACAATTATATATATATATATATATATATATATAATTTATATTAATTAAAAAATTTCAAATGAAAATGCACGTGTACATATATAAAATTATTTTCAATAATATTAAAAAAAGGAACTTAAGACAACTTGTTCAAATGTTGTGGATGTTCCTATCTCCGTCGCTAGAGTCCGCGGATTAAAGAAATCTTCTATGGGAACCTAAATTCAAAAAAAATTAAATAACTCAAAATATAGATCTCTATATATGTATATATATCTCAATTTTTAATGGAACTTTTTGAGGTAGAATATATATATATATATATATATATATATATATATATATATAACTTTTAAACATAAATTTTAAACTTGTGAAAAATTGTCCATACTTGTGGCTCATCTCCCAAGGAAGTAGAAGATACATCTCCCAAGGAAGAAGAAGGTATCGCCATCCCAAAAACATTAGACAAAATCGGTACCTGTTAAATTTTTTTATCAAATTATATATATACATGCATGTACATGTGTGGCAACAATTATTTATTTTAAAGGACCACTTAAAAAACACTAACATTTGACAGCATATCTTGATGGTCAGACCCATCTGCATTGTTTGAACAAGAGGTCCCGAACGTGATATTAACATTTTCGTCACACATCATGTGTGAGAACTGCAAATGGCATTTTAACATATAATCGTACATTTTTGTTAGATTAATGTACACATACAAATAAATGTATACATGTACATACACATGTATTTATTACAAATTGTACACATGTATATGTAAAAATAATTTCAAACCCTAAGGTCACTAACACATACTGTTCTGGTGCCCTCTTCCTCATGAAAAATTAGGTCTTGCAAACCATTGCGACAATTTTTTACATATGTTTGGAGATCTTCAACACTCATGTTGTCAATCTCCTCATCTATACAATAAACAAAATTGGCACGTGCATTTTCACGTGCTCTTTGTCGATTTAAACAAAGATCGACTCCACTCAATCCGTTATGAACATTGTCGATTATAACATCCCTTGCTTCTCGACTTATTTGAGAAGTCGCATCCATCTCTGATCGCAAAGTTTCGACTCGAAACGGTCGACTCACCAATGGCGGCTCAGGGCGAGGCAACTCCACATCTCGCTTAGCGCCCTTATGGTCATATAATCGACATTTCCCCGGGCCAAAAAATTTTGAAGGAAGATCATTGTAATTGGGTTTCATACCCAAAAAAATTTTTGCATAAAACATTTGTGCAAAACAAACAGGAACCTCATCGTTCCATGGAAGCCTTCCATAGGCCGCAAGGTGCCTATCATACAAATAATGAGCTATGTCTGGGTGCTTGAAATACTGCACCTTCAACATTTTTCTTTTTGGCCCTTCCTTGTAATTAAACATTGACTTGGCCACTTATTTTGTAACTTTTTGTTTTATGTCCTCCCATTTATTGGGACCCATCACTGTTTCTTTTCTCTTTCTCATCATTTCTACAAATGAATCAGTCGTTGGCCCAAGATTTCTGTACACATTCACCATTTCACCCAATGAATGTGTAACTATTTCAAGGCTTTGTCGACTCTCAGCGAGTAGAGACAAAGCCACGAGATCTTTTTGCAATTTTGCGTGAAGTCTTTCACACCTTTGTAAGGTGCATTCTGCCATGTTGGTTTCCCATGGTATATTAGTAATCTCAACTAGATAAGTTGTGCTAGGTTGACAGCCTTCTTCTTGAATGTAGCGGGCTACCCTGCGTCTATTTTGACCACTAGTTCGAACATTTTCGGCCTCTGCATCAATATATATAAAATTTCGTATATTAGAAAAAACACGTGTAAAAAAAGTTGTACAAATTTAATGAAAAAATATTGAAATTGATGGCAACCTTGACGTTGTTGGTTAACATCTTCTCCAACATGACCCTGCTGAGAACCAAACCCAGAATGACACTGCTAAGAACCAGACCCAAAATGACCCTGTTGAGAACCAGTAGCCATTGATTGGCCTTCGGGGGAATAAATATCACCCCCTTCATGCAACCTGCTACCACTCATACCTTGACCGGTTGAACCATGGCCACGCTCCATGGATGGAGTAGAAACCCTTCTCCTCTTACCTCCTAAAAATTAAAATATAAAACTTATTAACAACTAATTTAACTCACAAAGTTAATAAAAAATAAATTCCATATGTACACACATGTATGGAGATTTAAGATTATATTTAAATACTGTGAACATCCCCCGATCCATGAACCTCCATATGGGATTCGACTGATCTTCGTCGTTCATCCTCCATGATATATATCTATTGGTCGACATTTAAACAAAAAAGATTTCAAAAAATCAATTTTTAATTTAGTGTACACAAATTATGTAGAACACAACTTTCAAAGCAATAATTGATCATGTGTGAAACTAAATTTAATCGAAAAAGAAATTATAAAAATGATAAGTTCACCAAATTGCGCTTTACATGGTGGGAGCACACTTGGTATAAAATTTACCACTTACACACTTTAGTTTGTGGGAGAAATGACACATGTACATAGTTTACCTTAAATTTGTTGTGTTTTATGGATATTAAAATGAATAACTTCTATTTAGATCCATTCCAGAGATTGACTGTAGGGGCATTTACTAGATATGTCACCTTTTATAAAAGATAAGATCCAGAGGCTACCTGGCCCTTTACAGACTCTGCCTATAGAACTTGTAGAAGTAAACACTAGAGGCATTAACAATATCAAATAACGTTTTCATGCTCATACATGGGAATGTGTCTCTTTCCCTACGCAAAAAAATATTTCAAGGTAGTTAATCTTCATAGACACGTCATCAAGCAAGTCAATGTGATCATCCCCAACTTACTTTTCATGAAATTACGCTTGGAATCCTCTACAACCTGGTGGATGGAGTTGAATGGGAACTAGGTCAAGGCCTTTACAAAATACATGCTAGTGAATAACACTTACTAGGTTATGCCAACAAATAAAGTGGGAGAAATGTTTTCTCCTCGAGGTTATCCAATTGGGTGTGTAATACTAACTTCACCCATTTCCTAACAGGTTTCTCTCTTAGGTTACAAATGTCTTCCACCTTATTAGTTATATATTTTTCAATTTCCCGTGGATTCCTTGAATTTTTTCTCCTACCATCTCCCTCTCTCACTCCCCAAATTATTGTCATCAAACATGCCCCATTGAGGATCTGGAGCAATGTTTGCACCATACTTAGAACTGTCATTGCTGGTAATTGAAATTGGAGAGTCATGTATACTAGATTGCTTGCTTAAGTGGATCTTACTTGGACAATATCCTGAGATGAGTTTGAGATGATGGTCATATGAGGTTGGAAGCTACTTGGTGTAATTTTCCTTAAATCTTCAAAAAAACATAGCAAAAATGTCATTTTCGATTATTTTTTATTAGCTTCTGCATACAACAGATGTTATCACAATTGCAACACAATCATGTTCCATGAGCATGAATTATGAATGTCGCAAGCCAAATTGCAAGGAAATTTGCATTCATTTTAGGTAAAAGAAGGCTATGACATTAAGGTCTATGCTAGAAAAAATTATGCAAATAATGTTGCTAAGCCTTGATACTTACCATGTGTTTCAAAGCCATAACGAAGGTTGGCTTTGAGAGTGTCCTCCCAAAGCCCTGTCTTGAGATGAAATTTAATTCAATGTCTCTTAGAGTTGCAAGGTGGAATTGATAGAACTATTTGATTTCTTTACCATAGATAGATGTCTCCTTTCATCTATACCTTTCTCTACCATCTTATTTCCAAGTGAAATGGGAATTTTCACATTTTGAATGCCATTACCATGTAGTTTGTTAGTCTGCTAGCTAGACCTATCATAAGTAAGGTTGTCATACCAAACTATTTCTCTTGCTCAACTCAGTGACCATGACTCTCTTCTCACACTGCTTACCATAGGATCTTCAGTTGTACATGTCACGCAAAGTTGGGGGTTCTAGGTCTACACCTATTAGGTAAAGTTGTATTTTATGGCATTGTGGTCCTTAAATTTGGAGGTGTTCCACCTAAAAAAGTAGGCATTAAATATGGATGAAAAGGATTTGTTTTAACTTTGATATAATTTCCTTGTGGAATTACTAAATTTCTCGAATTTGGTATGCTAGCTCTTGCTTCAGAAGCAAGAAGGCTTGGAGGAGAATTTGATGCACACAATATTTACTTTGAAGATGGTTTAGAAGACGTTGAAGAAGTTGTAGATTTTGGTGTTGTCACTGAATGTTTCTTTGTTGTTGGACTTCATCAAGACACAATTTAACTTTACGAGTAGATTGAAGACCTTGAAGAGGTTTTGGATTTTGTTGTTCTCACTGAAGGTTTTTGTCTAGTTTTGTTTCTTAAACCATCATTTCCATAGGACATTTTTGGTGAATAGATTCTTGACCTTGATGAGAGGATATGATACCTTGAAGAGGCTACATCTTTTGGTGACGTCACTAATTGTTTCTCTATTATTATGTTTGTTAAACATCTTGCTTAGGGCGAGGCAACTCCACATATATTGTACAGTTTATGGGACAAAAATCAATATTTAGAAATATTCACTTGGTTTTTATAATTGGATAGAAGAATGACTTAAAATGACCTTGTATGTCTTCTCATTTTAGAGCTCAAATTTTTAGGAAGGATTTAAGTATCCACCTTTCAAGAATCACTAGAAGAGGTTGATAAAGAATATAGGAAGACAAAAAACTAACCAATGGTGTAATAAATGGATTTCTTGGGAGGTAGATTGGCATATGGACTTTTGGTAGCTAGAAATTTTCCAAATAAGTGAATGTATTTGAAAACCAAACCTTTAGTTTATTTTGGTTTAGACAAGGTCTAGAATTTGAAAAGTGAATTCCCTCTTTCTTCCTCTTACATGTCCAATGATCAGAATCTGGATTGAGGGAAAAAAATTTCATAAATAAAAATTTTTCATTTTATTTGTTGTACACATGAGCTTTTAAAAGATAATTAACTCATAAATTTCTCACAAAATACACTTAAAGCTTGACACAAACCCCTTCCCAATTGGCTAACTTTAGACGATCCTAAACACATTTTTATTTAACTAATGAGGGAGATAGCCAAATAAAACTATTGTCCATATTCAAATCAAGTCGTGTATCAAAGTACAATTTGTGATCATTTTTAGTCATGTGTCATGTTAAGTTAGAAGAATAGCTATTGGTTTCGGTCTTCAATTTCCTCTCAAAATGAATGTACGCAGATTTATATAGACAATAATTAGAGGAATAAGGTCCAAATATGAAAGTGTGCTATGAAAGTAAAGGGTTAAAGGCACATGTACAAGGTATAGTTGAAAGTACAAGGCATGGTTGAGCCAATTTTGTTGAGAAGGCCCATAATTATTTGGGTCTGCTATGGAAAACATGATGGAGAATGTTCCAAAGCCAAGGAGGCACATGAAGCTGTTCCAAGAAGGAATTTTATTTCGTGTTCAATACCTCAAGCTTGTGAAGTTTGTGTTCATGATGAATGGAAAAGTTTGACACCCACTTTGCAAGAAGATGTTAATAAACATGCAGCTAATGAGAATGAAAAGAAGAGGATGTTAAAAGCTCTATCTAGTCATTGAATTCATTGCTAGTATTCAAAGGAGAGCCACGACCTCATCAAATTCACCTCCTCAAGAAGGCGACAACGATGAATGTTCAAGGTATAAATTTGCCTTTAATCAAATTGCTTTTGATTATGATAAACATGGTAAATATTCACATAAGATATAGAAAAGAACTTGCACATGATCCTTTTGTGGTTTGAATAACCATAATGTTTATAGATGTTGGAAGAAGATATCGATGCACATTGAAACTTTCTAAATAAATGAGGCAAAATATCAAAGGCCCATTGGACAAGGAAAATGATGTTGAAAATAAGATGAAATTGTTTATTACTCATTGCCATAAGAAAGGTCACCTTGTAGACAAGTGTTGGACTTTGTATCCAACAAGTCTGAATCCACAACATTTGAAGAAGGTGGAAAGAGATAACGACAAGAATG
Source organism: Pinus albicaulis (assembly GCA_034641835.2). Classification (NCBI taxonomy): domain Eukaryota; kingdom Viridiplantae; phylum Streptophyta; class Pinopsida; order Pinales; family Pinaceae; genus Pinus; species Pinus albicaulis. Next base: position 1,110,290,039 of record CM076582.1, on the reverse strand, counting down.
GAAAAGAGGATTCCATAATTGATGAGGGTCAGGATGATTCACATGATGATGAAGTGCAACTAAAAGAAGCACCATTGAAATGGTTTGCTAACAGATGGTTAGATTTCTTATCCAATTAAGGCCTTCAATGTATTTTGATGTTTCATGAATTTCTTTGCAAATTCAAAGTATGGTGCATGTTTCATGAAGCAAGATGTTGAAAGTAGAGTTATGTTGACACTTGATACAGCAAATGGCAAATTTGTACATGACATATTATTTGACTTAAAGAGAGTCCAATGGATTGAAGAGCATGTTTGTCGATGATTGTTTGAATTTGATGGTTTGTACACCAATGTAAAGTACGCCAGAATATTCACATGATGTGATTTTTTTTTTCTTTGAAGGATAAAAATGATATGTCAGCGAGAAATGTTTCTTGCATGATGTGTTTTTCAGTTTGATGGTTTTGTTTGTGACAAGACGTCACCAGATTTTGGGAAGGTCCACTCTTGAGCGAGAGCCTCATGATTACAACCTAATCATGAGAATCAAATGGGAGTGGATCCTTATTTTGAAAAAAAATAGGATTCTGAGCTACCTAGGACTCAAACCATTATTTTTAAATTTGAAATATTATGGTGTGTTGTTTCAATGCCTGAATCCACAACCCTAACATAAATTATTTTATTCTTTTTTTGCAGGATTTGGTTGGTTATATTAAAAGTCGGTTGAATTTAAAATTCTTGGCTTAGTGGCATGAAACAAACATATTGTACATATTAAATGAGGAATTTCTCTCTCCCAATCATTTCTAAATCACCCATATCACCAAGAAAACATGTTTTAAAAGAACATACTTTGGTATAGGAATACAGCAGAACAAATATTATAAGAAGAGTTTTTGATATGGTTGAGAGAATGTGGAAAATAGAATCCATAAACAAATTATTTTTCAAAACGTATTACTTTCAAAGTATCAACAAGGAATGTACAAGGGTGTTCAATGAATTAACGCTATTTATTTAAATTCCATGATGTATATCTTACTTATAATTTTAACAAATTATTAAATAATGATCTAGATTGGATAATTATATTATTTGTCATATATTTTGATGCTTATAGAGTGAAAAAACTGAAAGAATCAACTTGTAGGATCATTTTAATGGTGGGTGGAGAATTGGGATCCAAAAACTTTTAGAGTCATTTTGAGGTTTTAAATTTGACATTTTTGGGGGTCAAACGATTATTCCTTTTGTCAAAATCTTGACCATTATTCTACACTTAAAGACATATATCCAATGGTGGAAGAAAAAACATCAAATGAAGTTCATTCAAAATTTATGCCTTTAGTAAGTTGACTTATATCATGTCAATTCACCATGGTACGAGAGAATGACATTTTAGTGCCATTACTCATGCATAGCAAGCTAGCTACATGTGAATTTTAACAAAGACTCTAAAAGGTCTAAAATCACAAACCTCGTTAATGGTTGACGGAGTCAAATCTTAAACCTAGCCGGCTATCATGCTATGTTAAATACTTGGCCACTAAATGAGGAATAAGAGTTCCATTTTGTATTATTGTATTTTGTTCCATAGTTGAAAATACAACTAGGAGTGTGAAGTTAGAGAGAAATGTATGACGTTAAGTTTTTATAGCAACCTTACACGCCAAAAGTCTTATCTAACTTCCAGAGAGATTACTCTAAACATATTTTCCATACCGTAAAAAGAGAGAGTAGAGCATGTTTACATTTTAGTGTTGTTTTTCTCCCATAAGGATTTCCTAGGAAAAAAGAGTCTAGAGCATCATACTTTTTAGGGTTGCTTGTCTCCCAAGGATTTCCTAGGAAAATAATTGTGTTGATTGTCTAGAGATATGCATGTGTGTGTGTTTCATTATGTTCTCTATTTCTTACGTTGTGTTTCATTATGTTTCATATTTTCTACATTTCTGCCCTCCTATTTTTCTTTCCAATCAAGGTTTATAAAGTAACATGACAAGCAACATGAGACTTGGAATAATCATTTTCATTATCTCAGATGGAAGGCAAGAAGGATTATATCCTTAAGCTTAAACTTATGTAGTTTTGTCAATTTTTATTATATATTTTTTTTGCAAGGGTAAATTTTTTTTATCTATAGTACAAGTCATGAGTTCCCCAATTTTACCTTATGTAAAGCATGATTCTAGGATTACTACAATTTGTACTTGGTTTTTTATTGTGATGATGCCCTATCTCAATCATCACATTCTATGGGTAGTTAAATTTTTATAACAATACTTAGGTAATATTTATCTATTTGTATTATGTGAAATGTAAAAAATGGTATACTTTTCATAAAATTGGGTTGAGTTTATCATATATTTCGATGAAAGTTGATTATATGACACGTTTTCTTTAAAAGGATCTAACAATTTTGTTAAGGTATGAATTTGCAATTTTGTGTCGCTCTCTATCAACCTTCACTTCCTCATTTCTAGAAAAAAATCTACTTGCTCATTCGTGATAATTCACTTTCTATTCAAATGCATGAGTTTTGAACTTCAATAACTATGTTTTTCCACACAGAAAATTATATGTCACATTTTATACTAAAGTTCTAAATATTTTTTTGAAGTTTGATTACCGTTATTCTTTTATATAATTTAACATTAGATATAAGTTTAAATTGAAAGCTACTTAGATGAAATATAGCTTAGATATGGCATTTGCAAATTATTATCTATTTATTGAACTAAAGGACATAATTATTACACATGTTTAATTTACATTCAAATGCTTCTTTGATTTATCTCCTATAGCTTAATGTAATGCTAGATATATAATTTAAGTTGAAGGCCCATGAGATAAATATGACTTCTATGTGACATTTGTATTGAATCATCTATTTGTTGTGTTATATGAACATAATTGGTACGCATATCAAATTTGCATTACTAATATGTCATGCTTTAATTTATCTTTATAGATGATCTGAGTATCCCTTTTTAATCTATCCCTTTTGACTTTGGATATGTGGGCAATATTCATCCACATATTTTTCATCATTATGTTATATCTTGAGATTTTGACTCTTTGTGATAAGCATAAAGAGTCCAAATGCTCATTCAAGACCATATGTAATACATAGCTCTCCTCATCAAGCAACTTAGCCGTGATTTGCAATACTATATTTGAGTTGGCTAGCTCCATTTCAAGATATTATAATGTTAGATTATTATTTCTATAGATTTTGATTATGGTATAAAATGTTACAAACCAAAACCGTACAAATAATATTATTCTAGATATATGTAAAAAGGACATGGTAGAGAAGATCAAACAATATTAAACTTTTCATAAATAGTTTAGATAAAAATACATTTTCTAATTTTGATCAGAATTTAAGGCTTAAAGCAATATTTTTTCTAATAATTTTTTTTAATTAATAAATAAAAAAGAAACATTTTCAATCAAAATCACATACAACACATAATAAAAATAATTTAAAAACAATTTAAAACTTCATACACTATATGACATTACTATGACAAAGAGCATAAAAATATACAAGCAAAAAAATACATACAATGCATCCATTACATTGGAGTCTTCGTAACATACAATGCATACATTAAATTTGACGGAATTATTCACGACATAATTGGTGTCATTTGTTCATAAAAAATTGTTGAATATGAATGTGCAAATAAGGAGGTTGAAATAAGGAGGTTTCACATTGGCTTGCATCTGAGAATTTAAAAACTTGCTTTTGCATTACTTATCAACATATATATCATGAAAAAGAATATCAAGGTGCATGAATTGCTGTGCTGTGGGCTGAAGGTCGTTTTGGAAAGATTAATTACTAGCTATATAACATGCGGTGGTCTTTAGGTCAAGGTTCAAGGCTCATCATTTAAGTACAAGTGTCTGTGTGGAGGTCGTGTTTTCAGATTTCGGGTTTAATATGTGTTGTTACTTTGACAAGAAAAAAACTTTGCCGGCCCCTTTTTGTATATTTTGTCTGTGATCCTTCTACTCGGCCACTTTTGGGCTCTCTTGGGGCAGGGATAACAGATTTTTTCCCCGATGAAATGGTATTTTTTGGGCTATATTATTTCATTTTGTCTTTTTGTTATGTGTGGCGAAAATCTCGAGAGTCTGTGGGAAGGTCGGGAGAAAAAAATTCTGCGTATACCAAGTTGAAGATTGTGAAAATGAAGGTAAACATGAAAATAAGAGAAGACAAAAATCGCTACGTGGACAAAATAATTTTAGTTTCGGTACAAGAGCCACGATGTTCCCATTGAGAAGATATTTCATAAGTCGAGCAAGAATACAAAAAGGGCAATGAAGGTAGATCAAGAATACACATCCTTAAAGATTCACGACTTTTATTTTTCCTTGCTATTTATTGAGGAGGATACATGCAAGAAATGTAAGAAAAATCTAATCGATTACCGGAGAATCCCACGCATCCGCATTTAGAAATTATACATGCGTAGGACAACTCAAAAAAGAGATGAAAGAGAGGAAGAAAGGAGAAGTTGTTTTCGTTAGTGCCTGATCTTAACTATTATTATTTAAGCGTTCAAACTATTCGTTTTTGTTTTAATTACTAATAATTAATCCGGCAATGTGCAAATCTTCAATTGTATAAAATTAAGGCAAGAGACAACCAATGTGGAGGAGGTTAAATTGTTGTTTCAAGTCAAACCTAATATAAAACTAATACAATTTAACATAGCAAACAACAAGAATTTAACACACAAACTAATACAATTTAACACAAAGAACAACAACAATTTATAACAGCAATTAATGTAATGCTTGATCAATTTTTTGAAAGGAGGATCCGTAAAGCATATATCAATCTATTGGGTACAAAATGAATAAATTTTAGAACTTTTGCATACGTTTTACAAAATTCAACTCCGTGTCCCGCTATCATGACAAACACATGAAATTATTCACAATACACACATGGGGTGGGAACAAAAGCAAGAAAAATAATACTTCAAAAGAAATTGCGTAAAAAACCTACATGGTGATTGTAGATGTATGTTGAGGATTTTAAAAAGTAATCAAAATTTCAAACAAACATTCATTTTTTCTCAGAAGTATGATCGATTTTCTAATATTTCGTTTGTGTTTTTATATGAAAATCAAATGAGAAACTTCCAATTTATTCAAATGTTGTACACGTGATGATCGGGTACCGGGTTACGCGTGAATCTCTCCACAAGAGGATAGGCCGCGACATGACACGGCGTTCGCCACCCGCCCGAGCAATCAACTCATTTTTATCATAAACCAAAATGATTTCCAGCAAGATGCAGAGAGGACAAAAAAAATTCATGATGCAGGCCACCATTTCAATTGTTCTGCGTTCTACTGTTACATTTGTAGAAATTTGAATAATAGATCACTTATTCACTGAGGTTATCCTGGTCACACACTATTTGAGCTTCATGCATAACACATAACCTCTTCTACCATTGATCATCAATTTGCGGAATTAAAAACAATTGCATGTAGCACATAGAACATTAATCAATCACACATATAAACACAGTATGTAATGGGGAAAGCATACAAATTTAAAACCCCCCAAATATCTATACATTATAATGATAGAGAACATGTAACAATACATAGCACAAACTCCTCACAAGCTCAAAGACTATCTCCAATTGTTACACACAAACTAGCTCGCATCCGAACAAGTCACAGTTCAAATCTCCTCCACCGTTCTTCGCTCCGCCCTACCGCGCAATCCAAGATGAGAATGAATTGATCCAAGTTCGAATCCCCTTGGCTTCTGTACCGCGCAATCCCTCATTGGAAATCTCAATCAATTTGTGTGCACCATGCAATGCCTATCACAACCGATAGTAGACTCACCCTTTCACCCACCTCTAACACTCGGTCTCCACCGAATCGTCCATGCACTCAGCTAATCGATGTATTCTTTGGTTGATTTATGAGTTAATAATTAGTGAATTAATTTAATAATTAATTCACACCACTCAACACTAGTGTATTTATCAGCTAGACTAAATACAACTAGTTCAACTAAGTTAAACCAAACACAACTCCATCAACTGCCTAATCAATCAATTTTCAAACTCGCCACATGAGTTCTAACCGAAGTCAACCATGCAATAGCTCAAATAAACCCTAGGAATAGTGTATTCCTTCAAGCCTGCATGTGCCACATCCGTAGCTCAACTGAAGTGTCATAAGAGGATAAGATAATGTTTATAGTCCAAATATTATTAAGAGCTAATAATATTTGATCGTTTCATTTTTAGACTGATGAAATTAAAAATAGACTCGCCCAAGAGGCCTGTAACAGGTCCATCTATTTTTACCAACTCTGACCAATCATCCACAAATAAATAATCCCGCAACTCATACACCATGATCCATATGTCTAAAAAAGACTTTGTGACAAAAAATCACTTGTGTTGGCCCCACCTAGTTTAGGTGATTATTTTCCAACTAGGATTAGGGAAAGATGTTTTAGGATGCCTCCTTCTTCAATCGTTTCTTATTGCCATCTTCAACACTCCCTCTCAACAAGAAAGGATCGGTTTCCCTTTAGACAAGCATGCAACTCCATGCATTTGCTCCCGCAACCATCACAAGTGCCATGCAACTCCATGCATCTCGCTTCCGCAACTCCTCCGAAATCGAATAGGCTCCAAAAACAACTCAATCGCCCGATGCATCTATAATCAAAATCTTCGATTGCTAAATTCCATTGCACATGTCATCAGAACCACCGCGCTATTGAACTCTGCACCCATGCACTCCGCACTTGCCGTCAACTCCCCGATTCGCGCTCCCGCATTCGACACCTGCCACTTTGATTTGCCCGCATCAATCCAAATGATCATGCCATCGCTTACGCTCGTGGGCACCTCGTAGCCAGGTTCAATTCATGAGATCCACACCATCTCATGAACTCGCCCCGTAAATCTCCTCTTGGGATTAATCATGTACGTCGCCCCACCTCTCACCCGGTGGTATAGCCGCATGCACTCCCTCTCGCCCATCCGGCACGAAATTTCTCCCCGCATGAGTGGTTTCTCCCACTCCATGATCCTCATCTTGTGGGTCGCCCACATCTTGAGGTTCACTTTTACCTCCGCATGCAAAACTTTGCTCCCTTCAAGCATCAATTGCATGTCTTTCTTGCACTTCCCAACAAGAGGAAGCTCCGTAGACATCCCATCTACTTCAAGTCCGTAGAGATTCTTTCGTCAATCCCAACCTTCTTGACTTGTCCCTTTGTCATTTCGTGCCGAAGGAAAAACTTTTCCTTCGACCGAAGACAACTTCATACCCTTTATCCTCTAACATTGCGACCGAGATCAAATTTTTCTTTAAACTCGGAACATGCACTACATCTTGTAAAAGAATGAGTTTACCCGACTCCTTCGAAGGGTTATGGTACCAATGCCGCCGCATTGTATCGTCCATTTTCACCCAACTCAACATGCAACCGGAGATCTTTCTCCACCAAGTCACCGAAAAGATTGACATCTCCCGTCATGTGAAAGGAAGCGCCACTATCAAAATACCACCCCGATCCCAATGCACTAGACACCATGCATGCGATCAATGAGAAGTCCACACCAGGAGGCAAGAGCCCACCAAATGGGCAGCCTTCAACAACCTACTTGTTCTTCTTCTTTCCGTGGACACCCGTGGCGTAATGCCCATGCTCGTGACAAGAAAACACTTCACTTTGGACATGTCACGCTCTTTTACCATCCGCACCCGCATTGAGAAGCATTCTTCTTCCCCTTCCCCTTCCTTGATTTGGCAGCCTAAAGCGCAATCCTCTTCATCGTATGCCTTCGATGAAGATCCGTCCCCGGTACTCCGCCTTATCTCCTCTCGCACAAGATCCGACCAAAGTCGCTCCCATCCCGGAAATTTTTCCGACCATTGACGCAGTCTCGATAGGAGTGCAAACTCTTCGAAGCCCAAGGAGGTGCCAAGCTCACCAATTCCTCATCATCCACACTTACTCCTACACTCCCAAGCTCATCCCCGCAAAGGACAAACTTTTGTCAAGTATACGTAATAGTGTCATTCTTCTCCATCTTTATTTCCCGGAAGTTTATCCTCGAGCGCCAACTTCCTTTGGTCACTCTTGCTTTGGAATAAATCCGTCAAGGCTTTCCACATCAAAAATGGAGAAGCCTTACCATGCAGCCGGATACTATGTGATCCTTCACGCCCTCCAACGTAATCCTTCGACATTTTGTCGTTTTCTTTTTCCATGCGTCCGTGCGGCAAAGATCGGGTAGAAGCAGGCTTTTGGACTTCAAAATCTATGAACTCCTTCAGCCCGTTATCCTCTAACATTGCCTCCATCCCGTCTCTCCATGCAATATAATTCGAGCTTCCCTCAAGAGCATACTCCAATCGCAATCCGTTAAAAGACATTTCAGCTATGACACCAAGAAAACACTGCTGCAAATTCGAATTCCACCAGCTCAAAACTCAAACGCTTCTGATCTTAAATTTGTGAGAAAAAAGTATTTCTCGTACAGAGATCGAATATATGGGCATTTACTGGATATTACACCTTTCAAGGAAAGGATGAATCCAAAGGCTACCTGGCCCGATTACGTACTCGCCTTAAGAAATAAAATGTAATCATCAACAATAGATCCGATGATCAATTTTAAGCGTGATACCATGTAGAAATTTGGAATAATAAACATCACTTATTCACCGAGATTATTCTGGTCACACACTATTTGAGCTTCATGCATAACACATAACCTCTTCTACCATTGATCATCAATTTGCGGAATTAAAAACAATTGCATGCGGCACATAGAACATTAATCAATCACACATATAAACATAGTATGTAATGGGGAACGCATACAGATGAAAACCTCCAACTATCTGTATATTATAATGATAGAGAACATGTAACAATACATAGCACAAACTCCTCACAAGCTCTCAAAGACTATCTCCAATTGTTACACACAATTCAGCTCGCATTTGAACAAGTCACAGTTCAAATCTCCTCCACCTTGCCCCGCCTCTACCGCACAATCCAAGATGAGAATGAATTGGATCCAAGTTTGAATCCCCTTGGCTTATACCGCGCAATCCTCATTGGCAATCTCAATCAATGTGTGTGCAAATCTCATGCATAGCTATAGTCACAACTCGATAGTAGACTCACCCTTTTCACCCACCTCTAACACCGGTCTCCATTGAACTCGTCCATGCACCGCGTTTAACCGATGTATTCTTTAGTTGATTTATGAGTTGTTAATTAGTGAATTAATTTAATAATTAATTCACACCACTCAACACTAGTGTATTTATCGCTAGACTAAATACAACTAGTTCAACTAAGTTAAACCGAAACAACTCCATCAAATGTCTCATCAATCGACCAAATCCCTCGCCACATGAGTTCTAATCAAGTCAACCATGCAATAGCTCAACTAAACCCTAGGAATAGCGTAATTCCTTCTCACAACAGATAAAAGCGCATCCGTAGCTCGAATTGAAGTGCCGCAAGAGGATAATATAATGTTTATAGTCCAAATATTATTAAGAGCTAATAATATTCGACCGTTCTATTTTTAGACCGTGCGCTCTAAAAATAGACTCCGCCGCATGTCTAAAAATAGAGGTCCGCTTTCATTTTTACCAACTTGACCAATCATCCAATAAATAGCATCCCGCAACTCATAGACCATGATCCATATGTCTAAAAATATACATAGTCTAAAAATAGACTTTGCGACAAAAAATCACTTGTGTGGCCCCCACTCAGTTTAGGTGATCACTTTCCAACTAGGATCGTAAAGATGTTTCGTGATGCCTCCTTCACTATTTCGTTGCCATCTCTGAAGACTCCCTCTCAAAAGAAAGGATCGTCTTTGTATGCGACATGCAACTCCATGCATTCGCCCCGTAACCTTCACAAGCGCCATGCAACCTGGCGACCGCTCCCGCAACTCCTCTCGAAACCGAATAGGCTCCAAACAACTCAATCGGGGCCCGATGCATCTATCATCAAAGTCTTCGACTTTCCGCCGGGCCCAATTTCACATTTCATCAAGAACCACTACGCTATTGAACTCGCACCCATGCACTCCGCACTCGTCGCTCAACTTCCGATTCCCGCTCCCGCATCCGACACCGTCACTTCGATCCGCCCGCATCAATCCAAATGATCATGCTACTCGCTCGTGCCGTGGGAACCTCGTAGCCGTGTTCAATTCATGAAATCCACACCATCTCATGAATCCTTCCCGTAAATATCCTCTTGGGATTAATCATGCATGTCGGCCCACCTCTCACCCGGTGGTATAGCCGCATGCACTCCCTCCGCCCATCCGGCACGAAATTTCTCCCGCATGAGTGGTTTCTCCCACTCCATGATCCTCATCTTGTGGCTGCTCCACATCCCGAGGTTCACTTTACCCGCATGCAAAACTTGCTCCCTCTCAAGCATCAATTGCATGTCTTTCGCACTTGCCAACAAGAGGAAGCTTCGTAGACATCCCATCTACTTCAAGTACGTAGAGATTCTTTGCTCGAATCCCAACCTTCTTGACTTGTCCCGTTGCCTTGTGCTGAAGGAAAAATTTTCCTTCACTCGAAGGCCTAACATTGCGACCGAGATCAAATTCTTCTTTAAACCCGGAACATGCACTACACCTTGTAAAAGAATGAGTTTACCATACTCCCTCTTAAGGGTTATGGTACCAATGCCAGTCACATTGTATCATCCATTGTCACCCAACTCAACATGCAACTGGAGATGTTTCTCCACCAAGTCACTGAAAAGATTCACATCTCCCGTCATGTGAAAGGAAGCGCCACTATCAAAATACTACCCCGATCCCAATGCACTAGACACCATGCATGCGATCAATGAGAAGTCCAGCCTCAAATTGTGAGGCAAGAGCCTTCACCGGCTCAAGTACCTTCAAGAACTCCGTTTGTTCTTCTTCTTCGTGGACAATTTGTGGCGTAATGCCCATGCCCCCGCATTTCGTTGAAAACACTTCACTTTGGACATCACGCCTTTTACCATCCGCAACCGTACTGAGAAGCATCTTTCTTTCCCTTCCCCTTCCTTGCTTTGGCAGCCAAAGTGTAATCCTCTTCATCAAATGCCTTTGATGAAGATCCGTCCCCGGTACTCCGCCTTATCTCCTTCAAGACAAGATCCGACCAAAGTCGCTCCCATCCCGACAATTTTTCCCGACCATTGACAAGAGTCCCGATAGAGTGCAAACTCTAAGCCCAAGGAGAGCCAAGCTCACCACCCTCATCATCTACACTTATCTCTACACTCCCAAGCTCATCCTCGCAAAGGACAAACTTTGTCAAGTATACCGAATAGTGTCATTCTTCTCCATCCTTATTTGCCCGGAAGTTTATCCTTGAGTGCCAACTTCCTTTGGTCACTCTTGCTTTGGAATAAATCTCATTAAGGCTTTCCACATCAAAAATGGAGAAGCCTTACTTACAGTGTGGCCGGACACTATGTGATCCTTCACGCCCTCCAACAATCCTTCGACATTTTGTCGTTTTCTTTTTCCATGCGTCCGTGCTAAGGGCAAAGACGAGAGAAGCTGTGCTTTTTGACTTCAAAATCTATGAACTCCTTCAGCCCGTTATCATCTAACACGCTCCATCCCGTCTCTCCATGCAATATAATTCGAGCCGCCTTCAAGAGCATAATCCACCGCAACTGCTAAAAGACATTTCAAATTTATGACACCAAGAAAAACATCACAGAATTAATTCCACTACCAAAACTCAACCGCTCTCGATCTAAAAATTTGTGAGAACAAAGTATTTCGTACAAAGATCGACTATAAGGGCATTTGGGATATTACGCCTTTCAAGGAAAGGATGAATCCAGAGGCTACCTGGCCCGATTACAGACTCTGCCTTAAGAAATAAAATGTAATCACACTGTAATAGATCCGATGATCAATTTTGCTCTGATACCATGTAGAAATTTGAATAATAGATCAATTATTCACCGAGATTATCCCAGTCACACACTATTTGAGCTTCATGCATAACACATAACCTCTTCTACCATTGATCATCAATTTGCGGAATTAAAAACAATTGCATGCGGCACATAAAACATTAATCAATCACACATATAAACAGAGTATGTAATGGGGAAAGCATACAGCTGAAAACCCCCAACTATCTATATATTATAATGATAGAGAAAATGTAACAATACATAGCACAAACTCCTCACAAGCTCTCAGGACTCTCTCCAATTGTTACACACAAACTAGCTCAGATCTGAACAAGTCACAGGTTCAAATCTCCTCCACTCGTTTGTCCGCTCATCAAGCAGAATCCAAGATGAGAATGAATTGATCCAAGTTCGAATCCCCTTGGCTTGTACCGTACAATCCTCATTGGCAATCTCAATCAATGTGTGTGCAAATCTCATGCACAACTATAGTCACAACTCGATAGTAGACTCACCCTTTCACCACCTCTAACACTCGGTCTCCATTGAATCGTCCATGCACCGTTGGGGCGAATCGATGTATTCTTTAGTCGATTTATGAGTTAATTAATTAGTGAATTAATTTAATAATTAATTCACACCACTCAACACTAGTGTATTTATCAGCTAGACTAAATACAACTAGTTCAACTAAGTTAAACCGAACACAACTCCATCAACCTGCCCTATCAATCCCACCAAACTCGCCACATGAGTTCTAATCAATTCAATCCATGCAATAAATTTCAACTAGACTCCTAGGAATATCGTAATTCCTTCGTCACTCGCATGTGCTATCTATACTGAATCAAGTGCCGCAAGAGGATAAGATAATGCTTATAGTCCAAATATTATTAAGAGCTAATAATATTCGATCGTTCTTATTTTAGATCAAGGGCCTAAAAATAGACTCCGCCTCAGCATGTCTAAAAATAGAGGTCCATCTATTTTTACCAACTTGACCAATCATCCACAAATATCATCCCGCAACTCATAGACCATGATCCATATGTCTAAAAATAGACTTTGCGACAAAAAAAATCACTTGTGTGGCCCCCACCTAGTTTAGGTGATCACTTTCCAACTAGGATCGGAAAGATGGCTTCTAGATGCTCTCCTTCACTGCTTGTTGCCATCTTCAACACTCTCCTCAACAAGAAAGGACTGCCTTTGCATGTGACATGCAACTCCATGCATTCACCCCGCAACCTTCACAAGCGCCTATGCAACTCCATGCACTGCCTCCGCACCTTTGAAACCGAATAGGCTCTAAACAACTCAATCACTGATGCATCCATCATCAAAGTCTTCGACTCCCCGCCGGGCCCAATTGCACATGTCATCGTAAATTAATCGCATTGTTGAACTCTTTCAACGGTTACGACCCCGCACTTGCCGTCAACTCGATTCGCGCTCCGTATCCGACACCGTCACTTTGATCTCGCCTACATCAATCCAACTGATCATGCTATTCAACAAGCCGGTGGGCACCTCGTAACTGTGTTCAATTCATGAGATCCACACCATCTCATGAATCTTGTCCATAAATTTCCTCTTGGGATTAATCATGCATGTTGCCCCACCTCTCACCTCGGTGGTATAGCCGCATGCACTCCCTCTCGCCCATCTGACGAAATTTCTCTCGCATGAGTGGTTTCTCCCACTCCATGATCTCATCTTGTGGCTGCCCCACATCCCGAGGTTCACTTTACCCGCATGCAAAAACTTTCTCCTCTCAAGCATTAATTGCATGTCTTTCTCGCACTTGCCACCGCAGGAAGCTCCGTAGACATCCCATCTACTTCAAGTCTCAGAGATTCTCGTCAATCCTGCAACTTCTTCTGACTTGTCCCGTTGTCTTCGTGCCGAAGGAAAACTTTTCCTTCATCAAGACAACTTCATACCCTTTATCCTCTAACATTGCGACCGAGATCAAATTCTTCTTAAACCCGGAACATGCACTACATCTTGTAAAGAATGAGTTTACCTTACTCCTCCGCGGCCATGGTACACGCGCTTGCATTGTATCGTCCATCATTACTCAACTCAATATGAACGGAGATCTTTCTTCACAAAGTCACCGAAAATATTCACATCTCTCCCATCATGTGAAAGGAAGCGCCACTATCAAAATACCGCCCCCGATCCCAATGCACTAGACACCATGCATGTGATCAATGAGAAGTCCAGCCTCAAATTGCGAGGCAAGAGCTCACTACCGCGCCTTTGAAGCAACCCCGCTTCTTCTTCTTCTTCTCATGGACACCCGTGGCGCAATGCCCATGCTCAGGATGCTGAAAACACTTCACTTCGGGACATGTCATGCTCTTTACCATCCGTAACGGATTGAGAAGCACATTCTTCTTTCCTTCCCCTTCCTTGCTTTTGGCGTCTAAAGCGCAATCCTCTTCATCGATGCGTTTGATGAAGATCTATCCCCTCGGCTCCGCCTTATCTCCTTCGGACAAGATCCGACCAAAGTCGCTCCCATCCCGTGCAATTTTTTTCGACAATTGACAGAAATCCTAATAGGAGTGCCAACTCTTGGAAGCCCAAGGAGAGCCAAGCTCACCAATTCCTCATCATCCACACTTACTCCTACACTCCCAAGCTCATCCCCGGCAGTTGACAAAATTTGTCAAGTATGCTAGAATAGTGTCATTCTTCTCCATCTTTATTTTCCCCGAGTTTATCCTTTCAGCTTCAACTTCCTTTGGTCACTCTTTCTTTGAATAAATCTCTGCCATATTTACATCAAAAATGGAGAAACCTTACTCATGCAAGTCGCACACTATGTGATCCTTCACGCCTCCAAGATCAATCCTCTCGACATTTTGGTTATTTTCTTTTGCCATGCGTCCAAGCAAAGATCGCTAGAAGCAGGCTTTTGGACTTTAGAATCTATGAACTCCTTCAGCCCGTTATCATCTAACACTACCTCCATCCTCGTCTCTCCATGCAATATAATCGAGTCACGCTCAAGAGAATACTCCAATCACAATCCGTTGAAATACATTTCAAATACGACACCAAGAAAACACCGCTCGCAAATTCGAATTCCACTACCAAAACTCAATCGCTTCGATCTAAAATTTGTGAGAACAAAGTATTTCTCGTACGTAGATCGACCGTATACATTTATCGGATATTACACCTTTCAAGGAAAGGATGAATCCGTAGGTTACCTCAAATTCGATTACGTACCTCCTACCTTAATAAATAATGTAATCATTTCGTAATAGATCCGATGATCAATTTTGTTCGTATACCATAGAAATTTGAATAATAGATCACTTATTCACCGAGATTATTCTGGTCACACACTATTTGAGCTTCATGCATAACACATAACCTCTTCTACCATTGATCATCAATTTGCGGAATTAAAAACTATTGCATGTGGCACATAGAACATTAATCAATCACACATATAAACACAGTATGTAATGGGGAAAGCATACAGATGAAAACCCCCAGATATCTATATATTATAATGATAGAGAACATATAAAAATACATAGCACAAACTCCTCACAAGCTCTCAAAGACTATCTCCAATTGTTACACACAAACTAGCTCAGATTTGAACAAGTCACAAGTTCAAATCTCCTCCACTCGTTTGCCTCGCTCTACTATGCAATCCAAGATGAGAATGAATTAGATCCAAGTTCGAATCCCCTTGGCTTGTACTTCTCAATCCTCATTGGTACCCTAATCAATGTGTGTGCAAATCTCATGCACAACTATACCAACCGATAATAGACTCACCCTTTCACCCACCTCTAACACTCGGTCTCCACCGAATCATTCATGCATCATAGCTTAACTCGATGTATTCTTTAGTTGATTTATGAGTTATTCACTAGTGAATTAATTTAATAATTAATTCACACCACTCAACACTAGTGTATTTATCGCTAGACTAATACAACTAGTTCAACTAAGTTAAACCGAACAACGTAACTCCATCCACTGCCTCATCAACTCACCAAACTCGCCACATGAGTTCTAACCGAAGTCAACCATGCAATAGCTCAACTAAACCATAGGAATAGCATAATTCCTTCGTCGCCTACATGTGCCACATCCGTAGCTCGAACCGAAATGCCGCAAGAGGATACGACAATGTTTTATTTCTATTATTCTATTTTTAGACCGGCGCCTAAAAATAGACTCCGCCCCGCATGTCTAAAAATAGAGGTCCATCTATTTTTACCAACTTGAACAATCATCCACAAATAGCATCCCGCAACTCATATACCATGATCCATATGTCTAAAAATAGACATATTCTAAAAATAGACATATTCTAAAAAATAGACTTTGTGACAAAAAATCACTTGTGTGGCTCCCACTCAGTTTAGGTGATCACTTTCCAACTAGGATCGTGAAAGATGTTTCAGATGCCTCTTTCGCTATTTCTTGTTGCCATCTTCAACAACATTTCAATTTTAAAATGAGTTCAACTATAGTTCTTTTGGTGTTCGATAAAAAACTAAAGCAAACTTTAAATGTATTTTTCAGTTTTTCAGTCGATTTGAACATAGATCTCTTTTACCAGGAAAAATAAGACTCACTCATATTCACATTTATAATGTTGTAGTTAATATAATGTTTTATACCTAATTTCCTTTTTATTCCTACTAAAAAATTTCGTGGAAAGGAGGTTCGCTCGAACATACCCGATATACAACAAGCACGACGAAACGAGCAACGAATGTGTGAGGCAACGTAACAAGCCATGGCCGGGAGGTGCAACGCGAACGGCAAGAAAAGGTCGTAGACAACGCGGGAATAATCAAACCGTGTAAACAATCCAACATCGCGGGTGATTTATTTATAAAAAATAGTTCGGTCGAACTTTTTTTAAAGTAAAAGTTCGGGCTGAACTCATAGTTCGGCCAAAATTTTGTTAGAAGTTTGGCCAAAATTTGTCACCGGTTTTCCCATCTCTCCGACGAAAATTTTGTTTTCCGAAGCCGTCGTTGCAGCGTCAATCTAAACGAATCACGAGTTTGCCAAACTTTATAAAATGTTCAAATTGACCTATTTTTAATAGTTCGGCCGAACTTTATAGAATGTTCAACAATCATTGCCGAAAAATTTTTTCAGTCTCGATTCTCACAAAAATGTAAATCACTTCACGTTTCTACCTTCTACTATTTTCCTCGTGCCTTAGTTGAGGATCCTTTACTACCTCACCTATGGCGGACCTCCTTTCCGTCGAGATCAACTCATTCATTCCGTAAGACAGTCTAGAGGCGTTGTACCTTGGTTCCAAATTTTCCACTCTTGTTTGGTGCTCCGTATTAGGCAAAGGGACTTCACACTTTGACTTGATTGTTTCTTAGCTCTAGCTCCTTTCAAGATGATCTAGATTCGTATACTTGATGGTCTGATGCAACAACTGATACTGGATTCTCGCGTGTGTGTGAGATGTATCAACCCTCATGAGGGGGTGGCCCCGTGTAGGGTTCCCACATGCCCGATGACCTCTTCATCGTTTTGGCGGTAGCCCCATATATTTGATGATGTCACTCTTAGCTACTTGCGCGTCTCTTCGATTTGCATATATCGCTCAGATTTTAGAGCTCCTTCCCGTTGATAGGGGGCATTTGGGTTGTTTTTGTATCTCATGTACTAAGATATTATTGTATAAGTCCCGGCTATTATCCTGTGCACAACATGTATGTGGGATACATCATTATATCTTTTATCTAGCTCATGTTTATGCCGAATGTACTTTATAGTTTGGTCCATTGTTTATCAAGATTTTATCTATTCTTTTGTACTTGTCCCCATGGCATAGGTATGCCTCCCCGTCGCCTTTAGCATTGTACCTCTCATAAAAAGAGAATTGTTGCACCCGTAAGTCTCGTCTCCTCGTGGTCTAGTTCTCCAAAGACATTAGGCTCCCTTACATTTCTCTCTCTCCTCGACTTCCCTTTTGATAAGTCCGAGATTGAGTTCTACAATGTACTTCGGTCATACGATTTTTTCCTAACACTCGCACACCGCACCGTTACACCATTTTTTGGCCATCTAACCTATTATCATTAGATGGACCCAAGTACACTATGCAAGACCAATTTTACCCTAAGTAAAATTGCTTTCACTATGTGAAATAACTTAATAAAACACATTTATTAGGTTGTTTATGGTCTAAATAGGAAACCCTTAAAAGGGAAATATTAAACAAATCTATATTTGTTTGATTTTCCTCATGGAATAATTAATTAAACAATAATTTAATTATTATTCCCGGTCATATTTAATCCAAAACAAGTAAATTAATTAGATAACTATTATCTTTGTTTTCTAGGAATAATTATTTAAATCCTATTTAAATAACATTCCTTGTTAAATATGATCAAATCATTTATAAATAATTCAATAAATAATTATTTATTTAATTATCATTCAACCACTTCCTTAAAATAATAAATCATTTATTTATTTATTATTTAAGGCAGGGATTTGACCCAAGTCAAGTGCCTTTTCCCTCCAACAAATATAATAAAATATTCCATGTTAAACACCACGTTAAGCACACACATGGTGTATGAGAAGAATAAACATACACACAAGAGACTCAACACACAATAAAAAGATAAGCGTGAGGCTTTCTTACTTTCCATTATACAAAGATGTACATTTATAGTACAATGGTGTGACTCTTGATTTCATATTCCATATTGCATGTTTGACTCCATTGTGATCTTTCGCATTCCACACCTACCCATGTAGGATTAGGTGTTCCAACATCCCCCTATCCGAAGGGGTATGTGTGAGTCCAAGAAGAGATTTGTAATACAAATCTACAAAGTATACATGAAGTAGCACTTGGGCTGAATCAACTCTCCCGAAATGTTGGAAAAAAGAGGTGGTTTAAGGATGACCTCACTCAACAATGGAACACAATACTTGTTGCAGCTTCCTTCAACTCTTCCAAAACTAGCAAGACGCCGAAAGCTTCTCGCTAGAGAAATTTTCCCTCATAAAAAGGGAGACCTTCAACCTAAAAGAAGGGAGGTCTACTACCCGTGATGGTTTTAGGATTACTTTCAATAACTCTGGAATGCTTGAAGCATTTCCGGAACTCAACTAAAGTCGGCAAGAAGCTAAAGGCTTCGCTAGAGGAAGTGTTCCTCATATATGGAAAGGAGACCTTCGACCTAAAAGAAGGAGGTCTTTACTACCCGTGATGGTTTTAGGTTATCCACCAACCAAAGATGATGGTTTAAGTTTATCCACCAACCGAAGGCATGCTCATGGGAATCCGTGTCTCCGGCTACATCTCCGAATCCGGAATGACGAATTGTGGCTCAAATTTCGCTTGAACCGCTATGTCTGCCACAACTATGAACATGGAATGAGAGATTGTGGCTCCTAGCCTCTCTTGATCTGACATTGAAGCTCTGACATGACCACCATTTCCCCCCTCGTCAGGGACAAGGTGAGATGATGGCGAAAACTCAATCGCAAGTTTGCTCAATATCCGCGGAACAAGTTCTCGACATGTGTCTTAAACATCTTCTCGTCATTGATACCCATTGCCAAGAAGCGATCCATCCAAGATGAATCTTGGTTCCTGCGTAAGGCTTGTTTCAAGACCACCAAGAATGGGTGTGGCCACCATAGTGTTTGCATGGATGAAGATCAAACAATGATCTTCATATGGCCAACTCGATCACAAACTTGTTGGCATTTTACAATCAAGGTTGCTGTGGAACAGATCCGGAACAATCAGAGGTGAACCGGCCACAGAACTGGGTAATTAAATATGATGGGCTTTGCAACTGAATATGAAAGATTTCACATCCTTGTCATATCCAAGACTACCGGTGCTTGTTGTGGACAAGCTCTTCCCAAGGTTTAATGATGGCTTGAGAAGTGCAGTTGAATCACAGACTGCATGTAAATGTGCTCTAAGATAAGGAACTGAATGGGAATCAATCAGAATTTTGTTGACTTTCTTCGATGGGAGTCTTTCACAATGTTCTCGAATGTGAACAAAGTTCAGAATGGTGACTCTTTTGTTGAAGTTCGCCTTGTTGAAGTTGAGATTCCAACTCAAGTAAAAACTCAATCTTCTTTTCAGGCATCTAGCAAACAAATTTTTAATATTACAAAGAGCATTCGCTCAATTTTATCACATCATCAACATTTGAATGAATGAGGTTATTCAAAAACTCTAATGCCTCATTAGTTTTAGCCATTTTCAACAACTTAGGCTCAAAAGTGAAAAGTGTCGGCTTCAACCAAAAAATGCACCCGTTTACAATGTGATGCAACAATTTCAATAAATACAAATGACTCAAGAGAACTTCCAACTATGAGATAAATTACAAAATATGCTCCTCAAATGATGGAGGACAATCAACAATGAGTTACATCAACAACTCGAATTTACACTTCAAATCTTGATTACTGACTATGAAGAAGCAATGTTAGTTCCAATACAATATTTGGCAAAAAATGTGCGGCAAAAACATCTGCATGCAAGAGGCCTTTGGGGGCGGTTGATTTCTTCTTCAAATAGCTGTTTTAAAAATGATGGCAAACTTGTCTTCTCATGTAAAATTCTTCAAAAAAATCACCCTTCAAATCAACCATACAAATCACAATGTAAATACGCATTTTCTCTGTGTATCTTAATCCATTTATACTGATATGTCATTTTCTCTTCTTTTGCTATTCATTTTCTCTCTTTCCTCTCTCTCTTCATTTTTTTTTTTAATTAATTAAAATTAATTAAAAACGAAAACTAGAGAATTTAAAAGAGGAGGTGAAATTATATGGAGGTATATATGGGAGGCGGTGTATATGGAGGGGGGGGGGGGGCGTATATTTTTTTAAAAAATTTAAAAAATTTAGAAAAAAATTGGGATGGAGAGCAAAGGCTTAGAGAGGGAGGCAAGCCGTGAGTGAGAGAGAAGTATGATGTAGGGAAGTAAGTGTATCGGCGGGGTGCGCTTGAAGTCGAAGGGACGAATAGGCCGCGGATTGAAGTGAGAGGGGAGGGTGGTAGTAGTAGGAAGGGGAGCGGAGCGGCGAGGAGTCGGGTGTGAGGTCGAGTGGAGAGTTGGTTGAGGGTAGTGGGGGTAGAGGTGAGGTAGGGGATGGGGGGGGGTTTACAAATGTGGCCGCGTTGGAGAGCGGGGTGTGGGTAGTGGGAGCGATAAGGAGGGGGCCTCGTTCCAGCGGGCGGTGTGGGTAGAAGGGGCCTCGGGTTGTGAGAGGGCGGGGGCCGGAGTAAGGTGTGAGGGGGCGGGATGAGGTAGCGCGTGGAGTGATAAGGTGTGAGTGGTGAGTGGAGTCGGGAGGTAACGGCTTGTGAGAGAAGGGCTCAAGTGTGTGTGTTTGTTGAGAGGTGAGGGGTGCGTTGGGATATGAGTAGGCGGGGGCGCGGGGGGGAGAGCTTGAATTTTTTTTAATTTTTTTTTAATATAACAACAGAGAGGTGAGGGAAATTTGTAGAGTCTTTAGCAGAAATTTAAAGTAGTAAAATAGCAGCAGATTGCAGAAATTGTAGATTTTATAGCAGAATTGGAGAATTTCACAGATATACAACAGAGTGGAATTTTTCAGCAGAATAACTTTCAGAACTTGCAGAGAAAATTTCGCCAATAAACTCAGAATTTTTTCTAATAAAAACCAGAAACTTCTTCAGAAACCCTCTTTAAACAGTATTTTCCAGTAGCTCTTTAAAATGCAGAAATTTAATAGGCATAAATTGTAGGAAGCAATCAGAATGAAAACCTTCAGATGCATAGTGTTGCTTTTTTTCAAAACCAATGCCGGAATGCTGCCAATTTCTGAATGCTGCTCCTTCTCCAAAACAAATTTCTGAATGCGGCAAAATGTCTGCTGCAGAAACTCTGTGTTGCAAAAATGTCAAGAATTTTTGCAGATATGCATAGGCCGTAGACACAAATGGCTCACTCAATTTGGAGCAGGGCCAGCAATTGCCCGCTCTGATACCATGTTAAACACCATGTTAAGCACACACATGGTGTATGAGAAGAATAAACATACACACAAGAGATTCAACACACAATGAAAGATAAGCGTGAGGCTTTCTTATTTTCCATTATACAAAGATGTACATTTATAGTACAATGGTGTGAATCTTGGTTTCATATTCCAAGGTCACTTGGAATCCATTGTGACTTTTTGCATTCCACACCTACCCTCGTAGGATTAGGTGTTCCAACATTCCATAAAAGGTGGATCTAGATTTGGTTAATATTATTTTAATCATGCACCAAGATCTAGAATGACCTAATATTTTGTTATAAATAGAAGGGTTTTCCCATTCATTTGTCACATTTTGTTGCCTATTAGATCACTTTGAATCTATGCTCTTGGTCTAACTTTGAGCCATTATCATTGTCAAATTTTCTATTATTTCATTGTGAGCTCCCTTTGAGTTCTATGTTTGTTTGGGTTTTCTACACCAACAAGAGAGAGAAATGCTAGATCTGAAGCGCTGAGGACTTTCAAGAACCCATCCCATTGAGGAGAATTGGAAACACCTTTCTTGTTTCCCTCCCAGGTGCCCTTAATATAAAATTATTTAAAAAATATTGTTCTTGTCTTGTCTATTGGAGAAAAACCTTATTTTTTACTGCTTAATGTCTTTGTATGCATAGATTTGGATTTGTGCAACATTTGTCTTGATCAACTAACTGCAGATCTGAAGATATTGGCAGCCATATTTGATGTTAGGGCTATAAGTTATGCGTAGCTAAAGTGGTCTTTTTTCGCACACTTCGACAAAATATTCATACTAACAGATGGAATTTAAGTTTATGGGCAGCAGCTACCACTGTAGGAATGAATTTAATGTTTGATGGTCGCAGCCGACTTTGCAGAGGAAATGAAGAAAATCGTGGTCCAAACCATGCAACAACAAAGTTTTATTAAAGAATAGTCATTTCAGGCTTTTAAGCCCTCACCAACCAATCAGAACCAAATTTTGTTCAACACGCCAAGTATTTTGAACATTTTGAATTGGGCCACGTCATCTGTGGTCCCCACCACTTCATCGCCAATCGCAAAGTTCTATTTTAAAGTGTCTTGTTGATGTGAAGTCTCGAGCGATGCGATGCTGCGATATCGCACATCACATATCGCAATGGACAGAGTTTCATATACCACCACTGAAATATATCATGCGATGTGATATCGCATATCGAAATCGCATTCACCCAAGGTTCATCCGCCATATGTTACGTACCATTGAATGTGTTGCGATGCAATGTGGTCCCACCAAAATCACTCATCGAAATCGCTCGTCACAGAGGTTCACTGCCTTCCAAAATTTTAAACCGCCGATGGTGCGATGTGATGTGATCCCTACCACAATTGCTAATCGCTCATCACAAGTCTTCCACCCTCCGCTTATATCTTCCGCCGATGCCGATGCGCCGATGCGATGTGGTCCCACCACAGTCGCACATCGCACATCGTAAATCTCTTATCACCATCCACCCAGACCGCAGGCTCATTGTAAATCTTGCGATGTGATGTGGTCCCACCACAATCACTCATCACAACATTGCAAATTTGTTATTCAACTGTTCCGCCGATCGCCGATCGCCGATTGCGATGTGGGCTCCACTCATATATCGTGCAAATGAAATTCTTGTTTAAAATTTTCATGCAACAATGTTTGTCTTATGTTTCGATTTTTATATTATTTTGTTTCATGTTTTTATTACGCCGTGCCATATAAAATGAAAAGCCCATAGGCTTATTAAAAAAAAACATGTTATGTTGTATGCTATGTATGGTGAAAAAGCCTGCAGGCAGAGAAAACACAGTGAAGCATAACATAGCACTGTTTTGTGCGTTTTGAGAGACAGAGAAGAATAGTGAGCACTGCGTCTGTAGAAGTCAATCCAATTTTTGTAAATCCCTCAGAGGAGGAAGAAATCTATCATTTTGTAATATTTTTAGTTCTGTTAATAAAATAGAAAGTTATTTTATGCCATCTCTGTCCAGCAGTAAGAAAATTTATTTTTATTCTCTGTGTTAGAAGGAGAGTATTATTCTCTTAGTCATTGTTCTAGAAATATCAGAAATTCCAATAGGAACGTCATCGTCCACTCTGCTAATATTCAACTTATTTAAGCTTGAGCTTGGCTACTTGCAAACTATAACGATTTTAAAAACTTGTAACATAATGAAATCTTGGATGTGTCAAAGCACACATAATATTGGTTAGTAGCACTGCCTTCAACACTGAGGTCGTTAGTTTCATTTTCTCATAATAAAATACTGTGCAGTAATTGAATCATTCAAGACGTGCTAGCTTACTGAAATTGCCATCCATAGTAGCTAGATCAAAGGTTTGGAAAAACTGATCGATATTGTCTATATGGCCCTGAAGTTCCAAAACTCTCAATGTTGGAAGGCGAATGTAAGAATAAGAACATATGTAGTACCCAAACTAGAAATTTCGCAAGAGAAGCCATACCAATTCACCCCAGAGCTTCCTTGATCCCACCAGTGACGACAAATCTACTGAGACTTCCAGCACAAATAGATGGGCACATTCCCAACTCGCGAAACACGATAAATTTGGTGGATTCTCCTCTTTCGAGATTCGAATTCCCTGTATTGGTAAATGTGATGTGCCTTGACAATCACATAAAGTTAATTAAAAACCAGCTTAATTCATCTTAACTCTGAATATATCAAGCACTTAGAGGGATCAAATTTCTTAAGGTGCAAACCTCTTTTTTGAGTGAAAAAATTGAGGAAAGGTATCCCTATCGGCGCTTGATAGATCCTGAGTTAAAATGGATCTAGGCTGGTTGGTTTCAGTTGTGTGCGGCCAAGAAAAATATATTGATAATATAAGGAACATATAATTAATTTTATCAATAATATGTAAATACATCTAATATTAATATAACCATTTTAAATATGCTAAATATGTTTGATATTTATCGATTCATTTTAATTTTAAATTTTTTTAGTTACCTGAGTTTGTTGAGATGATAAATATTGTAAAATAATTTTAATGATGAAAAATGATGAAATAAAATTTTTGAATACAAAGTGACAATGTAATAATATTAAATGATAGAAAATGTGAATAATAAAAATGTAGTAAATTTCAAATAACTTTCATTGTGATCAATATCAAACTATTTCCTTCCCCTATTCTTAATGTCACCATTGTTGTCACCCTTGTTAGTTTTGTCATATTTTCATATAAATTATATGAAAAAGACAGTTGAAATCATAAACCATTTAAATATTTAGCTCGAGCTATTGTAGTAAACATCATGCCTTGTCTCTCTTGCTCTCCAATATTTAGCTCGAGCTATTGTAGTAAACAACATACCTTGTCTCTCTTGCTCTCCAATATTATATGGTATTTGTCCCACGGTATTTGGCCCATAGGCTTTTAGTTTATTTACCATACCTCTAATTTATTTATATTTTTATTTATTTACCATATCCTATTTTAGTGTTCACAAACCTCTTCATTTTTTGATAAATTTATTTTTTAATGAATTTTTAATTGTTTATTTATATGGTTTTCTAAATTATTATTTAAGCCGACATTATTGAGATTTTTATTTTTATTTTTTATTTTAGTTTTTGTTATTTTGGCTTCCGACATACTTACACATCGAGGTCATACTGGGCTGTAGAATGCGCCTCTTGGCACAACGAGGAACTTACTGGATTAACCTCTTTACCGAAGGAAGGCCAATCTTGACGATAATAAACAATACATAAATTAATAGTGCTAAAAATAATCACGCATACGTGGGATTTACTCAATTCATCCATGTCATCGGAGGAGCAAACCCGAAGCGGTTTACGCATTGGCAACACAGAAAACTCTTGTCGGTCGATATGTCTCGCCAGTTCCCTAAGCTGATTGTGCATTAAAAATTTATAACCCGATATTGTACGGAGAGATCATCGTCACCAATGAGCTGAATAAAAAATTAAGTAGTTACGACAAAGGTATGATGACAAGGTTTGCAAAGCAGCTAAAAGAGACATATATATAATACTTACTGGACCCTGGGGTGGTCTGCATTCAATTTCAACATCAAAATGAAGTTCATAATAAAAGTCGACAAGGCATTTTTGATGAAGCCTTTCAAGGGAGTGAACGATGTTGTTGCCATATAATCCGTTCAAGACTCTAATTTCTCATTTTGTCTCTTCTCCCACTAAGAAGCAACCAATGTCCAAAAATTATTCCTTCTCCTCATTGAGAGCATCGTAGCTAACTTTTAAGTTTTTCATTAATTCTATTGAAAATTTTAAATGGCATGCTCTGATACCATGTTGGAAATTTCTGATAATTTCGAACATGCAGAGGAAATAAAACTTCCTCAACTCAACATAAAGATTTAATAACAATAAATGTGGATAGAGAGATGCAGTAAAAACTCTATTTCATTAATCATAAAAACTGACTATTACAACAATGAAACTTTCATCAGAACTACTGTGTTCTGGATTACAAAAATACTCCTCACTGTGTTTTTCATTTGCTGCTTTCACACAGTTTTCTGTTGCGGCAACAGCTAATCTTCTGTTGCGGAAACACACAGTATCTGTTGCTGCTACACACAGTTTCCTTTGCGGAAACATACAGTTTCAGTTGCGGCAACACCTAGTTCCAGTTGCGGCAACACACAGAGTTGCTCTGTTGCTACAAAACACATTGTTTCAAGCTTTCTCTGTTTTTATGCTTTCTGTCTTCACTTTGCATACATGTAGCTTCAACTCTCTTTTTCTCTCTTGTAACCTTAAAACTACTGTTGTCTATTACATATATATGTTCTAAACATATTATGACCCAAAACAAAAATAAATATCTTTTGTCTTATCATGCCTTTTAATTGCAGTAAGGCGATGGGAGGTAACGTCGTGTAGGCCACGATTTACAAAATCGGTTGTTGCATGGATTTTAACCCAGAAAATTTAATGCACGTGGAGTGCAAAAATGAATCATGACTTTGTGGCTTCTATCCTTTAAAAACTATCATCAAAAATCAGATTTCTGTCCACCTGTTTCATATTGCAGTTGGAATTAATTTCCAACACTCCTCGTTAATTACAACTGCTATTATCTTGCATACCCAGACATTTTTTGAGATGATCAAAACTTTCCTGCCCCAATGGTTTTGTCAAAATGTCAGCAAATTGATCCTCTATTCTGCAATGTTGCAAAAAAATTTCACCATTGCTCACTAGCTCTCTGATGTAGTGATACTTGGCATCAATGTGTTTCATTCTCTTGTGAAACACTGAATTCTTTGACAATGCTATTGCTGAGCTATTATCATAATAAATTGTTGTGCCTTTTACCTGTTCATGACACAAACTCCTTAACATTCTTCTTATCCAAACTACTTAACATGCTACTAATGTAGCTGCCACATACTCTGCCTCTGTTGTAGATAAAACAACTATTGGTTGCTTATTAGAAGCCCATGAAATGGCTCCTGATCCCATATGAAAAAAATATCCAGAGGTGCTCTTCCTGTCATCTACACTTCCAGCCCAATCACTATCAGTGTAACCAATCAATTCAAAATTTTTAGATGATGAGTAAAAAATACCATACCCCTTTGTTCCATTCACATACCTTAGAATCCTCTAGGCTACCTGCCAATGAGTCTCTTTTGGTGTTTCCATGAGTCTGAAAATTAAACTTACAACATGCATAATATCTGGCCTATTTGCAATCAAATACATGAGGCTACCAACTTTTCTCTTATACAAACTTGGATTAAAATCCTTGCTGCTGTCTTCTTTTCTCAATTTCAACCCCATGACAGTTGGAGTTATAGTTGCTTTGTTGTTTTGCATGTTGAAACTTTTCAACACTTCTTCAACATATTTTGCTTTGGAAATAAAAATCCCATTTTCATTTTGTTCCACTTCTATTCCAAGAAAATATCTCAAAAAACCCAAATCATTCATTTCAAATTCACTTTTCATGATTGCTTAAAAATCAGCAATGAGAGAAACTTCATTTCCAATAAAATTTAAATCATATACATATAAAACAACAATAAGAATCTTACCATCATTTTCTTTTATCTAGAGTGTGGGTTCTCCATCACATTTCTCAAATCCATTTTCAGTCAGGTAAGCATCTATCCTGTTGTACCATGCTCTCGGTGCTTGCTTCAACCCATAAAGAGCTTTCTTCAACTTGCATACTTTGTGCTTTTGGCCTTCAATCTCATAGCCTGGAGGTTGTTCAAAATATAACTCTTCTTTCAACACTCCATTTAGGAATGCAGATTTCACATCCATTTGGTAAACTTTCCACTTCTGTTGTGCTGCTATGGACAACACTACTCTTACCATTTCCATCCTTGCAACCAGTGCGAAAGTTTCCTCATAGTCTCTTCCTTGTTGCTACTTGTAGCCTTTGACAACAAGTCTTGCTTTGTGCCTTTTAATCTTGCCTTCAACATTTCTCTTGGTCTTATAGACCCATTTTACTCCAATGAATTCTTTACCTTTAGGGAGGTCCACTAACTCCCATGTATTACCCTTTTCTATTGCACCAATCTCTTTGTTCATTGCTTCAATCCAGTTTTCTTCCTTTACAACTTCTTCAAAATGAATTAGGTCACCAACATGACAATACAAAGAAAATAAAGAGTTCAGACCAACATGATCATTTACCTCTTCTTGTTCATAAATCTCACTCAGATTTTTGAATCTCGGTCTTCTTGGTGTACTTGGAGTTCCACTTGAATTCGAGAGAGTTTTAGTTCCCTGTGGTGTGCTTGGAGAAGCACTTCCTTGATTTCTCAAGGTTGTTCTATTTCCAGCTTGTGGTGTGGTTTGTTGTGCTTGTGGTGGTGGAGGAGGAGCCACCAACGAGAGATTATTTGCAGTTGTCCCTTCCTCTTCTTCTTCGTGAGACACACATGTCTTTACATTCACTGTTTTCTCTAAGCTTCCATCCCAAGATTCTTCTTCAATAAATTACACATCTCTGCTTATTATTACTTTCTTGGCGGAAGGATTGTAGAGTTTGTATGCCTTTGACTCATCACTGTATCCAACAAAGATACACTTCACCCCCTTGCTTTCAAGCTTCTTTCTTAGCTGATTCGGAATGTGTGCATAGGCCACACAACCGAAAACTCTCATGTGGGTGACAAATTACTTTATACCGCTCCATGCTTCTTCAGGAACTCTGTTCATCACAGCTTTGGTTGGGCATCTATTCAAGATATACACTCCACAATTGACAGCTTCAACCCAATACTCGTTTGGCAAGTGTTTTTCCTTCAACATACTTCTGACCATGTCCATGATGGTCCTATTCTTCCTTTCTGCAACACCATTTTGTTGAGGTGTGTACCTTGTGGTAAACTTCTTGTGTATGCAATTCTCGCTACAGAAACGTAGGAACTCTTTGGACATGTATTCTCCACCTCTGTCAGTTTTTAGCACTTTGATGTAGTGCCCACTCTACTTCTCAACATGAGCTTTGAAGTGGCAGAACTGTTCAAACACTTCACTCTTTTGTTTCAAGAAATACACCCATGTCTTTCTGGTGTAGTCATCTATGAATGTCAAAACATATTTGTTGCCAGCTAAAGATGGCGTTTGCATTGGTCCACACAAATCTGAGTGAAGAATCTCTAAGGGTGTCTTTTCCCTTATACTCTTCCCTATTGGAAAGCTTTCTCTGTGTTGTTTGCCCAAGATGCAGCCTTTACAAAGGTTGTCCGGTTTTTCAATCAATGATAATCCTTTTACCATTCCCTTTATGTGCAACAAGTTTAGACCTCCGAAATTGATATGTCCAAATCTCAAGTGCCATAACCAATTTTCATCTTTCACTTCCTCTTGAAAGACCTCTTGAGTTACAGCTGCTACATTTCTTCTTTCCTTCAAGTCTGTACTGAGCTTGAGAGGAAACATCCTATTTCTTGTCATCTACACCTCTACAATGACCTTCTTGCTTGGAGGTATGTCCATGATTTTGCACACATCATCTTTAAAGAATACATTGTAGCCCTTGTTTATGAGCTTTCCAATGCTCAAAAGATTACATTTCAAGCCAGGTACATAATATACATTTGGCACAAACTTGTGTTCTCCTTTTCTTGTTAGGATACTTACTCTTCCTTTTCCCATGATAGAGACCTTACTATATGTCCCTACTGTTAATTCAGGTTTAACATTTTCATCTAGATTGGAAAAAATTGCTATGTTTCCAGTAATGTGGTTACTACAACCTGAGTCTAAGAACCATACATCATCTTGTTTATCTTGTGCTACATTATATGTTAACAACACATTCTTCTGGTTCTTTTCTTCTTTTGTAAAATTAGCATTCTGCCTATTATTTATGCCATTTTTCTTTTTCCTACATTCACTGGCATAGTGCCCATATTTCTTGCAATAATGACATTGTACTTGGGATTTATCATACCTTTGTCCATGTGCTTGATGTTGGCTTGAGCCTTCATTCTGGTTCTGATTTCCGCCCCTTCCACTCGTGCTTGCAGGGTTGTTTCTTCCTATGTTTTGGCTTCTACCTCTTCCTCAGTTGTTTGATCTTCCTTGACCTCTGCCTTGGCCAAAAGGCATTTGGGTCTTGAAGGCTTGTTCCAATGAGGAATCTGATTCTCTGTTCATTCTGTGTTCATGAGTCATCAGGGATGCACTAAGCTCATCCACTGTATATAGTGAGAGATCCTTTGTCTCTTCTATTGCCACTACTATGGCATCAAATCTTGAGGGTAGACTTTTCAAGATTTTCTCCACTATTCTTCTCTCTTCAAGTGTCTCTCCATGAGACCTTATCTCGGTAACCAACCCAATAACATGAGTGAATAATGAGTCTATAGTGTCAAACTCTTTCATATAGAGAGTTTCAAAATATCTCCTTAGCATTTGCAACTTTGCTGTCTTCACCTTCTCTATGCCTTGATAGGCTGTTTTGAGAATGTCCCACGCAACCTTGGACTTTGTTGTTACTGCAATCCTTGGGAAAATACTCTCATTCACTGATTGAAAGAGATAGAAGAGGGCTTTGGATTCCTTCTTCCTCAAGAGGTCTTTCAAGAGGAAGTGAAAGATGAAAATTGGTTATGGCACTTGAGATTTGTCAAAAGTTGAGATTAGACCTCTGAAATTGAGATGTCCAAATCTCAAGTTCCATAACCAATTTTCATCTTTCACTTCCTCTTGAAAGACCTCTTAACAAGTCTCTTTCTGCTGTTGTCAAAGCAGTCAGCACTGTTGCGTCTATTGGTTCTAGGTAGCCATTCTCAACTAGCTCCCATATGTCCTGTGAAGCAAACAAGGCTCTCATCACAATTGCCCAGTAATAATGGTTCTTCACATTAAACTATGGAAGTTGGGGATTCGTCAGGTTGGTGCCTGCTACTGCCATCATAACTGTGTAAACATGACAGTTTTATTGACTATGTAAAAAAATGAAACTATCAAACTCTTTTGATTGTGTAAACAAACATAAGTTTTCTCTCTACTGGAGAAATCCGCTTCAACAACATTCTTACAACTTCTACAATGAAGAGCGATCTCTGCTTCGTTCACTGAGTGCCTAAACTAGCTCTGATACCATGTTGAAAATATTAAATGGCATGCTCTGATACCATGTTGGAAATTTTTGATAATTTCGAACACACAGAGGAAATAAAAATTCCTCAACTCAACATAGATATTTAATAACAATAAATGTGGACAAAGAGATGGAGTAAAAAATATATTTCATTAATCATAAAAACTGACTATTACAATAATGAAACTTTCATCAGAACTACTGTGTTCTGGATTACAAAAATACCCCTCACTGTTTTTTTCATTTGTTGCTTTCACACAGTTTTCTGTTGAGGCACAACCCAGTCTTCTATTGCGGCAACACACAGTCTCTATTGCTGCCACACAAAGTTTCATTTGCGGCAACACACAGTTTCAATTGCGGCAACACACAGTCTCTATTGCTGCCACACAAAGTTTCATTTGCGGCAACACACAGTTTCAATTGCAGCAACACCCAGTTCCAGTTGCGGCAACACACAGAGTTTGCTCTACTACTATAAAACACAGCTTTTCAAGTTTTCTCTGTTTTTATGCTCTCTGTCTTCATTTTGCATACATGTAGCTTCAGCTATATTTTTCTCTCTTGTAACCTTAAAACTACTGTTGTCTATTACATATATATGTTCTAAACATATTATGACCCACAACAAAAATAAATCTATTTTGTCTTATCATGCCTTTTAAATGCAGTAAGGCGGTGGGAGGTAACGTGGTGCAGACCACAATTTACAAAATCAAAAGGGATGTGCCCTTTGTAAACAAAGTCGGCTGTTGCAGGGATTTTAACCCAAAAAATTGAATGCATAGTGGAGTGCAAAAATGAATCATGACTTTGCGGCTTCTATCCTATAAAAACTATCATCAAAAATCAGATTTATGTCCACCTGTTACAGATTGCAGTTGGAATTAATTTCCAACAAATTCTTCATCTGGTGTTGTAGAGAACCTTTTCAATTGTCGCTTCCAGTAATCTTTGTCAGACTTTCCAACAAAGTGTTCTCCCTAAAATTTTAATGCCAAAGGCAACCCCTTAAAAATTTTCAAGAACTCCTGCAAGCTCAACACCACAGAACATCGGAATAACCTTCATGTTGTGCTTATGATATGATCTTAAAATCTAGTGCAGTTCCTCCAAGAACTACCATGATTCAGCATAGCTCTTAGAAAAAATTGTAATATGAAGAGAGGCACTCTGAATGGCGGCGTGGATTGCATCTGAGATAGTATCTCTAGTGCGAATCTCATTTTATCGAGGAAGACACGCAGCCCGTGACGGTTTGTGAGGCGATTGTAGATAAGGTTGGCAAGGCATTTCTTCACATCGGGTCCCCTATGATTTATGAAAACGTGGTATGCAGCTGGTTCCTACTCCATTATAAGTATGACGTTCTGCAGGCAGAGATATGTTGTCCCCGATTGAAGATGGGGAACGCTCCACGTGAAAGAGAGATCGATGAGAGAAATGCATAAAGATTGAAAAAAATGAGTATTGATATTTATTAATGAATGAATAGAAGTACATTTAATTGTGAGAGAGAGCTATCTTTATATTTGCAGTTAACTTGTATCTAAAATAATGTTTTTTTTTTTTAATTTAGCGTCAATAACCCACATCCCACTCATCAAGGGGGCAAGATTAAGAGAACTTCCACAACATGTGTTTTCAAACTTAGAGCGATAGGCTGAGCAGATTGACCGAGGAGACACATACATGCTTTAAAAATTCCAAACACAACATTTACCGAAACATACCTCAATTCACTGCTATACCAGGTTTAAAGATCGAAGCTGTAAACACAACTTCTAAATACTAGAGCACCAGAGTCTTTAATATTTTACAATTTTGACAACATATTTTAAAATGTTTGGCAAAATTGAAATGTAATATTTTTTTTTCATGTCCTCAAAATGGATAGAATCTTTTCATAGTAATTATAGTGGTATTTTCCTATGGTATTAATTCATGGTATTTATTTTTGGTTTTCAAGGGAAAATAATAAAATAAGGTGTCTAGAGAGTCCATCAAACTTATAAAAGGGGATAGAAACTATGCATAGGATTTATTCAGGTTTATCTATCTTATTGTGTTTTTATTGAGAACTTGGGGTAGCCAGTTCTAGCATTGATCCCACTATGAAAACGCCATGATGAATTTGTTTGGTGGATCCATCTAGGGTCCATGATTGTGCTTCAGTATTTGTTTTCTATTTTAATGAGCAGCTAAGCATGCCATTTCAGGGGCTCCGATACTTTGCATGGGCATGTACCTTTGTTTACAACGAATAATATAAATAAAATGTTGCTTTTCATCCTTCTAGCCTAAGGGTTTTATCTGCAAATTTCAATTTCTTTGCATGATTATTCAAGAGTTTTATGTAGAGATATTTGGTGCGATTTCTTCTCACCATGGTTGACATCTTCTAGCTTCGGTGATATTTGATATCACCCTAGTTGGTTTCTTATTTTTCAGTCTTCCTACCCTATCTATCTCCGTGGAAGGTTTCTTTTAATAAATAAATTTAAAAGAAAAATGACTTGAGGTTTTATTTTCGAGACCGGGCCAAGAGGAAATCAAACTTCCATGGAAGGATCAGGTCATGCAGGGCTGAGTCATCATTGCTTGGTTTGTGATATTGCAATGGCCAAGAGGCCATAGCACCGAAAGATGGAAGGTCAGTCGACGACTTTCCTTAAGGAGGTGTTGGAATTTCTGAAGTATTCCAAACAACAAAGGAAATAAAAATTCCCAATTTAAACACAGAGATTCAATGGACAGAGATGCACACAAAACAACTATTTCATTAAACCTTGAAAAGATATTACAAAATGGCTCAGAATTTTTGTTCTGGCTTTAAAAAAAATACACTTGCTGCTACAACGCAGGGTTTAAAAATATTCTCTTTGTCTTTTTTAAAGAAAATTGCACACACACAACACTCTATTTTCTTTTGCCTTCAGACTTACAAAATAATACACAGTCTGCAACCTTTGTTTTTTAAATTCTACCTTCTGGCTTTTACAAGATGCACTACACAGTCATTACTATGCTCTTCTCTGCATATATTCAAAACACAGCTTTTTTTCATTTGCTGCTCTCTGTTTTTTTTAATACAGAGTCATGCCAAAAAATAAAACAAACTTTAAATTATATATATTATAAACATTAAATGTTTATAATATAATATAAACATATATATTAATTTTGAGTCAAAAGACCTAACAAAATATGTTGCAGCATTTATAAAAAAACAAACATCATTAAACTCTTAACCTAAGGGATAAAACATTTATTGCGGATTTCAAACATGAAATTAAACCCGTCTTCATAATTTTTATCGCATCCAAAATTGGCTGGTGTGACGTCAGCCTCCGGACGCGCAATAAAAGTTAATTGAGCTTATAATTCCTTATCAAGTCCGAATTGGGCCTATCCACATTAGCTCAATTCCTATGCGATCGCCTCCTGATTGGTTTGCGGTTGGTGATGAGGATTAGGTGGGCTCCCCAACTGTTGATGTGAACCCAATTCAAAAACAAATGAGCGCGGGGAAGGATTGTGTTTCAATGCGGTAGGTGTAGGTTTAAAGAAACCTAGTGTTGCGTGGTCAAACTACGATCCTTCAATGCATTCGCAGGCTATGGCCTTAAATCAAAATTTGTTTTGCAGGGTCATTAAAAAAAACCAGAATTTATTTTATGGTGGAGTGCAAGAAACATGAAAATCACTGTTGCCGCTGTCCTTCTGGATCACATCTACGCTGTTGCAGTTTAATTTAAAAATTCAACAGGAGTGTCGATCGCACCCAGAGGACGAGGTCGAGATAATTATTTGTTGTGGCATGAGAGTTTGAGGAGTGAGGGCCGAGGGACCTTTGCCAAACCACCTGGTGCAAACGGAGGAGTGTGTTGGTCAAATAGAGGATCCGACGACCGCATTGTAGTCTCCAAGATCAAGAGACTATATGATCATAGTAAGTAAGTTTCCATAGCAATGGGTTAACGTTGTCGCCATAGAGGGATAGCAGAAAGGCATTCATAATTCGTAGCAAAGCTACTCCCAACGCTATGATAGAATTGTGGAAAGAACAATCATATCAATAATCCTTTAAGTTCCTATGACCATAGTTTGTAAGCCATCAACAAAGAAATTGTGCGAGTGAAGTTGAAACATTACTAATAGAGGTCATACACAACAATCATAAAACAATGAATAGGAAAGCGAGTTGTCTACCGACGTAACAGAATAGCCCGGACGACAGTTTTTTGTCAGAATCTGTAAAAAAATTCAAAAAATCAAGTAGTTTGAGTGTTTGAATTGTATTTTTGATGGTGGAAATGGATTCAGTACCATCAAAAACCCTTAGGGCACCCAAAATACTTAAGTTTAACAACTATAACCTAGATTTTCAAAAATCTTTGCCAAAATTTTTCATAATCTTACCGGAATTCTTGGGTTATTCTGTGGGTTTTTTAGACTATGTCATTGGAAAGGGAGTTGTCTACCGACCCAACAGAATAGCCTTGACAACAGTTTTTTGCCAGAATCCGGTAATTTTTTTTTCAAAAAATCAGGTAGTTGGAGTGTTTTAACTGCATTTTTTTATGGTGGAAATGGATTCAACGCCATCAAAAACCCTTAGGGCACCCAAAATACCAAAGTTTAACAACTATAACACAGATTTTTCAAAAATCTTTGCTAGAATTTTTCATAATCTTACCAGAATTCCTGGGTTATTCTATGGGTTTTTTAGACTACGGCATAGGAAAGGGAGTTATCTAATGATGCAACAAAATAGCCCAGACAACAGTTTTTTCTGGAATCCGGTAAAAATTTGTTGTCATTCTAATTAGTATGACCATACGTTTTGCAATGAGATTGCATCAGGGCCGATCACATTCCTACTAGAGTCGCATGTGCATAGCGTGCATTGGGGAGATTAGATCATGACTCTCACTATTGTGTCGGGTAAATCTTCCGATCCACACATAGAAGCCTCTATGTTCGTTGAGACGACATATGAATGAAGGTCAATTACACGGTAATCATGGACTAGACTAGTGACAATGTTTAAGGAGGAGAATAGTAGAGGGAAGCACTTTGGTAACATTGGGAGCTATAAGCGTTTAATATAAATGGGTTTGATTCATATATATATATAGAGAGAGAGAGAGAGTTAATACATAATAATAATAATAATAATAATAAAGAGTGAAGAAAACTGAAGAGAGAGAAGGCTAAGTATTGAGATCCAAGCCATAATGTCATCAATTTATTTTTGGAAACGCCTCAGGAATCAACATTATGATACATCAATTGAATCTCTGGGCTACAATACTTATGTGGATCATAGATGAAAACAATATACAGATTAGAATCATGAGCGGAACAACATACCTTTCTCTCGAAAGGTCCATGCTATCCTTCAACAGTGAAAAGATATCCTGAAGGAAGACATAAAAAGCAAGTGTCTCTTTGAACTTAGATCCAAATTGTAGGGTACAAAGTCAAAAGATGTCCTCCTACGATTGGGCACATTAGATATGGCTCTGAGCCTGATAGAGCAACCAGAATGGAAAGGGTCAAGTTGGGCCTTGAAGCCATCCATGCTTGCTTTGATACAACCTAGGTTCTTGGAGCATTCTTGTGAAAAAGTTAGACTCACAAGCGCATTTTATCTCATTAAAATCATAGCCTTAACAACACCGCTATTTCCCTACAATGATGACATCATGAGGAGGATTTTTTGGGTAATGGTAGAAGCACTCCAAGGGTTGGACAACACCACCCTTCTTACTTTTTTTCAGAGGTGCAAAATTTTGGAACACATGGAAAAATTCAAATTTGGTATACTTATGCTGGATCTAGAGTGTGCTGACTTAATCCTTCAGATGCTCCAATACTTCTGCACCGAAATTAAAACATCTCATCCAAACTTCATCAAAATAGACATGTAAAAGATCGTGTCCCCAATCTTAAGAGAAGACAAGGCCATCTGCGAACAATTGAGATCCAAATTATTGGCCATTTGGAGGAAGGAGCTAATTGTATCACCCGTTGCTTATGAACTAGTTGAGGGGTTGGTCAAATAGAACATCAAACTACTTAGAAAGAATTTAACCAAGGAGGAACTAACAAAGATTTGTAGAGACAACAAGAATGAAATAAGGAGGAAAAGCTTGTGCTTTGTATGCAAGAGAGTGTGGGTACTTGACCATTCATGTCCAAGTGATAAGGAGGCCGACTTGAATAGTCAGTTTCAAAGCTAGGCCAACATCTTTCTGTTATCACTACGCTAATTTGTGCATTCCAAGGTGTGGTGCTTCTGGCTCTATATCTGCCCTTGGATATGCTATTGTTATAGATGTTTCTCCCTTCTTACCATGGTGCTTCTTAATCTCCTACTAAGGGTGTTGCTAATGATCCTGTTGGTGGTTCTACTAGATTTACTTCTACTAGTGGAGTTGTTGGATCGACTACATTGATTAGATCAACTGGATTTTCCTTTGCTACTACCTTTGTTACTAGGTTTGGCTTACATTCCTATAGAAGAACAAGTTGACTTCCGGGGTAAAAAAACTGGTAGCGTATGAAAGAGAGATGGGAGAAAAAATAGCTCCGACTTCTTTAACTAAGATAAAGAAGGAAAAAGATGATTGTTATTTTTGGAAGTAATGCTTCCATGTCATAAGTAGTTGTCATTGTGAGTCCCTATACATCAATCTAGAAGAAGTTGTTTCCTAAGAATGAGTTGTAGTCATGATAAAGATGTGCCGAAGTCGGTGATTTGTGTCTTATATATGTGTAAATGTTGTGATCAATAATATATCGTGTGATTTGTTATATGCAATCAATTACTTTCTACTCTCTCTCAATTTTCTATCATGGTATCAGATCTTTTCGCTTGATTCCCTTATGGGAAGGCCAGAAACATGTGGGAGTCTTGAGTGATATTGATAGTCTGTACATAAATTAGTTTAGTGTGGGAGATTTTTTTTTTTTATATTTAGTTTGTGATCCTGTGTAGATGTATTTGTTGTTGGCAGCCCATTCCGGCCGCATTGGAAAATCTTGCTTACTTCATGCATCGAGTTCTTTGGTGTTTTCTTTGAAATCTCCTCCGGTGTGACTGCCTCCAACACGCAGCTTTCCGATTGGATGGTGTTTGGATTTATACCTGTTCTTGTCAAAACAAACAAATGGTTTTTCCTCTTCTACATGATCCATCCGTCTAAAGAATATCCACCCCAACGTCAATGAGGCCCATCTTCGATATTTATTCAGACTTAAAATGACGCAGAGTCAACGTGTGAAGAAATGCAATCACAAATTAGGTGCTCAAGTCACTGCAATAAAGGTCTCTTTGTTATGTGTCACGTCGAAAAAATTGACCATCTAATTCACCTCACTCACAACAAGAAGAAAAATATCACAATATTTCGATATTTGGTGGAGCAGTTTGATGATCCTTTGTTTCAGCAATGTGCTTGCGTTCACAACAAAGGGGAGGCTCTTCTCATTTGATGCTAGATTGTGATCTCAGGTCGGATGCATGAAATGCTGAAAATGAGATTTGTCAAGACGAGAACGATTCCTGTGAGCATTATAGTATCCCATCCCCTGTCTTGTTTTAATGGAATCCAAGGGATATTTTTGATGATGGGAAATGGAAAAGAGGTTTTACATGTTGCCTCGAAAATTTATCCTATGGGGATCTATGCTAGAGGATATCCAGATATGTGCTTGGCTAGATGTAAAAGAAAAAATTGTTCAATTGAGGAGGCACGCGAGTTCATTCCAAATTGGATTTCGGAGTCGTTAGCCACTGTCAGCCAAACAAAGGAATACAAATCTGTTGTGAAAGAGTCGTAGACATTTTTGAAGAGATCACATTTATTCCAGGATTTGAAGACAAAAAATCATTAATTGATAATTTGGATGGTGCTTCCACTTTCATGCAATGTGTCATTGATGCCATGATGCTATGGGTCATGGATATTCTGCATATTCACGCTCGACGCATTGTGTGGATCTGTCGCTAAACATGCTCACTCAAGAGATTTGGATTGATGTTTGGGGCTTTGCGTCCACGTGGAAGTGACTTACGGCTACTGAAGATTCATTTGACTTGGAATTATCTAAGGAATGGTCATTCCATTCCATTGCGAAGATGAATATGTCGGGAGCTTTCGTAAGCCTGTTGGTCCAATCACCATTCCAGAGATCGAGACCAAAGGCCACAAATCTAATGGCCAATATTATGTTGTGTGTATTTGTGGATCTGTCAGCTGATGATGTTGGACATAACTCAGCATAGGGATTGGTCCTGTAATTGCAGAGTTAAGGAGAGCAAAAGAACCAATTTTGTGAAGCAAGTATTTCCGATCGAAAAGTTTTAATCTATCGGCGATTTCGGGTTCAAGATTTGTTTTGAAGATGGTGGCGTAGTTATATTATTAATTAAAAAATAAAAATGATGTTGTTGTGCCCGGTAGTGTGATATTTATATTTAAAAATAAAAAAACTACCCATAGTGAGGAAGAATACATTTTTAAACTCTTTTAAGATTTATGCATCTATATGCAATATTATTTATTATGTGGTGTCTTGTAGTTTTATTATATTATAGTGTGTTATTGTCTAAGTGTAATGTGACAAATCAAATGAAGAACGAATCATAGAAAAAATTAACATATTCCTAAATTGGTGGTTGTTGATGCATACTGTGACATAATAACATATCACTAATTTGATTATATATATATTTTTATAAGCTAGTTACTTCATGTGCAGATAGGAACATTAACTTACAGGGTAATTTGATTGTGTTTAAGAGGTCACCGTCTATAATTGACTTTTGAATACATTCAGTACCCAGATAGCCTTCCTAGATAATTGAAGCCCATGTGTTCAACAGATGGAGGTGTGTCCATAGGATGGTTCAGTATTAAGATAAACCTGTCGTGCTCCAGGAGGTTGAGAAGCACCAATTTTGCAAAGCACGTCAAAGATGGTCTAAAGCGGTTATGTTTTAAATGGAGGTCAAGTGTCATCTCAAATATGCGGTGGTGGAAGAGCAGTGTTTGCGAGATTCCAAAGTGGATGTGAACATTGATAAATACCAGTAAGAAAAATATCATATTTGTTGTAATATGTATTTTTTAATATTTTCCATGTAAGCATTAAGGGAGGGTGTTGGAAGTAATCCTTCCATGTCATGAGTAGTTCTCATTGTGAGTTCCTAGGCGTCGGTCTATAAGTTGTTGTTTCCTAAGAATGAGTTGTAGTCATGATCTAGATGTGTTGAAGTCAATAATTTGTGTCCTATATATGTGTAAATGTTGTGATCAATAATGTATAAGTGTGATTTGTTATGTGCAATCAATTTCTCTATGCTCTCTCTCAAATTTCTATCAGTTCTCCTCCATCGACTAACTCTACGCTCCATCAAACAATTCTCAAAAGCTAGAATCTAAATCGAGTGCACATTTGTTCCACATTCAGCAAGTCATGCTTGTGGAGATTTGTGGAATAAGCAACCATATATGGCACGAAAAAAAGAAATCGGTATTCCCTATTCTCGAAAGATGGAAGTGCAAACTCGATGGTTCCTAACCATAAAATGATACTATTGTTGAAAATGCAGCAATATGATGGAACTTAGTGAAATGAAGTCGCCTTCACTAAGTGGGCCCGCAGGCAAATTTTGGCGCAAAGTCTATTTTTAGACTATGTCTATTTTTAGACATATGGAGCATGGTGCAGGGGTTGCAGTATGTTATTCTTGGAGTATTGGTCATGTTGGTAAAAATAGATGGACCTCTATTTTTGGACCTATAGGTCGAAGTCTATTTTTAGACTGCCTATCCTAAAATAGGGAAGTCAAATATTATTTACCCTTAATAATATTTGGACTCTAAACTTCAGTTTACTCTCTTGGAGCACTTCAGTTCGAGCTACAGAAGTGGCTCATGCATCTGACAGAGGAATTACGCTATTCCTAAGGGTTTGGTGAGCTCATGCATGGTTGACTTCAGCTAGGACTTCAGTGGCAGAAGTTTGGTGGAATTGATGAGACAGATGGTGGAGTTGTGTTCGGTTTAACTTAGTTGAACTAGTTGAGATTAGTTTAACTAGCTAATCAACTAGTAATGAGTGGAGTGAATTAAATATTATTTAACTCATTAATTAGTAACTCATTATTCAACTCAAGAACACATCAGTTCACTACAGTGCATGATCAGTTCAGTGGAGACCAGTGAAAGAGGTAGATGAAAGGGTGGAGTTAGCTATCAGTGGCGACATCAGTTGTGCATGAGATTTGCACCACACTTGGAGGAATTGCCCATGATGATTGCACTGCCAAGCCAAGGAGATTCGAACCTTGGATCTTCTCATTAGACCAAATTGACTATGTAATAGAGGCAGGCGCAATTGTGGATTGGCTGAAACTCAGACTTGTTCTTTAAAAACCAGTTTGTTTAGGAACTTCATGAGTAGGTATCAGCATTTTTAGAGAGTATTGTTGAACACAGAGCTGATCTATTGTATGAGCATATGTCATAGTTTCATTTATGTTTTCATACATGACCGTACATGTGTGTGATGAATTGATGTGCTATTGCTTGTTTTATTTTCGTATGTGTGATGATCTGAGTGGAAGAGATTATGTGTTGCATATGAATTCGAATTGATATGTGATCAGGATAATCTCGGTGGATAATTATTCATTATTCAACAAATTTCTACATGGTATCAGAGCTATTGAAGCAGAGATTGATCAACACAGTGATTACAAACTTATTTCGGTAGACAGAGTCTGCATGCGGGCCAGGTAGCCTCTGGATCCATCCTTTCCTTTGAAAGGTGATATATCCAGTAAATGCCCTTGTAGTCGATATTTGTGCTAGAAATAATTTGTTCTCACAGATCAAGAGCGGTTGAGCTTTGAGTTGGAATTCGAATTTTGCAGCAGTTTTGTTTTCTTGGTGCCGGAGTTGAAAATGTCTTTCAACAGTTTGCGACTCGAATATGCTCTTGAAGGCAGTTCGAATTATGTTGCATGGAAGGATCGCATGGAGGTAGTATTAGAAGATAATGGACTGAAGGAGTTCGTAGATACGGATGTCCAAAAGCCCACTGATCCTGCTGAAGTCGAGGCTTGGCAAAAGAAGATGGCGAAATGTCGAAGGATTCTGTTGGAGGGCGTCAAGGATCATATTGTATCCAGCCTGCATGGAAAAGCTTCTCCATATTTAATGTGGAAAGCTTTGACAGATCTATTC
Organism: Pinus albicaulis; assembly: GCA_034641835.2. NCBI lineage: Eukaryota > Viridiplantae > Streptophyta > Pinopsida > Pinales > Pinaceae > Pinus > Pinus albicaulis. The sequence continues at coordinate 1,110,247,142 of CM076582.1, read as the reverse complement.
CAGAGTAAGAGCGACCAAAGGAAGCTGGCGCTCAAAGATAAGCTTAGAAACATCAAGATGGAGAAAGGCGACAGTATCGCCAAGTACCTCACAAAGTTCACTCAATGCAGAGATGAGTTGGGAAGTGTGGGGGTGACTGTCGAAGATGAGGACACGGTCGAATTGGCTCTCCTTGGTCTTCCGAAGGCTTGGCATTCATATCAAGATAGTGTCAATGGTCGGGAGAAGCTGCCGGGATGGGAGCGCCTTTGGGCAGATCTCATGCAGGAGGAGATAAGGAGGACTACCAGGGACAGATCTTCATCAAAGGGAGCTGATGAAGAAAATTGCGCTTTGGCTGCCAAAGCAAAGAAGGGGAAGGGTAAGAAACCTTCTCATTCCGGTGCAAAGGGCAAGAAGCAGGATATGGCGAAAGTGAAGTGTTTTCACTGCCATGATCACGGACATTATGCTACCAATTGTCCGAAGAAGAAGAGAAACAAGCAAGCGGGAAGATCTGCAGATGGAGAGGCTTTGGCTTCGCAGTTCGAGCTTGACTTTTCACTGATCGCATGCTTGGTTTCAAGTGTGATGGGATCGGTGTGGTTCTTGGACAGTGGTGCGTCATTTCATATGACGGGAGATCGGATTTGTTCTCAGATCTGGAGGACAAAGATCTGGGTGTGCACATCGAGATGGGCGATGATGGTAGATACAGTGCGACTGGTATCGGTACCATATCCTTTCAGAGGGAGTTTGGTAAACCCTTCGTGTTGAAGGATGTCATGCATGTACCTAGATTGAAGAAGAACTTGATCTCTGTGGCGATGTTGGAAGATAAGGGGTATGATGTGGTCTTCAGCGAAGGAAAAGCCTTCCTGCGCAGTAAGACTACTGGAGAGACCCGGAAGATAGGGGTTCGAACCAAGAACCTTTATCAGTTGCAAGTAGATGGCTACGCAGCAATGGCATGCAAGGCGGGAGAAGTGGTGAGCCGGGATGATGAGGGCGAACTGTGGCACAGGAGATTGGGCCACCTTCACCATGGAGCTTTGAAGATCCTACAGCAGATTTCTACTGGGCTTCCTAAGGGCACTCTTGCGCAGTCAGATCAGTGCAAGGGGTGTACTTTATGGAAGTATGTGAAAGCCACCTTTCACGAGAAGGATAGTCGCGCCACGACGATCCTTGAGAGAGTTCACACAGACGTGTGTGGTCCTTTCTCAGTTGCTTCGACAGCAAAGCACAAGTATTATGTGATCTTTGTTGATTATTTCTCTCGAAAGTGCCGGATCTTCTTCATGCAGAAGAAGAGCGATACATTCGCGAAGTTCTGTGAGTTTAAAGCACTGGTCGAGAAGGAGTCGGGGAAGAAGGTGATTGCTCTAAGGAGTGATAACGGTGGTGAATTCATCTCAGCTGAATTCAAGGAGTTCTGTAGCGCAGAATGGATTCAGAGAGAGCTCATCGCACCCCATAACCCACAGCAGAACGGGGTGGCTGAGCGGAAGAACAGAACGATCGTGGGTGCTGCACGGGCGATGTTGCATGATCAGGGCCTACCCCTTCACTTGTGGGCCGAGGCATGCAATACAGCAGTGTATGTGCAGAACCATTGTCCTCACAAGGTTCTTGGCATGAGTACACCAGAGGAGGCTTATTCTGGCAAGAGGCCTGATATTTCCCATTTGCGGATTTTCGGATCTCCTGTCTACATGCATGTGACGAAGGATGCAAGGAGGAAGCTGGATCCAACTGCTGAAGTTGGAATATTTGTGGGGTACACCGATACACCTCACAACTATCGGGTGTATGTGCCAGACAGTCGCAAGACTGTTGTGCGACGGGATATAAAATTTCAGGAGGAGAAAGCCATGCAGTGTTCGCTTGAGAGGGAGTTACACTTGCATGCAGATGAGGAGCTGTTAGTTCCTAAGGAGGAGCTTCCGGATGTGGATCAACCACAAGAGGAAGTTCAGGAGGTGGAAGAAACCACCCATGCAGTGCCAACCATCAGAGGGCGCATGCGCACTACAGAAGCTAAGCGACTGGCTCGAGATGCAGAGAAGGTTGTAGGACCACCTACAGCATAGCGCAGACAGAGGCAGTCACCGAATCGGTACACTGGATACATGGCTCTTTTGAGTCAATGTGTCATGACAGAGCCATCCTCTTTTGAGGAAGCTGTGGAGGAACCCGCATGGGTAGATGCCATGATTGAAGAATATGATTCGATCGTCAGAAACAATGCATGGGAGATTGTCCCAAGATCGGAGGGGAAATCAGTGGTGGGTTCGTGATGGATCTACAAAGTGAAGCAGGTGGCTGATGGGAGTGTGGAGAAGTATAAGGCAAGATTTGTCGCCCGTGACTTCTCACAGATCGAGGGGATCGTTTATGAGGAGACTTTTGCACCTGTGTCAAGGTACTCTTCCATATGGACGATCCTTGCTTTCTCAGCGCAGATGGGATGGCACATCCATCAGATGGATGTGAAGACTGCGTTCCTCAACGGAGTCATTGAGGAGGAGGTGTACATAGAGCAGCTTGAAGGTTTTGAGATCTTCAGCAGTGAGTCGCATGTGTGCCGACTCAAGAGAGCACTGTACGGGCTGAAGCAAGCACCTCGTGCTTGGTACACTCGGATAGACAGCTACTTCACCGGGCTTGGATTCTCCAAGAGTGAGGCGGATCCAAACCTGTACCAGATTGTGGTGGAGGGGAAGCTGTTGATCATCGTACTGTATGCAGATGATCTGATTTTGACTGGCGATGAGCAGTTGATACTTTCATGCAAGGAGGATCTTGCACGAGAGTTTGAGATGAAGGACTTGGGCATCCTTCATTATTTCCTGGGATTGGAGATTTGGCAGCGCAGCGGAGGACTGGTTGTTTCTCAGGCAAGTATGCTCGGGAGATTCTGGAGAGGTTCAACATGCAAGGCTGCAAGCCTGTTGACACTCCTCTTCCTGGTGGTTGGAGGAAGGAGGATGCTACTTCAGCGGAGGTAGTGGATGCCACTGTCTATCGACAGTTGGTGGGGTCGCTTATGTATCCGGTCAATACACGACCCGATATATGCTATGCAGTTAACCAGCTTTCGCAAGCTATGGTTAAGCCTACCAAGCTCTTTTGGAAGGCAGGCAAGCATGTATTGCGCTATATCAGAGGCACATCGGGATATGGTCTATGGTACAAACAGGAGGATGGAGCAAAGCTTTCTGGCTTCACTGATGCAGATTGGGCAGGGAGTCCAACGGACCGGAAGAGCACATCTGGAGGAGTTTTCAGCATTGGGTCGACAGCAGTTTCCTGGTACAGCAGGAAGCAGAGATCCGTGGCACTCAATTCAGCAGAGGCCGAGTACATGGCAGCTAGCTTGGCTGCATGCGAGGCTATTTGGATGAGGAAGATCCTCGCAGGATTGTTCAGATTGCATTTGGAGCCTATAGTGATCTACTGTGATAACCAGAGTTGCATTAAACTCTCGGCTAATCCAGTATTTCATGATAGGTCCAAACACATCGACATTAGGTACCATCATATCAGAGATTGTGTTCAGCGGAGAATCATGATGCTTTCATATGTTCCCACGGAGGATCAGGATGCCGACATCCTGACGAAGGCGCTCACCAGGAGCAAGTTCGAATTCCACAGAGGCAGGATAGGGGTTGCAGATAATCCATATCTTGCCGAGAGGGAGTGTTGAAAATGCAGCAAGATGATGGAGCTTAGTGAAATGAAGTCGCCTTCACTAAGTGGGCCCGCAGGCAAATTCTGGCGCAAAGTCTATTTTTAGACTATGTCTACTTTTAGACATATGGAGCATGGTCCAGGGGTTGCAGTATGTTATTCTTGGAGTATTGGTCATGTTGGTAAAAATATATGGGACTCTATTTTTTGGACCTATAGGTCGAAGTCTATTTTTAGACCTCATCCTAAAATAGGGAAGTCAAATATTATTTCTCAATTTTTTAATAATATTTGGACTCTAAACTTCGCTTACTTTCGGAGCACCGCTTGAGCTGGGCGAAGTGGCTCATGCACCGACAGTAGAAATTTACGCTATTCCTGTGGGTTTGCGAGCTCATGCATGGTTGACTTCGCTAGGAATTCGTTTAAGTTTGGTGGAGGGGTGGAGTTATAGAGATAGTTGGTGAGTTGTGTTCGGTTTAAATTATTGAACTAGTTGAGATTAGTTTAACTAGCTAATCAACTAGTAATGAGTGGTGAATTAAATATTATTTAATTCACTAATTAGTAACTCATTATTCAACTCAAGAACACATCAGTTCACTACAGTGCATGGACAGTTCAGTGGAGACCAGTGAAAGAGGTAGATGAAAGGGTTGAGATAGCTATCAATTGTGCATGAGATTTGCACCACACTTGGAGGAATTTCCCATGATGATTGCACTGTCAAGCCAAGGAGATTTGAACCTTGGATCTCTCATTAGACCAGCCTTGATTGCGCAATAGAGGCAGGCAATTAGTGGATGTGTTTTGAACCTGTGACTTGTTCAAAACCAAGCTAGTTTGTGTGTAACATCATGAGATAGTACTGAGTACTTGTGAGGAGTATTGTACTGAGTTTGTTACATGTTTTCTCCATTATAATATACACAATAGCTGCGGTGTTTTCAGCTATAAGCTTTCCCCATACATACTGTGTTAATGTGTATGATGATTTGATGTGCTATCGCTTGTTTTATTTCCGCATGTGTGATGATCTGAGTGGAAGAGATTATGTGTTGCATATGAATTCGAATTGATATGTGATCAGGATAATCTCGGTGGATAATTATTCATTATTCAGCAAATTTCTAAAACTATATGAGGTGGTGGTGGGTTTGATGCTAGTAATTCAACTTCAATGGCTTCTACTTAGTTGACTGGGGTTAGATCTACTGGTGGATGATCTTAAAATAATTTAAAACCATGCACGTTATCGAATATGCATGATAGATGTTATAGTAGGTTGGACAAGTGGTCACAAGATGGGTCAAAATTTTATTTAATGTTTAATTAAATTAAATAGTATAAATTGTTGATTAATTGTTTTTTTAACACCAAACATGGAGCACCACTCATGTATTACAAGTAGAGCATGGAACATGTATTACAAGTGTTAATTCTGTTAGCCATCAGTATTTTTTACATGTTAGTGATGACTATATCTTCAGCTAAGTTTTCTAGAAACTGATTTCCTTATGTCAATATGTCATCCAGAAAACCCTCCCAAAACTTTTTTCGCCTTTCTACCTATTCAGTCCACCCCTAGCAAAACCACAACCTCCTTGTCAACAACCCTATCTAACCTCAGCCTTATTAACCTGCCCATCAGCCTTAAAAGGCAAATCCACATCTGTTTCAGAAGTCTACCCTATGTTAGGGAGTGGCGTTTAGGACATTTCACCTTTGAAAATCATCAAAAATCCAAAAAAGCCCCCATCTGCAGTAGACCTACCATGACTGATCCCTTAATTTGCAAATGAAGTTGACAAACAGCCTTAAGTCGCGCCACTCATATTCCCTAGGTCTCAACATTGCATGAAGCCCATTCTCAAGCTGACTAGTAGGTTTTTCACTATGTTCTATGGTTCTACAAAGACAGGAAATATATTTCATCTCATGGAGTAAATGTTTGAGTTTACAGTTAGAGGAACAACTGCTTCTAAGTGTATTATGAGCCTGAGATGAAGCTGCAAAACAAAGGTCACTCATCAAGACCTTACAGCTCTTTCCAGCATGAAAATCACAGTAAGAAAGGGTCGCCACTGTCTCAGCAAAATGGTAAATTGTCAAGGCCCAGAACCTCCTTCATTTACAAGCAGAGGGTTAGGGCGCCTCCTTCATCCATAAGCAGAGGGCGCAGGCCAGTGATTGACTCAGAAGGTTGCAAAAGTCCAGGTTTGCCTCTACTGAAACAATGAAACAGTATTTTCAGGTTTCATGAAGGTAATTAATGATTGTAACAGGAATGGAACTTGAAATATGCTGGCTCAAAAGAAAGGAGGGTCTGATTTGATAAAAGAGAATCATCTGAAACTTTCAAGACAGGTGAATGGTTGAAACTCTAGAAGGACCTGTCATCAGTAAACATTCAAATCATAAGAGGCCTGTTTTGGTTCAAAATCAAATGGAACAGATGTTAACCAATGCCATTACACAAGCAGGAGAAAGGTCTTGATTTTTCAAAGAAAGCACTGACCTTCATAGTCACAAAGGCTATTTGTCAAAGTAATCAATCATGAGATGAACAAGCCAAATATCTCAATCACCCTTAGGACAGTGCAGGGAGACAGTTTTACTCTGGCTAGGGTTTCTTCTAAAAACACAGTGATGTTTGCAAAAAGAGATGCTAAATTTGTTGTTTTTCAAGAAGTTCACTTACCATCACATTCAGATAAAGGCTGTGTCAAACACAGTGGTCAAAAAGCCTTCGGACACCTTCCTGATGAAGAACCTCCTCCATGCATGAGTAGATGGCCAAAGCCATTGCAAGTTGCTGAAGCTGGTTGATTTGAAATACAATGGAAGGATACAAAGAAATTGAATAAAGGAAAGTGTTACTGTTTGTGATATAAATGTATTGATCTCCCTCTTTAAAAAAGCTATCTGTCAGACAGTGCATCTAGTAGAGAGGAGAAAATATTGAACATATTGTATGCTATGAATGCCAAAGGAGCAGTTGACTTAAAAAGGGTTAAAGACATTCCATGATCACATATCCAGAAATCTAAGGAAATCCTTCTGAGCAAACAAAGAAGTCTAGGGTGAAAAGATGCAACCTAAAAAGTGTATTTACAGTCCAGAGAAAAACTTGTGAAACACCTAGAAGCAGCAATCATCAAACACTTTGAAAGAACACAGGCTATCTTATGTTGAATAACACAACAATCGCCAAGGTTGGTCAAAGTACTCTTTGACACATTCTGATTAATTTTTCTTTGGATTATCACTGAGAAAGTAAAACAGTGACCAAGGTGGAGCTATAGAATGCATGATGAATGGTGTTTCAATCTTATGAATAGGCAGAAAAAAGTTGGTTTTGATGAGTTGCCATTGTTTATATATCCTAAAAACAGACACAATGGTCATCATTCCAAAGGACAGATTCAGCATAAAGATACAGTATAGAAAGAGCAGTGGAAGGTTACCAAAAAGGAATAAAAGTCATTTCACAGATGAATGCTAGTGCTGATGATGCAAAGACTTTGGTACTCCTGTTTTAAAAAAAAACTCTCTGTCTGACTATACCTACAGTAGGAAAGGGGCAATATTGAACGTATGTGTGCCACTGATACCAAAAAAGAAAACTGTCTCCTTGAGGAAAGATCAAGCAACAAGACAATGTCAAAAGTCCAAAAGAGGCGCCTTTCAAGAAAGGGTGTTTACAACTTTTCAAATATTTTTAGTGCATTATGAAAAAGTCCTTCTTTGCTAACAATCACCAAGAGAGGAAAAACAGTGAACATGTTTCAGTTATGAAATGGTTCTGTGGGCAAAAAGAGGTAACATAATGATCAGAGCAAAATAATGACTATGTATCAAAAGAATCCTGTTTTCATTCTGCCCAAGCTTGTTTTTCAGATAGAGGAGGCAAGTGGTATTCAATCTTATAAATAGGCAGAGCAAGTTGGTTATGATGAATCACCACTGTTCATATGTTCTAAAAACAAACACACTTGTTATCATTTCAAAGGGCAGATTTAGCACAAGGATATAGTATCAAATAAACAGTGGCAGGGATGTGACACAGTGAGTTGTCAAGCAGAGGATCCTGTTATAAAAAGAAACAGCTAGTAGAATGGCACTTACAGTCCAGAAGGAAACCTGTAAATCACCTAAGGACCGAGATTGTCAAACTAATTGCAAGGGCACCGGTGGTCTCCTGTAAGTGATTAAGCAGCTTTTAAATGCCTTTGACAGTTTTTGAATGACCTTTCCTTTTGTTAACATTGTCACCTAAAGTGCCAAAAAGAGGGACAAAGTCGAGGTTTTGAAATGTCTCTCTTATGAGAACAGGTATGTAACTTCATGAGTAGGCAAAGCAAATTTGACGGATTATCACTGTTTAAAAAGCAACTTGATACAAACACAGTTTTATATCATTTAAAAGGGGGCGGATATATATATTCAAAATGACCGTTGGGATATTCTTTTGAAAATAATATGGGGTTGAAAGTGTCAAAAGAATGGAATAGGGAAATAAGTAAGTCACTTTCGAAATTCAAAAACCAAATTGCCACAGCTCCCAAGCATCACAACGTGTTTTCAAAAGAATTGAAGTTTTCTGCACCGGTTTAAGGCGGCGCGACGGGCCTGGAATGTGGCGCGACGTGCCTGGGCGTCGTTTTGTGAAGGTTTTTAACGTCGGCGCGACGTGCCTGTAGGCGGGCGCGACGTGCCTGTAGGTGGCCGCCCGACCACCCGACAGGTCGACCCGACAGGCCCGACAAGGGTTTCCTCTGCGCGACGAGTTTGTTATCAAGATTGCCGCGCAAGTGTCAAGGGTTCCCCACCATGTTTTAAGCTTTCGAAAGCAGGCATCCATCAAGTTTAAGGTATTCTACGATTTCCCCATCGATTGCAAGAGGTTGCCTTGAGAAGGACTGTGTTTAAAATTAAAAAGAGGATTTTCATTGCAGAAATACATACCTAGTGCTAACGAAGAACCTTTCACACTATCATCCATACATTTCCACACTACTAAAACAGTGAAGTATACTCAGTAAGGGGGTTTGAAATTTTTATTGTTTTGAAGGAGAAAACTCTGATAATCCCTGTCTAAAAAGCTTGTTAGTCTTCCAGAAGCTCTGTTATTTTACCTCCGCCCTGTGTTCTTGTTGTCTAGACCTGTGTATGGTGTTTTTCTTGATGTACAAACAGTGAAAGGAGGACACACTCTTACACAGGACAGAATTGTTGGATGTTTGAAAGTTTCCTTGAACAGGGAGTTTTTTGTGTTAAGGTTGACATCAAAGACTTTAAAAGCAGAGTGGTCGGTGGCATCTTCTCACAGCACACTATTTAAAAACAGATTGCTTTCCATTCACTATATTCTCCCACTGCAAGATTGGTCAAAAAGAGTTTCCCAAGGAGAACAGTATACTAAGGAGAATAATTAGTGGATGGGTTTCTAACTTTGGAGTTAGAGATACCAAAGTGGTATTGGATTCCTCAAAACTTTCCAAAGGTGCAGAGTCATTTTCTAAAAAGGCAGAGTTGTTGGTGGATAAATGTTAAACATTAGAGGCAGGGGTATATAGGTGTTGATGGACTATTTAAACTCACAAATTTGAAAATAGTTCCTGGCTGGAGCAGAGAGTGTGTTCTCTAAACCACTGTTGCACTTATTTTGCACCTAAGCTAAGTCTGCTTGTTCATTGCACTACATTGTCATTCTGAAGATTGTTGAACAGAGTAATTTTGAGGGTGAAATAAGGTCATGTTCTAGAAGGCGTTTGTTGATGATCAAGTTTACATTAAGGGCAGAGTTATAAAGGCAGTGATTGACTTCTCAAAAAGTCACAAGTGCAAGGTTTTTTCCTTTAACACAGTGGGCTAATTTTTCACCTAACCACAGGGTCTCTTTTCTTTTCCCACTGTGTGGTCTCCACTGAAGTCTGCTAACAGGGGCATGTTTCAAGGTAAATGACCTAAAAGAGCAGGGTTATTATTTTTGAAGTTTGGTTTCAAAGACAAAAATACAAGTGCAAGCAGGCCTCTAGCAAAGTCACCAGAGGGGTGATTGTTTCAAGACTGTGCACAGAAAATATACAAAGCAGTTTCTCACACATAGTACCATTGTTAAGAAGGTTACATAGCTGAAGTGTATCCAGATTTGAAGGATTGAGGTTAATAAGTGCAGAGGAGCTTATTCAAGGAAGCATAGTTGCATTTCATCCAAACCACAGTGACCATATCTGTCCAAACAGTCTGGTGGCCTGTGTCAAACCAGCAGAGCATTTCTCATATAGTGAAGGCAATTTGCCTCTTCCGAAGCTTGTTTCAAAGTCAGAATGCCTCCAAAACGAGATCACAAAGGCGGACAACATAAGAGATATGAACCTATCTCCATAGAAGAAATCAATGCTCATCCCTCAGTGCTTTTCAATTTCCATGAAGTAGGCTGTCTTGATTTCTGTCAGAGGATAGAGGAAGTCAAGAGTTTCTCGCCACTTACACATTTGTGCGCTTTGAGGTTCAAAGACAAACACTTCCAGCTTGCAGGTCTTGACTTCAAAATCTCCCCAAGGTATGTATCCAAGGCTACCAAGATCCCCTATCATGGTGAAAAGTGGTTTAAGCAAGCGCATCTTGATCTGGAGGATTATAAACCTTTCATCAAGCCGGAACATAGGGAGACCATCACTGCTATTTTTCCTTTCTCCTATCTTCTTGACAGTTATGCTCCACTAATGAAGGCCATAATGAGATATTTCACTTGTGAAGGGAGGTTTAGCCAAATATTTGCCTATCATGTTCGCTTGTTGATGCATTTTACCAGGATCAGGCAATTAAACCTTCCATACTTTTTGTCCAAGAGCATAGAGAAAATGGCAGCTACTGTCCAAAAGAAAGCTCCACCTCAGCAAATCCCTTCTCTCTTTCACCATTCCTTGATCAAGATCATCTTCTTACACCAGCTGGAGAAGAAAGGAGTTTCATGGGATTTCTTCATTAGCCATGCCGATTTCGCCACTGTCCCTCCTGTTCATGTGTCTCCTACTCAGCCTATCCATCGCCCAGTGCCTTTATCTAGTAGGCCTACCCCTAAAAAACTCAAGATGACCACCGGGCAGCCAAGTAAACAAGGAGAAGAAGAGGGAAGTGAGCCACAGGGAGAAAAGGAGGATGATGAGCAGCAGCAGCCAGATTTTGAGGGACAGCAGCAGTTGGGTATCATTGGACAGCAGCTAGAGGTTGATGAACAGCATCAAATTCAGGAAGAGGTACAGCAGCTAGAGGTTGATGAACAACATCAAATTCAGGAAGAGGGACAGCAGCAGACAGAGGTTGAAGAGCAGCAGGTTGAGCAAGCATTTGAAGTATCTTTTGAGCCACAAGCTGGACAGGATGTTGAGGAAGGACAGCAAGCTGAAGCTGCCTCCTTGACAGTGACCAAAACTGTCCCTAAGAAGAGGAAATTGCCCCAAAAGACAACTTCTAGCTTGCCAAAGAGAAAGAGCGCTAGATTGGCCTTCAAAGGCAAAAGTACAGTTGGAGAAAGCGCCAAGCATGGAGGTAAATCAGCTGTCATCCCTATCCCAAGCGATGACAGCGACAATGAAGCACGCATCCTTGAAAATCTCCTCATTCACAAAGAAGGGCAAATTGAGGGGTTACAAGAAGATCTCCAAAGGGCAAGTAATTTCAATCATTTCTTGGAGGTTGAGAACAAACAAATAAAATTTCATGCAGCCATTCATGAGGCAAGGGCCATCAAGTACAAAAAGGAGGCAGAAAAGGCGCAAGTAAGAATTGAAGAGCTTATTGGCGAATTTGATGATGAAGAAGAGGAGGACCAGCCTAGGCAAAAGAGGCCTAGAACCATCGGTCTTAGGAGGGCCTTGGAGAAACAGAAGGCTGAAGAACAAGCTCAATTCGAGGCTTTTCCTCTCACTACCCTCCTTGAGCGGGAAATTGAGGAAAACAAGGAAGCTTGGCTTGAGAGGGCTAACCAGCATTTGGAAACACAGCTGGAGAAGGCAAACAGGGATCTTGAGCTACAGAGAAAGAGAACTCTTCACTTTCAGAAGCTAAACCAATTCGCCAGGCGCAAATTGAAGGTGGCACAAGAAAAATTGAAGAAATTGAAGGAGAGGCGCCTAGCACGGAAAGAGGCAAAAAGCATATCAGCCCTCGATATTCTAGCTTCAGCTTCGGAACATGTCTCTATGGACCCTTGAGGGTCATCCATGCCATTTTTGGGCCTGTTTCGAAAACTTTTTGTTTTTTGGCATTTTTGGGGTTTTCGCCAAAAACTCATAAATGCGCCATTTCAGTTTGAAGAGTCGTCAAGGGAGGAGGGTGATACCAATGGATTCCATAATTTCATGAGCAGCTCTCCAGCGATTTTCAGGGCATTTGAAGATCATTCGCCTCTCCAAATTGGCGAAAAACAACCTCATTTTGCACATTCTGCCCGCCCTATCAGCAGCCTGCTATTTTCTGGGTTTTTGCACACAGGTACAGTTTTGAGGGACTTTCAGAGATCAGATTGAGGTGATTCCACTTGCATTGGAAAGCAGACACAGAGAGCTTTCCAACGAGCCATCATGAGCCTCATTTCGACATCAGGAAGGCTGCCATTTGCATCCAGCAAGTCAGGGGACCTTTTTCAGGCATAAATATGAAGTATTTTTGTAATTTTTGAACTCCAAAAATCTGCTTTTCCCAAATGTGCGTTAAGCTATTTTTATCATTGGGAAATCATGTAAAGTCAATATAATTTCCGTTTTTAGCAGTTTTTTAGATATTTATGGGATATTTTGTGCCTTGGGCTTTGCAAAGCCTCAAGGACAAGTTTAGATATTTTGACTTGGCCAATGGGATAGCTAGTTTCTCCATGAGGTTTTCCTTCCTCAAGCCTATTTATTCCATGATTCTTACTGGGTCCGGAGGTTGAACTGGAGAGAAGAATTTAATGCATTGGTCATATGAGTTTGGTGAATATACCTTGAGTTATGATGTTTTGGATTTGCCTTTGGATGCCTGTTTATAACGTGTTGAAGGTTTTGCTTGATGCGTTCTCAATAAGGTAGAATGGTATAGTGCTTCTAATGTTGTTTTGTCTCTCTAGTTTTCACCATTTCATTTTCTTGTCAAATATGATCAAGAAGATTGATTTTGAGACATGCCCATGAGGCACTCTTCAAATCCCGAATTCATACTGATGTTTCTTTTCCTTACCAAGGCTAAAGAATTCTTGAAGCCTGCCTTTAGGTAACTTCAAGGTATGTTGCTGGTGCCATTCATCAGCTCCACAAGGTTGGAGTAGATGGCTGTTTTCCCACTCACTCATCGATGCCCATAGTTCTGTCCATAAAACTTTCTCTTTGACTGATTTGTTGATCATTTTGTTGAACCAAGGAGGCCTAGTTTCGATCTAGCCCTTTGCCTAAAACTATGAAAACTCATTTGTCCAAGTGCCCAATGACTTAGAGACTATGTTTAGGCGTTCCGGCATAGTTCATGAGTTGTTATTTTGTCTCATGTGTTTTCCCCAAAGTCTGATAGCCTTTTCCGAAGTTAGAGGGTCTTATACCTCTATGTATGGCTGGAATGTTTGATTTCTATGTATTGATTAGCTTATAGTTATTCCTAGCATGATAAATGGCTTGCTATTACATGTTTATGTCTGCTATTAACTAGTTTTCACTTGAAATCCCTTGTCTTTCACCAACTTATTGTCCATTTAATCCATTTTTCCCAGAGATCCCTTCTATTGTGAATCAAATCGGCCCTACAGCGGCTTTACATCATCGCCTCATTAGCTTCCTTGACCTGTTTGACCCCATAGCCCAATTTATCTACATCTTGTTATCCAGTTTATGTATTTGATCAGTTTCATCCCTCACAAACTTAAAAAAAACCAAAAAACTAAAAACAAACTTCATAACTAGCCTAATATCAGAACATCGCAAGTAAACACACCGACATCTTTTGCATATAACAGAGAGAGCCCTCTCTGAGTCCAGGAAGGCTAGGTCCTTGGGCTCCAAAGCTTGGTTTGATGTTACATCGTCATTTGGCTAACCAATCGGCCAAATCACGGGACCCTAACAAATTCCAAGGAAATATGTGTACCATTTAATGGGTAATTAATTCTGAGAAGATTTGCAAATGGCCCTAGAACAGGGTGAATAACAGTGGGATCCAAGATTTTGGCCATGAAGGGGAGGTATTTTACCTTCATATTGATATATTCATGGAATTTTCCGACCATCGGGGTTTTACTGTTGAATAAGTACTTGCTGAGCAACTATTCTTTTGTTTTAAGTATACCATGTTTCTTACAATGTGTCACATAACTATGTGTGCGTTGCTGAGTTACGTTGGAATCGCATGGTTAAATCTAGCGTCGATGCAAAAGATTCGATCACGATCTCAGCATGTCAAAATTATGGCTTTGAGGATGATTTTTTCAACGTTTGTTATCAGTGGAAATATATCATTGTCGTTTCTATTGGTTTCTTTTAACTAGGTTTTGGGAGCTTTTGCGCCTTTCTTTACTTTTCTCTGTGTAGATGGCGACCTTAAAATGAGAGGTGTAAGTTCAGTTCTTTTATATTTTAGAGGTGTAAGTGCATATAATATGTGTAAGAGTTGGTACTGTAGTCATTGTTTGGACCCGGATGGGATAACTTGATTTCGATTATATACGGTTGTTTAATATTGTTATTTTATAATCTGTTTTGCATAAATCTGGTGACAATATTTCATTGGTGGATACATTGTCCATATTACTGTGAAACACTATCTTAGACACAATCATGTCATTGGTGAACAGATCGTTCATTATTGAAAGATTAAAACACAACAATGTTCCTCTAAAACACAGTCTTAGAGATTAAATCAAAGTTGATGAAATATTAAAACACAACATCATTCCTCTAAAACACAGTCTTAGAGATTAAATCAAATTTAACTTGCTCAACTAAAATTGAGCTAAAAATCAAGCAAATTTACTCACAGTAAACAGAGTAAAACAAAGTGGTTGTGCAGTAAAAACCAGAGGTTAAATTTCCAGAAACATATCACAACAAACTATACTTTATATTATGATTTCAAGACATAATAAAATACATTCTCATGAAAAATGGAGGTTTCAGCTCCTTCACCAAGTAAAACACGAGTTTTACTGAAATTTACACTTCACTAGGAGTTGCATAGTAACTCACTGTAAACCCTGTAACTTAGATGTTTTATGCAGCCACCACAAATTGCTCTACTATTTTCTCTCTAAAACTTATAAGACTTACCTCTGCCACAATGCAAAAAGCTTCTACCTACTTGTTTTTCAAAACATACATTTCTATTACATTAATTGATGACAAAGTCAAAATATTAAGACATAGCCACGTCCTTCAGCCTGAAATAAAATCTGCAACATGTAGCAAAACACCACTTTATTAATTTACTTGTGTACCACAAGTATGGTTGTTGTCAGTTTATTTAACGTGGTGGTTGGGATTAATTTTCCAACACTCCCCCTTAATGACAAGTGTCATCATTGACAATTCCCAAACAATATTTGAGATAAACAAAATTTTCATGTGCCAATGGCTTTGTGAAAATGCCTCCAAATTTTTCTTGTGACCTGCAATGATGCAACATAATTTCATCATTGTTAACCAATTCTCTTATAAAATGATATTTAGTGTCAATGTGCTTGATCCTCTTGTGAAAAAAAAATTCTTTGATAGTGCAATTGCAGAATTGTTTTCACAGAAAATAGTTGGTGTTCCCTCTTGTTCATGGCATAAATCCCTCAACATTATTCTCATCCAAACTACTTGACACATTTTTGTTTTTGCAGTGACATATTCAACTTCTGTTGTTAACAATGACACTATGGACTACTTCTTGTAGGCCCATGAAATGACTCCCAAACCTAAATGAAAACAGATCCTTACGTTCTCTTTCTGTCATCAACAATTCCTTCCCAGTCACTGTCTGTGTAACCAACCAACCTAAAGTAATTTGTAGCAGTGTACAAAATACCAAAATCCTTTTTACCATTGACATACTTTAAATTCCTTTTGGAAGCTTTCCAAAGTGTCTCCATGAACCTTGACACAAAACTCACTGCATACATTATATCAGGCCTAGCTGTTGTCAAATACATCAAGTTGCCCACCATACTTTTGTATAATGTCAAATTGACATTGCTCATGCAATCCTCCTTGCTCAACTTCAACCCCATGACAGTTGGAGTTGGTGTAGGCTTGTTGTTATGTATATTAAACCTCTCTAAATTATCTGCTACATAGTTTGCTTGAGAAATAAAAATACCATTTTATGTTTGCTTCGCTTCTATGCCCAAAAAATACCTTAACAACCCCAAGTCAGTCATTTCAAACTCACTTTTCATGACTTCTTTGAAATCAGTAGCGAGGAAATCATCACTTCCTGTAAAATACAAATCATATACATATAAAACAACAATAAGAAGCTTACCATCACTCTCTTTGATGTAGAGAGTAGGCTCACCGTCACATCTGTCAAAGCCATTGTCCATCAAGTAAACATATATCCTGCTATACCATGCACGCGGTGCTTGCTTCAGCCCATAAAGAGTTTTCCTCAAGAGTTTTCCTCAACCTATACACCTTGTCTTCTTGGCCTTCTACCTCACAACCAGGTGGTTGCTCAACATATACTTCCTCTTCCATCACTCCATTCAAGAACATTGACTTTACGTCAATTTGACACACTTTCCATTTATGTTGTGCGATAATAGAAAAAATTGTACACACCGTCTCCATTCTCACGACTCGCGCAAATATCTCTACATAATATTTTCCATGCTACTTCTTGTATCCTTTTACAACTAGCCTTGCTTTATGCCTTTCAATATTTCCTTCAACGTTGCTCTTGGTCTTATAGACCCACTTCACTCCAATGGCTTATTTTCCTTGTGGAAGGTCCACTAACTCCCATGTGTCATTCTTTTCTATTGCTTCTATTTCTTAATCCATTTCTTTGATCCATGTTTCCTCTTTGATTGTGTCCTCGAAATGGATTGGATCATCTTCATGAAAAAATAACGCAAACAAATAATTCAAAACGCTACAATCAACTTCATTTTGGTCATAAATCTCACTTAAATTTCTAAAATTTTTCTTTTTAGGCTTGTAGAAGACGGGCTTAACATGTCACTTGATGTTGTGCTTGAAGTAGATGACACTGTGGGTCTTTGCGGTGTGCTTGGAGAAGTATTTTCATGACTGTGTGACATTGTCCTATTATTTGTTGATGGTGTTACTTGGTGACAACTTTGTTGAGTTTGTATAGGTGTAGGAGGATTCATTATTGAGGAATCACTTTTTTTGGTCATTTCCTCTTTATCTTCATGTGGTATAAATGTTTTCACATTCATTGTCTTCTCTAAACTTCCATCCCATGCTTCATCTTCTATGAATTGCACATCTTTGTTGATTATGACCTTCTTGGTTGATGGATTGTAGAGCATGTATACCTTGGATTCATCACTATATACAACACATATGCATTTCTCCACCTTGTTTCCCAACTTATTCCTTAACTCATCTAGGACATGTGCATAAGCCACACATCCGAACACTCTCATGTGAGTGACACTATGCTTTCTTCCACTCCAGTCCTCTTCAAAAACCATATTCTTAACATTTTTGGTTGGACACCTATTAATGGTATATGATGCACAAGTGACAACTTTAGCCCAATAATCATTTGGAAAATTCTTTGCCTTCAACATAATCCTTTCCATTTCCATAATGGTCCTATTTTTTCTTTCCATGTCACCATTTTTCTAAGGTGTATACTTTGTTGTAAATTTCTTGTGAATTCCATGCTCCTTGCAAAAACGTAGGAAGTCATTTGAGATGTACTCACCACCTCTGCCAATCCTCAAAACTTTGATGTAGTGTCTGCTTTGCTTCTCAACAAGAGCTTTGTATTTGCGGAAGCACTCAAAAAATTCACTTTTCTATTTTTGGAAGTAGACCCATGTGTTCCATGTATAATCATCTATGAAAGTCAAAAAATAATATTTGCCACCAATTGACAGTGTTTGAATTGGTCCACATAAGTCTGAATTGACAATCTCCAAAGGTGTATTTTCCCTTATTGAATTTGCTACTGGAAATGTCTCTCTATGTGGCTTGCCCAAGATACATTCTTCACATAGGTTGTACGTTTTTTCTATGAGTGGCAATCCCTTCACCATGCCTTTCCTATGTAACAAATTCAAACCTTAAAAATTGAGATGACCAAATCTCAAATGCCATAACCCATTTTCATCTTTAACTTCTGCTTGAAAGTTTTCCTATATGACAACTCCTACATTTCATTTATTCTCTTGTGAATTCATTGATAGTTATGCTTGAGCACCTTCTTCATTCGAATCTGGTTTTAACTTGAGAGGAAACATTCTATTGTTTGTCATATGATCTTTTGCAATCATTTTTATGCTTACTTATCCAAAATTGTGCACTCGTCATTTTGAAAAAGACATTGTATCCCTTTTACATGAGTTGTCCAACTCTTATGAGGTTATGCTTCAAGACAGGGACAAAATAAACATCTGAAATGTATTTCTTCTCCCCCTTCTTTATTATAATGTTGAATATTCCATTTCCCATCACAGATACTTTGCTATCAATCCCTAATATCACTTCATATTCACACTTTCATCTAAATTGGAAAACATTTACATCTTCCATGTCATGTGGTTGTTGCACCTTGAATATAGAAACGATACATCCTTTTGTTTTTTTGTGCTACATCACAAGCTAAAAACATGTTATCTTCGTTCTAATTTTCCTTTGTGAAATTTTCATTTGGTTTGTTAATTACACCATGTTTCTTTTTTCTATATTCATTTGCATAATGACCATACTTCTTACAATAATGTTACTGAACTTGAGATTTATCATACCTCTGACCTTGTGATTGATTCTGGCTTGGGCCTTGACTTGAATTTTGATTGCTGCCCCTTCCACTTCAACTTGAAGGTTTGCCTCTACCACCTCTGTGTAGGCTTCTTCCTCTTCCTCTAGAATTTGATCTCTTCCTCTGGCTATACCTTGACCAAATGAAACTTGTGTCTTGAATGCATGCTCCAATAATGATTTTGTTTCTCTATTCAATCTATGTCCATGATAAATCAGTGATGCATGAAGCTCATCCACTGAAAAATGTGAGAGATCCTTTGTCTCTTCTATGGCCACAACAATGGCATCAAATCTTGTTGGGAGACTTCTTAAAATTTTCTCAACTATTCTCCCTGAGACCTGATTTGAGTAACCAATCCAATTACATGTGTATAAAATGAGTCTATATTCTCAGAGTCTTTCATACAAATTGTCTCAAAATCTATTCTCAGCATTTGTAGTTTTTTTGTCTTCACCTTTTCCATGCTTTGGTAGGTTGTCTGGATGATATCCCATGCTTACTTGGACCTTGTTGCTGTTGCAATCCTTAGGAAAATACTTTCATGAAAAACCACAAAAATGTAGAAAAGGGATTTTGATTCCTTCCTATTGTCCCTAAACAAATCTTTTTCTGCTTGTGAGAAGGCATTGTATGCTGCTACATCTGCTAGTTCCTGCAACCCATTCTCCACCAAATCCCAAATATATTAGGAAGAAATGATCCAGTGGATGTTGGTGGCCACCTGCCTATTTCACTTGGACCCCCACCACTGTCTCTTTCAATGTTTCAGTTTCCTTAATTGTAGCACAATTTACTATTTTTTGTAGTTTTTCAGGTCATAAACTTTTGAAGCCGTTTTGAAGCCCTATATGATGGTTTTTGGGGAAAATTGGGGCAAACATGAGTCTTTGACTAATGTTTTCCACTCAAAAGTTGAATTTATAGAATAGATCTTTATAATGAGGTATTATGCTTATCAAATGGAGATCGTAGGCCAAAATTATGACCCGAGGAAGTTGGTTTACCTATTTACCCAAAAGGGGCCCATAGTTTTGGCCCTTCATCTCATAGGGTTAGTTTTTTGGATATTTACAATTTTCCATTTTTTCTCAATAATAAATAGGCCTTCGAGCCTCATTATAACATATTTCAGAGGCATGCAGCCACCACATCTCTTCTCGGAGATAAGCTACCATCACCCTAGCTAGTTTATTTCTGTTTTGTTTGTAAGCTTATTTTAGTATTTGGTATTAATGAAATGAAGTTTTATTTTTGCTGCATCTTTGTAGTTATTGTTATATTTGTAATTTGTTGCATTCCTGCTTAAGTTCAGATCAGTGGTATCAGAGCAGTCTGCTCTTTCTTCATTTTTCTTTGCATGTCCCCAATGAGGTTGGGATATAAGGAGTTATGGCTCGAATTGGTCGAACCTTTGCAAGACCAACATCGCAAACCTTGATGACCTCCCATGGAAGAAGAGAAGAAAGATGAGGGGGTAGGAGATCCTTTCAAATCTTTCTTGAAGAATTCCTTAAGCAACAGAGGAACACAATGATGGAAATTTTTTCCCAAATCCTTCAGTGACTACCTAAAGGTGACACATCTCCTTCCAGCAGCCACTTTGGAAGCACCAAACCCTTCAAGGTACAATTTAACTTGACATCCCCATATTTGAAGGTCAAATAGATGTGGACATTTTCTGTTCATGATTTTCCATCTAGGAAAAGATTACTTTTTCACTTCTCAAAGCCGCCCCCCATGTCAAGTACTGGTGGGAAACCTACTGAGAAGAGAAGGAAAAAATTACACCCTCACGACCAAGACATCCCTAAGTTTACCAATATTTTTCATACCCTTCGCACGAAGTTGTGTATGAAGGATTCTAAGCGACAGTTGGTACTCAAGTACCATGGTTGTATACACAGGTATGTCTAGGATGAGATGGATTTTATAGACATCTCCTCGCTCGGCACGATGTGCCGATACGCTATCAATATTAAGAAGAAGTTTAAACCAAAAAAGAGAAATTTTGGATCTGCAAATCCAAAGCAAGGGAAAGGCGACCCCAAACTGCAGAGCAAAAGGACAAATCCAAGGTGGGGCTACCCAAGATAACCCACCAAAGCCGCAAGCACAGAACAACACCATGAAGACGAGGAAGGACACAAGAAATTGGTGTGAGTTCCATAAGAGCTCCACCACCAAAACAAGTGAGTGTTAAGCCAAGCAGTCACTGGTGGTTGAGCTAAAGGCTTCTAAATCAGGCATGTTCCAACTTCGAGTAAAAACCCAAAAACAGGAATGGAAAAGGGAAACAGATCATTGACATGGAGCCCAGTGTCACTATGGCCACCACCAAGATCCATAATATTGAGCTTGAAGATTCAGAGGAGGGGGAACACCTCTTCCACTCTTATATGTGGGTGAAGGGTTCCCCCCTACAGTTCATTGTCGACAGTGGGAGCCAAAATAACCTCATTTATGTAGAAGTCATGAAGCAGCTGGGCTTACTGACTACAACACATTCGTAGTCATACACCATTGGGTGGCTTCACCAAGGAAGATATCTCTACGTCAACTAACAATGTCGCCTTCCCTACAACATCAAGCCCTTCACAAATGAGGTACTGTGTGATGTTTCTCCTCTTGAAGTTTGTGATGTATTATTAGGAAAACCATACTTTTAGAAACAACATGTTATATATGATTCTAGAACGACCTATATTATTATTTATTTGGGTAATGAGTTATACGGGATACCAAAGGTAGCCCCGCCTACTTCCATCTCTTTCATCTCTGCTAAGCAATGCAGTAAGATCATATCCCAGACTAGGAACTTTTTTTTCTTTCTAATTCACTCTTAAAGTAAGGGGAAGATTGTAGCCACATCCATGGCCCCCAAGAAGGGTTCCTCCATGCAACAGAAGCAGGTGGATACGGTCATGGAAAAATACAGGGACATCTTCCCCTCACCCACAGGGGTATCCTTGCATTAAAAGGTCAATCATTCGATCAATCTGACTCCCAGAGCACCTTTAACCAACAGGCAGATATATCATCTCTCCATTCTAGAAAATGAATAGATCAAACGAAAAATCTAGGAGTATATAAAGGGCACATCTCACCAAGTTCCTCGCCCTGTGGGAGCTCAATTATAATTGTACAGAAGAAGGATGGGACCTAGAGGCTCTGCATTATTATTGGGCACTAAAACAAATCAATGTCAGGAACATGAATCCAATCTCACGAATTGATGAACTTCTATGCCAACTCAAGGGGGCCAAGTATTTCATCAATATCGATCTGAAGTATGGCTATCACTAGTTTCCAATAAAGAC
Source organism: Pinus albicaulis (assembly GCA_034641835.2). Classification (NCBI taxonomy): domain Eukaryota; kingdom Viridiplantae; phylum Streptophyta; class Pinopsida; order Pinales; family Pinaceae; genus Pinus; species Pinus albicaulis. The sequence continues at coordinate 1,110,225,180 of CM076582.1, read as the reverse complement.
CCAAATATATGGAAGACCACCTTCAAATCCAAGGAAGGCCTTTTTTAATGGTTGGTTATGCCCTTCGGGTTGAAAAATTCCCCTACTACGTTTATGAGGCTAATGTATGACATCTTGTAGCCCTTCACCAACTCATTCGTGGTTGTTTATTTGGACAACATCCTCATCTTCAACAAGAGTTGGGAACAACACCTGCAACACTTTCAACGGGTCCTTCAAACCCTTCGACGGCAGAAATTTTGTGCCAACTTAGAGAAATGAAGCCTTGGCATGAGCGAGGTCCAATATATAGGTTACATCATATATGAGCGCATCATGCATGTAGATTCGACTAAGATCTAAGTCGTTTGGTATTGTCCAGCCCCGACTACTCTAATAGAGCTTCACAACTTTTTGGGCCTTGAAAAGTTTTATTGGTGGTTCATATTGGGATTATGCCACATCACTTGGAATTTGAGTCAAATTACTAAAGGTAGGGTGAAAGAAAATTTTTCCTAGTGTGAGTCCCAACAGAAAGCATTCGTTGAGTTAAAGCACCACCTCTACTTTGCACCGGTACTTACACTGCCAGACCTGCAACAGCGATTTGAAATTGAGACAGACACCTCTCTCTATGCTATTGGTGTAGTCCTAGCACTGTTAGTGTCAGTCAATTATGATTTTCACCAGTGATCAAATGTGCTCTTTCAAATTTTTTTTTACGGTGTAGAGTCAAATAGGTCTTCAAATAAAAATTTGGTCACTAGCTAGTGGTGTCTAGGACTATTTCTGCTCCTTCCAAAAAAATTCACCTGCTAGTCATTATCATCTCTCAGTTGGATGATTCATAATTTCAAGGTCTTCATATTTATTTCAGTCATTCCATCATGTTATTCATCCAGCTCAGTGTCTCCATTAGGTCATTAGGGTTTCAGTCACCAAAATCAGTCATTTCATGCAGAAATCCAGAAAATGAAGGAGTAGAAGTAGGGAGATTTCTCAAAAAAAATTGTTTCAAGTGTAATTTTTATTAAACATGATGTAATAAGCTCCTAATTTTCCTAAGTTGCATAGCAAGTTCCTAAGCTACATAGTTTTCAAAGAAAAAAATGAAAAGACATGTGGTAGGGCACCCCACTACTATGAAGAAAATTGACTATCACAACCTATAAAAGACCATTTCAACTCATTTTCTCATTGATAAAGAGTTCTCACTTATCATCAAGTGCTTCCTTAGCCATTTAAAAGTCCAAACATACTCCAAAAGTGATGCCAAGTAGCCTCACTATGTTTTCTAGCCCGCACGCTACGTTTTATGGCCTGCGCGCTACGTTTTCCTCTAAACGTTGTGTTTTCTCTCCAAGTTGCATCAAATTAGTTTCTAAGGGTTTCTGAAGGCTATCAAGGTGTCCAACATCATTTCACAAGTAAGTTACATCTCAATAACCCCTCATTGTAGCTTAGTTTTCTTGTTTTTAAAGTGTAAACCCTCCATTCATCCCCACGCTACATTTTGGTGGGTGGCCCTTATTTTCAAAGTTTGAAAGGTAAAAAAACCTTCCCATAGATCTTTTACCCTCCCTTAGAGTCAAAAAAATCTCCCTTAGCCTTCACACACCCTCACTAACATCCCTTAAGGCCAAAACCCTAAACCCTAGCTTAATGCTACATTTTTGGGAAGTTTCCTGGCTAGGACTGTGTTAAACTTTCCTAGCCATATTCCCATACCAATTTCACCCCATTCCACTTCCTATAGTTCCCTAATATCCCTATCCACATCTCTAATTTTTCCTACTCTCATTTCCCTTCCCTAAGCCCTTCATCATATCCCTGCACTCCCTTCCCTTGTTTTTTCCCACTAGGGTTTTCCCCCTGCAAACTATCAAATGGAGGAGAAAAAACCTTATAAAAGAGGAGGCCATGTGTCTAGGTATGAACCACTCAATGTAGATGAAATAATTTCTTGCCCACTTCCGACACAATGCTTTCAAAATTTTGGGTGCATTAGGTTTTGTGAGCAAATTGAAAGTGTCCAATACCATGCCAAACTCACTAGTTTGTTTGCCACTCAGCTCAAAGGAGATAAAGTCACAATTGTAGGGGTCACCTTCACATTCACAGCTGAGGTCATAGCTAGAGAAACATGGATACCAAATAGTGGTGAGAGGTGGTTCAAAAACCTATATTTGGATATGAAAAATTACAGACCTTACATCAAATTTCATTACAAAGATAGCGTGAATAAAGTATTTCCTGTTTATCACCTCCTTAATAGGTTTTCTCCATTGATGATGGTCATTATGAGGTACTTCACATGCAAGGGTAGGTACACTATGTTGTACAAGTACCATATCAGATTGCTCATGTACTTCATAGAGATGAAACCTCTTAACATGTCATATTATCTCCACAAAAGCTTGATCAAGATGGCATGGAAGGTGAAACATAGACAAAGTAATATTGAATCCAGTCTCTCTCACCATGCACTCATCAAGATCATTATCTTGCACCATATTGAAGAGAAGAACATCACTTGGGAGACATTCATTCAGTCTCATGACTTTTTTCCTTCTGCCAGTCAAACAACTAGCCAAGACATATGGAGATTGGTGCATCTAGAAGAGTTTTAGTGAAGAAGCCCTTGAGGGCTGAGGTGACTAAACCTATAAGAGAGGCTAGAGTCTTGTGTTTTCTCCACAAGTTGTGGAACGGGCCAACTGTACATCCGCAACATAGATATCACCAGCACAACATGAGCCACTTTTGCAAGATGAAGGACCGTCCCATCTTGACATTGACGGGGAATATTTGGAGAGGGAAGAAGATAAAAAATCCACAGAGCAGATAATCATGGACAAAGATAATGAAATTATAGAGCTTAAGGACAACTTGTCCAAGGCCTACTTCATGATTTCATTCCTTGAGCAGGAAAACATGTAATTGAACTTGTAAACCAACTGATTTTGAATAGACATAAGGTGGAAGCTAGTAAAGACACAGTAAATGTAGAAATTATACAAACAATATGTATATCAATGGTATCAATCCGATCAAGAAATGTACTAAAGAAATATACTGAATCCTTATACAGATAAATTGTGGAAAATAAACATGATCGCTAATCACAACAAGTAAAGAAACAAGCAAATCAAACCACAACACAAATATTTTCCCGAAGAAAGCTTGCTGCTCAAAACCTCTTTATCTTCTATTGTATATTAACCAAGGAATCATGAAAAATTTACAATGAACTCTTCTCACAAGAGTCTCCTGCACTCTCACAACTCTCTCACACCGGTCCGAACAAAATCGATCAACACTTAGCCAATTTTTCAGCCTATGCTCAGCCTGTCTGCCTTTCGCAATTCATGTGGAATGAAATCCCTATTATTTAGGAAATTCAACCTTCCAAAACTACGAAATGTTGATGGGAAATCCTATGGTTGTCTTACTGCATGTGGGAAGCCTACTAATGATACAACTAATAGTTAGCATCCCTTTAACCTTTGTCTCAACTGGGTCTCCATTGGAGCTGACATGCATGCAGCTATTAATAGTAAATCATCATTTGCATGGAAGATCACTGCATGTGAATTAAATCTGATTTAATTGACTTCATCTCTCACTGGTGCAAAATACAATTACAACAAGTTCAATTGACTTTAACTCAATTAATTGAGTTAAATGATTTCTCATGCATTAAAATAATGCACTAACTGCAACTCGAACTCCATAACTAATAGAATCACTCTACATGCCTCACCAACCACCGTCAACTCGTAATTCATGAGCTAGCTAAGTTTATCACACTCAATTAACTATTACAAGTGATTATGAGATAAGATTACATTTTATCGTCCAATTTAATTAAGGAAAAATTAAATTACACACATTTCTTATTGAATTTTCAACACTCCCTCTCAACAAGAAAGGGATTATCAACTACCCCGATCCTGCCTCTATGATATTTGAATTTTCTCTTGGCGAGCACCTTCGTCAGAATATATACATCCTGATCTTCTGTGGGAATTTACTGAAGTAACATAATGCGCCTATGAACACAATCTCTGAGATGGTGGTACCGGATGTCTATGTTCTTGGACCTATCATGGAATACTAGATTAACCGAGAGTTTAATGCAACTCTGGTTATCACAAAGTATCACCGCCGGATCCATCTGAGAACCAAACAAACCAACCAGAATCTTCCTCATCCAGATTGTCTCACATACAGCCTGAATGACTGCCATGTACTCTTCCTGAACTAAACTGAGTGCCACAGATCTCTACTTCCTGATGTATAAAGAAGCTAATGTCGATCCTATGCTGAAGATCCCTCCGATGTGCTTTTTCTGTCTGATGGAATTCCTGCCCAATATGCATCGGTGAAGCCTTGAAGCTTCACTCCCTCTTTCCTTCTGTACCATAATCCATACTCTGTAGTGCCCCTGAGATATCTGAAGACATGATCCCCTGTCTTCTTAAAGAGCTTGGTTGGCTTAACCATAGCTTGACTCAACTGGTTAACTATGTAGAAAATTTATGGTCAGGTGTTCACCAAGTACATCAGTGAACCCACAAGCTGCCTTTGAAAAGTAGCGTCCACTACCTCACCTGAAGTAGCATCCTCCTTCCTCCAGTTTCCTAGAAGAGGAGTCTCCATGGGTTTACAACTCTCCATGTGAAACTTACTCAGAATATCTTTGGCATACCTGCCTTGAGAAACAAATAGCTCACCATCCTGCTGCCATATCTCCAAACTAAGGAAATAGTGAAGGAGTCCCATTTACTTCATGTCAAAATCTCTTGCAAGATCCTCTTTGCAAGAAGTTATCAGTTCCTAATCACTTGTCAAAATTAGATCATCAACATAAAGTACGATAATCAAGAGCTTACCATCAACCACAATCTGGTACAGGTTCGCATCTGCTTCTCTCTTTGTGAAGCCCAACCTGGTGAAATAGCTGTTAATCCTGGTGTACCAAGCACGAGGTGATTGCTTCAGCCCATACAATGCTCTCTTGAGTGTGCACACATGCGACTGACTATCAAAGGTCTCAAAACCTTCTGGCTGATCTATTTACACTTCTTCCTCAATAACTCCATTGATAAATGCTTTTTTCACATCCATTTGATGTATTTTCTATCACATCTATGCTAAGAGTGCAAGGATAGATCTAATCGATGAGTACCTCTTAACTAGTGCGAAAGTATCCTCATATTAAATCCCTTCAACTTGTGAGAATCCTCAAACCAAAAATCTACTCTTGTACTTCTCCACACTCCCATCTACTACATGCTTCACCTTATAGATCCCTCTAGATCCAACCACTGATTTTCCGACTGGTCTTGGGACAACTTTCCCTACACTATTCTTGATGATGGAGTCATACTCCTCAACCATCACATCATCCCAACTTGGTTGTTGCACTACTTCCTCAAAGGAGGATGGTTCTGTCACAATACACTTGCTCATAAGAGCCATGTATCCAGTAAACATATCTGTAGACTATCTCTATCTGGGAAGTGAAGCAGGTGCTCCTACATGCTCTACCGCATCAAGTCTCAATCTATCAACTTCCATGGTGCGCCTTCTACCATTTTTGGTGGATGGATCTGCATGAGTGTTTTCTGCAACTCCATGGTCCTCCGCATGTGGTTTTTCCACGTCTTGAGGTTCATCCTTTGGAACCAAGAGTTCCTCATCTTCATGCAAATCAAGCTCTCTCTCAAGGGAAAATCGCATGGCTTTCTCCTCATCAAAATTTATATCCCATCTCACAACAATCATCCTAATATTTGGAAAATACACCTGATAGTTGTGGGGAGTATCAATGTACCCCACAAATATCCATTCCAAGTTGTTGGTTCGAGTTTCTTCCTAGAATCTTTGGTCACATGGAAATAGACAAATGAGCCAAAAAATTTAAAATATGAAACATCATGTTTCTTACTAGGAAAAGGCTCCTCTAGTGTACTCATGCCAAGTATCCGATGAGGACTACGATTTTGCACAAATACCGTTTTGTCGCATTCCTCTGCCCACAGATGCAACGATAGGCCCTAATAATTCAACATCGCTCGTGCCGCACCCACAATTGTTCTGTTCTTTCTTTCTACGACCCCATTCTGTTGTGGGTTATGAGGCGCAATCAAATCTCTCTGAATACCTTCTTTGCTATAGAAGTTCTTGAATTCATTGGAGATGTAGTCACCACCATTGTCACTCCTAAGAGCCTTCACATGCTTCCCCGTATCTTTCTCCACCAATGATTTGAACTCACAAAATTTACATAACGTCTGATCTTTCTTCTACATGAAGTAGATCCAACACTTTCTAGAAAAATCATCAACAAAGATCACATAATACATGTGTTTTGTTGTCGAAGCTGTAGAGAATGGTCCACACACATTTGAGTGAACTCTCTCAAGGATTTTCATTGCTTGGTTCTCCTTCTCGTGAAAATTGGCCTTTACATACTTCCCCATGGTACATCCCTTGCATGTGTCTATCTATGGAAGAGTACCCTTGGGAAGTCCCATAGAAATCTGTTGCTTGACCTTGAAGGCTCTTTGTTGTAGATGGCCCAATCTCCTATGCCATAACTTGTTAGGTAAACTTGACTCGAGATAGAGTCAATGTTAACTAGGGTAAATAGTAATGGTTTTGGGGCACATGGTATTGTGCACCCATGGTTTTTCAGCCCATGGTATTGCATGTAATGGAGCCTATAAAAGGTTGGGAAGACTTCATTGTAATGTAGGCCTGGATGTGAGCGGTGAAGGCTTAATTGGCCGGATTGGCCAGGGTTTTTGCCAATGATTAATGAAATTTTATTGGTTGGGTTTTGCCCCGAATTTGGGGTTTTCCTGAATAAACATTTGTGTTTATGTTTATGATTTGTTGCTAGGTTTTTATGTTTATTCCTCTTGGTAAATTATTTATTAATATTTCTCTAGTAAATTCCTAACAACTAGTATCGGAGTCAAGTATAGTGTTTTTTCTATATCACTAGATGTTGCTATTGTGTAAAATTTTCTCCTTCACGGATGTAGAAGGACAAATCTATGTGTGAAGGTGCCAGATCTAAATGGAGATCTGGTTAGTTATACATGTGAGGAAGCTAGATCTATTGCGCAACATTTTATCGCAAACAAATTTGCATGTGAATAAGACAGATCTAGTCAGATCTGGTGTGGATCGATGGCTGACAGAGAGTCAAACATGGAGCATCCCTACAATTGCACAAAAGAGGACGATTTGATTGGTGCAGAGGCAAATCTGGCACAAGGGAAAATCTTGATCAAGCGAGCCAGTGCCAATCTGCATCCTAACAGAGAAAATACGTCCAAATCGATGGTGTAGTTAATGCACCTGAGATGAAAACCCTTGATTGATACAAAGATCAAATGAAAAATAAAATTCGATGACAGAAATTGCACTACGGGTCCAATAGTTTGAGCTTATTTGGATGAATATGTTGGCTTCAAAAATGAGGCTGTCTTCTTTTAAATTATGTGATCGTCATCCCACTAGTGATATTGTGCAAGGGGGTGGTTGTGGGTAATGGCTCGAAGGCGACCACTGCAAATCGGTATGGAAATAAAAATGAGAGTGGTCCATGTCAATATAACAACACAGTGAAAGAATTTATTTTAAATGGGAAATAGCATGTGGAAATTACTGATCAATGTCCGAGGCGTGGAGGAATTTTCTCCGGTGGGTTCTATGTAGTGCATGGAAATTTCCAAGGGAAAGGTGACACCGCATAGAAAAGGTATTCATATCTGCAAAAAACAGAAAGTGTTGTTGTTCTTTTATGCAGAGAATCTTGCTTGAGTGTCAACGTGCTGAAAGATATCATCTGGGATCTAAACTAATGGTGCCCGCTAATCGATGATAGATGCTTTCAGTAGTGGCTCATCTAGATACCTTGGGAGCAGGAGAAACTGAGGGCACGCCATAGTGCTCAAAAAATCAATAAAGTAGAAGAAATTTGGAAAAAAAACGACCCTTGAAGATCTCGAGAAGCCTGGTGGAGATGATGAGTTGCAACTAGTTGCTTTAAAATATGAAGATGCATATCAGTATCAACTTGTTTTTTGTAGCGTTCGTGAAATTGGAGGTTGACTATGAAAATATGATGAAAGCATTCCTGCATTGGGGTGTGGGAGCATGAAAGAGGCGGCCCTGGTTAGATACCAGCAATATGACGCATTGATCGTGGCCTCATGATTCACTGTGAATCAGATAATCATAGCAGCAATGTGGAAACGATATGAGTTGGTGGCTGTGAAGTTTGTGATGACAGTTATCATTTCGTGCATCAAGAAACGAGGAAGCGCATGGACTACCCATGTGAGCCTTAAGGCCTTGAAGACCATGAGGCTTAGAGGTTGTTAAAGTAAGAGATGATATGTGCACGTGGATTAATTAATTGATGAACAATGTATCTGAAGAGAACTCCTAGAGGACTGGCAGTTATAGAGGCTGGTGACCCATGTAATCCGGTAGATGGGTTCTTTTTATATGGACATTTATTTCTTATGTACAAAGACAGTAATAATGAAACAAACAAAAAAATTATTATTATAATGGAGTTAATTTTTACATGTAAATGGGCATGCTGCTGTAAGACCTGGTATGACATGCATACCCTTGCGTAATCACCGGTAAAGTTTGGGTTAGACCTAGGTGATAGGAGGATGTCAAGATAAAAATTACTCTGGGTAAAAATTTGAGTGGGGGAAGAGCTAGAGTGAGTGGGGTTGTCTCACTTAGCAATTTTGGCTAGATTTAGTCAAGAAACCCCAAGTCAAGTTTAAGGGGGGAATTGTTAGGTATACTTGACTCGGGATAGAGTCAATGTTGAGTAGGGTAAATAGTAATGGTTTTGGGGCACATGGTACTGTGCACCCATGGTTTTTTAGCCCATGCTATTGCATGTAATGGAGCCTATAAAAGGTTGGGAAGACTTCATTGTAATGTAGGCCTGGATGTGAGCAGTGAAGCTCACTTGGCTAGATTGGCCACGGTTTTGGCCAATGCTTAATGAAATTTCATTGGTTGGGTTTTGCCTTGGATTTGGGGTTTTCCCGAATAAACATCTGTGTTTATTTTTATGATTTTTTGCTGGGTTTTTATGTTTATTCCTCTCGGTAAATTATTTATTAATATTTCTCTAGTAAATTCCTAACATAACTCATGCTCATCTCGGCTCAACACTTTTTTTGCCTTACCCATAAATGTTGCGTAGCCATCTGTATCAAGTTTATAGAGATTCTTCACATGAATCCCAGTCTTCTTGTCTTGTGGCTTTGTGTCGAAGGAAAGCTTTCCCATCACTGAAAACCACATCATAACCTCTATTCTCCAACATTGCAACTGAAACTAAATTCCTTTTCAAGCCTGTTACATGCATTATATATTTTAATAAAAGGGGTTTACCTAAATGTCTCTGGAAGGTAACTGTACCAATCCCAGTAGCACTGTATCTCCCAACATCACCAATTTTTATATGCATTTGGAAGTCCTCCTCCAAGCCACTAAAAAGTTCTTTGTCTGCCGTCATGTGGAAAGATGCACCACTATCCAAGTACCACATTGATCCCATCGCACTTGACACCATGCATGCTGTTAGGTCTCTGTAATAAGCAAGATTAGCAAAAGTCCGATCACAGAGTTAACATCATTTCAACCAACCTTGGGATTCTAGGATCTAGCCCTCCTGAATCCGGAGAGGGATCTCTCCAATATGTACAAAGATGGATATTGTCTTTGAAGTTTAGGGTGAAGGATATTAGGCTAGTTATGAAGGCCAAGGGTTTTGTTTGGTTTTCTCGGATGGTTGAACATAATTGCTGTCTAAGGCGAAAATATCTATATGCAAATAGGTTCAAAGGTGAGAAGTTGCAAGCAAAAAGAGTAAGCTTTGATCAAGAAGAAAGATGATGGCGGGTTTTCAGTCCATTGGGCTATGGAGTCATAAGAGGATTTAATTGAAACAATCAGGTCCGAGAGTGGTCTATGGGGCAAGTCATCTATGCCTAAGGATCTCTTTAAAGTTTGATTTATGGAATGGAGTGATACAATAAGAAAGGGAAATGACAAATGCAGAACAAAGAGCAGCCCAGGATCTGGTAAGTACTTTGAAACTATCCAGCCTTTGATACACTTCTAATAGAATACATATAAAAAACAAAGGGAAACACAAAGATCACACAGAATGGTCTAAGATCTGATAAGTACTTTGAAACTAGTCAGCTTTTGGCACATCCTAAGAGAAACAATCAAATAGTTGAGCAAACAAGAAAGGGACTCAGGGCTAACCTTGATTTCCTCAATTCATCCTCACACAACATATATTGAAAGTAACATTTAAAAATAACATTCAGCTGTGACAAAAGATGAGGGAACGCTAGCATCCCTGTACTTAGACTGAATTAAATCATTTCTAAATAACACAGTTAGACGAAAACATTGGGATAAAGATTTTTCAGCCAGAGAAGGTTACTGGTGTACAGTAGGTCCTAACAATGTTTAAACTGTTCTTTATAGTGGAAAATGAAACAAATTGAAAACAGAAAGCAAAATACAAGTTACAGTAAGAATAACATCACCATCAGCATAGACCAGGATCCCATAAATCAGCTTGTATTGATGCTTCAAACTAGTCACAATCTTCAGATCCAGTGTTTTAATCCATCTCTCTTCACAACCTAACCTATCTGTTACAAGCAGAGCTCCAAGAGCCTATGAATCCACTATTTACAGTCATGAGTTTCCAGCTCAATTACAAGACAATGCTTCAGCAATTACATTAACAACCAAACAATCCAACCCCTCACTCATCTTCTACTGAAGTCTTTATAGAAGGATGAGGAGGTGAGATCTGATAAAAAGATCTCAAATACAATCAATGCAGAATTAATGTCTTCCTGGCCCTTGGAGGCTTCGATAAAGAAATCATACAGGTGTTCCACTGCATTAATGTGTTTACACTTATGAAGTAAGCTCGGGGGGAGATTTTGTTTGACATTTGAGGCTCTGCATACTATTAGGGTTACTCTGCAAACATTCTGTCATTAAATCTGGGGGCAGAAATAACTTCTTTTGCTGTTCCGAGGCATAATATCTGACCCTGTTCAATAAATTCAGCCTCTGATTGAGCATTTTGAGGCAATAGGTGGCACTGCGGTGGTTGAGGAATCAATTTGCCTCAAAATATGGCGGTGGAGGCAATATGTCTGATGAACACTTTTAGGTTTTCCTTTTAATCTGTGTTCTGAGTTGGGGATTAGGCTTTTGATAACTGTCTTAGCCGTAATCCCCGCCAATCTGTTCACTAATCTGCTGCTCTGGTTCATTGTTGTCTTCAATATCCGATACTCTTTCTCTGCATTGATCTTGACGGTATTCTTCAAGCTTTACAGGGATGCGCAGCAACCAAGGCTCATGAAACCTCGTTGATAACATTATTCTTCACCCTGCAGTCAATCCTCTGGATAAATCAAAAGAACGGGAGTCGTCACCCTCGTCTTTCAAATTTTCCTAAAATATGATGAAAGAACCTTAAAACCTGAAAAATAGAAACAAAATGAGAAAATCCTACTTTATATGGACAAATCTGCATTGGAGGGCGTGCGGGAAAATGGAGAAATCGGAGCCGTTGATCGTATTGCGATCAACGGTCGGGAGCGTTTTGAAAATTCAGCAGAGAAAAAAGGGGGACTACACGATGGAATCGAGATTTTGCATGGGAACCGTCGATCTGCAGAGACCGATGGTGGAGATCGGTTTTCGAACGCGCCGGGGGAAGTTAACGAGTGGGCAAGTCCGTTAAAGGTCGAGCAGATGAGGGAATTGGCAACCGTTAGATGAGAGGGCCCAAATCCGATGGTGGAGGTGAATCCCGTTGCAGGGCTATGGTCAGAAGAATAATGCGCGGGCGATGTGACAGCACGGCGGTTTTGGAACGGGGCGGAGGACACGTGTCGGCCAGCGTATGGAATCGCTGACCGACGGGATAAAACCGCCACCCGACGAAAAGTGGTGCAGGATGAAAACCACGGTTTTTTGGAAAAGGGTGCAGGGGAGGGGGGTCCACCAGGTGGGGCTCGCTCCGCTCCGTCGGATCTGGGGAGCAGATCGACGGCTGAGAAGGACTTGGGGCAATAAAACATGTGATTTGATATTTCACGCCAAAACCTTATAAAAGATGGGTTTTCGAATGTTCAGAGGAAAAAAGGACGGAGAGGGGTTACATCTTGGCTTGGCACCTTAGGACTGAGCGGTCGGTCCTGGCGCTCGAGCCTATGGAGGAAGAAAAGGCAGAGGGCTTAGCCTAAGGGGCCTAAGCCTAACACATAGAAACATGTGTTTTCTATGGTTTTCCAAAGAATTTCAAAAGGAAATATAATTCCGATAAGGTTAAAAAATGGGTTTTTAACCTTAGGAAATGAGATTAATGAAGGGATAAGGAATAACATATGGTTTTGTGGGGTTCTTATGAATAAAAGGAAATTGAAGAATGAAGGTAAGATGGAAGCAAGGGAGGGGAAAGGAAGGGGGATGCAGCAGTGTTTGACTTGGATTTTCGTGGAATATCAGAGGCTGGGAGAAGGAAATGCATGAAGATCTAACCAGCAGTTTATGATTTTACCAAAAGACTTCAAGCACCAACAACTTCAGGACTGAATTTGTTTCTTGAAGGCTGCATAGAATATTTAGCCACCAGCTGATATAATGGAAAAATATAGGTGGCTAACAGTGGCTCCACTTGGGGATGGTGCCTTCTTGAAGGCATCAAGAATTCAGACTTGATTTCTCTGGGATGCTGACTGGTGCCTGACCTATTGCTTGCTCTTGCTTTCTTTGACAAATAATATCATTTATGAAAGAAAAATGAAATTCATCAATACAACTTTCTACCTACCCAATCCTACTGATCTAACATTTTTTCTTCTTCAGAGTGCACTTGGATTGGCAAACTCTATACACAACATTTATTCTTTTGAAAGCAGGAACTCTAATCTATTTCTACTCCTTATTTCTCCCTGAACTCAAATTAAACAGTTGAGCTCAGATATTTCTCTACCTAGTCTACTGTCTGTTGGGATTAAACAGTCCAACAAACTTTCATTCTCTAATTTCTACAGTAGAAATTTAAAAATAGTCAATTCAAGATTGAACTGTTTGACTTGCTATGATGTATGGCATAAGAACAAGCTGCACATAGATTATTATTTGTGGAAATTAAAAATCGAAATGGAAGGCTTAAGATCTGAAAGTTTAAGTACAACCTTCTCTTTTCCTTTTTGCAGCTCTATTTTTACTTTTGTTTGAGCTGTCTCTTCCTTTCCTTCTGGTTCAGGTTTTAAGCTGATTAGAACTAGATCTTTACATTCTTTGACTCAGAATTTAAAGTAGTTTTGAGTCATCTCTTTGGAAACTTTGGTTCAGATTTTGAGTTTGTTTGAACCTTCATTTCTATCCTAATCTATCTACTGATAACCCAAGATTAAACAGTTTGGCGAATCAAATTCACTACCCTATCAGCAGAAAATTGAAAGCTAATTAGTCAAGATTAAACAGTTTGACTAACTAGAAGTGTGTTTTTGAGGAGTGGCATTCGAGCTTGCACACTTTCAGATCTCTTTCTCTTTTTGGCATGGGGCTTTGCCTTTCTTGTTTTCATTTCTGCCCTCTTTTCATTTTTTCTCTGTTTTTGTATTTCTTGAATTTTTATAACTTTGAATGCAATGATGGATGAAATATTTACAATGGAAAAGGGAAAAAAGGCTTCGAAAAATGAAAAGGATCAAGAGAAGTAATGCTTAAGGACCCTGCCATTGACAGGACCCCCAAACAATTCTGTTCCATCCAGCTCTTGTAAGAAGAATGCATTGTTTCCAACAACTGAATGAATAGAGTAAGGGCCAAGCCATAGATTGTCAAATTTACCATGCTTTCCCTTGTCTTCCCTTTTTGAGTCACACTTTAAAACTTTGTCCACAATCTTGAAATTGCTGGTCTTTGTTCTTCTGTCAAATATCTTCTTGATATTGTCTTGCTTCTGTAATTCTTTGTTGTACACTTCCTCTCTGGTTTGTTGAAGATGAATGGTTTGATTTATTCTTCTGATTATGTCATTTTCTTCAATCTGCAACTCTTGAATTAACTTCATGACTGGTACACCAAGGCTGTTAGGAAAAATTGCATCTGTACCATACACAAGCTGGAAGGGTGACATACCAATAGATTTCTTCAAAGTTAATCTGTCAGCCCAAAGTGCATGGATCAGCTTTGTGTGCCAAGAATTTTTATTGTCCTCCAACAGTTTCTTGATTATGTTCACTAGGCTTTTGTTGGAAGACTCTGCAAGTCCATTACCTTGAGGGTAATAGGCTGTGGAGTGTCCCAATGTTATCTGGTATTTGTGACAGAATTCAACCATTTTCTTTGATCCAAATGATGCTGCATTATCTGTGATGATCTTGGTAGGACAGCCAAATCTGGAAAGGATGTTAGTCTCCATGAATTTTATGATAACTGAATCATTGGCCTGTCTACAAGGAATGGCTTCTATCCACTTAGTGAAATAGTCTATGGCAGTGAGAATCCACCTATGTTGAGTAGAAGATGGTGGATGGATTTCTCCTATGAAGTCAAGTCCCCATTGTTGAAAAGGGGCTTCAACAGTGATTGGATGCAGAGGAAGGGGTAGGAGTTTTCTCTTGCCTTCAAACAATTGACATTTGTGGCAAGTGGTGGTCATCTTATGCACATCAGGAAAAAGAGTGGGCCAATAAAAACCAGCCCTCAAAATTTTGTTGGCTGTTGACTTCCAGTATAGGTGACCTCCACACTCTCCTTCATGGAATTCCTGCTTAATCCTTTCTGCATCAAACTCAGGCAAACATTTAAGCAATATACCACTTGCATTTTTCCAATAAAGACATTTATCAATAATGCAATAGTTTACAGCTTTCAACTTTAGGAATCTTGCCTTTGTTTTGGATAAACCAGGAGGTGTATTCAGATTAAGCAAAACATAAACAATATTAGTATACCAAGGAGAATTCACAAAATGATCTTCAACAACGGGAGTTGAGAATTCTTCTTGGTTATCCAAAGCATCGATCATATTAATATCAAGAAGTTCACAATTTGATTCAGCCATTAATTTAGCTAGACCCTGGCCTTTGATGAGCTTAGTGGGTTTTATCTCTAAATCATATTCAAGAATAACAGCAATCCACTTACCTCTCTTACCATCTGGATCCTGTGTTAGAATGTCTTTTACAACCGAATTTGGGACAAAGGCAATGATGTGTGAGTGAAGGATGTATACTCTGAAGTCTTTCAAAGCCTTTACCAAAGCAAACGCTTG
The DNA here is from genome assembly GCA_034641835.2 of Pinus albicaulis. Classification (NCBI taxonomy): domain Eukaryota; kingdom Viridiplantae; phylum Streptophyta; class Pinopsida; order Pinales; family Pinaceae; genus Pinus; species Pinus albicaulis. The sequence goes on along the minus strand of CM076582.1, from coordinate 1,110,209,810 downwards.
TTTTTCCATAATGTTATACCTCAAAGGGGCATCCCTCAATGCCTTGCTAAAGAATGCAATGGGCTACTCTTGTCCTTGTGGATTTTTCTGTAAAAGGACAACAGCTATGGTATGTTCTGATGCAAATGAGAAGATATAAAAATCCTTTGAAAAATCAGGACTTATGAGAACCGGTGTCTTGGTTAACGCTTGTTTCACCAGTTCAAAGGATGTCTTTGCTTCCATGGTCCATTTCACCCCTTGCTCCTTTTTCAACATGTTTGTGATATTCCTAAGGAGCTCAGCCAAGTTGGGGATGAACCTTCTCAAAAAGTTTATCTTTCCAATGAAAGACTGTAACTCTTTGATGTTTCGAGGATGAGATATTTGAAATATGGCCTCAATCCTCGTGGGATCGATCTTTATGCCCTCTTCTGAAATGATGTGCCCAAGAAGTTTACCTTCTTGGAGACCAAATAAAGTCTTCTTAGGGTTCAAAGATATCCCGAACTTCCTGCACTTCTCGAAAACTTTCCTCAAGTGTTCTAAGTGTTCTTCATCTGTTTTTGAAAACACAGTTACATCATCAAGATAGATAATGATGAAGAAAACCCAATTCTTCCGAGAAGGCTATGTCCATGGCTCTCTGAAAGGTTTCTCCAGCATTCATTAGACCAAAAGGCATTTTCACATACATGAAAATGCCCCATGGTGTAGTAAAAGTTGTCTTTAATTGATCATCAGGGTGGACTAAGACTTGATTATACCCTGAATAGCCATCCAGCAAAGAAATTCTTTTAGACCCCACCACCCTTTGTAAAATATGATCCATTTTGGGCAAAGGGTAGTTGTCCTTTAACGAAGCTTTGTTTAAATTTCTAAAGTCTATACAAAGCCTGATTTCTCCAGTCTTCTTCATAACGGACACCAGATTAGATACCCACTCAGAATATCTAATAGGTACAATAATACCAGCATCGTGCATCTTCATGATCTCCCTCTTAACCAATGGCAATTGGACAGGGTTTATTCTACGCAGTTTCTGTTTGAATGGTTTTTGGTTTTATTTAAGAGGGATTTTGTGCTGTATTATTTCAGTGTCGTATGATTTAAGATCTTCATAACTCCACGCAAAAACATCAGAAAATTCTTTGAACAGCTCCAAGTATTTGAGTTTAATATGGGCTGGCAAAGTTTTGGACAACTTAATCATTTTGGATTTTTCCTCATTGCCTATATTACATTCCTCCACTTCCGTTTCTATAGGTTCCAGTTTAGGTTTGCTGGCCACATCATTAAAATCAAACAGTTCTTCTAGAGGGGCCAAAACCTTGGGCAAACTATCATCCTTAGAATGCAGAGTTTCCAATTCCTCTGTTTCAGATTCCGCACTTAATTCTATTTGGTTTCTAAGTTTGATAGTTTGAAGGTTTATATCTACAAGCTCAGGAGACGGTTCTTCTTCCCCAAGAAAATTTTCTTCACTGCAATCTGAATCATAATCTGAATCTGAACTATGAAGTTCAAACTCATTTCTGAATTGCATGAAGTCTTCTATTTGTTTATCTCCATCAAACACCTGCCAATATTTCTTATTATCCGGGACAGCTGGTCTGAATTTTATCTGTGAGGTGTCATCAAATAGTATTGGGCAGGTTCTAGCAGCAAAGGCTAAATTGTGGGCTGCAATGTTTCTTTTCCTTGGGACAAAAGTCAGGTTGGACTCCTCAAATGTTTTTAAAAGATCCATGACATCATTCCTGTAGGCCCTAAGTCTGGAGTGATTTTCATTATACTCCCCATTAACTTGCCTAATGATTAATTCAGAATCTCCATATACATTGATTCTCTTGGCACCTAACTTTTTCAAGAAATGCAAGCCTAAGAGAAGAGATTCATATTCTGCTATGTTGTTGGAAAACTGAAAGTTTAATTTACATGAAATACACTCTGTATGATTATTTTCAGTGTTAGTAATCCAGACACCTGCACCAGCATTTGTTCTGGTGCATGACCCATCAAAATACATAGTCCAGAGAGGAACATTTTCAGTTTGGTGAATGGGCTTTGTATAATTTGATTCCTCAAGTTTTTCATTAGGTTGAGGATTGTCTTTCTGACTGTCAAGTTTTAAGTTCAAAGGATTGATAACTTGCAGTTCAAGACCTGTATTTAGTTTGCTAGGATTTTCAGATGCAATAGACTGTTTTGGCAGTTTAGCGTTGTTTTCCTCTTCCTCCATCTCAGCCATTGATTCTGTTGAAATGATTTGTTCTGTAAGTGTTTCCTCATTAAACATGATAAAAGAATCAAGGCTCGTGTTTATAGCATAGAGGCGGGAGTTTTGAGGCTGATCTTGACTTGTCACTGTGTACTGCATGTGGGATTCCCTGTAAAGTCTTCTAGTCTGGTTAAAAACAGGGATAGTCGCATAGGTCATGTCCATTTGCATGGTCCCATGTAACTTAGCCCCCCAAGATCTTGATAAAAGCATTCCATACTTTGGGGGTACATCAACCACAACAACATCCATGACTAAACATTTGGCTGGAATCTGGGCTAAGTTAACACAGAGATCTTTTATCAATCCTAGACATTTAACTCTGCTTGAGTCAAAGGAGTACAAATCTTTGTAAGGTCTGGTAATTTCAAGATCCAGGCTTTCCATTACAGCTTTTGGCATTAAATTATGGGAAGCACCCGATTCATGCATAGCATTGTGCAGAATTCTGTCATGAATGTCTAAGCTTACGTAAAAGGGAGGAACATGACCCTCTTGGAACTTTCCTTCAATCTTTGGACCAAAAATAATCTCTGGTTGGTCGTCATTAAGATTGAGTGTATCTTCATTATCTTCTAAGTTCAAAGCCTTCAAAATTTTGGACCTATATACATGTTGGGCAGCTAACTCAGTCAAAGGAACAGAAATTTTGATTTTTGAGATTTCCTGTTCCAGGTTGAAAAGGTTTTGACTCTTTAAAGCATTATTTTCAGCCTTGTTTGCTGCCACTTTATCAGCAATAACAGCTTGTTGATTTGGTTTATCTACAGTTGAAACAACTGTTTTACCAGGAGTACTAACCGAGGTGTTAGTGCTACTAATGTTTGCAATCTGTTTTTCAATATTTTGAGTGTCTTTCTCTTTACCATTACCAGAATTAACAGCCACTGTTTTGTCCTTTTGTTTGATTGTTTTAGAATTGGTTGCAGTGCTGTTTTGAGAAGGCTTGTCAGAGGTTTTATTGTTGGGGTTTTGTTGATTATATTTGCTTCTAAGTTCATATTCCTTTGAAGGCTCTATGACAGCGTTTTCCATGTTTTGATAATAATTTTCATTATCATCTCTCTTGTCATCGTAAGGTGTATAAAGACCTTGTTTTTTGTCATAATGAACCTCAAAGTCATCATCATCTATCCCAAATAAGTTTATATCGTCTTCCTCTGTTATTTGATCTGTTTGTTCAACCTCACTTAAAAAGTTTTGATGGAAGGGAGGAGTGATCTGTTGATCATCTTCCCTGGGTCTGTTTAAAGGTTGATTTCTTCTAACATTCTGATTCTGATTTTGGTTTCTGTTTTGAGGAACGTTCTGATTTAGACTTGCTTGTGCTCTCTCTAGAATGCTCATTTTCTTCATCATTTCTTCCATCATTCTTTCCATCTTTGAGCTTGAGGTAGAAGGGGCGGATTCCTCTCTAAAAGATACTTTCTTTTCAGCTTTCATCCTTGCTCTCTTCTCCATAAGGTTAACTTCCACAGAAAGAGCACCTCTTTGCATATCTTCAAGGGTTGCAAAAACTCTTTCTCTGAGTGAATATGTCATGTCAGGATCAAACCCTTCAGGAAATTTGTTTAAAGCTGAGCCCTGAGGAGGTTTTAGTTCAGGGGAAAGTGCATTATACACGTTGTTAAATCTGGTGCAATAAGCTTGTACACTCTCCCCAGGATTCCTATGGAGATTGTTATAGTCGGCAAGGACTTGGAGAGGATTCTTCCTCACTTCCCATTTATTTAAGAATTCTTGATGGAAGCCTTGAAGATCGTTAATACTATGGGGGGCTAAACCTTTAAACCATTTTCTTGCTTCTCCCCCCAAACTTTGAGCAAATAGTCTAAGTTTGACAGAATCATCATCAATTTCATTTCTGTCAAAGTAGTCATTCATCTTGTCCACATGTTGAGATGTTGTTATAGTATTGCTAGCATCATACAATGGAATTTTGGACTGATAGTCCTCTGGAATATTGACTAATGGTATAGGAAGGACTAAGGGAGCATACCATGCTGCCATGATATGTAGTGGATTTACAAGAGGAGGTGTGGGTTGAAGAGTGGATGACGGATGAACAGAAGTGGATGGAACAACAGTAGACTTCTGAGCTGATCTTGGATGAGAGGCACCTAGATTATGTAGAAAATGAAAATCAAGAGGTGTTGATTCTCCATCCCCAAGGGGCTCACTTGTTTCGGGAGATGAAAGTGAAGGCTTAGAATCTAGCTGGTCTAAATCACCAAATTACCTAGTCCTAAATGGGTTCAATAAGTCAGTTTGTGATTTTTGCAGAGATGAAAGATTGTCAGGTACCGAATTAGCTCTTGGGGGTGATCTGAAAATAGTTGAAAATTGTATCTTAGGAGACTTCCTAAGAATTATTTCTGGGTTATCAACTATCTCAGGTGGATCGGGGTCAGGATGGGCTCTAGTGTGAATCTTTTTAGGAGCCACAATGTTTGAATGTTTAGGCCGAACTAAATAGGAAAAGTTCAACCAGATATGACAATCTTTGGGAGGTTAACTAATCTGTCTTCTCAATTTGAATCCTGCAGCCTTGTAACCAGGTTTGAAGGATATTGTAAGGATGAGGGTTCCCAGTGAAGTCTTAAGGTCTGCTCAGGATTGTGGAGTCACCAGGTGGAAAGTCTAGAATGTTTTCAAAGGGGTACACTGTCCACCACAGTGTTTGTGAAACCTTCCTTTTCAAGGATATCTCAAAACACAACAAACTCTAACCAGAGATTGACTGGGAGGGCATTCACCAGATATGTCACCTATAAAAGAGGATGAGATCTGGAGGCTACCTGGCCCTTTCTAGACTCTGTCTAAGAGTATAGGGTAAAACACATCAAAGATATAAACAAGATATCAAAAACTAGTGTTTTACTACCAATCTGAAATGTTTTTGGTATTTTTTGAATTCTTTTTATTTGTGGTTCAGAAGAATGTCCTAAATCTGCCTCAAAACTTAGCTAGGGTTATGAAACAAAGACAGTCTATCCTTATGGCTAAGCCAGCTGATTTTCCGAGGTTAGATAAAAACTTAAAAGAATCCTAGGGTTGACCTAGCTTGTCACTGATTCAATCGAGTTTCATCTTAATCACCATTTCTTGGTGGTGCTTGAAAAGGCTGCTTTTTACTCTCAAGGTTTTATGAAGTTTCTGGGTAAGGTCCCCAGTGGAGTCGCCAGGAATGTTAGGTCCTGGTGGCTCAAGCTGGTTAATAAAGCAAGTGCTCTTTGAACCAAATCTCTGATGTCGTATGATTATCTTTAAATGAAAATGATTCGGGGTTCGCTCTCCAGTGGAGTCGCCAGGAATGTTAGGTCTCTGTAATAAACAAGATTGGAAAAAGTCCGATCACAGAGTTAACATCATTTCAACCAACTTTGGGATTCTAGGATCTAGCCCTCCTGAATCCGGAGAGGGATCTCTCCACTATGTACAAAGATGGATATTGTCTTTGAAGTTTAGGATAATGATATTAGGCTAGTTATGAAGGCCAAGGGTTTTGTTTGGTTTTCTCGGATGGTTGAACATAATTGCTGTATGAGGAAGAAAGATCTATATGCAAATAGGTTCAAAGGTGAGAAGTTGCAAGCAAAAGAGTAAGCTTTGATCAAGAAGAAAGATGATGGCAAGTTTTCAATCCATTGGGCTATGGAGTCATAAGAGGATTTAATTGAAACATTCAGGTTCATGAGTGATCTATGGGGCAAGTCATCTATGCCTAAGGATCTCTCTAAAGTTTGATTTATGGAATGGAGTGATACAATAAGAAAGGGAAATGACAAATGCAGAACAAAGAGCAACCCAGGATCTGGTAAGTACTTTGAAACTATCCAGCCTTTGACCAAGCACTTAAGAGAAACATAGAAGAAAACTAGGATCTGGTAAGTACTTTGAAACTATCCAGCCTTTGATACACTTCTAATAGAATACATATAAAAAACAAAGGGAAACACAAAGATCACACAAAATGGTCTAAGATCTCATAAGTACTTTGAAACTAGTTAGCTTTTGGCACATCCTAAGAGAAATAATCAAATAGTTGAGCAAACAAGAAAGGGACTCAGGGCTAACCTTGATTTCCTCAATTCATCCTCACACAACATATATTGAAAGTAACATTTAAAAATAACATTTAGCTGTGACAAAAAGATGAGGGAACGCCAGCATCTCTGCACTTCGACTGAATTAAATCATTTTCAAATAACACAGTTGAAAGAAAACATTTAGATAAAGATTTCTCAGCCAGAGAAGGTTACTGATATACAGTAGGTCCTAACCCTGTTTAAACTGTTCTTTATAGTGGAAATGAAACAAATTGAAAACGGAAAGAAAATGACAAGTTACAGTGAGAATAACATCACCATCGGCATAGACCAGGATCCCATAAATCTGCTTGTATTGATTGCTTCAAGCCGGTTACAATCTTCAAATCCAATGTTTTAATTCATCTCTTTTCACAGTCTAACCTATCTGTTACAAGCAGAGCTCCAAGAGCCTATGAAACCGCTATTTACAGTCAAGAGTTCGTTCATCACAAGAATTTGAAGACTATGATAAACCAATGAATCACAATCCCCACTATCTCTCATCAGGTCTTATAGAAGGATGAGGAGGTGAGATTTGATAAAAAGATCTCAAATACAATCATCATGTAATTAATGTCTTCTGGTCTTTGAGTTTGATGAAGAATCACACAAATCACCGCATTAGTCGCTTTATATTTACAATAAGTTCTGGGAGCTTGCGTCCAGCATTTGAGGTCTCAGATTATTAGGCTGCTCCAGAACATTCCCGTCACAACTGCGTAAATAACTCTTCACAGTTCCAGGCATAATATCTGGACCTGAAACAGTTCAACTGATTGAGCATTTTGAGTGCTAGCAGCAACGCGGTTGAGGAACGATCGCCCTGTGCTGCTGAGGCAATAAAATCATGAATACTTTTAGGTTTTCCTTTTAATCTGTGTTCTGAGTCGGGGATTAGGATTTTGATAACTGTCTTAGCCGTAATCCTCGCCAATCTATCCGCTAATCTTCTGTTCTGGTTCATCGTTGTCTTCAATATCCGATACTCTTTCTCGGCGTTGATTTTGACGGTATTCTTCAAGCTTTACAGGGATGCTAATAAATGTTATCAGTGAACTCCACAGTTATTATTTAGTTTTCATCCCAGCTGTCCTTCTGATAATCGAAAAAACGGGAGTCGTCACCCTTGTCTTTCAAATTTCCCTAAAATATGACGAAAGAACCTTAAAACCTGCAAAATACAAACAAAATGAGAAAATCCTGCGTTATATGGACAAATCTGCATTGGAGGGCGTGCAGGAAAACGGAGCAATCGGAGCCGTTGATCGTATTGCGATCAATGGTCGGGAGCGTTTGAAAAGTCAATGGAGAAAAAAGGGGAACTGTACGATGGAATCGGGATTTTGCGTGAGAACCGTCGATCTGCAGAGATCGACGACGGAGATCGGTTTTCGAACGCGTCGGGAGAAGTTAACGGGTAGGCAAGTCCGTTAAAGGCCAGGCAGAAGAGGCGATCAGCAACCGTTAGATGGGAGGGCCCAAATCCAACGGCGGAGGTGGATCCCACTGCGGGGTTATGGTACAATAGATAACGCACGGGCGAAGTGAACGAACGGTGGTTTTGGAATAGGGCGGAGGACACGTGTCGGCCGGCATATGGAATCGCTGGCCGACGGGATAAAACCGCCACCCGACGAAAAGTGGTGCGGGATGAAAACCACGGTTTTTGGAAATGGGCATGGGGGAGGGGGGTCCACCAGGTGGGGCTCGCTCCGCTCCGTCGGATCTGGGGAGAAGATCGACGGCTAAGAAGGGCTTGGGGAAATAAAACACGTGATTTAATATTTTACGCCAAGACCTTATAAAAGATGGGTTTTCGAATGTTTTAAAGGAAAAAGGACGAATAGGAGATTACATTTTGGTTTAGCACCTCAGGACTTGAGGGGTCGGTCCTGGCACTCGGGCATGTGGAGGAAGAAAAGGTAGGGGGCTTAGCCTGAGGGGCCTAAGCCTAACGCATAGAAACATGTGTTTTCTATGGTTTTCCAAAGAATTTAAAAAGGAAATATAATTCCGTTAAGGTTACAAAATGGGTTTTTAACCTTAGGAAATGAGATTAATGAAGAGATGAGGAATAACATATGATTTTGCGGGGTTCTTATGAATAAAAGGAAATTGAAGAATGAAGGTAAGATGGAAGCAAGGGAGGGGAAAGGAAGGGGGATGCGGCAGTGTTTGACTTGGATTTTCGTGGAATATCAGAGGCTGGGAGAAGGAAATGCATGAAGATCTAACCAGCAATTTATGATTTTACCAAAAGACTTCAAGCACCAACAATTTCAGGACTGAATTTGTTTCTTGAAGGCTGCACAGAATATTTAGCCACCAGCTGATATAATGGAAAAATATAGGTGGCTAACAGTGGCTCCACTTGGGGATGGTGCCTTCTTGAAGGCATCAAGAATTCAGACTTGATTTATCTGGGATGCTGACTGGTGCCTGACCTATTGCTTGCTCTTGCTTTTCTTTGACAAATAATATCATTTATAAAAGAAAAATGAAATTCATCAATACAACTTTCTACCTACCCAATCCTACTGATCTAACATTTTTTCTTCATCAGAGTGCACTTGGATTGGCAAACTCTATACACAACATTTATTCTTTTGAAAGCAGGAACTCTAATCTATTTCTACTCCTTATTTCTCCCTGAACTCAGATTAAACAGTTGAGCTCAGATATTTCTCTACCTAGTCTACTGTCTTTTGGGATTAAACAGTCCAACAAACTTTCATTCTCTAATTTCTACAGTAGAAATTTAAAAATAGTCAAGTCAAGATTGAACTGTTGGACTTGCTATGATCTATGGCATAAGAACAAGCTGCACATAGATTATTATTTGTGGAAATTAAAAATCGAAATGGAAGGCTTAAGATCTAAAAGTTTAAGTACAGCCTTCTCTTTTCCTTTTTGCAGCTCTATTTTTACTTTTGTTTGAGCTGTCTCTTCCTTTCCTTCTGGTTCAGGTTTTAAGCTGATTAGAACCACATCTTTACATTTTTTGACTCAGAATTTAAAGTAGTTTTGAGTCATCTCTTTGGAAAATTTGGTTCAGATTTTGAGTTTGTTTGAACCTTCATTTCTATCCTAATCTATCTACTGATAAGCCAAGATTAAACAGTTTGGCGAATAGTGTCACCTTTCTCCATTTTGATTTTCCTGTGCTTGTCTTTCAGTGATAATTTTCTATGTTCACTGCTATTCTGAAAAAAATCTATCAAAGCCTTCCACATTGCATATGGAGTCACTTTTCCATGGAGACTTGAGACAATGTGGTCTCTTACTCCCTCCAATAAGATCCTCCTTGCCTTTGCAACCTTCTTTTACCAAGCATCGAGAAGAGTGACATATGTTGCAACGTGTTTGGAAATGTCATTATCAATGAATTATTTCAAACCATTTTCCTCCAGAACTGCTTCCATCCTATATTTCCATGAAATATAATTGGAACTTCCCTCGAGTGCATACTCCAATCTCAATCCATTTAAATCCATCTTGATCCTGATCCGCTTGTCACATGAAAGAATACTTTTGGAAATTCGAATGCTATTCAGTCACAAACTTAATTTCTTCTCCACTATAGTGATTTCCTGCACTCTGATACCATGTATAAATTATACAAACAATATGTATATCAATGGATTCAATACGATCAAGAAATTTACTAAAGTAAGATACTAAATCCTTTTACAAATCAATTATGGAAAATAAACATGATCGCCAATCACAACAAGTGAAGAAAGAAGCAAATCAAACCACAACACGGATATTTTCTAGGGGAAAGCTTGCTGCTCAAAACCCCTCTATCTTCTATTATATATTCACAAATAAATCATGAAACAATTACAATGTACTCTTCTCACAAGAGTCTCTTGCACTCTCACAACTGTCTCACACTAATCTAGACAAAATCAACCAATACTTAGCCAATTTTCAGCCTTTGGTCAACCTACCTTTCTTGCGCAATTCATGTGGAATGCAATCCGTATTCTTTAGGAAATTCATTCTTCCAAAACTGCGCAATGCTCATGGGAAATATTATGGTTGTCTTATTGCATGCAGGCAGCCTACTAATGATACAACTGATAGTTAACATCCCCCTTTAACCTTTGTCTCAACAAGGTCTCCACTAGAACTGACATGAATGCAACTATTAATTGTAAATCATCAGTTGCATTGCAGGTCACCGCATGTGAATTAAATCTGATTTAATTCACTTGATCTCTCACTAGTGCAACAAACAATTACAACTAGTCCAAATGACTTTAACTCAATTAATTGATTTCATTGATTTCTTATGCATTAAAATAATGCACTAACTGCAACTCGAACTCCATAACTAATAGAATCACTCTGCATGCCTCACCAACCACCCTCAACTTGTAATTCATGATCTAACTGAGTTTATCACACTCATTTTACTATTACAAGTGATTATGAGATAAAATTACATTTTATTGTCCAATTTAATTAAGGGAAAATTAAATTAGACATGCATTTATTATTGATTTTTCAACAATAAAAGGCAAAGCAATAGTTCAGGTTGATGATTCAGATGAGCATGAAGAACAGGTGAGAAGGAAGAGGCCAAGAACTAGAGGCCTAAAGAGAGCACTTCAGCAGCAAAGAGGGACATTTTCACCAAAGGCACACATGACAGTGGATGAGCTTATACTAGCAGATATTGAGAAAGACAAAGAATATTGCCTATACAGAGTCAATGGACACTTGGAAAATCTCCTGAAGAGGGCTAAAAGAGACAAAAAATTGTAGAGACACATGGCTTCTCATTACTAAACCAGGAATCAAGTCAACAAGGTCAAGGTCAAACAGTTGAAAGCAAAACTCAAGGAAACCTTAATCAAGCAAAAGGAGAAGGGAAAGTTGGATATTCTTGATGATTCTTCCCTCATTGCTTGACATACCATATCAGGTCTTCATGGAGCATGTCTGGACCAATTTTGAGGAAATTTCAAGAAATTTTGGTGAAAATTCATTTTTTTGCATTTTGGCAATTTTGAAAAATAGTCATACTGTCAAAAAGGTAGCGTGGCCCATGCTAAGTTTTTGTTGGAGAGCTTCAAATGGCATAATTTTTGCACCATTTGATTCCTTTTGACCTCTACATCAATCCTAATTAGTCTAAGCTCCCCTTCAGCCTCTTCTGGTAGGTCAAAACGTCATAAAACCACTCAAAAAATGATCTTTCTGCCTCCTTTTTGAAGAGCACGCTACCTTTTCAGAGTGAATGTGGGAGAATGAAATTTTTAGGGGATAAAATTAATCCATTTCAGTGCTTGAAGACTCCAGTTTTTAGCCAACTGGAAGTGTTATCTCTAGCATTTTTCATATCAACATTTGGACTCCGAGAAGGCTTCCAAAATTCAGTTTTCCCTCACACGCTACGTTTTCTCCTGGCACACTATATTTTTAGCAGAATTCGCTACGTTTTCTCCTGAAGGTCATTTTTTGTAGCTGACTTGGTCCAGTTTCACCTTTTATCATGTAATTTGTCAATATTTATCATGTAATGATGTTTTGAAATGTAATTAAGCCAGTTAATGGTAAATATGAGCTCGATACATGCTTGTACAAGTCATAAATGGTCAAAAGAATCAGCTTTTCTAACTTAGGGAGAGTCTTGTTCACCTCCCTAGTCTTTGGGGTTTAGGTGAGTGGATGAGGTGATCAGTTCCTTGACTCATGGATTCGACCCCTGAGAGTGGGGAAATGATATCTTGTCTATATGTAGGTTTTTCTTGTTCATTTGACTAGTTGGACATCAGTGGTTTGAGACCATTGTAGCTTGTGATTCAGCTTTTATTCAGAAATTCAGAGGAACAGTTGCATCTATTATCTAGGAATTCATGTGTAGTGAGTTTTTGATGTTGTTTCTTCTCTGTTATAGTCTTTTATGAATGATATATATATTCTCTTTCCATGCCTTGCTTTCCTTAGTGATCTTCTTAAAAGTTTCATAAGAAGAATTTTTTTGGGGCTCTGTTTTTTTTGGGAAAATCATTTCATGTTTATTTCCTTCAGTTTTAATGAATTCATGATGCATGCTCATTAATATCATATCCACTTTTTCAAACCCTATACTACATCGAAAAAACCATAATCCACTACTAAAGCATTGCTACCTTGCTACTTTGTATATTTGCAGTTGTAACCCTTTGATACATTTGACCTAGCTACCTGGTTTTCTTCCCTGGTCCAGTAGTAAAACCATCAAAGTTTCAAAACCCTAGCACTGACCTAACTAGCTTAAAATCCAATCCTCATTTAGTCAAACCCTTTGGCTGTGATGTCATAGAGAGATCCCTCTCTGGTTTGGTAGGGGTAGCTACCAAACTGAAAGCTTGGTTTGAGGTTACCTCCTTCTGCATCCATTCATCAGCCTTGGGACGTTGTGGAGGCAAACATTTATGGCGTCGTTGCCAGGGAACGAAGTGAAATATCTTCCCTAGGAAATAATGAGAAGGATCAGATCTGATTACTGACGGTGAACAGTGATCAGGCACAAAAGGCTGTGCATTTTTCACTCGCTGACTCCAGTGTCGAAGAATCCAAAGGTTCAGAATTTCAATGGCGACTCCACTTTACAAGAACTGGTAGTTTGAAGAACTCCTTGGTGACTTCAATGTTGTCAAAATGGATTCAAATGCTCGAAGGTATGCTCCTATGAATCAGGCTCATATTCCTGGTTTCCCGAATCGTATTCTTTGCATAGATTGGAAAACAAGACTGTCAAAGTTTAAAAGTCATAACGAAGAAGATTCTAGTTTGCATTTGGTCAAATTTCATTCTCATATTCACAGACTACAGATTGAGTTTCCTTAATGATCAGAGGCTCAGTATTAAGCTCAAAAAATAAAGTGCTCAGAAATGCTCCAAACCAAAACGACAGCGAAGAGCTCGTTGCCAGGAATCCGAAATAGTTTATTTCATCAAAAGCCGACTTCAGATGAGGAAGTTATGACTTGTTGTCCATTTTCTCAAACAACTAAAAAAATTGCAGAACATTAATGATAGGTTGATGAAATGGCAACCCAGTCAACACTCCAGGTATATTCAGGGAATATTCTCCAATTTTAGCCCAACGACACTATGGTAAGTGTCACAACCAGATTCGCCAGTGAACTTTGGAGGTGAAATATTTTTACAACTATCCTAAGGTTGAAGGAGATTTTTTTTTTTAGTTGGAATAGTCCAACCACAACTGGAAACGTGGTGTAGCCAGGGGCTACCACATGCCCCCTCTGGTGGACCCATCCAACCTTTGGACTATGTTGAAATTATGAATTATTGTATTAACCAAATTTCTAGACATATTTCATTTCGAGCTACAGAGAGATATAATTTTTTTAATCCAAGGTTTGAAACCATTGGATAGGCGAACAAGGTGGATATATATATATATATATATATATATATTGCATAAATATATTTCATAAATCCAAAGTATAAACCATTGGGAGGCGGACATATATGATAGGTGGAATATATTTATTTGATCCAAAGTTTTGAACTATAGGATTGAACATTATACGACAGAGTAAAATTATGGTGCGGGGGTCGGGGTCAAACCCACGACCTACCCAGCACTACGCCAACGTCTGACTGCTTCCCCTCTCCGATGGGTCTTAACCCATAAGGTTCGCATCCACTACTTAAGGTTTGATGTTTCTGACGACGGGGGTTCGAACGGGGCCATCCCCCTCCCGTGTGACTATGCAGCAAAGGACCATGGGCAGAGCCAAATGCAATGGGTGGATAACTGTTAATTATTTCACAATTACTCCGCTAATTAAGGGAATTATGTTAATTAAAATGAGTTTGTGCTAATTAAAAATGGATTATGTTATATGGATAAATGCGCAGTTAATACATGCTTATCCCTGTTAAGCACAGTATTAAATCCTAATTATAACCTGTTAAGTTGGTGGCGGAGTTATCGGAGCCACCTATTTCTACGGAATCCACCAAACTGTCAGAGCTATCTGGAGACTTCTCTAGCATTGGAGGATATATTGTAGGAAAATTTGTTTTTACCATAACTGAGGCGATGTTCGACCAATTTTGGCTCAGAAAGAGTCAATCTTGGTATATTTTGATGTTTTGGACACATTGGAGCAAGTTCCAGAGGAAATAGGAGACTTTAAACAACATGATTTGCACAATTGAGCTAATACAAAGGCCCATGCCATGGAAGCTGGACCAAGGAGATGTAGCCTAGGAGAGGTGAACTCCTTCATCAAAACAAAGTGTTATTGATTCAATTGTGATTGTTTTCTGTGTGTTTGTTTATTTTTGTTCAACGTTTAGTTTCCATGATTTTATGTTCAAGTATTCAACTTAATCTCCACAAATTTACTTGTTAATCAATCATAAGCACTTCAATAATCCCTTGTACAAGAAGCAAAGATCAACACTTTTAATATAAATCTAAAGATGAAATTAACACAACAAAACTAACATTCAAATTCAGATCAAGATGGTATCAAAGCAAAGGTTATTTGCTTGTTTTTCTTGAGTTTTGTGTAAGAAGGGTTTTAATAGTTGCAATTTTGTGATGCTTACAAGGTTGAAGTTGCAGAGAGGAGAAGGGAAAATATTGGTTGCTAGTCCCTAGGTTAGGACCAGAAGAAGGAGAGATACAAGAGCATCATCTTCACCCAAATTTTCACTCATAGCTACACTTGAAGCACCTCAAATTTTATCTTCGGTAGTTGAGATTGAGGAGGTACAAATTGCACAAGAAGTTGAGCTGATTGAAGAGGTACAAGCTTCAGAAGTTGAGCTTGAATCCATAGCCATCATGTGAGGTGTTGGAGAGAATCAATGACATTTAGAATAGGAATATTTCAACAGAGACTTTAATGACATAAAGAGGATGGTTAAAATCATGTTTGATGCATTCACTGTTGGAATGGCAGGAGAAGGTTCTAAGCCTCCACATGGAGAAGGAACTTCAAATGATAAGAAGGAGGAAGAGAAGAGTTCAAAGGGCAGTGGAGGAAATCCACCTCCATCTCCACCATCCTCATCCTCATCCTCTTCATTATCGTCATCTTCCACTTCCACCACAAAAGCCACCCATACTCATTCAAAAACCCCAAAAGGAAAAACTCCATTACTGAAATTGGACTTTAAGTTTGAACTTTCTATGTACAACGATGAGTTAAATGCAGAAAAGTTGGACAATTGGATCTGTCAATTGGAGGTATAATACAAAATTCAGAACATACAAGAAGATGAACTAAAGATCCAATTGCCTTCATTGAGGCTAGAAGGAGCAAGAGTAGTCTGGTGGGAAGAAAAGACTCAAGAGGAAATGTGAATCCATGTTAAGATATCCATTTTTTGGGCTGAGTTTATTTCTTCAATTAAAAGACATTTTTATCCATTAGCCTATATGCGAAAAGCCATTATGATTTGGAAAACATTTAGGCAACACAAGGGTCAAACAGTTCAAGAATATACTCAGGAGTTTTGGAAAAGGGCTTTGTTGTTAGGAATAAACTTGAATTTCCAAGATACACTCTTGAAATACATTGGCGGTTTACATCCCTATTTGAAACATACAATCCTTATGTTTAACCCAAGCAATTTAGATGAAGTATGTGTGCAAGCCATGTATCTTAAAGCAAGGGGACAAAACATTCAAGAAGAGGGTAGTAAGAAGAATCCATTCAAGGGTAAGGGAAAAGATAAGGGAGGAAAATGGAAGGGAAAGAAGAATGCAAGTGTTAAGAAATAAGGGGAGAGGACTACATGCAAAAATTGTTCCAAATAAGGGCATGATGAAGCCCACTTTTGGAAATTACATCCCGAACTAAGACCTCAGAAACCAAACAATAAGGGGAAACAAAAAATGAATGTCACCGCACAACATGATCTTGGATCCGATTTCGGCAATGAAACAAAGATTGTATCCATGGTCAAAAAGGGAAAAGAAGCCATAACAAGCACTACTTCCTCAAATTGTCACAACAACACTCCAAATGAAGAAACAAGGATAGAATTGTTCCATGTAAGGTTGATTTCAAATGATACAAAGATTGATGCATTGTTTGATAGTGGGTCACAAGCAAACTTGATTTCAGAAGACTTGGTAAAAAAGATTAACATTGGAACTATACCACATCATAAGCCATACACTTTGGGTTGGATAGTCAAGAATGCAAATTTACAGGTTACAAGGAAATGCATATTTCAATTTTCCATTACTGCATACTTTGTTGATGAAGTTGAGTTAGATGTGGTTCCACTTGACATTTTAGGAACTATCTTGGGAAGTCCATATGTATATGACAGGAAAGTGGTATTTTATCGCCATGAGAACAAATATAATTTGCTCAAGGATGGGATGGAGTATATTGTGAAAGCTCATCACAAAAAGCTGAATATTTCTTTTGTTAATGTAGGCCAGATGAAGAGACTAGTTAATGCAAGTAAAAATTTTGTGCTTCTCATGATCAAGAAAAAGGATGATATTGAATATGAATATTTTGAATAATTTGATGAAAAATTAAAATCTTATTTGTTTTATGTGGAAAGTCAGCATGGCGAGATGTTTCAACAACCAAGTGGGTTACCTCCCAAGAGGGGAATTCAGCATGAGATTCAGCTACAACAAGATGTTCCACTTTCAAACATTGGTATGTATCGCATCTCAATCATGGTGAGTTTGGAAATCAAGAAGCAAATCCAAGAAGTGTTGAACAAAGGTATCATACTTCCATCTACTTTTCCATGTGTTTCACGATTATTTTGGTACTTGCCACATGTGCATAAATTTTCGTGCACTGAATAAAAACACGGTAAATAATCGCTATCCACTCCCACGAATTGATGATTTTATTGATCAGCTAAGGTATGAAAAGTATTTCACTAAGTTAGACTTACGAAGTGGTTATCATCAAGTTAGAATGGCTAAGGAGGACATTTGGAAAACTTTATTTAAAACTAGACAAGGATTATTTGAGTGGCTAGTTATGCCATTAGGTCTAACAAATGCTCTAGCTTCTTTCACGAGAGTTATGAATGATGTTTTAAGACCATTTCTAGATGAATTTGTAATTTTTTACTTAGATGATATTTTGATATTCATCAAATCAAGAGATGAACATGTCATTTATGTGAATAGGGTATTGATGTGTTGAAAAAGGAGCAGTTACTTTAAAATATGTTGAAGTGTGAGTTTGGAAAGACTTCTTTAATGGATTTGGGACACATTGTTGGAGGAGGTGAGTTGAAGATAGACCCTTCCGAGGTTGAGGTCATTGTGAATTGGCCCAAGCCCAATACATTTACGAAGGTAAGAAGCTTTATTGGGCATCACAATAGTGGAGGAAATTCATTTCTAATTTTTCTTCCATTGCAGCTTTGTTACATGCATTGAAAAGTGTTAAGAAATTATTCCATTGGGGAGATATGCAGAAAAAATCATTTGATGCTTTAAAACAAAAAATCAGTTCAGCACTGGATTAGCTCTTCAAGATCTTAGACAGCCATTTGAGTTCCAAACATATGCTAGTGATGATGCCATGGGAGTAGTTCTCATGCAGCATGGGTTAAGCCCATTCATTTTCATTCTGAAATTGTTAGTGGAGCTATGACTAACTATCCCACCTATGACAAAGAGTTATATGCATTGGTACAAAGTGTAAAGAAATGGAAGCACTATTTGATGGGGAAATATACCATTATCGATACTGACCATTAGCCATTGCAGTACTTATAGTCACAATCAAAGTTGCAGCAATCAAGAAATTTCACATGGATGGAATTTCTACGAAAATTCCATTTAGTTATCAGGTATAAAAAGGGAATCTACAATAAGGTAGCTTATATTCTCTCTAGGCCCCTATTTTAAATTCATCTATTATACTCAAGCACAATTCAATTATGCATGAAAGTTACATTGAACAATTTGCATATGATAGAGAATTTCAAGATGTGTATGAAAGCTTAAGTCGAGGAAACCAAATTGAAGAGTTAGATTATCATGTGCATAACAGTTTTTTGTATCACTTGTGCAAGTTATGTATTCCACAAGGAGAAATAAAAAGTATCATAAGGGAGGTGCATACTTCATTGATTGCTAGACATTTCGATGTAGGCAAGATGGTAGTGAATCTCCAAAGGTATTGTTATTGGCCACACATGGTTGATAGTGTATCTTGTTTCATTAGAGGATGTTATTTGTGTGCAATAAGTAATCCTAGCAATAGGAAACTAGGATTGTACACTCCATTTCTATTACCTTCACATCCTTGGGAGAGTATCTCAATGGATTTTGTAGTAGGTCTTCCAATGTCAAGGAAAGGTCATGATTACTTGTATGTAGGTATAGATAGGTTCATCAAAATGTGTCTTTTGATGCCATGTAAAAAACAAATTATAGCTGAACAAACAACTCATATTTTCTTTCAAAATGTATGGGCTCATTTTGGTCTTCCTACTTCTATTGTAAGTGATCGAGATTCCTGGTTTGTTGGAAATTTTTGGTCAAAATTGTGGGACATGATGGAAACTAAGTTGAAGAAGAGTACAACCTTTAATCTGCATAGAGATGGTCAAACAAAGGTGGTTAACATGATAGTCATTCATCTTCTTAGAGGCTATTGCAGCAAACATCCCCAAGTTGAGGGTTGAACAGTTGCATTACATTCAGCATGCATACAACAGGGCAAAGCATTCTTCCACAAACACATCACCATTTAAGGCATGTCTTGGGTACTTGCCAAGATCACCTTTGGACTTCAACTTTGAGAAAGATGTCACTATAGATGGTCATAATGACATATATAAGGCAAGGAAGTTCATTGAGAAAATTCAGTTGGTATGTCACACAGTGCAAGAACAACTTGAAAAGAGTCAAAGTAGTTACAAGGAAAGGCATGATAAACACCGTGTTGATCACAAATTCTAGGTTGGAGATGAAGTTTGGTTATATATCAGAAAATAAATACTTCAAGGGGAAGGTAAAAAGATTAATCCAATCCGTTATGGTCCTTTTAAAATTCTGGTAAAGTTTGGTAACAATGCATTTAAGCTAGATTTTCCTCATATGGAAATATATTCTGTCGTTAATGTTGAAAATTTCAGATTGTTTGAGCCTCCATTGATTGATGATCAAGGAGAGCATGTTCAAATGCCATCAATAGATGATTTCTTGCCAGAATATCTTGATGAACTTTAGCAAGATCTCATACTTGATAGAAGAACCAGAACTTCAAGAAGAGGGAATGTAGAACACCTTAGAGTGGGACTCAAGGGACAAAATCCTTCCAAGGCTAAATGGATGGAGATTTAAAGGGTGAGGGAGTTGTACCCTCACTTGTTGAACAATTGATAGTATATTTTGGGGTCCAAAAGGTTTCTAGTGAGAAGGAATGATCAAAGGCTCAGTATTAGGCTAAAAAATTAAAGTGCTCATAAATGCTCCAAACTAGAACGACAACAAAAACCCCGTCACCAGGAATCCGACACAATTTGTTTCATCAAAGACCGAATTCAGATGAGGAAGTTATGACCTGTTGTCTGTTTTCTCAAGCAACTAAAAAAATTCCAAAACAGTGACAAGTTGATGACATGGAAGCCCAGACAACATTCCAGGTATATTCAGGGAGTATTCTCCAATTTTAGCCCAATGACACTGTGGCAAGTGTCACAACCAAATTCGCTAGTGAACTTTGGAGATGAAATTTTTTTACAACTATCCTAAGGTTGAAGGAGAATTTTTTTTTCTTGGAATAGTCCAACCAGAGCTAGACACGTGGTGCAGCCAGGAGCTGCCACGTGCCCCCTCTAGTGGACCAATCCAACCTTTGGATTATGTTGAAATTTCAAATTATTGTATTAACCAAAGTTCTCGACATATTTATATTTCAGGCTACACAGAGATATTTTTTTTTTAATCCAAGGTTCAAAACCATTGGACATGCGAACAAGGCGGACATATATATATATATACTGTAGGAATATGTTTCATAAATCCAAAGTGTAAACCATTGGGAGGAGGACATATATATTAGGCGGAATATATTTATTTAATCCAAATTTTTGAGCTATAGGATTGAACGTTATACGATGGAGTAAAATTTTGGTGCGGGGGTCGGGGTCGAACCTAGGACCTACCCCACGCTATGCCAACGTCTTACCGCTTCCTCTCTCCGATGGGTCTTTATCCATAAGGGTCGCATCCATTACTTAAGGTTTGATGTTTCCAATGGTGGGGGTTTGAAGGGGGGCATCCCCCTCCTATGTGAATACGCAGCGAAGGACCTGGGTGGAGCCAAATGTAACAGGCAGATAATTGTTAATTAATCCACAATTAATCCACTAATGCGTGGTATTATGTTAATTAAAATGATTTTGTTCTATTTAAAAATAGATTATGTTATATGGATAAACTCGCAGTTAAGACACACTTATCCCAATTAAGTGCAGTCTTAACTGCTAATTAATCACATGTTAAGTTGGTGGCGAAGTTAGCAGAGCCACCTATTTCGGCATAATCCACCAAAGTGTCTGAGCTATCTGGAGTCTTCTCGAGATTTGGAGGAGATATTGTAGTAAAATTTGTTTTGGCCATAATTTAGGTAATTTTAGACCAATTTTGGCTCAAGAAGAGTCATTCTTGGTAGAATTTGATGTTTTGAACACAATGGAGCAGGTTACAGAGGCAATAGGAGATTGTAAACAACATTATTTGCACAATTGAGTTAATACAAAGGCCCATGCCATGGAATTTGGACCAAGGAGATGTAGCCCAGAAGGGGTGAATTCCTTCATGAAAACAAAGTGTTATTGATTCAATTGTGATGGTTTGTTGTGTTTTTGTTTGTTGTTGTTCAACATTTAGTTTTCATGCTTTTATGTTTAAGTATTCAACTTAATCTCCACAAATTTACTTGTTAATCAATCATAAGCACTTCAATAAACCTTTGTACAAGAAGAAAAGTTCAACACTTTTAATATAAATCTGAAGATGAAATTAGCACAACAAAACTAACATTGAAATTCAGATCATTGAAGATTGTCTGATGAAAATTTTCATGGCTACCTTGGAGGAAAAAGCAAGGAAATGGTATGAAGGCCTTCCATTTGCTAGTTTATATTATCTAAAGGATTTTCATTCAGTTTTCTTTAAAGAGTATCGGAGCTATAATTTTTCCTTATCGATGATTGATAGTTGTTGTGAGATCTCGAAAAATTTCATTAAATTTCTTGAAAATTTGTATGGGGATGAAGAATATATGGAAGAAGAGATGTTAGAAGCCCTTTATTATTTTTCCTCCCAACAGAAATCAGTAGTCTCCTTCTTAGATGAAACAGACTGGGACCAAGAAAGAGAAATGCCAATTCTTGACGTTGAAAATGAAAATCACCAAGCCAATGTTAACTGTTATAAAAATCAATTTTCTCCTTTGTCTGTAAATGAAATAGATAAGATCTTGAACAGTCATGTTATAGCCCAAGTTAATGTAGGCTTGCAATGTTCACACAATCAAGAATGTATGAGTGAAATTTTTTCCATTGTTGAAAATGAAAATCTGGGTTTAAATGATGACAAACATGAGATTGGATGAAACTATACAGGAATTTGTTGTGAGTAAGCCAATTTGTGATGATGATTTCTTGCAAGTAGATCAACTAACAAAGACATTTTTATTTCGTGAAGAGGATAGGGTTGTCATGTTTAATAATCTTGAAGAATGTTTTTTGTTCAAGGATGATTTAGTCTATGAATTGGAAGAGTATGAATCTGAGATAGACAGTATATAAAAGATAGAATCAGAGTTGCTCATGCTTGAGGAATTTATAGCCAACAATAAAATAGAATAAATTCATACTTCCCTATGCCTTCCTATGGATCAACAACCAAGTATTCTCTCAAATCAAAATGAATGGTGTGCTTGTGTTTTGCTGGATCTCAAGACAAGGCAACATTTCAAATTATTGAAGATCCTTACACTGATTTGCTACAGTCAATAGGGATGATGCATTTTCTTGTATTTCTAGATCATGAGCACATTTTCAATGGAAACTCGGAGTTGCTTGGATTTCGCTTTTTCTTCCTGCTCAAGGAAAGTGTGAGTAGGATTTCATTAAGTAGCCACTTGTTGGATTGGCTACACTGGAAGGATCATTTCACATGATTGTACATATTTCCTTGGCAAGTAGGCAGTTATCATCAGGATTTGAAGCCCTCAAGTCTTAATGATATGTTGTGATCAATAAGTTCAATAATTTTTGTTTAGTTAGAGTCAGTTCAGTTCGTTAGCCAGTTTTGTTGTTTTGAGTTTAGCTTTTGATTTTGACTCCATGCCTAATGGTCAGGCTACTTGGTCTACAGTGTTCTTGACACATCCAAGGAGCTATCATCCCCAGTTGGATGCAATGTTAGTTTCAGTCACTTTTCCCTGTCACCAGTGATCAAATGTGCTATTTCAAAGTTGTTGTGAGGGTGTCGAGTCAAATTTTCATTATTTCAGTAGGTCTTCAAGTAAAAATTTTGTCACTGGCTAGTGGTGTCTATGACTATTTTTGCTCCTTCCAAAAAATTTCACCTGCTGGTCATTATCATATCTCAGTTGGATGAGTCATCATTTCAAGTTCTTCATATTCATTTCATTCATGCCATCATGGTATTAAGTGAGCTCAGTGTCTCCATTAGGTCATTAGGGTTTTAGTCATCAAAATCAGTCATTTCATGCATAAATCCGGCAAATGAAGGAGTATAAGTAGGGAGATTGCTCAATAAAGTTTGTTTCAAGTGTAATTTTTATTAAAAATGATGTAATAAGGTCCTAATGTTCCTAATATGTATAGAATGTTCCTAAGCTACATAGTTTTCAAAGCAAAAAATGAAAACACATGTGGTGGGCCACCCCAATACTATGAAGAAAATTGACTATCACAAGCTATAAAAGACCATTTCAACTCATTTTCTCATTCATCTCATTGATAAAGAGCTCTCACTTATCATAAAGTGCTTCCTCGACAACTGCAAGGTCAAAACATACTCCAAAAGTGATGCCAAGCAACCTTGCTACGTTTTCTAGCCTACATGCTATGTTTTATGGCATGCACGCTACGTTTTCCTCTCAACGCTACATTTTTGTTCCAAGTGGAATAAAATCAATTTTTGAGGGTTTTTGAAGGCTATCAAGGTGTCCAATGGCATTGCACAAGTAAGTTACATCTCAATAACTCCTCATTGCAACTCAATTTGCTTGTTTTTAAAGTGTAAACCCTCCATTGGTCCCCACGCTACATTTTGGTGCGTGGCCCTTATTTTCAAAGTTTGCAAGGTAAACACACCTTCCAATATATAATTTACCCTCCCTTACAGTCAAAAACATCTCCCTTAGCCTTTGCACACCCTCACTCTCATCCCTTTAGCCTCAAACCCTAAAACCTAGCTTAGTGCTACATTTTTGGGCAGTTTTCCTAGATAGGACTGTGTAAAAATTCTCTAGCCTAATTCACATACCCATTTCACCCCATTCTACTTCCTATAGTTCCCTAAGACCCTTTTCACCTCCCTAAATTTTCTTACTCCCATTTCCTTTCCCTAAGCCCTTCATCCTATCCCTTCACTCCCTTCCCCTGTTTTCTCACACTAGGGTTTTCCCCTTGCAAACTATCAAATGGAGGAGAAGAAGCCCTATAACAAAGGAGGCCATGTGTCTAGGTATGAACCAATCAACCTAGATGAAATAATGTCTTGCCCACTTGCCACAAAATGCTTTCAAAATAAAGAGTCCAATACCATGCCAAACTCACTAGTTTGTTTGCCACTCACCTCAAAGGAGATAAAGTCACAATTGCAGGGGTCACCTTCACAATCACAGCTTAGGCCAGAGATAGAGAAACAAGGATACCAAACAGTGGTGAGAGGTGGTTCAAAAACCTAGATTTGTATATGAAAAATTATAGACCTTACATCAAAGTTCAGTACAAAGATAGCATCAAGAAAGTATTTCCTATTGATCAGCTTCTTGATAGGTTTTCTCCATTTATGAGGGTCATTATGAGGTACTTCATATGCGAGGGTAGATACAATATGTTGTACAAGTATCAAATCATATTTCTCATGCGCTTCACAGGGATGAAACCTCTTAACCTGTCCTATTATCTCCATAAGAGCTTGATCAAGATGGCAGGGAAGGTGCAGCATAGACAAAGTAATCATGAAGCCAATCTCTTTCACCATGCGCTCATCAAGATAATTGTCTTACACTAGCTTGAGGAAAAGAACATCATTTTGGAGACATTCATTCAGTCTCATGACTTTTTTCGTTCTGCTGGTCAAACAACTAGCCAAGAGATATCATCAGCTACACCATTAGCACCATCAAGACATATGGATATTGGTTCATCTAGAAGAGTTTCACTGAAGAATCCCTTTAGGGCTGAGGTGACCAAAACCTATAAAAGAGGCTGGAGGCTTGTGTTTTCTCCAAAAATTGTGGAAGGGGCCAAACCTACATCAACAACACAAAGATCACCAGCAGAGCATGAGCCACTTTTGAAAGATGAAAGACCATCCCATCTTGATGTTGGTAAGGCATATTTGGAGAGGGAAGAAGATTAGAAATCCATAGAGGAGGTAATCATGGAGAAAGATAATGAAATCAGAGAGCTTAAGTATGGCTTGTCCAAGGCCCACTTCATGATTTCATTCCTTGAGCATGAAAACATGCAATTGAAGGTAAACCAACTGATTTTGAATAGACATAAGGTGGATGCTAGTAAAGAGGCAGGAAAAGGCAAAGAAATAGTTCAGGTTAATGATTCAAATGAGCATGAAGAATAAGTCAAAAGAAAGAGGCCAAGAACTATAGGCCTAAAGAGAGCACTTCAGCAACAAAGAGATATTTCCACCTAAGGCACAAATGATAGTGGATGAGATTATACTAGCAGGTATTGAGCAAGACAAAGAATATTGGCTAGACAGAGTGAATGGATACTTGGAAAAGCTACTGAAGAGGGCTAAAAGAGACAACAAATTGTAGAGACACATGGCTGCTCATTACTGTACCAGGAATCAAGTCAACAAGGTCAAAGTCAAACAGTTGAAAGCAAAACTCCATTAGGGGAATTTTGAGGTCTAAAATGGGCCTCCTAAGAAAAATGTACAAAAAAAATAAA
Source organism: Pinus albicaulis (assembly GCA_034641835.2). Taxonomy (NCBI): domain Eukaryota; kingdom Viridiplantae; phylum Streptophyta; class Pinopsida; order Pinales; family Pinaceae; genus Pinus; species Pinus albicaulis. The sequence goes on along the minus strand of CM076582.1, from coordinate 1,110,184,289 downwards.
CTTTATAACAACCAATAGGATTCAAGATGATGATGTCAACCATGGGGGATGATTTGCCATTTTTTAAATAAAAAGGTAAAAATATTAAAAAATAATAAAATAATAAAACTACTTTTTGAACTCGTATTTTCAACTTATCTCTAAAAATTTGTACTCAAATTTCGAGTGGGATACTCGTTGGATGCGAAATTTAATTCCTCATCCAAGGAGTACCCATGTTGCATACTTTCGATAAACCTTGCTACATGAAAAATGAGAAATACCTAAAAAAACGTGATTACAATCACATTTTTCATGTATTTCTTATTTTTCATGTAGTAGAACCCATCGAAAGTATGCAACATGGGTACTCCTTGGATGAGGAATTAAATTTCGCATCCAAAGAGTGCTCCCACTCAAAATTTGAGTAAAAACTTTGGGAGATAAGTTGAAAATATGAGTTGAAAAAGTAGTTTTTTCATTTTTCCCTCTAAAATTTGATGATCTCATCAAATCTTATTTGATTCTTTCCACTATTATTTTATAATTTCCTTAGGAGGCCCATTTTAGACCTCAAAATTCCCCTAATGAAGGAAACCCTAATAAAGCAAAAGGAGAAAGGGAAGTCGGATCTTCTTTTTGATGCTTCCCTCATTTCATGACATACCATATCCATGCCCGCACCAATTTTGAGAAAATTTTTGTGAAAATTCAATTTTTGTACATTTTGTCAATTTTGAAAACAGTCATACTGTCAAAAAGGTAGTGTGGCCCACGCTATGTTTTTGTTGGAGAGATAAAAATGGCATAAGGTCTGCACCATTGGATTCCTTTTGACCTCTACATCAATCCTAATCAGTCTGAGATCCCCTTCAGCCTCTTCTGGCAAGTCAAAAAGTCAAAAAACCACTCAAAATGACCTTTGTGCCTCCTTTTTGAAGAGCACGCTACCTTTTCAGAGTGACTGTGGGAGACTGAACTTTTGAGGGGCTAAAATTAATCAATTTCAATGCTTGAAGACTCCATTTTGTAGCTCACTAGAAGAGTTATCTCCAACATTTTTTAGATCAACATTTGGACTCTGGGAAGGCTTCCCAAATTCAGTTTTCTCTCACATGCTACATTTTCTCTTGGCACACTACGATTTCAACAGAATTCGCTACATTTTCTCCTGGAGGTCATTTTTTGTAGTTGACTTGGTCCAGTTTCATCTTTTATCATGTAATTTGTCAAAGTTCATGATTTAATGATGTTTTGAGATGTAATTAAGCTAGTTAATGGTAAATGTGAGCTCGATACATGCCTATACCAGTCATTAATGGTTAAAAGTATCAGTTCTTCTAACTTAGGGAGAGTATTGTTCACCTCCCAAGTCTTTAGGGTTTAGGTAAGAGGATCATGTGATCAGTTCCTTTGACTCATGGATTCAACCCCTGAGAGTGGGGAAATGGTATTTTGTCTATATGTATGCTTTTCTTGGTCATTTGACTAGTTGGACATCAGTGGTTTGAGACCATTGTAGCTTGTGCTTCAACGTTTATTTAGAAAATCAGAGGAATAATTGCAGCTATTATCTAGGAATTCATGTGCAATAAGTTTTGATGTTGTTTCTTCTCTATTATAATATTTTATGAATGTGATATATATATTATCTTTCCATGCCTTGATTTCCCCAGTGATCTTCCTAAAAGTTTGATAAGCAAAATTCTTTCATGGCTCTGCTTTGTTTGGGAAAAACATTTCATGTTTATTTCCTTGAGTTTAATGAATTCATGACGCATGCTCATTAATATCCTCTCCACTTTCTCAAACCCTACACTACATCAACAAAACCCTAATCCATCACTAAATCATTGCTACCTTGCTCCTTTTTATATTTGCAGTTGTAACCCTTTGATACATTTCACTTAGCTACCTGGTTTTCTTCCCTGATCTAGCTGTAAAACAATCAAACTTTCAAAACCCTAGAGCTGACCTAACTAGCGTAAAATACACTCCTCATCCAGTCAAACCCTTTGGCTATGATCTCATAGAGAGAGCCCTCTCTGGTTTGGTAGGTATAACTATCAAACTGAAAGCTTGGTTTGAGGATACCTTCGTCAGCCTTGGCACGTTGTGGAGGCTAGCACACCAAACATGGGCATACAGTGGCCTATCATAGTGGTACACTTTCCAATACAATTAGGAAGTACCCCACCTATGATAAAGAGATGTATTCCATCGTGTATGCTAGTCAGCAATAGAAGAACTACATTCCAGGGAAGGAGGTGGTCATACACATCGATCATCGACCTATTCAGTTTATACATACACAAGGGAATTTGTATAATTATCATTGTCGGAAGTGGTCTACATATCTGCAACAATTCCACCTGAAAATTAAATACAAAAAGGGCAGCACCAATCATGTTGTAGATTGCCTCGGGCGACCCCCAGTTGCAACACTAACTACTATTCTCAACTCTTGTGGCCACAAGACCTCTGGATGGCCACAAATATACCAAAATGATCCAGAGTTTGCCTCCACATATCATATACCTGGGCCACCTTTGTGTTCCTTCAAGCGAGCGTGCCAAGCTAATTTGGGAGGCACACTACAGTCAGGTCATGAGACAATTTGGTGTGGAGAAAACTAGGGTTGTACTACAAAAGAAATTTTATTCACCAAAACTCTGACTGGATGTTGGGAAATGTATAAAATCATGCACTACTTGTGCCATCGCCAATCCAACCATCAAGAAGCAAGGCATGTACACTCCTCTTCCTACACCCAGCAAGCCATGGGAATCCATCTCCATGGAATATATGCCTAACCTCCCTTCTACTAAGCATGGTAATGACTATGTATTTGTGGTCATGGAAATATTTTTTAGGATGACTATATTGGCAGCCTGCAAGAAGAGTATCACAACAGATGACATTTCCAAACTATTCTTTGAACGAGTGTTGGTACATTTTAGGATCCCACAGACCATTATATCAGATCGAGATAGAAGGTTCCTAAGCACATTTTGGTTAAGCCTATAGACATATTATTGGACACCAATCCAAGTCCATCCGTAGACTGAGGGTTAGATGGAGGTCATCAATAGGATGATAATGCACATACTTCGCATGTACAACTCCAAGATCCATGAACCTGGGATGATATTCTTCCCTATGTGCAACATTGTTATAACAAATCTCTCCATAGCTTGATTGGTTGCAATCCCTTTCAAAGTGGGTCTAGGATTTCAACTATTGTGTCTGATTGATGTTTCCATGCCTCATGCGACTACACAAACATAATCCACACATGTATTTTCCAAGGTTGATAAAGTGACCAAATTTATTGAACACACCCAACACATCCACCAGCAAGTTCAAGACATCTTGGAGAAGTAAAATTCCAAGTACAAGAAACAACATTATAAACAATGGGTGCCACACAAGTTTCAGGTGGGCGACAAAGTCTGATTGCATTTGCATAAAGAACACCTTACCGGAGCCCATCAGAAGCTCAAATCACTCTGATATGGTCCTTACACCATTACTAAGGCTATGGGACAATTCTTTTGAGCTCTGCATTCCCCCATTCCTTGGCCTACACCCAGTTTTCAATGTGGAATACCTTCGAGCATAATTCCCATTGTTAATGGACACATCAGAAATTGTAGAACAACTCACACCAATAGATTTAAACCCAGACTACATCGAATAGGCCACAATTGATCAGATTATGGACACACAGATCAAGGACACTCGCCAGCAGAAGATCCAGCCATATCAGGTTTTAAAAGCTAGCCAACTCCTTGACCAAGGCAAGTGGCTCACTAGGGACCAATTTCAGCAGAAGTTTCCCCATCTCATGGAGGCACTCAACTTAATGGGGACCATTGCTTCCTAAGGGAGAGAATAGATCCAGGTGGATGTTGGTGGCCATCCACCTATTTCACTCTAGGGTTATTTAGACATAATGGAAACCATAGCCTTCATTGTTATAGCCTAATAATCATAATTTTTTCCATTAAAATAAGGTATTTGACGATTAGACAAGATTTTGCTTGATGTTGTCATTTCAGACTATAAAAAAAATTTCACCTTGTTGGTAAATATGCTAAAAAGAAATCTTTCAAATAACTTTTAACTCCTAGTAAAAACTCCTTCTCTTACACTAAAAAAAATTTGCACCCACTCTAATACCATGTGAAAGATTAAAACTGTTAGGTCCCTATATTACTAATATAGTCCCTTATTCTTGTTAGTCTAACCCCCATATTGTTATTATTGTACCCTTAAATTATTATTGTTAGGTTGGCTAGGATTACATTGTGGCCCGACTAAGATTACATAATGGCCCCATGGACTCCTATATATAGAAAGGAGGTTTTGTAATTTGCATCATCCAAGAATTGTTCATTCATGTAATGTGTTGGAGGTTGCCCCCTCAAAGTGGCTTATTTATAAGGCGTTGATATCTCTTTTCTTCTATTTTTGGAGCTAGTTTCACAACATTTGGTATCAGAGCTTTGGATTCTAGAGTTTCACTGCCCCAAACAGGGCATCGTGGAATTTTCACTATAATTTTTTTTCTACGAAGTTTCAGAAGAGAAAATTTTTAGAGTGCGAAGCCAAAATCTTGCGGAACATCGTCACAAAATTTCAGAACTTGGTTCACAATATTTTCAGAGATATGATCTGTGGAAGTTAGTTCTTTTTACAGCCTCCTGAATTTAACATAAACAGGTCATTGTGGTATTTTTGCTACAATTTATTTTCTACACAGGTTCAGAAATTGAAATTTTTAGGGAGCGAAGAAAATATCCTGAGGAAGATCTTCATAAAATTTCAGAGTTCGGTTCATAATATTTTCAGAGATATGGTCTGTGGAAGTTAGGTCTTTTGCAGGCTCGTAAATTTCATCTCAAAGAGGTGATTGTGGGAAAATCTTCATAACTCGCTCTCTGAGCATCGGATTGGAATTTTGTAAAAAGTGGCCACAATTACACAGACTGTAGTTTTTTATAAATAAATTTCAGAGCCGAAGGAGGAAAAAGTGACACGTGATAGGTCGTACAAGTTCGCTCTACTGAACCAATCCATAATTATGTCATCATAGGAGATTGGACATAAATTTGCCTTCAAGAATCAAAATCAAGTCAGACCTGTGGCATTCGAAAGAAGATTCAGAGGGCTAGTCTAGTGCTAAATTTCAGATATTGAAGATCCAAAATCACAGAGATAAATCAGTTTCAATATCGAGCTCCTGAAAATCAAGAAAAAGGTGTGTATTTTTTTTCAAATTGCATAAGTCATTTTTGAAAAATCAGTTCTAGGTGATTCCAAAGGCCTATTGAGCATAGATATCAGTATTGGGTTCTAAAATTTCTCCTAAAAAGAATTCAACGCCCAGTAAGCCTTCAGAAGGCTCTACTATGATTCATGAAGATGAAGAAATGCAACATGAGATATCGAAAGTCCATGAGCAAGTGCACCAAATTTTACTATCGTAAAGAGCAACAAAAAATGAAATGGATGGTTTGAAGAAAGTCGTGGAAGCTAAGATGAATGGTTTGGAAGCTAATATGGATGGCATGGAAGTTGGCATGGAAGCTAAGATTGATGAAAAAAGGAAAACATGAAGAATGATCTAAAAGTAGACATCGAAGGTTTGACAAAGTTGATACAACAAATGTTTCCTAATGGTGAAAAGATAGTAGAGGAAACTCATGATGAGAACAAAATAAATGTTAAGCGTGATTCCATAAACTCTAATGTTGGCGGGAAGAACCACCATATTCCAAAAATGGATATGAGGATGTTTGATGGAAATGATCCTGTAACAAGGATACTACAAATGGAGCAATATTTTGATCTCAATAATGTGCAAAACACACAAAAGGTACGCATTGCAAATTTACATTTAGAACAAAATACATTTGTATGGTATTGATGACTTTTCTCTCGTAAGAAAATTGTCACTTGGTCAATTTTTACAGAGGAAATGATAACACATTATGAGGATACAAAGAGCAACACCTTCTTTAGCCAATTGATAAATCTCAAACAAAAGGGTTTAGTGGGGGAGCACATTGAGGACTTCCAAAAATTGAATATAACGGTAACTGATATTCCAGAGGAACACATGATTCATCTCTTCATATGGACTTTAAAGGATAACATCTAACATGAAGTTCGCGTTTTGGAACCTGATTCATTGGAGAAGGCATTCAGGTTGGCAAGAAAAATTGAATGTAAAAATATGGTGACAAGGAAGCCTACCACTCACTTCTATAAAGAGGGAAGTGTTGCTACTCCTAGATTTCCACAACCTACAAGGTTGACACCACAAAAATTGGAAGAAAAAAGAGCAAAAGGTATTTTCTATAGTTTTGATAGCAAATACACTAAAGGTCATAAGTGTGCTGAGAAGAAATTATTTTACATAGATTGTGAAGAGGAAGAAGAAAATTAACAAGAAGAGGATATACACTAGTAACCAACCCTAGAAGAGGAAAAAATGAGTTTGACCATATCATGTAATGCATTGGTAGGAATTACCACTCCTCAAACTCTCAATATAGAAGGACATATCAAGAAGAAAAAGGTAAGAGTGTTGATTGATTGAGGTAGTACCCATAATTTTATTCATTATAAGGTAACCAAGGTACCCAGTACCAGAATGTCAAGTGATGGTTGCAAATGGAGGAACTATAAATTGCTTTGGAAAATGCCATAATATCAAGCTAACCATGGGGGAATATGTATTGAATATTTCAATGCTTTCCATTCCTATGGGAGGTGCTGTTGTTGTACTAGTAGTACAATGGTTAAAATCTTTGGGGACAGTAACTTTTAATTTTCAAGAACTTTTCTTGGAATTTTTTTCAGAAGGAATGAAAGTCGAATTACGGGGTATTGCAGGGAATCCGGGAAAGATAATAAGCTCTAATGTCATGACAAAGCTTCTAAATAAATAACAACGAGGCGTAATTGCACAATTATGCTCACTAGATGTTCCAACATCAAAATCATCTATTCCTATAGATCTCCAAAAAGTCTTGGACAATCATTCCAAGGTTTTTGAAACTCCCAAAGGACTCCCACCTATTCGTGATCATGATCATGCTATTCATTTGATTCCAGGAAGTGTTCCTCCAAACATCAGGCCTTATATATATCCTTATGTCCAAAAGAGAAAAATTGAACATATGATTGCAAAAATGTTAGAGGCTGGTATAATTCAACCTAGTCAAAGTTCTTAATGGGAAGACACTTCAAGGTAAAAACTGATCATGATAGTCTTAAACACTTTTTGGAACAAAGACTATCTTCAGAAGAGCAGCAAAAATGGGTCACAAAGATGTTGGGTTATGACTTTGAAATAATCTACAAAAAAGGGAAGCTAAATGTTGTTGCAGATGCACTCTCAAGAAAGAATGAAGAGTTGGAAGCATTGCTTTGTGCCATTTCTATTATCCAACCAGATTGGATAACCGAAGAAAGGGATGAATGGAAGAAGGATGAAGAAGTCTGGGACACTCATCATGGAAAATTTTAGGGGCTAATATTCGCAGGTGGGCTAATTTTCCATGGTTTTTCCAAAAAAAAGATTCGTCAATTTCCATTTTTTTATAAAAGTGATTCGCCCAAATTTTACAATATAAAACTATTTTACCTTAAAAATCGCCAACATTTTATAGACAATATATATAATATCATTATAAATTTGAATAACTTTACAAATACATCAATAAACCTTTTATATTTTTCACATCAGGGACTAGTGATATTCACCAATTTTTTAAACTTCAAAATAATTTTCCATCCTTAAAATTTTCCTTGACACTCATTCAAAAGTTGCAGCAAGATCCTAGTACATCTGATACATTTAGTTGGAAAAATGATTCCTTATGGTATAAAGATCGCTTATATATTTGTAAGAATTCCCAACTAAAACAAAAGATTCTTCTGGAATTGCACACTTCTCCTTTAGGAGGACACTCAGGATTTTTAAAAACTTACCATAGGGTGAAGAAAGAATTTTTTTGGGATGGCCTTAAATCTGATATTCAAAAGTTTGTAGCGGAATGTTTGGTTTGCCAGCAAAATAAAGTTGAGACAATTAAGACCCCGGGTCTTCTACAACCTTTATCCATTCCAAGTCAACGTTGGGAGGAGATTTCAATGGATTTTATCATAGGTTTACTTAAGTCCGAAGGAAAGAGTGTCATCATGGTGGTAGTTGATAGACTTACTAAGTATGCACACTTTTGTGCATTATCTCATCCATTTAAAGCAAGTACAATTGCTACTACATTTATGGACACAATTCAA